>CM077028.1:54762352-55988161 GCA_039090855.1 Macrothele yani
TTAAAACTGTTATCAAAAATAGCATTTGTGTTTTTCACACTATTAGTAAATGTACTTGAAACTGAAAGCTTCATTAACTTTTTATTTCTCCTTTCCAGCACGCTTCTTTTTTATTCAATCATTTATTTACATCTTTTTCATGAAATTTCCTTTATAAGAAATTGCTATTTAGTATTTTTCTCTTGATTCTCCTTCAGATATTTATTGATTGCACAAGCCGATTTTTTCAACTAAAAATAACATCGGTAATTCATATAGTGAAAACTGTATTTTTAAGTAGGGATTAATAAATACATAGTACAACCCTTTAAAAACGAATATTAACCTAAAATAAATAAATCAGATAATAATTGAAAGAACGATAGGAATTTTCAATCCCATCATCCATTTCATTTTTATGTTAGCTAAATTGCCGAAAATAACTTGAAAGATATGCTGACGTTTCGAAAAAATGACTTTAAAAATATGCACATAGCTCAGGTAGTGATCCAAATGTATACGATGTTATTTGTCGAAAAATTCGATGTAAGAGATTACAAAATTTTGCGGTGCAATGTTTATGCCAATGCAATTCTTACAATGAATTTGTTTCCTAAATAGTGATTTTCGTCAGGTTTCGCACTTAACTCAAAAATTACGGTAATTAATTCTCTCTTAGTTTCAAAATTTCCGAAACTCTATTCTTCATAAATTATACGGTATATAATTCCCCTGTAATCAGTTGTCATTATTCTATATGTAGCGCCAGGGCCGTCACGAGGGTGGAACGAGCGAAACGGTCACCCCGGGAGCCATGAGTCAGAGGGCGCCGCAAGGCGCCCCGTTAACGTATTACATAATGCCAGTCGAGCTGAGAAACTAAAATGGAGTATTTTGTTTACTTTAAAAGTTAAATTTGTTTTTCTGGCAGAAATTATTTTATTTACAAAGCAAGAATACGATCGATGTTGTAAGCAAGCCGAGACACATTAATATAATCATGTAATGAAGTTTATATAATTAGGCTATCTTTATTGTATCAATAAAATACTGTATTTTATTTAAATATGTTTATTGTTCTTGTTTCCTTGCATTTAATTACAGCATGAACATGATTGGTATTTGCTAAAGTGACCAGACAGATTAACGCACATTCATTCTCTAATATGAAAGTTTCTGGTACTCCTACCTACCTAGGTGTTTGTGTCTCATACGCTTACCGCTTCAACCATGCCAAAATAGTTATTAAAAGAGATAAAATGATCTTTAATTATTATAAAACGCAATTTGTATTTATATATTATACAGGGGGATTCATAAAGACGTATATAGTTTCAAGGCAGTATAAAAGAAGAACAATGTAAGATATTTTATGTCCAGGACTTTTAAGTTTGCACAAACAGCCCGTAGTTTCAAATTTTTTATGCCAATCGTAGATAGATTTTCTGGTTGGAGGTTCTTTTCCGAATCGTGATTGAAAATGCCGTTGCACAACAGTTGCAGATTCCGTTTTGCTCAATTCAAAAACACAAAACGCCTTCTCCACTGCAGACGGTGCCATTTTGACTGACTAGTCACGTGACACACGCGCTATCGCCTACGTCACTTCCCTTAGTAGCGGGACACAAACTTTATGAGTACATCTACCTAACGGTTTGCAGTTGTGGTCCGTGTCTTCAATTGTTACTGTTTTACAGCATCTGGAAACTGTATACTTCTTTATGAATCACCCTGTATATATACTTATATTTTTGCTTATAAGTTACAAGTATTTTTTGACTACCCGTACCTGAAAATAAACAAGTTATAACATTTTTAAGGCCATTAAATTTAAGACCTGTACGCTTTATTAGCGTTACAAACGTAACAAACTAAAACTTTCACAAAATAATCAAAATGAACTGCCGAAACTTAATTCAATTAAAACCTGCCTGATTTGCAATATTCTATCAGTCCCCATGAATGGATTCGACTTAGTTTCAAAATGCCATTGAAGGAGAATGACAGTAGCTAAATATTGTCCAACTCGTTTAATATTGCATAACGCCTTTAAATGTTTGTTATTTTATGTTCCTTTGGTACATTCTCTCATGAACTTAAAACTTAGGATTGTCTTACTCTAAAGCGAGAGGGGAGGGGAAGAGTTATTGAATCTCGTCCCGGACGCTTATGGCCAAAGGGACGGCTCTGTGTAGCTCTAACAGTGGCTCCAGAAGTTTTCGTCGAGTGGTTCTGGCAAAGCTATTTTGTAAAACTTTTCAGAAACAATTTTATTTATTGAAGCTTGCAGAGATGACACTGCACTACTGAAACGGGCTGAGCGTTCGGAGATAAACATTTTTATTTTGCTCGTCCCTGAAAGTTACGTGAGACTGGAGCATAAAAGGTTGATGTCTGCTGAAAGCGAAATTAACGGCAAACACGTTTCAAATACCAGGAATTCTCTGTTACTAACTTCAAGCTAAATCTCTGTCTGACGCTCATGGTGTTTCTCCGTCCCACTTGAAACGAACCTGCTCCATTGAAAGAGAAAGTGCGAAATTCTATGAACTAGTTGTCTTATCTCAAAAATGCAAGACGAGCGGCAAGTGGTTAAACAAGGTCATATTAGCGAAGAAGAATTTACTCCCCCCCCCCCCCACTTACTTTTTGTTTCTTCAGTTCTACCAATAGAATCCACGTCAGCCTGCCAGGTTCATTATGTTGCAAGGATTACACATAAGTTGCGCTTGCTCTCCGCGGATGCCCCTGGAAGTTCTGCTTTGGTGTTCAGGTAGAGCAATTTTTTCGCCTTCGTGGTCTGTCTCGCAATTAGAAAGTTCTTATTTAGTTTCGTTTAAAATAAGTTCAATATAGTTTCAAAACTTTGTTACATTGGAAAAATGTTCGTTTAAATACTATCGAGAATTTAAATATTAGAAAAAATATATAATGCTGTACAAATGAATAAATTTCTTGATAGCTGCAGTGATATTTTTCCTTAAAATTATATCTATCGTTAATAAAGGAAATGTGAAAGGCAGAATGATTACATGACTGGATAGATTCTGGTTCGTCCTCTACCTTGGTTGTAGTAACCCTGATTCAAAGAGGAGGACTTGTTTAACACCTCAATGATCACGGAGATCGTGAAGTTGCTAAAGCCATAAGTAAAGAAGACTTCTCAGAAATTATTGTGAAACAAATTAAACAGAAGGTAATAATAAGAGGAGAAAATCGCATAATTCTTAGCCTTCTTTCTATTATTTCTTAAATATTTTTATTACCTCATTTAAACTCAGGCAAGCTACAAGGCGCTAGATTCTAATAATTTTTTCGAGATGGGTCCGGGTTCGAATCGCGAGTGGGGCATGAATCGTGTACCCTGGAACCAGTGACCCCGAATTAGGGACGGGTGACAGTTTATAGCCCATTGAGTTGCTCACAATGGTCATTTGAATCCAAACAAAACGAAAACGTAATATTGTCTATCAGTTTCTATCACGACAACTTTTAAACAAACTCCATTCCTAGTTTCAGTATTCATTCTGTTGGGACGACCTGTCATTAAAAGTAAGGTCATATTACTGTTTGTCGGTTTGGACATTGAATCATTTTGTTTTAAATAACAGCGTATTTCTTATAATTTCACGGTAACTTCATGATAAGCACATCTAACCGTCGTTCTCGAAAACCGTCGCCTCTTTAATAGAACTAAATCCTCTCTGACCCAAAACAGGGTGAGTCCCCTGGTAATATTAAGAAATCGACATTTTTGGAATTCAGAAATTCTGAGCAGCATTATTTATATATTATTAATTAGAAAACAATAAAAAATGTTTGACAAACTCATGTGGAACTGGCGCACGATGAGGCAGTTACTCCAAATCTCCATCAAGAGAATGATGCTAAAAAAAATATTTGATTCTTCGTTCACCATAATTCTTTAGCCTGGCCTTTAGTCACAAAAGATTTTCCAAAAAAGTTTTTAAAAAGTTTTTTAAATTTTCCATAAGCAAGGATGCCTAGACTTATCACTGAAGCATAGCAAAATTAAAAAAGTCTTGGGCAAAATCATGGAGCGGTGAATCATTTTTAAGGAGGATTGATCACAAAAAGCAAAATCATTGCAATGAGATGGTTGTGGTAAATTTTAGTTGAACCTGAACAAAAATATGTCTTGACTTTTTTGCTTTGAATTTGATTCTCCTGGAAGCATTAAGCACTTTTACCGAACATTGGTTACAAAGAACAAAATTCGAACAATGCCCTGCTCGAAGATCAATTTTGATATTTCTTTGTTAAACATGCAGCTCTACGAAAATGCTTTACTGATCCTTGACTTGTTTTCCCTTCCGATTTATTGCCTTGGAGGCGTGGGTAGCATTGAGTTTTTTAAGGAGACTTGATCAAGAAGAATGAAATATGATCTATTTTAATTTTCTTATTACAATATGGAACTATTGACAAACAGTAATTTTTTACCCCTTGAATTTGCTTGTTCTTGTCACGAGACCAGTATTTGGGTTATTTTTTTCAGAGAATTGATCACTAATGAGAAAATCTATACAGTGTGCAGCAATATGATCAATTTTGTTTTTCTTTTTGGATGTGGAGCTGTTCAAACATACTTTATTGATTGAGTTGTTTGCCTTTGAAATTTATTGTCCTTGAGGCGAAGAGTGCATTGAAAATGTTTTAAGGAGAGTTGATCACGAAGAATAAAATCTATATCGTGATCAATCTTAGCTTTCTTATTAAAATGTGGAGCTACTGAAAAAAATAGGTATTTTGTTACCTCTAGATTTATTTTGCCATCATTTTGTTTGTTCTTGAGAGGGAGCGAATATTTCGAAATGTTTTAGGGAGAATTGATCACGAATAAGAAAATACATTTATTGTGCAGTAAAAGGATTAATTTTCCTGTTACAATCTAAAGCTATTTGAAAGCTGTAAGCTATTAAATGATGTGAGTGTCCTTGAATTTCTTTGTCTCTAAATTGAGTCTATCATTGCAAATATTTATTCACAATTTATCACGAAAGGTAAGATCCATATGATGTCAATCACAATGGTTGGTTTTCCTTTTTATTTTTCATTAAAATACGGAGTTGTTGGAAAAAAGTGTGAGATAAAGAGTGATAATTTAGGGAGAATAAAATAAAAATTATGATATTTTCCCACAATTATAATCATTTAAAAAAGGATTATATTTATAAAAAAAAAGTTTTTTCGAGGTACAGCCTTTCCTTTGGTATGCGTAAACGTGTTTTTTGTAATATGCAGTATTTTGCACTTTTTAAAAAATGGATAAGAAACATTCTTTTCACCTTAGATCATTGACAAAGTTCTAAATGAAACTTCCCATGACTTTTTAATATTAGATGATCAGCAGTTGTTTTTTCTTTAATTTCATTGCTGCTAAAGTAGACAATATTTAAAGTATACATTTCTGCAAATTGGTGCAAATGCAGTTTTGCGTGTCGCGAGATGTCTTTGCCTCTAAGAGTAAGATTTGAAAAATTACTTTGTCATACACTAGCTATAATTATGAGCAAAATATTTCATGCATACCTTTACAGCTTTCAAGTACCACAAAATAAGAATATTCTTGTCTTTCCCATAAGAGTGGCGTAGACATTGCTGCTAAATTAGAAAATACTTTATATTCCACAGGACAAAGTACAGAAATTCTTTAACCCTTTAACCCACTGTAACGAATTAATTCGGGGTTATGAAATGTCGTTTCCTACTAATTAGACGATGCGCTACAACTTTGTAATTGGAATAATTTTGTTTCTATCTCGCGTTTTTCGCGAGTTAGGTTTCCTAACTTCTTACCTTTGCCGCTAGGGGCGCTCCAATTGCTTCCATTCGATCGGCCATCATCCCTTTCCTATACAGAGACCTAACTTGTTAACCACTCGGACCCTTTCTTCCGCAGTTATTGCCCTGAATAAGGACTTTCCATTGAACCCTGTATTTGCTGTTCTAAAATGTGTGTAGAACCTGGCTAAAAGGAGTGAACCTGCGCATTAGAAAGCACTGATTTCTTTTTAATTTTGAAATTCAGAGTTGTCATTCACGGATACAATTTGTGATCCTAGGTAGTAACTGTTATTTCCTGATTGCTTATACCAGCAAAGTATAGAAAATGACTATTATTCTCCATAAACTTTGTTTTTTTTTATTAGGAGAGTGATTGAAATATACTTGTTTCTAATGAGGAACCGGAAAAATTTTCGACTTTTCGTTCACATAAAAAAAAGAAAAATCAGATGAATCAAAATTAAAATATATTTATATTACCGTTATACAAAAATGACCACAAAAGATTTAGAAGTGAATAGTTTTACGAGATTT
This sequence comes from Macrothele yani, assembly GCA_039090855.1. Classification (NCBI taxonomy): domain Eukaryota; kingdom Metazoa; phylum Arthropoda; class Arachnida; order Araneae; family Macrothelidae; genus Macrothele; species Macrothele yani. The sequence continues at coordinate 54,768,674 of CM077028.1, forward strand.
GCGACAATACTGTAAATCACTTTCACGAATCAGCCCCAAAAATGTAGACTCGCTTCATGTTGTCGTTATACTGTCCTTGGTAGCGACGTTCAAATTCGACTATATACTGGTGGGAGCTCACGCCTTACTCCTCCGAGTATGACCCTAGGTTCTCCCTGAATTTAACAAGATGAACATCAAGCATATGGACATCCTGCAGCCTATTTAGCTGTAGTTCTTCACCAGTTTCAACCAGATCTACATAGTTTTCGGCGTTGTGATTGCCTAGGAAGCCCTTAAAGACTGTGACAAAACTGTTCCAAGCCGCTTTTCCCTTTGTAGTAAGCATATTAGGGAATTCCTTGCATTGCAGGATTTTATATATCTGTAGTCCGACGAAGACAGCAGCTTTGGCCTTTGCCTCAGACAGCTCCGAAATGAAGTCTCCCAGGTACCTGAAGTCTGCCGACTCCTTATCTAGAGCTGTGACAAATTGTTTCATAAGGCCCAGCCGGGGGTCCACCAGTGGCTCCCACGTGACGTTATCCCCCCTCCCCCCCCTCCAGAGAACTCGGTCCTCTGCGGACAGTCCCGCCTGTATTAGTGCGTCTTGGTGTTCCTGCTGTCCTAAAGGCAAAGACAGCAGCGAAATTTGGGAAAACCGCCTTGGAGACGCATCAGGAATGTCGCCATTTTGAAGTATCCGGTGACCTCCCAGCCATCATACTTCAAAGCATCTAACAAGCTCTTGATGATTTTGTTGTAATCCTCTTTGAGGTGCAGGGCCTGATTTCTGCACGTGCACAGGGCCTCAGAATTTGGGGGACCTCTAAACTACCTCCAAAAGCCAAATATATTTTTAAGTCTCTTCATGCCAAATTACTGAAAACAGAGACTGCTTTGTTAACGATTATCTGGGAAAATATTGCACAGAATCAACGAAGTGAGCACTTCCCTGCAAATTTCCATGGGCAATTTGTCATTAGTTCTACCATTATGTGAGTCAATTATTGACTTCATCCTGAATTTTGTGAGAAAAAAAAATTTCCGACTGTTCGAAAAAGAATCCATTCAGTTACTAGGGAGAGAAGTGGATAATGAATCCTCAAGAAGGAAGAAAATACCAAACAACAGACTTCTAGATGATTCATCAACTCCAAATGTTGTTTTTAATAATCGAGATTCCTTCAACACTCAAACGGTTTGCGTAATATGTGACAATCTTGTTTCACAGTTGCAAACCAGAAAGAAGTCATATGAGGAACTGGACTCTAGATCTGGATATGTCCACAAGAATGACCTAGATGATGTGATGGAAGTAGCTGAATTGTTGCAAAAGCCGTATTCAAATCAAGATACTAAAAAAGCCGTCTTTGTACGATTTAAAAGCAATATTACTTTGATGCAAAAGATGATGTTAAAATACGATAAAAACATTAAAAGCACAAGATCTCATGGGTACCACATTGGTTTCTTGCTCGTCTATTACAAGCCACATTGGCTATAAATTTGACTAGCATGTGGGATGTGTTTTAATATTTTACTACTAGACAAACTGCTTGCAAAAAAATATTACCAGCAAATATTCTTTTCAACTGTTGACTGAAAATTTTAATCGAGGGACCTCAGACATATAGGATGTGCACAGGGCCTCGACTGACTTACGTCTGGCCCTGTTGAGGTGCAGGGAGTGAGTCACGGAAAGAGACGGGCGCTTGTTCCCGCTATGGAGTAGCACGGCTATCAGGCTTCTCGATGAGCTGTAAATATAGAGGCGCCACTTGTTCGGGTTACAGGCCATTCCAGTTGCCTCGGCCCGGTCACATTGTGGCAGAAGCAGAGTCCATCTTGACGGGTGAAGAAGCTGGAGAAAAGCTTGATGACGCTTCCTCTGATCTGCGGTGGGCTTTAGTCCACTGTAATCACTGGAATGTTCTAGAAGGTTTCGCCACTATTTAATCACTGGAATGTTCTGCGTAGAAGGTTCTAGAAAGTTCTCGAGAGTTCTAAAAAGTCCCAGAAGTTACTCCAAGTTTACTCGGCACTGAATCCATCTGGTAGGTTCTAAAAAAACAGGTAAATGCCAAATTATCATTGCCTTTGAATGAATTACGGGATTACATCATTATACAATACAAATTTTGAAGTTGTGAATCCGTTTATTGGTGTAAATATGACATGAATAGTAAGTCATATTAATCCGAAAACTATTCGTCGTCCTCGTCAAGTGATGGTTATATTCAAATTAATCGTAAACTTGGCTGTTTGGGGTGGTATAGTGGTTAGCATACTCGGGCGCTATCCGTGAGACGCGGGTTCGATTCCCTCTCCAGGAGGACGAAATTTTCAAGTTTTCGGATATCATCTCACTTACCATTCATGTCATGTTTACATCAAATAAACGAATTCACAACTTCAAAATTTGTATTATCATTGCCCTGCTCGCAAAAGCAACATTTGAGGGGAACAATAGCCATTTTCTGTAGTTTTGAGGCAAAAGCCATTAGGAAGTAACAGTTATTACCTAGGAACAAATAAAAACTTTGTAACATTGTGTTGCCTGCTAAAAGGGTTATAACAATGCCGACGAGCCTACTAAGAAAGAGGACTGAATATGTTTGAATCACTTGTTTCTACAGATTGGCATGATTTTCGTGACAGGGGACTAGCCCCTCTCCATGACGCCATGTTTCTTGGAGCACACACTAAAAGACTAGAATGGATTCTTTATCGCTAACGACAGGTTTATAGTCGGTACTGGTGAGATGAGAGGGGGAAAGGAATTATTTTGCAGTAGCTATCGCAAAACCCAGCCGCTGTGTGAACATTTGTGTTTGAGAAGCGCAGAAAATTTTGCGCACCATTTTGTTCAGGTATAGGCCCCTTAAAGGGTTAAACTTTCACTAGCCAGGGAAAATATTAATATCTTTTGATATTCCAACTGCACAATTTATTTGCTAGGTGGTGAAGCGATATATTCAGTTTCTCAGCGCCTCTAGACATCCGAATTCCTGATTTAAAAAATTCTTAATATCTTTGATTTCTGTAGCTACGACAAAAAATTTCCATATGTTTGTAGCTTTTCTGAAGCAAATTTTTCCTATTAGTTGAAATTAACTAAAATTTTTAGTTAGATGATATCTTAAATCCTATGTTACAGAGGATCTTTTACGAGTATGGTCAATCAATTGTCATCAGTGTTGGGTTTTTTTCCTTTTAGCTTCGCTGTTTGTTGCAATTTAGTGTCGCATCATATCTTCGCTTAAAAGTCTTATTAGGAAAATTTCTTTTCTAGAAATATTTGATACTCTGGTTACGATTTTGGACGGATTTTTCAACTGGTCAACAAGCAAAAATTTTTCGGCATGATTAGGTTCGCTCAAATACTTTGTGACGTACCTACCACAGAGGTGAAGAACGTGTCAAGACGAAAATTCTGCAGCGATACATTCTGTCGGTGTAGCTTAGTCGGTTAGAGCAACTTACTCCGGAGCGAGGAGACGCAGCTCCGATCTGTGTCACCGGCAAATTCCTGTTTTCACATAACGAAGAACATTTATTAAGTTGTAAGTTTATCATACCGGTGCCATGAATTCTGGTAAAGCTGTACCATTACTTCGCTTCTTGATTTCTTGCAACTTCAATGAAGTTGGCAAGTGTATTTATTCAAGCTATATTATCTCTTAGAATTTAAAGTTTTATTCTGCAAACCACAGCTTCCTTAGCTTTCTAGAGCTCCTTGACGTCTCTGAACTGTGCTCCGCAGTTTCAAACAAGATGTAGAGCTCCTATATGGCATAAGATTTTGTAGAATCGTCATTGTCTTCCGACCATACGTGCTTCCACGAATATTGGCCGTCACAGTCTCCCTTTAGTTGAAAACTCAAACACGTTGTCTGGCGCTTCACATTTATCTTTCCCTCTAACATTATTAGCAAATCTATAGGGTGAGTCAAAAATCGCAGGGCACCCTTGTATTCGAGAAACGGGAGCGGAAATCAAGAATCTCAATACCCCAGCAAAGAATTCAGATTCTTGATTTCCTCTCCCATTTCTCGAATACCACAACTGCAAACCACAACTTCCGTAGCTTTCTAGAGCTCCTTGACGTCTCTGAACTGAGCTCCGCAGTTTCAAACATGATGTAGAGCTCCTATATGGCATAAGATTTTGTAGAATCTTCATTGTCTCCCGACCATACGTACTTCCACGAATATTGGCCGGCACAGTCTCCCTTTAGTTGAAAATTCAATCACGTTGTCCAGCGCTTCACATTTATCATTCCCTCTAACATTATTAGCAAACCTACAGGGTGAGTCAAAAGTCACAGGGCACCCTTGTATTCGAGAAACGGGAGCGGAAATCAAGAATATCAATACTCCAGCAAAGAATCGGTGAGGAGGCCTATCTTTTAGGCTATATCCGGAACATCGCGTCCATCTTGAAATCCGCCGCACTTGATCAAGGTCAAATTTTTCAAATTGTAAAGAGGTCATGTTGCATATCTAACAAAACCAGAATTTCTCAGAAATTGGTGGCCCTAATCAGATTTGACATATGTGTTTTGGTTCATAAGTTATCAACACAGCAAACTGAAAGAACCATTGTTTGTTGCAGGTAACTGAAGATGGCTTTGACGAAAACGGAGAAGATTGAGGTGATCTTAATGTCTGGGGAACGCAACTGCCGTATCATAGCCGCAGACTTCAACAATCTACACCGAGAAAGACCACCAATTTCACACAGCACTGTCGCATACCTGATATTCAAATTTCGAGAAACTGGGTCTGTGGACGACAAGCCACGTAGTGGTCGACCGAAAACTGCTACCGACGACGAAACCTGAACAATGGTCTTCGCATCCTTTGCAAAAAGTCCACAACGTAGCACACGACGTCTTGCAGTAGAGTGTGGTATCAGCCAGTCAGCCACTGTAGAATGTGGTATCAGCCAGTCAGCCACTGTAGAATGTGGTATCAGCCAATCAGCCACTGTAGAATGTGGTATCAGCCAGTCAGCCACTGTAGAATGTAGTATCAGCCAGTCAGTCACTGTAGAATGTGGTATCAGCCAGTTAGCCACTGTAGAATGTGGTATCAGCCAGTCAGCCACAGCAGAATGTGGTATGAGCCAGTCAGTCACTGGCATTCGTTCAAGATCCAGAAGCAGCAGAAACTATTAGAGGATGACCCTGATAGACCTGTCGAGTTCTGCATCTCGGCCTCAGACCAACATCAACGGAATCCTTCATGCGCACAAGGAATTTTGTTCAGTGACGAGGCCAATTTTTATGTCAGTGGTAAGGTTAACCGTCAGAACCACAGGTACTGGAGTGGGAGGAACCCTTATTGGTCAGACCTATCCAAATTCGTTGGTAATGTAAAGGTTGTGATGTGGTGTGGAATATGGGGCACCCGTGTAACCGGACCCAGTTTAATCGACAATGACCTAAATGCTCAGCGCTACCACGAAATTCTACAGAAAACAGTGCTCTCTTCCCTTTTGAATAAAGTTAGAAGTCTCCCTTGTTATTTCCAACACGATGGGGCTCCACCACACTACGTAGCAGCTTTTCGTCAATGACTAGATGTTCACTTCCATTGTGGTTGGATGTGCCGGCGTGGTCCTGTGGAATGGCCACCCAGATCCCCCGACCTCACACCACTCGACTTTTATCTGTGGAGCCATCTGAAACACCTGGTGTACGCTGAGAAAATCCGCGACGAACACCACATTCAGCAACGCATCCTGAAGGCGAGTAACCGCGTTTCTCCCGATATTCTCGTGCGAGTGTATAACGACTGGATCAAGCGCCTTCAGCTCTGTGTTCGGCAAACAGGGGCAACACATTGAACACATCAAATAGCTGCTCTTCACAGGGTACTTTAGAGGTTGTTATTTCAACTTTCTACATTGATAACTTGTGAACCACAACACATATGTCAAATCTGATTAAGGCAATCAATTTCTGAGAAAATTCTGGTCTTGTGTTGATATGCCACATGACCCCCTTACCATTTGGAAAATCTGACCTTGATTCAATATGGCGGATTTCAAGATGGCGTCCATGTTCCGGAAATAGCCTAAAAGATAGGACCACTTACCGATTATTTGCTGGGGTATTCAGATATTTCATTTTCTCTCCCGTTACTGAAATACAAGGGTGTCCTGCGACTTTTGACTCACCCTGTGTTTGCTGAACTTCAGTAACTGGTGTCTAGGTGCTTCATCCATTGCTCCGAGGTACTAGAATTTCTGTATGGGAGGAGTTTCGGGGGACAGTCCGGTTGGAAGAGCAAGATATGGCACTTTTCTTGACGTTGAGTTTACGTATTAAGCACATTGTTGTACTTAGATTACATTATGTAGATTAGAGTTATTTTGAAGGGCTAACGACGATCTTCGCCAAGAAGCCACTCTTTGGAGCAGCCGCTATCTCTTATACCGCCAAAGTAAGGTGCAATACTAAGATGCCATGTAATATTACATCTCACTCTGACGTATTACTTATAAATGCCCTCCGAAGGAAATTGTCTTAAAAAATATATATATAATATTTCGAGAGAGTTGTAATAATGTTTCCTTGCTCAACTCTACCTATTAAGAAATATATTTTTCTTTAAAGTATCATATAATTGCTCTTTACTCTATAGTTAAATTCAACTTTATATACCTGCAAATAGTCATTTTGATCTCAAAAGTCACGGATTGTAATCCACTCTTTTTTCTTTCTTTCGTTCGTAGGAGGTTATAATTAGGATGCATATCTACTGGAATTCGATGCTGTTCCTGATGAGCAGCATGTTTGTTTCTGGAGACCAAACAGTTAGGACAACAACCGGAAAAGTGCGTGGCACTACAGTTCAGCTCCCAACCGGCAAGGAGGTCGAGGCGTTTTTAGGAATTCCGTTCGCAGAGCCACCTCTCGGAAAACTACGCTTCGAGAAACCAATACCTATTGCACCATGGGAAGGACAATATAATGCCACAGTTTTACCACCCCCATGTTACCAAAATTACACCAAAAAGTTCTACTGGACACCGGACGTTGACAGAATGACCGAAGACTGCCTCTTCTTAAATGTGTGGGCACCTGTCTCTCTTGAAGATTCCAAACCAAAAGCTGTCTTCGTGTGGATTCATGGCGGAGCCTTTATTCTTGGTTCTTCTGGGATGGTTGATTACAACGGAGCAGTGCTCGCCAGTCGGGGTGATATCATAGTGGCCTCCATGAACTATAGACTGGGAGTGTTCGGATTTCTGACAACCCCAATACCGGAAGCCGCAGGAAATATGGGAATATACGACCAGATTTTAGCTTTGAGGTGGATAAAGGCCAACGCTGAAGTATTCGGAGGTGATCCGGATCTAATCACATTAGCTGGAGAAAGTGCAGGAGCCGTATCGGCAGCTTTGTTTCTTGTGTCGCCACTGACACAAGGATTAGTTAGACGAGTTGTACTAGAGAGTGGATCGCCTGTTTACCGTGTATCAGAAAAATCAAAGAAAAGAATGATTGCGGTAGCGCAGAACATAGCAGCTCTAACTGGTTGTTCCAGAGGTGACGTCAACATAACCTCGAACTCAAAAATTATGGTGGACTGTTTGAAGGAACTTCCACCTAATGTAATCACAGAGGCTGAAGGACTCCTTCTTGAAACACATCGAGTCACCGCTTCACCTCATAGCGATGGAGTTGTTATACCACGTGACCCAGTGGTGATGCTGTCAGAGGGTCTCTTTCAAGAAGCAGAAGTTTTACTAGGTGGCAACAAAGACGAAGGTTCAGCTTATCTTACTTTCGCCCTGCCAGACTACTTCGGCGTATACGGTGCCACAGCGCCAGTTTTGAAGAAGCGACTGGCTACTCATCTGATTACGAATATTTTTGCGGTGCTTGATCAAGAGAATGCGGAAGCTATTGCGAAGTTTTACATCGAAGGTGGTGGCAACAGAAAGGTACAGAATCAAACCGATGACGATGTAGACTACATGAAGACAGCGTTGTATGATTCCATTGGAGATTTCAGGGCTTTCTGCCCAACGATGTTTCAGGCTGATTTTATATCAACCAAATCAAAGCCTGTCTACTTCTACTTGTTCACACATAGGCCCAGTACGACAGTGAACGCTGAATGGATGGGAGTTACGCACTTTGACGAGGTGTCATTCGTGTTCGGCCGACCACTGACTGGCAATAAGAATTACACAGAAGATGATAAACACGTCAGTATGCTGGTGATGAATAGATGGATCGCATTTGCTAAAACAGGGTAAGTAGATTACTCTCTTTTGCAAGAGTTTTTGATAAGTTTTTACAGCATCTCTTATCGCAACATGAAAGTTTCGAATGGAAGATACTGTCTAATGATGAAAGTGTAATTCATCTCTATCTCTCTCTCTTTCAGACTGTCTGTCTCTCTCTATTTCTGTCTGTCTGTCTGTTTCTCTCTCTCCCTCTGTCTTTCAGTCTGCCTCTCTCTCTCTCTCTCTCTTTCTGTCTGTTTGTCTGTCTCTCTCTTTCTCTCTCTCTCTTTCTGTCAGTCTGTCTCTCTCTCTCTCTCTCTCTCTCTCTCTCTCTCTCTCTCTCTCTCTCTCTCTAATCTAAAAATCAATTAATTATCAAAAAATGCAAGTCTAAACATCAATGAAAAACCAAGAAAAAATATTTTAAGTCTAAATATCAATGAAAAATCAGAAAATGTTTACAAGTCAACTATCAATGAAAATTAAGAAAAATGTTACAATTCTAAATAGCAATGAAAAAATAAAAAAAGAATATTACAAGCCTAAATATCAATAAAAGAATTGCAAGTCTAAATATCAATGAAAAGTAAAAAATACAAGTATAAGTACCAACGAAAAATAAAGAAAAATATCACGTCTGAGTATCAATGAAAAATAAAGAAAAATATCACGTCTGAGTATCAATGAAAAAACAAAAACAAAAATATCACAAGTCTAAATACGAATGAAAAATAAAAAAATATTACAAGCCCAAATATCAATGAAGAATCAAAAACAAATATTAGAAGTTTAAATATCAGTGAAAAATCAAGGTCCGTGCCAAAGTACACGTTAGATACCGGAGTTTTAACAATACAACCTAGTCCGTTTATGACCAGCACCACGGAACTGGCTGAAATCCTCGCTTAATCCGTTTTGGTATCAAAAATCTCACAATAAAAAAAAATATGCATACGTGATAATATGCATATACGTTTGTTTATGTTATTATCATCATCATCATCATTGTCAAATGATCCACTGCTGGACGAAAGTCTCTCCAAGCCTCTTCCACAACGGTCTGTCTTGTGCCAGTCTAATCCAAGTTACTCCCGCATACTTTTGAATTTCATCCACCCATCTCTCATGTGGTACTCTTCTGTGTCTATTACCTGTCCCTTGGAATCCAATCTAAAATTTCGACTGTCCATCGATGGTCTGTTCTTCTGGAAGTATGTACAGCACATTGCCATTTCAAAAATTTTACTCTGATCATGATGTCTTCCACTCTTGTCATTTTTTGGTTCCACGAGTTCCTCTTCTTATCTCTCCTGGTCACACCAAGCATGCACCTCTGCATGCTTCTTTGGTGTCTGCAGCCTTTGTATGTCTCTTTTAGTTAAGGTCCACGTCTCTGCACTATATGTAAGCACTGGAAGGATGCATTGATCAAACGCTTTTCCTTTAAGACATAATGGCATATTGCTCTTGAAAATTATGCTATTTCTTCCAAAAGCTCCCCAGGCAAGTTTTATACGCCAATTAATTTCTTCATCAATGTGACCCTCACTTGATATCTGCTGTTCTAGATAAACGTACGCATCTGTTATCTCCAGCTTTTCTCCATCAATCGATAATTCTTCATTTCTTGTAAAGACATTGTACATCAGTTTTGTCTTCTGAAAGTTCATTTTTAATCCCATTTCTTTACTCTTGTCAGCAAGTTCCTGGATCATACTCGCAGTTCTGATGGGGTAGTTGCAAAAATGACTACGTCATCAGCAAAAGGGAGGTGAGTTAGATAATCTCCATCAATCGTTATCCCTTTATTTTCCCAGTTCAGTGATTAAAAGACATTTTCCAATGTGGCATTTAAGAGGTTGGGAGATATGGTGTCACCTTCTCTAACTCCCTTTCCAATTTTTATTGTGTGCTCTATTCTCAAACAGCCGAATCTTTGCACTTGCATTTTCATAGATGTTATTAATAATATTAATGTATGCATCTTCAATACCGCAGGATTTCAAAGCCATTGTAACTGTTGATGGTTTCACTGAATCAAAGGCCTTTTCATAATCGATAAAAGCCATGCACAATGGAAGTTCATATTCCCTCGCTCTTTCAATTAGTTCTCTCAGTACGTGGATATGATCTATTGTGCTGTAGCCACTCCTGAATCCAGCTTGTTCTCTCGGTTGATGCCATGTCCAGTGTTACCTTCAAGCGGTGTGAAAGAACTTTAGTAAAGATTTTATAAAACACTGATAGGAGGCTGACAGGTCTGTAGTTCCGGAGATCATAAATGTCGCCTTTTTTATGTAGCAGGATCATTGTAGCATTGTTCCAATTCTCAGGAATCTTCCCTTCATTAAGGCATCGAGTGAAAACTTGGGCGAGTATTGTTTCAATTTCTCCGCTTGCTTCTTGTATGATGTCTTCAGTAATTCTATCTTCTCCAGGAGCTTTTCCCCGCTTCATGTTCTTGATTGCATGTGCAACTTCTGCTGGGAGGACTGGAAGAACTCTGGTACGGGTACCTTTCATGATGTCTGGAGTACATGCATCATCCCTTTCATATATCTTGTTTCACTCTTGTCAAAATTTTGCCTTTCTTTCTTGTTACAGAACCATCTTCTTTTCTCAGTGGAATAATCTGTTGTTGTTGTTTTTTTTGCCTTACTGAGATGTCCCTTTGCTGTATTTAGGCTTTGGTTGTTTTCAATCGCTTTCCTTACTAGTTCACAGTTGAATTTCCTTACGTCTTCAGTGATATTTTTTCGCACTGACTTGCATAGCTCTCTATATATTCCACTTTGGAAGTCACATCTTCTTTAGTTGTCCTCATCTCTATTCATTTTCGCATCAACATTTTGGTTTTTCCTGATAATTTGTTCACATGCAACTTGTTGTTAGACCCAGCTAATTGTGTTGCTGTTTCCATAAGAGCTTTGGTTACTTTTCTGTTAACTTCAGAGATGTCCACTTCTTCTGATGTTAGACCTTCTAGAATAGAGAATCTGTTCCTCATGTTCTAATTTGAAGGTATTATTATGCTTTTTAAGGCTGGTCACGTCAATACACTTTGGTTGTTTTATGAGCTTGCCACGCTCGAGTTTAGCATTGAGGTACATCTTGCACCTTACCATTCTATGGTCACTACCTGTGTTGAACTTGTTTAGCACACTGCAGTCTTCCATGACAAATTTCTTGTTACACATAATAAAATCAATTTCACTTGGCCATCCATTGGGATGCCTTCATGTCAATTTCCTGTGTGGTTTTTTTCTTGAAAAAGGAGTTCATGATGAAAAACCCTTCTGCCTCTGCAAACTCTACGAGAGTATTTCCACGCTGGTTTCTGTTGCCGTGACCGAATTTACCTACTGAAGTTTCATTCTGTTGATGTTGCCCTATTTTCGCATTGAAATCTCCCATAATTATCTTCAAGTGCTGCTTGCCTTTATTATTTAGTTGACGAATTTCCTCATAAAATTCTTCAGTTCTTTTTCAGGATGACTTGTGGTGGGTGCATAAGTTTGAATAATCTGAGCCTGGTATCTTCTTAAGAGTTGAATAACGAGTCGTGCAGCTCTGTCAGAGGAACTTTCAACTTCTACAACTTTATCCTTCCGTTTCTTGTTTATTATAGATCCAACACTACTAGTTCTGCCAGTATCTGTCCCACGATAGTAGAAAATATATCCACTTTTCAGTTCAATGTGATCTTCTCCTTTTCTCCTTACCTCACTTATGTCCCACTTGATCCTTTGTAGTTCCTCTTCCAATTCAAGAAACCTTGAATTAGAAGATAGGGAGCGTCCATTGTAAGTAGCCAAGGTCAGCATCAAATGGCAGCCTAGTCCGGTCCTCAGGTGATTTTTAGCACCTTCTGCTTTCATGTCGCACTGGCGCCAGGTACATTCCAGCTGCCGGAGACTGAGGGCCACGATTTAAGTTGTGGAGTCATTTTGGAGGGGTTTGGCCATAACTCTCCTTGCTGGCCAAGCGGGTTGGTGAGTGTGGGATAGCATTTCCTCTAATCCCGATGGTATAGTTATATATTACAATTAATTTGATATACTCGAAAAATTTAGTTAATTAACTGCAGTAGTATACAAACAAAAATAAAATAACATCAACACGTAGTAGGAGGGAGTGGAATTTAATCAAGAAGCAGATATCATGTGGACAAATTTTGAAAAAGAAAAGATTCTCCGATTCTCACATACAGTGGGTGGAAGAGAGGAACTCTTAAGCAACTCACTTGATGGATAATTTATGTACTCCCTCACCAATGTTTTTCTATGAACTTTCTTGCTCTAGCACACCGAAATTCCCCTGCGCTGTTGCAGTTTGGTCCTGTATGTCACAATTTCCATTCCTCCATTCCGAGACAGTGCACATCATATTTTCTTTGCCTCGATAAATATGGAACTGAATCAAATTTTGTTACTTTGGTTGTTAAAAGTGATCATCTTAGCTTTTCTCTCCCTCGTTAAATCTGGTGATATTAAATTAATTGTGTTTATTAAAACGATCAGATTAGCTTTGAATGAACACTATACAAAACAAAGTTCCTGCTTTGCGCATTAAAGCAGGGATCTTGTTAAATACGGGCTCGTTCTAAGCGGGTTCTGTTGTATTTTTGAATCATGCAGTTTCTTTCATAGAAGTCTAAGTCAGCATGTGAAACAGAATTTTCGTCTCTTAAGGTGGGCATGAGCGATAAAGCTGGCATGCAAGAACTAAATGCAAAGTACCTCAAAAGCGTTTCAAATAGCGGAAAGCAAAGAATCAGAAATAATATAAAATTGGGTTTTTGCTTTATTAAGCTTCTTAGAAATTAATTTAATCAAATGAAACATATGAAGAGAATTGTAATGCTTTAACAGAGGATCAATAATGAAATGTTCTAAAAATCGTGTCAGGGTACGATTCTTTTTGATGTCACTGTTTTAGTCACACAAGAGACTGTTCCACTAAAGTTTATGTCACTGCAATACACACAAAGAAATAGGTCCACACACACTCTGATTTTTTTTTGTTTGTTTGCTTTGGATTGAACGACCACCGGACACCGCTCAATGCGCTATACAAAGACAGTTGCCAGTACAGGAAAGGGAGGAAACAAGGGGCAATATATAGGCAGTCATGGGTTCCAGGAAATGGAGAAAACCAGAGCCTTAAGACAAACATATTGTCTTGTCCGTACTGAAGCAGCGATACGAACCAGGACATATCTCGGAATTTCTAGGAGCCAACGCTTCGTACCACACGACCACTGGGACGACTCCTTTGGCTTTCTTCCTGGTAACATTGCATGTCCCTTAATGAAGTTTATTACCTATTTGACTTTTCATTTCTGTCGTGGCTTCCTCTTAGGTACATTTCTGTTATCGCTCGTTATATTTTCCGTACTTAACGTCATATCTGAACTCCCAAGAGTTTTCCTTCTACATGTGGCATCACTGGCAGTCAGCCACATCAAGGAACTCAGGCAAAAAGCAGTTAAAATATATATTGCGTGCAGGACTTCTAACATATAGGGCAGTAGTTTGCTACTACCGTACATGTTAGAAGTCTTCGCCTTTAGATATTAGCTGTTTGCTACGACGCGCGACGTTACTGTGTTGTTTTCTTGTCAGTCAAAGAGTATCTGTGTTGTAATCTGGTTTTCCAAGTTTCTTAATCTCAATAAATTGCTCTCTTTGGTGTTTTTCCTTCATCGACTAATGATTTAGTTTGCTTTGTGTGTGTGTTCCTCATACTAAATCCTTCTCTCTGTGTTTCACCCTGTCAATCCCATCAAAAGTTTATCTTTTAGGAGACTTCAAATTAAACTTTGATGTCAAAAGTGTAAGTCTGCTTATCTTTCCTTTTCTCTAGTGTAGTAACTGTTTTTATTTATTAGGTGTGCAACTTAATTCTCGGCCACAGGCACGACACGTTGACAGCAAATTATAGGAAATCGAATACGTACCTAATCAGGGAAATAATCCCCGTCGTGTTGGATACATTTGAGCCATCGGTCAGGGAGCTGCCTAATGCCACTGCGGTAAAAAGAGGGCTGTTTCGAGTTGATAAAGTCATCAATACTTGTGTGGACCTCCTCGACAGAAGTGAAGTGCGTATCACTCAGGTGATGTTGCAGGGAGCAAAAGAGGTGATAATCCGATTTGGCGAAGTCTGGGAAGTACGTCGGGTGGGACAAAATCTCCCATCACAGGTCGGTGATCATGTTTAAAGTCGTTTTCGCGGTGTGAGGACGCGCGTTATGCTGAAGCAACAGGGCCGACCTTCTACCCTTGCCTGTGTATGGCCTTTTCGCCTCCAGTGCGTCACTCACACGAATGAGTTGCTGACAATAACGCTCGGCATGGACCGTTTCACCAGGTTTGAGCAACTCATAGTGTACGACACTGCGCTGATACCACCATATGCACAGCAACAACTTCCTGGCATGGATATTCGGTTTGGCGGCACTGGTGGTAGGCTGACCTGGATAAACTCACAATTTGTGCCACCTAGGATTATCGTAGAGGATCCACTTCTCATCACAGGTCAAAATATTGTGGATGAAATCCTTCTTCTTGAATTTGGAGAGCAAGGACACAGCAACATCGTAGCGCCTAGACTTGTTCGCAGCTGTGAGTTGGTGGGACACACAACGGCCCTACTTGTGAATCCGTCCAAGCTTGTGCAGGCACTTTGCAATAGCTTGCCGTGTTACTTCGAGTTCCTGGACGAGCTCTGACTGTGTGTGACAGGGATCCGAGTCCAACAGTTGTTCCAGTTTCTCATCGTCAACTATCTGTGGCTGTCCCGGACGTTCTGCACAACGGAGATTGACATTTCCCTGCTTAAACCGCTGGAACCACTTGGTACACATACTGTAGGGCACAGCAGCCTCACCCAAAGAAGCACAGATCATTTGCTGGGCTTCCGCGGCACTTTTGTTCAGCTGAAATGCGTGCCTCAAATGTTGCTTCTCGAACGACATTGTTTTAACCGTCAACTTTTGTCCCTTCTGTCACTACAACTATGAGCGATTACGGTTGCCTGGAAAGCTGTTGGATGGCGGTGCAATCAGCCATTATCGCACACAGCTATTTGCATTTGTGGACGTTCTATGATCGCTAGCGGTTAGGGGCCGATAATTAAGTTGCACACCTAATAGGCATACGTACTCTCTTTGAGGAAGCTTTGGTTCAGTCTACTTTGTGACACGATTTAATTAGCTTGAGAGAGATTTCGTTCCGTCGAAGATGACTAAGCAACGCCGTCGATATTACCGAATAGCGAGTTATCTGTTGTAAAAGCACGCCCCTGTGGTTACAGTTGAGTCAACTACGACAGATGTCTCTAACACTAAGCTGCTTCACAAACAGTCTGTTTTCTATCCTCATTTTTAAAGAATACTTTGTTTCCACTTCATCGTCTGCGTTCATTTTTTTTTTTTACAAATGTTTCTGGTAGTCTTTTTTACAGACGCAATGGTTTTACGGGCATTGAATTTTCCCCTGAGAACTTCTGCCAACAAATGGGTTTAACTTTTTCATAGCGTTATCATTCCCACACACCAATTTAAAAATAGATAAATATTTGTGACGGAACTTTGTGGTCCCACTATTTCGTGGCGTAGTACAATAGTATCCTAAATGTATTCTCAATATTCAACATTCATTATCTTGTTGAAAGTATCCATCGTCATTGGGATAAACCATTCACATGACAGGATGCGCTTGGTCCGCAACGATGTTTAGACATGATGTGCCAGTCAGACACGAATTAAAGGGCCCAAAGCATGCCAGGAAAACATTCCCCAAACCATAACGTTGCCTCCACCATCTTGAAGAGTTGTAGCAATGCATTTGGGGTCCATGCTTTCGTGCTGGTTCCGCCAAATTCTCACTCGGCCATCGGCATGGTGCAACTGAAAACGTGATTCATCGGACCACATAATTTGCTCCCAATTATCGACTGTCCATTCCTTGTGCTCCTGTGCAAACTGGAGACGTTTTTTCTTGTGAACTGCAGACAGCAAAGGTGTTCGAACATGCCTTCGGCTGCCATATCCCATCCGATGCAGTGTACGGCAAACAGTGCGTGCAGAGATCATTTGAGGGGATCCTTGATTAAGATAAGGTAAATGCTAAAAGTCTATCGTACGAAAGGTCACTAAAGTAATTCACCGATGCTGTCACACGTACGGTCATTTACAAACATAATTTTCAAATTGTAGGTCAAGATTAAAAACACTTTATTTACAATTAAAAATTAATATTTACACGCGAGATCTTTCGGGGCTGAACATAGCACCCATCATCAGGCTGGTCTGTAATTTCCTGCACTGTTGCCCTTCTGTTGTCTATTACCAGTCTGGACACTCTCCGTTCTACCCGAGCAGTCACTAGTCGATGACGACCACACGTTGCACGTAGAGACCTAGTTTTTTGGCTGACAGTCCAGTCTTTAAACACTATAACAACAGCTGCTCTGGAACATTTCGCAAATTCGGCGGTTTCGGTGATACTCGCTCCATGGCTCCGAGCTCCTACAATCATCCCACGTTGAAATTCCGTCAAATCGCATTTTTTACCCATCTCGTCACCCAAAAATCATTTCTACTACTGTCACAAGCACTAAGCTTTCCCTTTTTATACTAGCCTCGCCCTATAGCGGCAACAGCGAGCAGCCATAGCTCATTTGCCTAAAACTGTCAGGTGGTCATAATAAAGTGGCCACTCAGTGTATAGTAAGAACTCATTCATGTTAGAACTGAAAAATATTCTATATGCTATTTATTTCCATCTTACAAAAGACATCGTGATACATAAACATTATGTGTAAAATAATTGTTATTGTTTAACAATTTTTCTTGTAGTCCAGTTGTTTTCGTGTGAACTTACCTTAATAACTTTTGCTTTGATTTTTTGCGTTAAATGACTTTTTCTCCGGCGTACTTGTTATTTCGTTCACGATTTGCCCTATTGGACGGTTAGTTTGAAACTTCATACAGAAGCTTTTTATAAAAAATAATGCGACATCTGGCATTACAAATCCGATCTATCTAAATTAACCAGATTTCTGTAAAGAACTGAATATGTTTTTAAGTGCGATTTTGCTCACTTTGACATCTCAAAATTTCAGTTTTTATTGTAGGTTAGAGCGTTTTAAATAGATCTGGGTATTTGTATTTATAATAACGCTGATTCCTTTTTATAAAATTACTCTGCAATTTTATTCCTTTTTATGAAATTACTCTGCAATTTTATTCCTTTTTATGAAATAACTCTGCAATGCCAAGGAAATGAAATGTAACACGACATAACACCTACGTAACAGAACAAACGTTGCAAACAGTTGTTGGAGCACGTGCGTGTTGCCACAGATGAAGTCGTTTGTCTTACTAACTTTATTTTATTTTCCGGTATTTCTCCTTGATCTTACGTATCGTGCGATAGCGGTGAGCTTAGTTCCCATTTCGACCACCGGATAAAAGCAGATGGCCTTGCAAGTACTGAATGACGTCAGGGCGTTAGAGACTGACGTAGCCTATCATATACAGCAGTTGTCCAAAATAATGGCAACACCTCGCTGAAAACAGCTACTTTGGTATGTGCTGCTTTTTTGAGTAAAACGAACATGTAGCTACAATTTGTTTTTGTTTTTGTTTTGTTTTTTGTAAAAAAGTGTCGCTAATAGTCTCAAGGGTCTGTGGGATTGCATTGTCAATCGGTGTTTGCATAATTTCGTTCCAGGTGAAGCCACAATAAGTGACCTGTCGGAGTTCCAAGTAGAGCAGACTGTAGGAGCCCGTCTGGTCGGTGCGTCGATAACCACAGTGGCACAGGTATTGGGGGTATCGAGAGGTACCGTGTCGAAGGTCATGACACCATACAATGTTCACGTCACAACATCATCTGCGTGACACAGCTGTGGAAGAAAACCCAAACTCACTGCGAGAGACAGGAGGACATTAAAGAGGATTGTAACCCCAAGGAGGAAGACACGGGGACGAAAGTGACTGCTGAGCTTAATGCACATCTTCAAAACCCAGTGTCGACCCATACCGTGCGAAGGAATTGCATAAGCACAATATTTACGACAGAGCTGCGATTGAAAAATCCCTGGTGTCACAGGTGAATATGAAACGGAGACTACATTGGTGCCAGGAACGTAAAACGTAGACTGCGGATCCATGGAAACATGCCTTGTTTTCCAATGAATCACGTTTCTCACTATTCCCCGCCACAGGACGGGTTTACGTGTAGAGAACCCCCGCAGAAGCCTACAACCCAGACTGTCTCCTTCCTACAGTGAAGCATGGGGCCGGTTCCGTAATGGTTCGGGCCATGATCTCGTGGTTAGCAGAAGGTCCCGTTATCACCTTACACGGACGAATCACTAGCGATGACTATGTCACTCTTATTGAATGCACATGGTTGTGGCCGACCATGTACATTCAATGGCGCAGACATTGTTTCCGTCCGGGGATTGCACCTTTCAAGATGATAATGCCCCGATTCACAGAAGTTGAACTGTTCAATCATGGTTTGAGGAACATGAGGATGAAGTCACACACCTTCCCTGGCCTGCACAATCACCAGACTTAAACATCATTGAGCCTCTGTGGTCTGTGTTGGAAAACAGAGTGCGATCCCGTTATCCTCCTCCGGCGTCTCTCAAGGAATTGGAGCAGTTTCTGCTAGAAGAAAGGTACAACATACCACTTACCACCATCCAGGACTTGTATGCGTCCATTCCAAGGAGGATTCAAACAGTTTTAAATGCCAAGGGTGCTCCGACACCATATTAGGTGCGTAACCCTGTGGTTTCAAGGTGTTTTCATTATTTTGGACAAACCCTGTAGGTTTTATTCATAATGCTTTTTTTTTCTTTCGTCGCCGGTTCGACTAAATTTAAATTTTAAATAAATCATTGTTAAGGAACATTTTCTACTCATTTAAAAGCATAAATTTTTCAATATTATTTGACATTTTGAAATTTAGTTTATATGGTTTTTTTTTACAAATTACAAACGATGAACTGTACACCATCTTTAGTCACGCTATGCAAGAAATTCGATTTACTGGCGTAAGACTATAAATAAATGTTTCCAAACTTTCGCACATCCGCCAAATGACGTTTTCAAGGATGACAGACAGAAAGTGCAATCTGAATAATAGAAAGCTACAAAAATTTGAACACGGTGACTTGTCATGACAATCTTTATACACATAAAAATGAAAGTTTGTATATTTGTCTGTATATTTGTTTGTATGTTTGTTCGCTATACAAATCTACAGTTTTCAACTTAGAACCATCAAATTTGGTGTATTATCTCATGGTACTCTAACTTAGACCGTAGAAGGGTTTTAGAAGGGATTGGAGCCCGGGGGGTCAAGGGGGGCACCCATACAAACTTTTCGTTATTTTAGTTTAAATTTATGCAGTTTTCAATTTAGAACCACCAAATTTGGTATACTATCTCATGGTACTTTGACTTAGACCGTAGACGGTTTGGAAAGGGTTCGGAGCCTGGGAGTCAAAGGGCTGGTGGGTCAAAGAACCCCCATACAAAATTTTCCTAAAAAGTTCTACAGTTTTCAATTTACAGCCACCAAATTTGGTATATTATATCATGATACCCTAACTTAAGACAGTAGACAGTTTCTGGAAGGGGTCGGAGCCAGTGGTTCCAGGTACCCCTTGACCCCCCCCCCCCCGCTCCGACACCTTAAATTCATGCACAATTTCGTAAAATGTTTTACATCTTTCAATTTAGAACAACTAAACTTGGTATATTATCTCATGGTACTCTAACTTAGACCGTAAACGGTTTTTCGGAGGGTCGAAGCTCGGGGAGATCAAGGTGCCCCGATGCAAACTTTTCGAAAAACTTTCTACAGTTTTCAATTTAGAACAGCCAAATTCCGTATACTATCTCATGGTACTCTAATTTAGACTGTAGAGGGTTTTTAGAAATGTTCGGAGCCCGGGTCAAGGGGTTCCTACACAAAATTTTCGTAAAATCTAGTTTTCCTTTTAGAACCACCAAATTTGGTATACTATGATATGGTACTTTGACTGTAGACAGTTTTCGAAAGGGGTCGGAGCCAGGAGTCAAGGGGCCCACTTAAAACATTTTCATGAAAAGTTCAATTTTTTAGTTTTACGCTAGCTTTCACCAGCAACAAGCTGCTCCATCAGGCAGAAATATACTGTTATGTAAATAGGGAGTTCCAGATATTTAAAATTCAAAACGATAAACAAAAGGATGATCAATGCGAATGTCAAGTCGCATGCACGCAACGCGACATGTCACTTCGGGAAGTAAACAAATAGATCTGAAACATCGCATCCATTCATGAATGGAATAAGGAATTACACCATACAATACAAATTTTGAAGATGTGAATCCGTTTTTTGGTGCAAATATGGCATGAATGGTAAGTCAGATATTATACTCGAAAACTTGAAAATTTCGTTGTCCTGGAGTGGTAATCGAATCCGCATCTCCCGGATAGCGCCCCATTATCCTATCTGGGAGACGCGGATTCGATTACCACTCCAGGACAACGAAATTTTCAAGTTTTCGAGTATAATATCTGACTTACCATTCAAGCCATATTTGCACCAAAAAACGGATTCACGTCTTCAAATTTGGTAATGTTCTGATTTTCTTGTAAAATTTGCCTAAATCTTTATCGATGTTAATCATTTGTTCTGTCATTCTAATACTCAATGGTCGATCGTTTCCAACAACTGCGTAGATTTTGTTTACACTTTCTTCAGTTTTTGAAGTGCTTGGCTTCCCGGACATTCGTGCCCATAACTGAAGTTCTTATGCCACGAAAAAACATGCGCACGTGATATATTTCATTGTTTTCCATACGCCTCAATTAGCATACGAAAAGACTCGGTAGGCGTTTTCTTTTATTTCACTAGAAGTATCAGGTTTACCCGCTTCTTAGTTCTTCAAGTCATCAGTTCCCTGATGCGCGACAGACAACACGTATACTTTTATTAGCTGTAAAGCACGTTGAGATAAGAATACAATGGTTTCTAGAAACCACTAATTGCTGTTCAAGCGATTATTATTATTGATGATAGATGATTATGACGGTGCGCGCAAAATAAAATTCAATGATCAGGTAAAAACGCTGTGTTGTGCACGATTAAAACGAAATCTGAAGATGACAGATGCACTTCATAAAATTACATTTAATCACACTTAACTATGTACAAATATTAAAATGACACTCATAAGATCTTTCAGACTCCCTGGGGTCCGAAAGATCTTATGTGGTGTGTACAAGAATCCTCTGAAGCCAGTGGACCCAGAGCCCCCCCCCCCCCCCCACACACACACACAGATGTATGTTGGTTCTACGATTAGTAATGTGAAATTGCGTTTTTCGGAACATAAACATAACATTAAAATGCATTCTTCATCTACTGCTTTATCTCGCCTCGTCACTTCGGGAACTTACTACCCACACTGGGAAGAAGCCAGGATTTTGATAACCCCAGCCAAGTAAGACTCAAATCCGCTTCACAGAGTCTGTACATCAACAGATTCTTTAATAGGTGCTGCAACGATGATTCACCTACCTAAGTTCCCCAGGCTTGGAAAGACGTTGTACCTGTTAAAATTAAAGAAAATTTCATTCCACCCTAAAGTTTGGAACAGTGTGTGTCCCCTCCTACCTGTGTTTGATGCAGGCCACCGGTATGTAAATTGCCTGACTGTTATTTGCTTCTGTGAATTGAATTCAGTGGCAACGACTATCTTATTTATATGCCATGACAACTTTTATGCGGTCATTTTATCATCTGATGAAGCACTCCAGGGGAGTCTGAAAGATCTTATGAATGTCATTTTAATCTTTGTACATAGTTAAGTGTGATTAAATGTAATTTTACGAAATTACTCTCATCTTCAGACTTCGTTTTAATCGTGTATAACACAGCGTTTTTATCTGATGATTGACGTTTATTATTATCTTTTGCGGAGTCATCGTAAATAATGAGTGTGCATTGAAACATACCCTTGATGCGCTTCATTGTTTATGCATAGAAATACAAAATACGGAAGCGTTTGCAGGATGATAATCCTCCCTTGGTAAGGGACGTGGACACCCTTTCGCGTGCTACCCCATTTTTTTTTTTTTTTTTTTTTTTGGCGGGTTTATTGCTTTTTTGTGATTTTTTTAGCATTTATCGATTAAACCAACGACGTTGGAAAATATCTTTGTACATTATATTTTTTGTAAAAATTCGAAATCTGGAAGTATTTTTCCTTGTTCTGGCCCATGGACTACTTTAACTGTGACATTATCAAACCGTCGAACACTTGGCAATGGAACATGAAGTTGTCGTGGCAATATGAATATTTCTCATTCGCTGAGATTCAGCTTCAGTATGTTGCGGTGTCATATTACTTCGACGATCACGCAGACGTCAAATATTTGCATTTCTTTGAACTAAACTGCATTTTTGTCTCTTTTTTTCTGGCATATTCTGCATTGCGGTGGTAATCTTCTTGTCTTTCGACTGCATTGCGGTGGTAATCTTCTTGTCTTTTGACTGCATTGCGTTGTTGCCGCTTTACTTGATCATAATTGGCTTTGCGGCGTTTAGCTTCAATCTCTTCATCTAATGAAAGAGGTAACTTTTTTGACGCGGCATAGGCGAGGTTAAAAACAACAGTGAAGTTCGCGAAGGACAATGACGTTCGCCCTTGCCTTACTCGTCGCCAGTAAACTAAAACACCTTACAACCTATAACTGTGTGCTTCTACTTCCATCGCACCCGAAAAAGAAACTCTAACGAAAGAAAAAAGATGCAAACAAAACATTAAACAGGAACGGTTACGAATAACACGGTGTGAACACCGGAATATAAATGTTCGTCATCTTCTGTTAAACAGCGTACGTAATTGTTTGTTTATGGTTAAAAAGTGATTCACGTCGTCGAAAGTCTTGCATTTTATAATAAGATTGACACGTGCAACCGAACTAGTGCAAAGAGCGAGATGAACTTTGCATTTCGGTTTACCAATAGTTAAAGGTCAATGGCCCTCTTACTCACTTTCAACCCGCACCGCGCTTTTCATCTGCTACAAGCACGGTCTCGTTATTTCGTTGCATTCTGTCGTATAGACGCGAAATATCGATATTCGTTGAAACTCACTTATGTCGAAGAACCAAAACGTTATGACCAGCGCGTTTTTATGGAAATGTAAGTAGCTGAAGGTAAACGACAAAGCGTATGAGGGTCATGAAACGGCAGTGGCGTAGGGTGCCCTAAAATTTATCCGGGGCTAAATATTTTTAAAATTGATCTCAACCTTCTTCTGTACTATGAAATATAATTTCAGTGGATTGTGAGATTTCCAAACGCCATCTGCTGAAATTATACTTTACCACATAGAATGAAGCAGAAATTTTATTTTTATATGTATGCAGTGCTGCATAACATAAAAAAACAGTAGAAACAAAGCAGTAGTAAACAATAGAAAAACAAAATAGCAGTAAACAGTAGAAACAGAACTGTAGTAAACAGTAGAAACAAAATAGAAGTAAACAGTAGAAACAAAACAGTAGTAAACGGTCGAAACAAAACAGCAGTAAACAGTAAAAGTAAAACAGTAGTAAACAATAGAAACAAAACAGTAGAAACAGAACAGCAGTGCACAGTAGAAATAAGACAGTAGGAAACAGTAGAAACAAAACAGCAGTAAACAATAGAAACAAAACAGTGGTAAACAGCAGTAAACAGTAGAAACAAAGCAGTAGTAAACAGTAGAAACAAGACAGTAGTAAAAAGTAGAAACAAAACACTAGTAAATAGTAGACACAAAACAGTAGTAAACAGTAGAAACAAAACAGCAGTAAACAGTAAAACAAAATAGAGTAGTAAACAATAGAAACAGAACAGCAGTGAACAGTAGAAATAAGACAATAGGAAACAGTAGAAACAAAACAGCAGTAAACAATAGAAACAAAACAGTAGAAACAGAACAGCAGTGAACAGTAGAAATAAGACAATAGGAAACAGTAGAAACAAAACAGCAGTAAACAGTAGAAACAAAACAGTAGTAAACAGTCGAAACAAAACAGCAGTAAACAGTAAAAGCAAAAGACAGTAGTGAACAATAGAAACAAAATAGTAGTAAATAGTAGAAACAAAACCGCAGTGAACAGTAGAAATAAGACAGTAGGAAAGAGTAGAAACAAAACAGCAGTAAACAGTAGAAACAAAACAGTAGTAAACAATCGAAACAAAACAGCAGTAAACAGTAGAAACAAGACAGTAGGAAACAGTAGAAACAAAACAGCAGTAAACAATAGAAACAAAACAAAGTACGTTGGCTTTTGCTTCCAGTTAACAAGGATATTATGCTAAAACTCCACATTAAAAGTCATAAGCTGATTCTTATGTTTTTGTACCAAGCAAATATTTGGTCGATGTGGGCCCAAGTCTATAATGGCACTTTTTCTTCTTCCCTTAATAAATTAAAAGCGTGTTCCAATAAAAAGTCCCTCTGTGCTCATCTTACTTCCATGAACGAAATTCGCAGGTCGCTTAACTCCACAAACGAAAATCAGGTGCTCACTGCTCGACGCCGCGAAAGCAAAATTGCTACTGTTAGACAGAAAGGCGACCATCCCAGAATGAGTAGTTTTACGCGTGCGCAGTTCATTGCGGTTCTGCTCATTCATTACTGTTCTATGAAGCTCCGTCAAGGCAGCCAAGGCGACAAATTGACGGGTGTCGCCTCTACCACCACGAGATATCAATTGCGCTGTAGTGAAGGGATATAGAAGGCTGTAATGTGTTGCCCAGTCACTCAACTATTGTAGTGTCTCACATTTACATTTAGAAAATCTGGGAACAGGTTACTAACTTGATTTTACTTTCGGAATTTTTTCAATTAAAGCTGTCTTTGAATGAGAATTAGAGTTCACCTCCTACCCTATATCTAATATGTAAATTCTTTTGTACACATTTTCTTGTATTACTTTGTAGTGTTTGAAATTTCGAGCACAAATAAAAAACGCACATAGCTAATACACTGAAAAGCAATTGAATTAGAGACAGCTGGCATTATGCAAATGTGGCGCTGTGGGCGGCCCTGTAAACGAACACGACATGACGTACGCAGCGATCCGACAGTATAAGGAGTGATGCGACGGGAATCAGTAAGAGTCGGACACAGTATGGGTAAGACGAAGGATCTAAGCGCATTTGATCGTGGGCGAATTGTCGGGGACCGACAAATGGGTCACTCTATCTCGGAACTCGTGCAGGCACTGGAATTTTCACGAACCACTGTGTCACGGGTGCTCCGTGAGTACATCGAATCCGGTAAAACTATCCCTGCATGGGCCATCTGCCGTGGACAACAGCGTGTGGATGAGCGGGGTCATCGTCGGCTAGCTCGCATTGTAACACCGGATAGACGAGCCACAAAGTCAAAAAATCACTCGGCAATTTAACGCTGGTGCACAAAAACGTGTAAGCAGCCACACAATCCAGAACCACTCCTCGCTATGGGGTACAGAAGCCATCGTCCCACGAGGGTACCGCTGCTGACCGCACATCACAGGGTGAAAAAGATTAGCATAGGCGCGGGAACATCGCCACTGGACACTAGACATGTGAGAAAATATTGCCTGGACTGATGAGTCGAGATTCACGTTGGTACATGCGGATGGCAGGATACGAGTACGGCACAAACCACATGAAGCGACGGATCCTGCTTGCCAGCAGGATACTCTTTAAGCTGGTGGGGGTGGCATTCTCGTCTGAGGACTGTTTACGTGGACTGAAATGGGACCCCTGGTACGTGTGACATCGTCCCTCACAGTTCAACGTTACCGAGATATCCTGGACGACCATTTGCTCCCGTTTGTGCGTCTTCAACATCCCACTGGGTGGGAACCTCATCCTGCAACAAGACAATGCACCGTGCCATCGCTCCCGAATTGTATCCGAATGGTTGGATGAATACTCCACCGACTTGACCTCGCTTCCATGGCCAGCTAGGTCACCGGACCTCAATTCCCATCGAGCACATTTGGGATGCCATCGAGAGAGATGTTCGAGGATCTGACCCCCCTCCATCAAATCTTCGTGAACTGTGGGAGCTTTTCAGGGGTCGTGGATCCGTATGGCTTCCCAACGCTTCCGGTGTCTTGTCGAGTCCACGTCGAGACGAATCGCCGCAATCATCAGGGCGAAAGGTGGTGCTACACGTTACTAGACAGGTATCTCAATGTCAATTGCTCTTTAGTGTATATGCGGAGTTATTATTCCGAAAAAATTGCTGGAATTTTTTTAAAATTCAATTTATCTGACTCCTAAGTAATCCAATTTGGCGCTAGATGGTTTAATTATTCCAATTTGGCGCTTAGGAGCGTTTCTGTCTGGAAGAAACTAAATCACTCATTTCTGTCTGATTTGTCTAATTATCTGAGCCAAATGGAAATAAATGAATGGGCGCAAAAGTGAGATTGGAATCTTTTCTTCCATAAATCGTCTTAAATCCTATTGCACAGTCATTTTCCGAAGAGAAAATGTGTACATTAGCAGAGAACCCCTGGATTTGAGCTACAGAAACTCCACCTACTTACTAAGCTCCATCCCTAAATAACGTCATTGTATAAAACGTAACAGTGCGTATTTGGTCTTTGCATTCTGGAACCAATCCGCTCCCATTCTGAATACAGTGAAGTCTGCAGTGATACGCTGACGCCAACTTCTGGGACAGTCACTCAAGCCACGCCCAAGGAGTGTTTTTTTTTTGCCATCTATCTCATAAAATGAACCCTAACACTCATTCGAAGACAACCTAAGAATTAAAATTAACTTTTTTCTTATTTTCATGCGGGGGCTTAGCCCCGGATGCCCATAATGAGCCGACGCCATAGTGAAACGGTATAAATAACACCTGATACTGAGTTCTGTTAATAAGAGTTATTCTTGCTCTTCAGATGGGAAAGGTTTGACGAAGGCCAAATTGTAATGGCCAAACAACTTGGTCAGAGCATTTCCGAGACGGAGGGGCTTGTGGAGGGCTTACGGTCAGTAGTGGTTAGTAATTTCAAAAAGTGGTAAGAGGAAGGAAATACCACGTGTCGCAGGTAAGGCATGGGTCAACCACGGCGCATCGATGCCAGAAGTTAGCGAAGGGTATCCCGTATAATACGAGCCAACAGAAGAGATACTTTGGCGCAACTCGCCGCCATGTTGAATGCTGGTGACGAGAACAATGTGTCGCAACACACCGTGCATCGACCTCTTCTTGAAATAGGGCTGCGTGGACACCGGATGTTTTGAGTGCCGATGTTATCCTCGTTTCACCGTGGAAGGGGCCTACAACGGGCACGTGAGCATCACAACTGGACCTTGAATGATTGGAAGAAAGTCGTATATTCGTGTACTTTTCTTATAGTGCTCTCTCTCTCTCTCTCTCTCTCTCTCTCTCTCTCTCTCTCTAGCTCATTCTCTCTCTGTCTATCTCTCTCTCTCTCTCTCTCTCTCTCTCGCTCATTCTCGCTCTCTCTCTCTCTCTCTCTTTCTCTCTAGCTCATTCTCTCTCTCTCTCTCTCTTTCTCTCTAGCTCATTCTCTCTCTCTCTCTCTCTCTCTCTCTCTCTCTCTCTCGCTCGCTCATTCTCGTCTCTCCCTCTCGCTCTCTCGCTCATTCTCTCTTTCTAGCTCATTCTCTCTCTCT
Source organism: Macrothele yani (assembly GCA_039090855.1). Lineage (NCBI taxonomy): Eukaryota > Metazoa > Arthropoda > Arachnida > Araneae > Macrothelidae > Macrothele > Macrothele yani. Next base: position 54,796,625 of record CM077028.1, read on the forward strand.
CTCTCTCTCGCTCATTCTCTCTTTCTAGCTCATTCTCTCTCTATCTCTCTTGCTCATTCTCTCTCTCTCTTGCTCATTCTCTCTGTCTCTCTCTCTCTCTCTAACTCACTCTCTCTCTCTCGCTCATTCTCTCTCTCTCTCGCTCATTCTCTCTCTCTCTCGCTCATTCTCTCTCTCTCTCGCTCTCTCGCTCATTCTCTCTTTCTAGCTCATTCTCTCTATCTCTCTTGCTCATTCTCTCTATCTCTCTTGCTCATTCTCTCTCTCTCTCTCTTGCTCATTCTCTCTTTCTAGCTCATTCTCTCTATCTCTCTTGCTCATTCTCTCTCTCCCTCTTGCTCATTCTCTCTCTCTCTCTCTCTCTCTCTCTCTCTCTTGCTCATTCTCTTTCTCTCTCTCTCTCTCTCGCTCATTTTCTCTCTCTCTCTCTCTCTACCCTGGCCTTAAATCAGGGATGGGCAACTACATATAACACAAGTACAGAGCCAAGGGTGTGAATGTACACTGTTCTTGGGGTGCTCTGTGTTCACCGACAAACTATATACATCCACGAACAAAGACACAAGTTTTGCTTTATATTTTCGTTCCTTTTGTAAATTTACTTCACTATCGAACAATTTCTTCATGCCGAAAACTATAAAAAAAAGGTCCGATGAATCTCGTTTCCTTTTGTACGATGTGGACGGCCGGGTACTTGTACCTTATTTGCCTGGTGAAATGTTGGCACGAGGTTGCACCGCGCGATGAAAACAAGCAAGTGTGGGAAGTGTAAAATTCGCTTCCTCCAAGGCTTCCCAGCCGAAAATTGCTTTGACGCAATTTTCTGCTGGGAAACACTGAGTTCAGTCATTCATGTGCAGGAAACTATGAGGTCTACCACCTTTCTAAACATCACTACAGACCAGGTACATCCTTTCATGGTAACTGTAATCCTCTCTAGTAGTGTCTTCTTTCACCAAGAGAGTGCGCCAGGCCACACTCCCCAAATTGCTCGAGAATAGTGCGCTGAACATGAGGAAGACTTCCAGGTATTTTTTTTTTTTTTTTTTTGATTGGAGGTTTAACGACCACCGTGAGCAACTCAATGGGCTATAAGCAGTCGCCCGTCCCTAATTTAGGGTCACTGGTTCCAGGGAAGGGAGACCAAGTATTTCACCGGCCAGGGTTGGATCCAGAGGGTGCCATCCCCCCCCCACCCCCACCCCTCAGGAACCAAGAAAAAGCTTCCATTTCTTAAGTTTTAACAACAAATTGAATATTTTTTAGTGAAAGAAAGTATTACGTAAAAGTATATTACTTTCGTTAATTATAATTGGTGGAAGAATTTATAGGTATACTATGACACTTTTTTATTTTGCGGGAAAATATTAGAAAGGTCCCCAGTTATTCCTGACACTTACGCCCCCTCCTCCTCACAAAAATTCTGGATCCGTCCCTGGTCCCGGCCTTCAAATTCTCCAGACATCAATCGAGCATCTGTGGAATTGCAAACCTGAGCTGAGGCGGCTCAACGACGTAAATTACAAGAGTTGAGGATCTACTGGATTTGGTATCAGATACCATTATACACCTTCAGAAATCTTGTGGTGTCTATGCCTCGCCGTGTAAGAGTTGTTTGGGTGGCACGTAGAAGATCAACATAATATTAGGCTGATAGTCAAAGTTTTTGGCTCTTCGGTGTATATGTATATTTATTAAAACCATAACTCTGTGCACAAAAAATTTGAAGTCATCCTTCAGTAGAGCTATGGATCGGGTTAAATCAATATGCAGTTCAAGTAAAACATCATAATTCACTAAAATTATCGTATTTACGTTTATTTGTTTTTTCATGTTTCCCATTATTCTTTTCCAGAAATCCTAACATTCCCGGCGCTCTTGAGTGGCCATCATACCAATGGAACAATCCTATGTACCTTGACATTGGCATCGAAGAGAAAGTGCAGAAGAAACCAGATCATAACCGGTGTGAATTTTGGAGGAATCGTTTTGGTGCGAATATGGATCACTTCAAGGACAACGGTACAGCAAGTTATGAAACTCCTACGCCTAATGCGGGAGCTTAATTTGTGTTGTGATGCTGGCGGAGTAACTACTCAACATCTTCGCAAATGTAAAAATGAATCACAAACGTGACTCCTTACCGATTCGTTTTGAAATGTTCGTCATAGAAATCCCACAAATAATCTTGTGCTTGTCCTCATCTTAAAAGACGTTCTACGCAAACCAGCACTGGAAACTCTGACATTACGCAAAGGGGCACTTGTTGTCGGTGAAACTATTAGAATAACAACTGCAGTTATTAAAATATAGAAGGAGAAAAAGCTGGGATCACCATTTTTTTACGCATTTCAAGAGTACGACAACTTAAATAATGGGTAATTAAAATGATTTATCTGATAACAGAAGAGCCTAATTCCATTCCTATCAACCGTGTATGGCATGAGCATACACCAAATGAAAGAGAAAATATCTGAGTTTTGATAGGTCAACATGAGAGGGCTCCATTGTCACTGTGGGACCACCACATTGGCATTGTGCTGTTCATCGTTTCATCAACGAAATGCTCCCAATTGAGTGATCCCAGTGGACCCCATGACTTGGTGCTCCACAGCTGGCCACTTAGGTCCCCGGAACTTACACCGTGCAACTTCTGCTTTTGGGGGTATGTTAAGGATACTGTGTACAGGCCGCAGTTCCCTACAACCATGGATGAGCTCAAAAAGCGCATTTTCACTGCGATGGAGTCAGTGACGATGGACATCTTGGAAAGAGTGAACCTGCGCATTAGAAAGTTTTCCTGCAACCCTTGAGATCATCCAGGATTAGTGGCAACTGTGGCATGTACATAGTATCCTTAACATACCCCCAGAAGAAGTTGCACTGTTTAAATTCCGGTGACCTAAGTGGACAGCTATAGAGCACCGAGTCATGGAGTCCACTACGACCAATCCGATTGCAAGGGAGCACTTCGTTGAGGAAACGGTGAACAGCACAATGCCAATGAGGCAGCCCTCCAGCGACAGTGGAGCACTCTCATGGTGACCTACTAAAACTCGGAGATTTTCTCTTTCTTTTGGTGTATACTCAGGTCATACACGATTGATAGGTATGGAATTATGTTCTTCTGAAATGAGATGAATCATTTTGAATTACCCTGTATACATAATTACCGTCGCTGGCTGAGTGATAAGAAGTGAAGGCTAATCATTCGAATTGAATGAGGCATGGATGGTACGTTTGTCTCACAATACTGATCCCTCCCTACTTGAAACCAGTGGTTCAAGTTCAGAACGGGAGTCTTCTTATAGCCTAAGATGCTTGCGAAGTTTATTAACCCTTTCTTCAACAAAATATGAAATTAGCTTCTTAGATCCTTTTCTAAATTTGATTAAAATCAGGAAAGAACAGTGAAGTCATTTTCCGGTTTTAAGGACCGTACCCCAATTTATAGCCTCTAGTTCCAGAAAAGAGAGAACGCTAATGCCATAGGGTATATGTACCACCTACACTTCAGCCTGGATTCAGCACAGGCCAAGCCAGCTCTTCTGATTAGCCAGGAACCTGCTTCCCTAACCACCACACCACCGTGTAGGCATTTCGCATTTCGGTCTATATCTAAATATCCGAAAACATTCTTTTCTTGGAGTTGACGAGAAAGGTCTGAGCTCTCTCTTTCATGTACTTAATGAGCAGAGTTGGAGCTCTTGGTTTCCTGAACATGATGGAGAAGTGTGCGCTCTCGCTTTTTTGAAGTTGATGAGAAAAGTCTGAAATCTCATTTTCCTTGCACTTGATAAGAAAATGCTGTGATCTCGTTTTTAGGAGTTGATGAGAAAAATCTGAAATCTTGTTTTCTTGAAATTGAAGGGAAAAGTCTATGCTCTCGGTTTCTTGGAATTGATGAGAAAATTCTGGGCTCTCCTTATTTTTTAGTTGATGAAAAATATCTTAATTCCCGTTTTCTTAAAATTTATGAAAAACGCCTGCCCTCTCGTTTTGTTGGATTGATCAGAACAGTCTGTCCTCTCTTTTCCATGGAATTCAGGAGAAAAGACAGAGCTCTCGCTTGCTTGAAATTGATGAGAAAGGTCTATGCTCTCACTGAAAGTCTGAAATCTCATTTTCTTGCAGTTGATAAGAAAATGCAGTGCTCTCGTTTTTAGGAGTTGTTGATGAAAATCTGAAATCTTGTTTTCTTGAAATTGAAGGGAACAGTCTGTGCTCTCGGTTTCTTGGAATTAATGAGAAAATTCTGGACTATCCTTATTTTTAGTTGATGAGAAAAGTCATAATTCCCGTTTTCTTAAAATTTATGAAAAAAAGCCTGCCCTATCGTTTTGTTAGCTTGATCAGAACAGTCTGTCCTCTCTTTTCCATGGAATTCAGGAGAAAAGACTTAGCTCTCGCTTGCTTGAAATTGATGAGAAAGGTCTATGCTCTCACTTGCTGCTCATGGGAAAGTCTGAGCTCTCGCTTTCTTGGAGTTGACAATAAAAGTAGTTTTTGTGTTCGTGGACTTTAGTAACTGATGTCGTCATGTCTTGGTGTTTTTCAACAATGCGGAGGAGAACATAGGCGTTCTTTCTCACGAAACCGCCGTTTAACTGTTGCAGTGTCTACGGATGTTCCTTATCACACGTACAATATAAAGGTGGACTCAATAAGGTTTCCAAGCAGTCAGTGTGCAAGGCCAAAAACAATCTGTGAATTTCTCAGCTAAAATGTATCTTAAAATGTGTATGAAGCTGATCCCAAGGAGTCAGTGGTTTGAAAGTATTCCACACTAAGTATTTCTTTATCGTATTTGTTGTATATGCAAAGTAAATGGAAATAAACTTTCGCTTAAAGCTAAAAAGTTGAAAACAAATTTGTTTAAAGTTAACATTTTGAAAAGCTTAAGTTTTTCTCTGCTAATAAAAGGTTTTATATATAAAAATACATTACGCTAGGAAATAATCCCAAATTTACGAGTGTGCTTTTTCAAGAATTAAAAGTAAGAGAAGCAATACTTGCAAAGGTGAAGCCTGTTTTTAGCAAAATAAAAATAAAATATTTACATAATTCCCTATAATTCAAAAGAGGTTTTAAACTACTAGTAACAACGATTTGAGATTTGTTCTAGAGAATCAAATAATTCCAGAAAAGCCACTGATTTCTGGCTATGCCTTTGTGACCGAGTGGAATCAGGTGCTGGGTTTGGATCATTCATTTAAGATAGGTTCGGATTCGAACCCCGGATGAGGTGTTTTTCTTATAATGCTGACTCTCCCTCTCCCTCTTTCTCTCGCTCACTCTCTCTCTCTCTCTCTCTCTCTCTCTCTCTCCCTCCCTCCCTCCCTCCCTCTCTCTCCCTATTTCTCTCGCTCACTCTCTCTCCCTCTCTACTCTGGCCTTAAATCAAGGATGAGCAACTACATATAACCCAAGTACAGAGCCATAGCTAAGTTTCAGAACCAGGGGCGTGGATGTACACTGTTCTTGGGCTGATCTGTGTTCACCGACAAACTATATACATCCACGAACAAAGACACGAGTTTTGCTTTGTATTTTCGTTCCTTTTGTAAATTTACTTCACTAGCGAACAATTTCTTCATGCCGAAAAGTATAAAAAATGAACTTCAAAATATGAAAGTTTAAGAGAAGAAAACTGAACTCACTTGAAATATATTTTATGGAAAAAAATAAATCGCATTCTTAGAAGTTGTTTGACGTTGGCTGAGTAGCAGGGTATTGTTGTTAGAGGAAAGATAACTCCCAACTGGCATGAAAGTCTACTTATCTGTTATTTAGTTCACTATTCTGGTTGACTTCCGTGGATCCACACAATGACATTCATTTGGACGACGCAAATTTCAATATTCCACAATTCCAACACTAACCAGGCAACTGCACTCAATTTCACGTAGGAATGTCTCGTGTGCAATGTCTCGTGTGCGTCTAAACCCTGAAGGAAGGTTTAGACGCGGAATGTCCTGTGGGACTTTTGTGCTACGTATCAGAAGCAAAGTTACATTAGATTGAACCTAAAGGCTCATATACGACTGAGAGTAGACAGGTCAGAAAAATGGGAAGGCCAGATTGAAAGTGCCAGATTATGACGTCATATCGAGGGCTTCCACGGAGAGAGAAGACAAAGGCTGAGGAAGTAACAGATTACCTTATTTGTAATGAAGGGTTCAATACCCCGGGTCCGGTCTCTTAACAAGCCCATCCCACGCACGGTGAGTATTTAGTGGTTCATAGCATTTCAGCCTACCTGAGGTCGAATCCGCGGCCATCTGGTAGGGAGACAGTTACTCTAACTACTAAGCCACTAGCTGCAATTTCAACACTGAAGAACGTAGGTCTAAATGGCTTAAATAAGTACTTTCTTTCGATCACTGCAGTAGGCACACACCTTCGAAGACACTGTATTTTCTGCAACGCTCACACATGAAAGGTGATTTCAAATCTTACTTGATTAGAGAACTAGAGCTATATTAACGAGTCGTGCAACTTCTAGGGATGAATGAAGTAGTAATTTACCAGCGAGAGAACTTGACGTCCGAAACAATCTCATCCATTCTCCCTCGCTTTACACAAAGGGTTCACTTTTATTTACTAGTTGACTTGATTTCAGTTGTTGCCACATTGTTAGAAAAACTTTTGGATGTTTCGATATGACGTTCAGTACGAAAATATTGTAAAGGAGAGATAAATTTACCCAAGAAACTGAAATAGAAAATTTAAATTAATCACACACGCCAGACACATTGTCCTATGACAGTACATAACGTACAAGTTTCTCCGCGCCGGACATCGAATCCGGGTCCCCTCACCCCGGAGTAAGTCGCTCTTCCAACTGAGCTACGCGGACATGTGCTCTCACTGCTATATGCGTTTATCTCATGTGCGTCCTGTAGTGCATGCACGTCACAAGTACCATCTGAAGCAGAAATACCAAATTTACCCTGCAGCTGCTTTGAGATAATCAATAACAGTAAACTGGGACGACTTATAGGATAATGATTTAACTAAATGAACCACTAATTAGTGACGAAGGCATTACAGAGCACAATAAAGTTGTCTTTGATCATGAGTTCATTAAATCTTTTCATATCCCGGATCCAGGAGTTCGTGATCAAAGCAAAGACTGTCAAGTGGCAATGGACTACCACTTGACGTTATTTGAACTGATTGCCGTTTGACAATTGAAATACTAGGTTGGGTATCAAGGGACAGAAAAATTCCAAAATAAGTGGACGAAATTGGAAAGCATGCCGAAGTGGCGTGGAAGAGAATTGCTCTTAGAAGAGAGCTGTGGAAAAGACTTGGATAAATCTTCATCCAGATGTGGATTAAAAATAGTTGTTGATAATGATGACGTGGATGAATCTGCCGAAATGGAATTTCTTCTCATCTGGAACTCGAACCTGGTCCGAGTCGAACGACAATCCACAAACCTACGCCTCTAACTACTGAGCCACCGTTGCTTGCAAAGACGTTTGCACAGAGGAATACCAAGGCAGAGATGGCCTGACGACTAGTGTAGCCAGAGACCCTTACCTCATATCAGTAAACCAGTTCTCAAAAAAAAAATCAATAGATCAGATTTTTTTCCAGAAATATGTACCCCATGACAAATGTAATGTACTTGATGTAGTCTCAATATTAATAGCACTTAAATCTGTTAGTGATTAAATACTCTATAATGTGCACTCAGTAACGCTTTGCGCATTGATCTCAAATGACGACTAACGAAAGAACTAGAATTTCCCAATTCGCTGAACGGAAAGACTGAACAGAGAGAGTACTTACCACTTTTCATTAGGCAATCCAAAATTTAATAAGTTGACTCACAACACCATAAACTTTCACTGACGACTGCAGGTTGATTTAACACACACACACACATAAGTTGACATTGCTTTTTTACATACAATAAGACAAGCACACGCACCGCCAATTTTTAATCGATTCGTTGCAACGAGAGAGAAGGGGAACTGCAGCTTCACTTCACCTGTAGGAGTGAGCGAGAAAGTTTTCGCTCAGTGTGGCAGCGACATCTCTCGTCCTCTAGAACTGCAAACAGACACATTTTGGTAATTCTTCTAACAAAATCTAATGTATGTCAAACATTACCAGTACTTCGCAACCTACTATTTAAGACCGTATTGAAAATTCAAACCTATACAGGCCTCAGTCTCTTTTTATAAGATTTTACTAATGATCAGCTTTATAAAATAATGCTCATTATTAAAACTAATAGTGGTGTACATAATCATGGCATTTTCCTTTTAATTTAGTCACAGTTCGATCAGTCCCACTTGTTATCTTCCTAAAAACAAAGAGAGTTCTATACTTACACTTCTTACTAAATGGTACCCAGATGTCATTAAACAAAGTGAAATAAGTAAAACTTATTTCTATACTTAGAAAAATCTTTAGCACAAATATCGCACTGTAGACATTTTTCTAACATTCTGTATTTTAACAAAGTACTTGCGAGAATGATAATCAAATAGATATTACTGGCAGACGGATGCCGAATTATTCATGCAAGACATGCCTCAGAAAACTTAAAAATTACATCGTCCATAAATATCTATTCGTAATATCGATTTGACTACCATTTGTTTCTGAAGAGTTATTTTTTCAAGGCTTCTGTTTGCGTGCCACTAAGATGAAGGATCCTACGTGCTTCGATTTGTGCACGACGGAGCCTTTCGTTTGAGTTCCAAAACACATCCTCGGTTGCATGGATGTTCCTCGTATTCGGTGCTGTAACGATAACATACTCGAACGTAAATCGTTAGATGCGGGTTCAATTTCTGTCTTGGGGAGATGTAATTTATTAGGGAGAATCTTTGTATAACAGACTAATAAGTTATCTAAAATGAAGAAATACTTCATGACAACCAGTATAATTTTGAAAAAAATTAGGTAGGAAAAAAATTTATCAGCTTTATGTATAAATTTTGAAAAAGAAAATTAGCAGCTTTATGTATAAATTTTGAAAAAAAAAAATTTGGTAGGAAAAAAATTATCAGCTTGAATATGTTTTGAAACAAAAATTAGGTAGGAAAAGAAATTATCAGCTTTATGTATAAATTAAAAAAAAAATTGGTAGGAAAAAAATTATCAGCTTTACGTATAAATTTTGAAACAAAAATTAGGTAGGAAAAAAATTTATCAGCTTTATGTATAAATTTTGAAAAAAAAATAAGGTAGAAAAAAAATTAGCAGCTTTATGTATAAATTTTGAAAAAAAAATTTGGTAGGAAAAAAATTATCAGCTTTATGTATAAATTTTGAAACAAAAATTAGGTAGGAAAAAAATTTATCAGCTTTATGTATAAATTTTGAAAAAAAAATTAGGTAGAAAAAAAATTAGCAGCTTTATGTATAAATTTTGAAAAAAATTGGTAGGAAAAAAATTATCAGCTTTATGTATAAATTTTGAAACAAAAATTAGGTAGAAAAAAAATTTGCAGCTTTATGTATAAATTTTGAAAAAAAAATTAGGTAGGAAAAAAAATTATCAGCTTTACGTATAAATTTTGAAAAAAAATTAGTAGGAAAAAAATTATCAGCTTTTACAATCCTTGGAACAGTTCTGAAGTAAGTTTTGTTGATTGGATTAGTAGATGGGGAGAATTGAAAAAATGCGGACGTTATATGTCCCGAGTATGTAAGTGGTCTTAAAACAGAAAAAAAAATTGGTAGATAACGAAAATCTATCATTAGACAGGAGTCATAATCTGTAGATCTATTAGGTTGTCCGGGACGTCCTGAGTGCTTTTTTTATGTGAAATGAAACAAGTGCAGTAAGTTTAGGACATCCTTTATTCCTCAAAATATTGTCCATTTTTTCTTAAGCCTTTACTTCATCTTTCGGGCAGTTTTAGAATGCCATACCTGTAGAACGTGGTTGCTTAGAGGCAAAAAAGTCGTCCACCTATTTTTTGACAGCGTTGACATCATCGAATGATTTTCCATTTAAAGAATTTTCCAGAGACCGAAACAAATGGAAGTCAGTGTCCGGGGAATAAGGTTGATGGGATAAGATTTTCCAGTCCATGGAGTGCAACTTTCTGCGGGTAGCCAAAGACACGTGCGGCAGCAAGTTGGTTTCCTGGAACACAACACCTTTTCTGTTCACAAGTTCTGGCCTCTTCTGTTGCAAATTTTGGGTCAATTGTTCCAACTAACTGCAGTACACATCCGAATTGTTCGTCTGATTGTGTCGGAGGAGTTCATACGAAATAATACCTTTGAAGTCCCACCGAACAGAGAGTATAACCTTGCGTCCATGAATATTCTTTTTTTGGTGTTTGCCTACGTTTTTCGGCATTGTGACCCCAGGATCTCTTCGGCACTACATCGTCGTAGACTATCCATTTTTCATCTCCTCTCACTAATCGTTTCAAAAATGGGCCCCTGTTGTTGCGTTTTAGGATCACATCGCATATGGAATACCTCTTGTGACGTGCCTGCACCGCAGGACGCACATGAGATAAAGGCAGATAGCAGTGAGAGAACGTGTCAGCGTAGCTCAGTTGGGAGACCGACTTACTCCGGAGTGAGGGGACCCGGAAAAACTTGTATAAGGTGTGCAACTTAATTCTCGGCCCCTAACGGCAAGCGGTAATAGAACGTCGGCAAATGCAAATAGCTGTGTGCGATAATGGCTGATTGCAGCGCCATTCAATAGCTTTCCAGGCAACCGTAACCGCTCACAGCTGTAGTGACAGAAGAGACGAAATTTGACGGTGAAAGCAATGTCGTTCGAGAAGCAACATTTGAGGCACTGCCTCCTGTTCGCGTTTCAGCTGAAAACAAAGTGCCACGGAAGCTCAGAAAATGATCTATGCTGCTTTGGGTGAGACTGTTGTGTCCTACAGTACGAGTAAGAAGTGGTTCCAGCGGTTTAAGCAGGGGAATTTCGATCTCCGTGATGCAGAACGTCCGGGACAGCCGCAGAAAGTTGACGATGAGGAACTGGAACAGCTGTTCGACGCGGATCCCTGTCGCATACAGTCAGAGCTCGCCCAGGAAATCGAAGTAACACGGCAAGCCATTGCAAAGCCCCTGCACAAGCTTGGACGGATTCACAAGGAGGGCCGCTGAGTGCCCCACCAACTCACAGCTGCGAACAGATCTATGGCGCTACGATGTTGCTGTGTCCTTGCTCTCCAGATTCAAGAAGAAGGATTTCCTCCACAAGATTTTGACCTGTGATGAGAAGTGGATCTTCTACGATAATCCTAAGCGGCGCAAATCGTGGGTTTATCCAAGTCAACCTACCACCAGTACCTCCAAACCGAATATCCATGCCAGGAAGTTGTTGCCGTGCATATGGTGGGATGAGCGCGGTGTCGTACACTATCAGTTGCTCAAACTTGGTGAAACGGTCAATGCTGCGAGTTATTGTCAGGAGCTCATTCGTGTGAGTGGTGCAATGGACCGGAAAGGGCAGAAGGTCGGCCCTGTGGCTTCAGGATAAAGCACGTCCTCACACCGCGGTAACGACTTTAAACACGATCGCCGACCTGGGATGGGAGATTTTGTTCCACCCGGCGTATTCTCCAGACTTCGCCCCGTCGAATTATCACCTCTTTCGCTCCCTGCAACATCACCTGAGTGATACGCACTTCACTTCTGTCGAGGAGGTCCACACAAGTATTGATGACTTTATCAACTGGAAACAGCCCTCTTTTTTCCGCGGTGGCATTCGGCAGCTCCCTGACCTATGGCTCAAAAGTATCCAACACGACAGGGATTATTTCCTTGATTAGGTACGTATTCGATTTGCTATCATTTGCTGTCAACGTGTCGTGCCTGTGGCCGAGAATTAAGTTGCGCACCTAATACGTTATATTGCCGCCCGAACTGTTATGTTTCTCGCTATGATGTGATGTTCTTTCCACGCGGCGAGACAGGAAAAATTAAAATTCATTATTCAGTGCTTCGAAAAAATAAAACGGTGTGATGTTACGCTTCACACACCAAATTGTCTGGGATTTCTCAAACGCACGTTCTTCGTGGGATGACTGCCTACAACGACGCATGGTCCCGGCTGGCCCGTGAACCAGGCCCCCGGCCCTCTTTCTGCGGGGGGGGGGGAAGATGTGACGTGCCTGCAACGCAGGACGCACATGAGATAAGGGCAGATAGCAGTGAGGTCACATGTCCGCGTAGCTCAGTTGGGAAAGAGACTTACTCCGGACTGAGGGGGCACGGTTCCGATGCCCGGCGCGGACAAACTTGTATGTTATACTTATAACGAAGTAAATTTCTCCGTCATTTTTATCCGCGCCGGGGCTCGAACCGGGGTCCCCTCATTCCGGAATAAGTTGCTCTACCAATTGAGCTACGCGGACGTTTGTTCTGACTACTATCTGCCTTTATGCCGTGTGAGTCCTGCTGGCAGGTACGTACACGCCCTCTTTCGGGGGCATGGCCCACGGGTCAGCCGTGATCATGAATCGTTGCAGGCAGCCATCCACTGTAGAACGTGCACTTGAGAACTCCCAGTCAATGCAGCATCACACATTTTAATTTTTCGAAGCGCTGGAGAAGGGATTCTCTTATTTTTCCTATCTCGCGGTGTGGAAATAACATCACACCAATGCGAGATTTCGAACGGTCGGGTCATCCGGATAGTTCGGGCGCCATTATAACGAAGTAAATTTCTCCGTCATTTTTATCCGCGCCGGGGCTCGAACCCGGGTCCCCTCATTCCGGAATAAGTTGCTCTACCAATTGAGCTACGCGGACGTTTGTTCTTACTACTATCTGCCTTTATGTCGTGTGCGCCCTGCTGGCAGGTACGTCACATACTCTCCATGCAGTTTTTCTCTGAGAGCTTGTGTGGGACTCAAACGTCATAACGAGAAGTATATCCCAGTTTCACTAAATGTTCATGAACAGTACTTTTCAGTATTTTCACGGTGTCTGCTAACTCCCGAGTCGTTAATTTGGGAGTTGCACTCAATTTCTGTTCTCTTGGGATCGTCGTCCACTGCTGAAGTTCTTGAGATCTTGCACATCGATCCTCGTTTTCTAAACGGATGTCGCTGGCTTTGAATTTCTGAAACCACCTCCGAACCGTTCATTCACCAATAGCATTCTCCCCTTACACTTCGCAGATATATTTACACGTCAGTGCAGCGCTAACACCCCCCCGCTTTTACAGAAGAATAGCATCACATGTCAAAAACGCATCTTTTGATCCATGTTTAACACGTACTAAACAAACATAACTTTCACTTATCGTCGATTACACGCACCTAAACCATCACCCCCTAATAGCTTAACAGGCCCACGCACCGATTTGTGACGTCACTGGAGTAGTCCGTAGTCGCGGAGAGTAGCATTACGGCGATGTGCGAACGAACGCGTCTTTACGTACACCAACTAATCAGGCCGTGCGTTCTTTTAGAGTTTCACTGCATTTAAATAAGAACTTGTGTGTTAGTTTTTAAATAACTGCAGAGTTAACAAGTTTGTTTAATAATCTTTTAAAATACAGAAGAAAAAGAAATTACAGCGTAAAATTTAGCGTAGCTATAATTTCGACTTGAAAGGGTAAGCAAGACAGATTCGTCAACTTAATGAAAGCATCACTGTCATTTCACTGGAAGTGATAAACCATTCCTATAATCGAAATTATAAACTGTTGTCGTAGTTTCACTTGAAGTTATAGTGTCTTTATAGTTAGCCGAACGATTCCTGTACTTGTGAACAAATCGTTCTTGTACTTGAAAGATTAGTTTGAGGGTCCATTACGAAGTATCGCCGTCGTTTCAAAAGATGTCGATTGACTAATTTAAGGAATCAGATTTTTCATTCATTGCAAACTTATGACTATGAAAATTTTAGCAATGAAATAATTCCTTTAGTGAAAATGTATTTTATATGCAATCCGTGATCACTAATATATAAAAAAAGGTCAAGAAAAACTGAATTTTTTTCTGTGTTTTTTAATTATTACCAAATGCTCAATAAAACACGTTTTAACATACATACAGTAAATTGCTGCTTGATTCACTGATTGCATCAAATAAATTAAGATTTCAAGAAAATTATGCAGTTGCTACATTATTAAACGTACAATAATGACATAACAAGTTTTCCTAATTTTAGTACCATCTAGTTACGTGTTTGGACAACTTCATTTTGATAAGCAAATATAAAGTTTATAATTTTTGTTTTCCAGAGCACTATTTCAAAAAAGTTACCTTGTCAAAGTTCAACACATCTGTATTAAGTATATTAGTAGCATTAAGCAAAACTATTTGGATCCACAATATAAGTATTTCTTTTTATCTGGAAAAATACAAGTAACTTATAGGCAGAAATTTCCTGAAATTTGATTTTCAAGAAGTATTCAGGAAAATTTCCAATGTACAAATAATTATGGTTGTGTAGTTCTTTATGTATCACAAACACAATTTGATTATGTGTCCGTTAGCTGTTCCTTGAAGAATTTCAAAGACGCGTTTCTAAGGAAATTTGTTCCAATAATTTCTTAAAGTATTTTTTCAGATAATTATTATATTTTTTGAGAACCTGACAAATGCACATGCAGTTATTGTACTGAATAAATCTAAGCGATTGTTTTGGTACTATAGGATGTATTTTAAAAGATGTACATGTTCCATTATAAATTGACTAACTTGATGTACCATTTTCTCAGAAACTATAAAAAGCAATGGTATAAAATTTTGCACAAATGTTTTGTCATTGCTAAAGCTATTGAAAAAGATTGTTTTTTTCCTTTTTTTATGATTTTGGTTTCAAAATAAATTCTATGAAGCATTGAAGAAGTTTTTCCCCATACAAAAATTGACACCCACACCCACGTTTGGAAGCACACTTTCCAGTAGTTATCGGATAATATGAGATATATTAGTTCCAGTTATTATTGCTGTAGCTTGTGAAGACACAGTGCAGGAAGTCTGAAAACAGATAAGTCTAGATAAATGAATGAAAAGTTGATCTCTCATTTTAAGCAAATGTTTTCAAAAAAAAAAAAGAAGAAGAAGAAGCGAGTATATATTTCTACTTGTATTTTTAAAATCTTGTTTGTTTAGAACATAGTTTCCACAATATGTGGATTCATGTCGATCCACGTACTTTTTTTTTCTCTTAAAAATAAGAATATCCAAGGCTTAAAAATACCATGCCCGAGATGCCCAGAGCATGTAAATCATTCGTCTGGGCAGGTAAATAAAACATCTAATTGCCTGTGCATGGTAACTAAATTTTAAAATAAAAAAGTTTGTAATAAAATTTCCTACTACACAAGAAAAAAAGACAGTCATCACATGTCGTGTTTCATGTCATTGTTAATTAATGGAAGTTGTATTATTGTTACGAAGTACCAAGGAAAGAGTAATATCACATCTTTAATTATGTTATGCTCTACGCCCAGAAATCGGAAACCTAGTTTTGCTCCAAATTTTGTTTATAATCAACAACAGTATGCATGCCTCTGATGTAACTGGCCTCTCATGTTTAGTGACAAAGGGAGAAAACTTTAACAAAAGGAACATGGCATAATCACTAAATTTCCGAAACACCAGTTTCATCATCGTACCATTTCATACCAATTTTAGCATCAGCATCTTAAAAATTGATATACACACGCTTGTGCATTGAACATTTGTAATACAGACCCTTAAAATGGAAGTGCAAACATGTTAAAACAGTTCATATTTTTAACTTAAAAAAAATAGGGTTCTGGTTTGTTATCTTAAAAGATGCATTTTCCTGCGCATCAGCTTTTACTACCTGGGCAAGTAAATAATTTCTTGCCCAGGTAGTACTGATATACTTCACCTAATTTTTAAGAAATTGAATGGTTCTGATAAATTCCCATCCTACCACAGATAGAGCATACACACTGCTCACACGAGAGTTCTTCAATGTGTTGGTTTGTAGAAAAATGCTTCAAAATCTTTAAACGGACATTTTAAAGGCAAACTTACTCCTGAACTATATGTGCACTTCTGTTTTTGTGCATTCATATCTAATTTTTGCTGTCTATACTTGATTCAGTGTTTGTGTTCCTTTAGTAATAAATATTAAAAATGATAATTCAATGCAACTCTCCATGTCTGCAAACACAAAAGATGTATTTCACATGGCAACAAGGCCTTAGCATTTATATAAAGGACATAGGCATGTTAGATGTGTACATGACATACATGTATTTCGTATAGAATATAAGTATTTTACAAGCACTTGTGCCCAGAAATAGGGACCCCAAAAAGTTAATCTGGCGCTGCCTAAACACTTAAATAACTAAGTACGAATGTATCAACATATTACTCTTGGGATCAAAAACATGCAACCCTTATTATTCTGTGCCCATAATAAAGTTTAAAATCCCTTCCTAAATATACATATTTTAATTTGAACTTATTTGATACATTGGCAAAAACATGTTATGGGTTACTATAACAACACAAGTAATCTATTATTTCCATTACAAACATAAATTTCATTTTTCAAAAATCTTTTCAGTGCTTTGACTTCCCGCTGTGAGATGCATTAGATTATAAAATTAGCCAAATTAAAATTTTCTAGTTCAAAATTTTTATTTTACGAGTAGTTTAAAATAAGGTTAACAAAAGGTTTCCACGTACCTTAGAGTTGTAAATTTTCACGCTTTGTTGCTGTAATCCATTTTCTGGGAACCTCCCCATTAGTAGGAGTTTGAATACTTTTAATATTCCTCTATGAAAATAAATTTAGTTGACAATTTGACAACAACAACCACGCACATCCGTAGTCACGCTTACACAGAGTGAGCAAGCTCATGCATGCTCTACCACCCACCACGGACATCAGCCTACTCTCATCTACGTCACGCAGCTTCCGGCGTTCGGTGCGCGGGCCTGCTAAGCTATTGGGGGTGATGGCTAAACGCGGCATACAAATGCCACCTTTTATTGTTGCCAACGTCTCGTGTGTTTTCAAAAAGTACGAATGCCGCCCCGGTGGCGCAGTGGTCTAAGCGCTGGCTTATGACCACTCGTCCGTGGAGGATCCGGGTTCGAATCCCGGTGAGGCATAGATGCTGTGTTTGTCTTACGGCACTGGCTTTCTCCCTTTCCTGGAGCTCGTAGCCCTAAATTAGGGACGAGCAAGAGATTTCATTTTAATTATCGCATACAAACTACATTTTAATAGATTAAGAGAAGATGGTTATAGAGCAGATGAGCAACAACAGAGATGAAAAGAAGAAAAAGTCCAGATGGGCCTAACTAGGCCTCTTCTCGCAAACAAATAATAGCCCATTGAGTTGTTCACAGTGGTCGTTAAACTTTCAATCAAAAAAAAAAAAACGACTGAACACTTACACAAAGGTAGAAATAATTTCTATGTTTATTACTGTGAACAGGGATGGTTAGGTTGACATTGAGTTTACTTTTGGCAAGTATTAGACACAGTAAATCAACTAGAAAAAGATAAAGATCGAACGTTACAGATTTTAAACTTTTTGCACCCTCAATGGAGAAGTCTAGTTGTTTTTCTTTTTGTTTTTTTTTCGGATTTTTGTGTAAGTTCTATTTTTATCTCCTAAACCAGCAGACTCCAATGCCGTAGGGTTGTTTCGACCATGTAATACTATAAATACCTTTAATTGCAGTCCTTGAGCTGCCATCGTGCATTTAGAAGCAGGAAAAGAAAAAAATGACCTTCGAAAAGGTCACAAAACGATTTTGCAGCAAAGAATGACACTTTTTAAAAGTTTCGCACACAAGGCGCCACCCTTCAATTCTGTGGGCTTCACAGGGACAATTTGCGCGTAATTCTAGTTTGACTTAGTTCTTTTGAAGTATTCGTAGTCGTTACATCTAAAAGGGAAAATTTCGCGTTTAGTAGAAAAGTCGAACATTGTTTCCAAAACTTAAAAAAAAGAAATTGCATAAAACTGCGTCCACGACTTCACAACAGTTCGTTCGCGATATTACACTGGGTAATAGGATTTTGTTTTGTTTTTCTTTATCCGAGTATGTAGCCACCGTGTTAACCGAATCCATGAAAGGGGTTGGTAATCTTTTATAATAACATACGAGCTGCTGGAAAAGGAAGTGGAAGTCCCAGCATTGGCTACTTTTCTCTGGGATTTTGATGTTAGTTTCTATGAAAATAACTTAATGTATGAAAACGTTGGCGCTGACTTTCCAGAAATCAAATGGGTGCTGGTGTTCGCTACGCGAAATTCAAGCAGAGCATTCAATATTTGTTAGATGAAAAAGTGTGGGGCGAAGACGATGGTTTTTAGCCCTTCAGTGGAACATTTTTCCACTTACGTTTTTACATTTTCTTCATGTTTTACAAATTGCGGCCTAGTAGGGCAAAACCTCTCTACAGATACATATTTGAAACAGCTAAAGAAGTTGTTCCCCAGAATTACCATTAATTTAAAAAAATTTTGAGCTGTGATCACAGGAAAGAGAAAGCATTAGGAGATTCAAAATATATTAAATGATTTGTTTTCTTAACGTTTTACAAAGCTCCTTAATTTTTAAGTAATTTTATAAGTTACAGTTGAATGGCTCTGCTAACTTGTTTGATCTCTAAATCTTGAAATCGTCTGAAGCAGAGTAAGTACTAGAAATTAAACTTTTTGACGTTAAAATTCATTACTCATCTTGAAATAAATTCCTTATGTAGCATATAAGATGTGCATATTTGCCTTTACAAGTACGCACGAGGGTTCTACCTAAAGTAAAGGAAAAGTGGGCATACTTTTTTATTAACTGACAGAGGACGTTCAAATTCCACATGGTGTTAGAGTAACTCTTTCTCTATAGTAACCCTTCCTCTTCGTTGAAGGTAAATAATGGATTTCAAGCAACGCGCCGTCATCGAGTTCTTGACGAAGTAAGTGTGCAGGCTGTCCGACAACCACAGAAGGCTACAGAATGTTTACGGAGATGACACCATTGACAAAAGCAATGCGCACAGATGGATGAACAAGTTTAAAGAAGAGGGAACCAGCATTGAAGACAAACCACGCAGTGGGAGACCATCATCTGCGAATACTGACACGAATCGTCAGCGAGTGGATGAATTGATTCACGCGGAGAGACGAGTCACAATCCGCGAGCTTGTTGGACAACTGAACTGTGGTCACAATGCCATACAGAAGATGGTGAAAGACAGGGTATCGGAAAGTGTGTGCAAAGTGCACTGTCAAACCTTTTGCAGTAGGTTGCACCTAAAAGTGGTACTACACCAGTTGTACCACTTTCCGAGAAAAGATACACCATTGTGTAGTGCAACGAAAACCCAGAAACATGGTACAAACTTGCACCAAAACGTGAGTGCTCGTGTACTATGACACGGTGAAAAGTTTAACTATGTTTTGGGGTTTTGTTTGCATCACTCAACGGAGTATCTTCTCTCGAAAAGGGATGCGCCTGGTATATACACACCACGTTTTGGTGCGACATACCACGAAATTTTTAACAGTGTGGGTACCTCGACAGTTGACACACAATTTGAAACAGAAAAGGGTGGAAGTCTGCTCTGATCTCCTGGAAGTGTTTGAAGCAGATTAAGACACCATTTTCCGATCTGGCGTCAGGGGATGAAACGTGGGCGAATCTTTACAATCTGGAAACATCAATCCATGAAATGGCGTCACACCTCTTCACCAAGGATTAAGATGTTCAAGAGTCATCGATCACACAATGGTGATTTTTTGGGGGGATGACTGTGGTGTTATTCTCCTTGACTTTCTGTGACGTGGCCGTACCGCGACTAGCGAGCGGTTCATTGAGACACTCAAGAAGCTCAGAGAAGCCAAAAGGAGGGAGAGACCGAACAAGCATCTAAAAAGAATTCACATTCACCATATCTGTGCGAGACCACACACATCTTTAGCAAGAAATCAGGTGATTAGCAAATTAGGCTGGTTGGTCGTCCCCCCGTTCACCGTACAACCCAGATCTGGCGCCCTCCGACTTCCACCTGCTCGGTCCAATGAAGGACAGTCTCTGGGGAAGATTTGATGATACAGACGAAGTGAAAGTAGCTGTGAAGAAGTGGGTACAACAGTCCACACCTGAATTTTTCAAACAGGATTTGAGAGTTGGCTTCAATGATGACACAAATGAATCGCTTGTGATGGAGACTATGTTGAGTAGTACCTTTGTATAGAAAAAGAGTTACTCTACCAACATGTGCAATTTAAACGACCTCTGTCAGTTAAAAAAAGCCTTATGCATACCCACTTTTGCATTACTTTCGGTACAACCCTTGAACATTTACGTTACACTCCACTGCTGGCCATCCAAAATGCAACACCAAGAAGGAAGCATCCGATTGGCCTGAAATTCGCAGCATGTGTCGCCCGCGAGAGTGCATACAAACGATTAGCATTGCAGGGCATATTCAAATCATGCGCGCCCGGCACGCCACCGAGAAGCACTATAGGAAGGGTGCATAGAAGGCGGGGTGTAAGTAGTGGAAGTGTGTTGTGCTGCCGGACCTGTGCGTGCGAAGCTTCCTGATGCCTCGTCGCAGAATACGGCAGTCATTCCAGCACGTTTCGGAGTTCAACAGAGGACGAATAGTGGCTTATCGCGACAGCGGTTTAGCATACCGAGACATCGGCGCCCGTGTGGGACAACATTCAGCCACAGTGAGGCGAGTAGGGATTCGGTGGGTGCAGGAGGGATTGAAGGACCGACGTGAGCGATTGCCGCAAACGCGGCACACCACCGAAAGAGAGAACCGGCATGTTGTGCGGCGGGCATTGACGGCTCGCATCGCCACATCACGAACGTTAGCGCAGGAATTAGGGTGTGTTCGCATACCGTTCGACGTCGTCTGCAGGAGCGGGGACTTGTCGCACGGCGCCCATTGCTCCGATTAACATTGACGTTACACAACAGGCAAGTGCAGCAGCGGTGGGTCGTTGAACGCCGCACCTGGACTACGGAATGTCACGACATTGTCTTATCCGACAAATCGCGCTTCTGTCTGCAACACCACGATGGTCGAATCCGCGTGTGGCGGCACCACTACGAGAGACTGTATGACGCCTGCATTATGCATCGCCATACCGGTCCGTCGCCTGGCGTTATGGTTTGGGGCGCAATTGGATATGACATCAGCACCCCTCTGGTGCGCATCGTCGGTACACTCAATAGCCATTGCTACATCCTCCCTTACCTGCAGGACCTGCCAGCGGCCACGTTTCAACAGAACAATGCGCGCCCGCATCGTGCAACAATTCTTCACGACCCACCAGGTGTCACTGCTGCCGTGGCCAGCCTGTTCTCTCGATATGTCGCCCACCGAACACGTCTGGTCGCTCATCGGCAACCGAGTGGTCCGGCAAGGACCACCCGCGGCTACGCCTGATGAACTGTGGCAACGTGTGGAAGCAGCCTGGACCGATATACCCCAAGCTCACATTCAAAGCCTTTTTCGTTCGATGCCGCGGCGTTTAGCGGCCGTTATTGCCAGCCATGGGGGCCACACGAACTATTGATGTCTGCGTGTTCCGCAAGTCGCACGGGCCTGTAAGCCCAATCGTTTCATCTTTGTATCTGTTGTTATGTGTCCAGTAAATCTGGCTTTGCTATTTCGTGTCCTTCTTGGTGTTGCATTTTGGGTGGCCAGCAGTGTATTTTAAATACAGTACTTAAAAACTCTTACAAAAGCAGATATATTGTTTGCTATTCTAACATACATTTATGCTGTCAGAAATCACTTTGTTAAAGTATTGCTGCCCTGGTGGCTTAGTGGTCTAAGCGCTGGCTTCTGAGTATTCGTCTTTAATGTGTCCGGGTTCGGATCTCGATGAGGCATGAATGTTGTGTTTGTCTTACGGTACTGGCTCTCTGCTTTCCCTGGAACGAGTGGCCCTAAGTTAAGGACGGAAGTTGCGACTGCTCATCGAGTTGTTCACAGTGGTCATTAAATCCCAAACAAAACAAAAATAAATAAATAAATAACGAAAAAATACTGAAGGAAGAACATAGAAGCGATGACTAAGAATTCAAAGATGTGCACCTTATGATTTCCAAAGCATACGCAGTCGTATCAGAATAAAATTACCACCCCTGGAATCACAGGGCACCCACCCAGGAGCGTCACAGAGTGTACGCGACAAGGTCGACCACACGGAGATATAAGCGGCCGGACAGGACAGATGAGCTATAGTCCGTGACTTAAGCACATTGGGCAGAAGTAGTAATTTGACGGACGTTCAAAAAAATGAATGACCATCGGCTATCCCACCAAGGGTGAAAGCATCTCAGAAACAGCAGACGTCGTTGGCTGTTCGCGATGTGGTATAATAAGGGTATACTAAGAATGAACCGCTACCACACCGAGTGCCTCCCGACGTCATAACTGTGGTTCCTCAAAGGCGATCGACCCAAGAGGAGAACGTCGCCTCTGTCGGCTGGTAAAGGGTAATCGGCGGGCAATAGTGCACCAATTGGCCACACAAATGAACTATAGAGGTCCGAGGTTCGTGTCCCCGATAACAGTAGAGCGACCCCGGTTATGCATGGGTCTCCGGAGTCGACGATGCGTCAAGGCGCACATTTTAACCCTGGTTCATCGGCAACGACGCCTGCAGTTCGCATGAGACTATCATCATTAGATAGTGGGAGAGTGTGAAAAGGTTGTCTTCTCCGACGTGTCGAGGAGTTCGCCGCCCCGGTGGCGCAGTGGTCTAAGCGATGGCCTCTGATCATTCGTCCAAACGGGGTCCGGGTTCAAATCCCGGTGAGGCATGGATGTTGTGTTTGTCTTACGGCACTGGCTCTCTCCCTTCCCTGGAACCAGTGGCCCTAAATTAGGGACGGGCTACTGCTTATAGCCCATTGCGTTGCTCAAGGTGGTCGTTAAACCTCCAAACAAAAAAAAAAAAAAAAGAATCGAGGAGTTTACTCACATAAGTGAAGGGCGGGGGCGGATGGGGCGTTAGACACACGACAACCAACACCCGGACATGCTTGTCGGTCAAATACAGGCCGGCGGTGGCAGTGTGCATCACTGTGGGGGTGTTTTTCTGGTATGACCTTGTGCCTCTGGTACCACTGGATGGGTCCCTGAACGCTAATGACTACCTGTACATCCTCGCTGACCACATACATCCCTTCATGTTGGACGTTTACCCTAGTGGTGATGGTGTCTATATACCAACAAGGCGATGCACCCTGTCATGTCACTAAAGGGGTGAGTGACTGGTTCCGGGAACAGGACAGCGATGTTTCCGTTCTCCCTTGACCGGCGAAACACTTGTGTGGATGTTTCGATAGACAGGTTCGATGTGCCGACTCACAACCTCATCGTCTCGGAACCTCCGTGGTTTTCTGCTAAATGGGCACGTGGACCTCGGGCAACCTTCGAGGGCCTCATTTCGCCCATGACACCCCGTCTTGCCTCTCTCATCAGCGCCAAGATTGGTTATTCCCATTATTAGGTTGGTGGTTACATTATTATGATACGACCGTGTATATTTTTAATGAAAACTCAATGCATAGGTGCCCCGATGCCTGAGCCCTGGGTGCTCCTAAATGGGTGCTCCGGTGTTTTACCCCGAAGCCCGCATGTAGTCGGCGCCGACGTATAAAAAAACTATTCATCAAGTACGTGTAAAACACAGAAACCTATTAAAAGCACGACCAAAATAAAAAACGTAAGCGATTTAATACACTCATTGTCATAAATATCCGCGCACCAAGAAGGAAGCGTTGGATTGAAGTGAAATCTTATTCGTGAGATGGTACATACCAAGGACAGAAGTGATTACAATATCACAGCAGCAGGACGATTTCCCGCGGACATATGGTTCACATTCCTATTAGCGGTAGTACCACGTCGGACCGCCTCGTGATCTGATACATGCGGTGATACGGTCCGGCAATGAGTCATAAAGACTCCATATGTTACCCTGGATCATTGGCTCACACTTCTTGCAACTGACGCTCTAAATCCCGAACACTAGAACATGGGAAAAACTGGCACATCTGGTCCCACTCGTACTTGATGGGCGAGAGATCAGGCAATATGGCAGGCTACGGAAGCGTCGAAGCATGACGTACACAGTCCTGGGAAACCCAAGCCGTGTGCGGACGGGCGTTATTTTGTTGAAAAATGGCTCCGGGACCACCGTCAGGAAAGGCAGAACATGGGGCCGCACGATCCCCTGTACGTAGTGCTGGGCTGTCAACTTCCCTAGGATCATTGCGAGGGAAGTTCGGTTGTCATAAGTGATGGCTCCCCGGACCATCACGCCTGCAGTTCGGGACGGGCGCCGCTTTGCAGTGAGGTTGGGATTGTAGCGCTCACCTGCAGTCCTCCACGCTCTGACACGTTGGTCGGCCGTTCCCATGCAGAAACGGGATTAGTCGCTGAACACTATACGTCGCCAGTCTGTAACATTCCATGTTGCTCGCTGCTGACACCACTGCAATCTACGCCGAAGATGGTCAGGTGTTAATGGCAAAAAACGCAAAGGCCGTCGAGAGTGCAGGTTCGCCCCTTCCGGGCGTCTGGAAATGGTTTTGGTGGACACAGGAGTCCCTTGTACAGCCGCCATATGTTTCTGTGTGCATTCCGCTCTCACGATCCCACGGTCCTTTCTGCTTGTGGCGTATCAGGGACGTCCAGACCCAGTCCGCCGTGTCTGGGTGCCTTCCCGTGTCCATTGCTCCCAACATGATTGCACGTACTGTCCGACCGACCCAAATGGCTGCCGATTCGGCACGCTGGCCATCCTCCCTCCCTCATCCCGACGATACGGCCTCATTCAAACTCCGTCAGTTGCTCGTACCCACATCTACGGCTGCTCCTGGGTATGTCCATCGTTCAGGGATCTTATCTGGCACCGTGCACTTCGGCACGTATGCGGAGTCACCTGCAGGATGCGTTTTAAGACCTAAGGACTGCGATTGCAGCGCCGGTCGTGGACGCACGGGCATGCGGAATCGCACGAAACTTTAATCAGTTGCATGTGTGCCCTCCCCGTTGCGATTCGCGGAGTTTCGCGTGTATCGCAAGGTTTTCTCTTGGTGAGCAAATTTTTATGACAATTAGTGTATATTAACTGGCATTGCTATTTTTTTTTTTTTTTCGTTTCCTGAATCGAGTGAATTTCAGGGATTTATCGAAGTAATGGAAACTGTTTCTGGGGAACGTTTTATTTATAAGGTTTTTGCCCACCTCAGGGCGTAGTTTTCTAACCAAAGGTATCGCTAATAACTTGTCACTCACTCATTTTGTACTGAGTTCATAGAAAATGACTTTACCGCACCGGTGGCGCAGTAGTCTGAGAAATGGCTACTGACCATTCGCCCGAGATGGGTCCTGGTTCGAATCCGGCGAAGCATGGATCTTGCGTTTGTCTTACGGCACTGGCTCTACCCCTTCCGTGAAGTCAGGGGCCCTAAATTAGGGGCAGGCGACTGCTTGTAGCTCACGGTGGTCGTTAAACCTCCACTCAAAAAAAAAAAAAGAAGAAGAAAACGACTTTGCTCCTTTTCTTTCATGCTGAGATCTCATAAATATATTTTGATACGGAATTACGCCATATAATACAAATTTTGAAGATGACAATCCGATTTTTGGTGTAAATGTGACAAGGATGGTAAGTCAGATAATATCCGAAAACTTGAAAATTTTCATCGTCCTGGAGCGGGACTCGAATCCGCGTCTCCTAGAAAGCGCCCGGGTATGATAACCACTACACCACCCAGAACGACCAAGTTTCAAGTTTCCTATCAATTTGAATATAACCATCACAGGATTCGCTAGTCGAAGCAACCGGCATTCATGTTTAGCGAATCTGGAGGTTAGGAATTTTATCCCGTGTTTGCCCGGAGAAGCAGATAAATCATGAAAGAAATACGGGATTACGCCATATAATACAAATTTTGAAGATGACAATCCGATTTTTGGCGTAAATGTGACAAGGATGGTAAGTCAGATAATATCCGAAAACTTGAAAATGTTCATCGTCCTGGAGCGGGACTCGAATCCGCGTCTCCCAGAAAGCGCCCGGGTATGATAACCGCTACACCACCCAGAACGACCATTATATTCAAATTGATCGGAAACTTGAAACTTGGTCGTTCTGGGTGACGTAGTAGCGGTATGCTAACCATTATATTCAAATTGATCGGATACTTGAAACTTGGTCGTTCTGGGTGGTGTTGTGGTTAGCATACCGGGCGCTTTCTGGGAGACGCGGTTTCGAGTCCCGCTCCAGGACGATGAACATTTTTAAGTTTTCGGATATTATCTGACTTACCATCCTTGTCACATTTACGCCAAAAATCGGATTGTCATCTTCAAAATTTATATTTTTGATGCATTTGAGTGGCATTTTTCATGCGCATGTTTCCTGAATCGAAGTTCCTAAGAGTAATGCTTGCGTGCAACTGCTATTGCACCTCGTATGAAAGTTCACTTCCATGCACGGAATGACAGTGAGCATAACAAAATTGACCATCTACATAGATAGAAAAATTTTCCAAGAGACTTTGAGAACATCTCCGTAAAAATAGTTTCAAGGGAAAACATACAAAAAAAAACTATTAAAATTCACCAGCCAATTTCTGTTGTGTGCATGTAAAAGTTCTCTCTCATTCCCTGATTTGTGAGAAGTCACCTGTTAATGAAAAATTAAACTTCTTTAGCCAAAATACAGTCATTTGAAAAAGTTTAAGATCACCTGTTGGTATTAGGAGATTTCTGCCGATTGCGTCAGCTACTGTCTGTATTACTCAACTTCCTGTCGGTGTTGCATCATCATACAGCGGTAGCTGTTGATAGAGTTGGTGGGAAGCGTGCGAAAGTCAGTTTGTTTCTGGTTTTCGTGCTGCGAGGTTTTGCGCTCTTTTTTATATAGCGAAACATGGGCAAAACGTGTCATTAAGTGTTATTCAAAGGGCACAAATAGTAACCTTATACACTGATGTTCAAAATTAAAGAAAATTTACACATTTTGTCGAATTTCTGAAAAACTAATGAACACATTTTCATTAAATTTGGTATGGATGCACAGTTATATACAGGGTGTCCCGGAACTTCGTGTATGAACTTGGAGGTGAGGTAGAGAACAGCGTTAGGAACCAGAATTAAATAGGAAAGCATGGGCGGAAACGTCACCCTCACGTGAGAAAGAAACACAAAGACACAGTAAGGCCACAATACAGAAAGCAGTGTAAAACGCTTTATTACACAACAAAAGAGTACAATGTAGGACTTACAGGCATCACAGGAAGTGTTCGAAATTGCGTCCATTGGCCTGGATGCACGCATGACACCTACGCGACATGGATTGGCGAACATTGTCAAAGATACCTGGCGTTTCGCGGATCGTAGCAGCAGCGATGGAGATTCGTGCCACCAGGTCCATTTCAGAATTTACTGGCGTGTCGTACACAATGCTCTTCATGGCACCCCAGAGATAATAATCAAGAGGAGATAAATCAGGTGATCTGGGGGGGCATTCGACGGGACCGCCACGCCCAATCCACTTGGTTCCAAATATCCGGTCCAAATGGTCACTTACGCACCTTGCGTAATGAGATGGCGCCCCATCATGTTGCAACCACATTCCGCGTCGAACATGTGCGGGTACATCGTGCAGCATTTCCGAAAGAACCTCCTGAAGAAAGACGAGATACTTGCGAGCGTCCAGTCGAGGTGGTAAGATGTATGGCCCGACTAAACTGTCTACCACGATACCCACCCACACATTAACAGTGAAGCGTTGTTGTGCGGCTCGTGGTCGGCCCACATGTGCGCGTTGTGCGTATTGAACACCTCGTCACGTGAAAAGTTTGCTTTATCACTGCTTTCTGTATTGGGGCCTTACTGTGCTTTGTGTCTCTTTCTCACGTGAGGGTGACGTTTCCGCCCATGCTTTCCTATTTAATTCCGGTTCCTAACGCTGTTCTCTACCGCCCCTCCAAGTTTGTACACGAAGTTCCTGGACAACCTGTATAAGAGAAAAAATTATACCACACAACAGTCATGGTACGCACTCATGATCGTCAGTAAGGCTCATCAGCGCAGGAATGTCCAAAATTCACGTTGCATGATCGAACATAAAATTACTCTAATATGGGGCATGTCCCCTCTCACAGCGCGACGTCATGCTGGAAACGAGGCAGTTGATCAGTCCCTGTGGCAGTCGGTACCACTCCTGCAGCAACGCAGTTTTCAGCTAATGGATGGTTCACGAAGGGAAATGGAGAGCTGCAATTGCGATAGGGTTTAGATCTGGCGATCTGGTTGGCCAATCCATCCGGCAAATATCCTCACTTTCAAGATAACCGTCGACCAGGTGAGCCCTATGTGGACGAGCGTTGTCGTCCATAAAAAGGAACCGAAAGCCAACTGCGCCCCTGAAAAGTCGAACATAGGGCTGTAAGATCTCATCCCTATACCTCTCAGCAGTCAGGGAGCCTCTGTCAAACACATGGAGAGGTGTGCGGCCGTCCAACATGATGCCTACCCAGACCATGACACCTCTGCTGCCATAGTGGTCCCTTTCTCGGATGTTGGAGGAAAGGTATCGGATCCCAGGTTCTCTCCAGATGAAAGTACGTCGAGAATTAGTGTCCAGGCTGATTCGCGACTCGTCTGGGAAGAGAGCGTTACTCCACTGAAGTCTAGTCCAAGGCTGATGTTGTCTGCACCATGCTAAGCACGCTCTCTTGTGTGCTGAAGTGAGCGGTACGCAAACAGCCGGTCTTCTGGCAAAAAGCCCTCTCTCTAGAAGCCTTTGGGGAACAGTAACCCTTGAAACTAGGGTTCTAGTGGCAGCATGCAGCTCACGAGATAGCTGTGCAGCTGTAGCAGTCCTGTGGCGCTTCGCTGAAAGTGCCAAATAACGATCTTCATTGGCCGTCGTGGCTCTTGGACGACCTTGCCCATGCCTTCTCGATATGGATCCGGTGTCCTTAAACTGTTTCCACAAATTGCAGACTACATTGGGCGTTGCGTTGAGCTGTGTAGCAAAGTGAACTTGCGATTGCCCTGCCTCCAATCTACCGACGATTCTTCACCTCATTCCGTCATCAGTACGTTCGTGGCAACTCATTTTACCTGATTGCTTATGAAATTGAACCAACTCCTGCAAGAAACACAACGAATGCCGCCGAGGAGTACATAGCGAACTAATCGCGGAAAAAGCCACGTGTGCTTTTATGCCCTCCGCTGTCACAGCTCCGCCCACACGCACGTGTACGCTTACGTATTCGACACTGCAAATTTGCATTCTTATTCGGCGGCATAATTTCTACTTTGGGTTCCGTACGTTTTGTGAAAATCGACAAAATGTGCAAATTCTCTTAATTTTGAGCACCAGTGTATCATGAAGGATACTCCGAACGTGACATAAGCTGAACGGTGAATGTGAGAAAGACTGCTATTCATAATACCATCATGAAATATCGAGATACAGGTGAATTTAGCGACCGAAAGAGAAGTGGACGTCAAAGGAAAACAACCCCACGTGAAGGCAATACCATAAGGCGAATAGTTTTGCGTTCTCCGAGGTGTTCGTGCAAAAAATCAAGGTTTTTCTACATTCAAGAGGGTCTGATATTAGTATAAGCACTGTTTCGACGTCTTAGCAAACATTTTGAATTAAATTCTTATACATCTCCACATAAACCTACACTAATCTCTGAAAGTACGTGAGGTACAAAGACATTTCAAGTTACTACTGCAAATCCCTCATTGAGAGTATGCCACATCGTTTCTTTCCGTTATAAAAAACAAAGGTGGCCACACAAAGTACTGATTTTGGTCTTTCTGTGTTCTAAAGAATGTACGCATTCATCTGTGGTGTCATTTTTAGCACGCCTTTTGTAAAAAAAGATCGTGCTTATGTTACCGGTTTGTCCGTCCGTCTGTACCCACGATATCTCTGCAACTATTTGTCCGATTTGAAAAATTCCTTTTGCATTGGGAAGCTTGAAATATGCGAATGATGTTCCTTTATTTCGTTTGT
Organism: Macrothele yani; assembly: GCA_039090855.1. Classification (NCBI taxonomy): domain Eukaryota; kingdom Metazoa; phylum Arthropoda; class Arachnida; order Araneae; family Macrothelidae; genus Macrothele; species Macrothele yani. Next base: position 54,826,623 of record CM077028.1, read on the forward strand.
TTTTTTACGATGTACAATTTCGCCGCTAGGGGGCGTAACTGCAGATGATGTGGAATTCAAAAATACGTTTTATTCCACATATTTGCTTCTAAACATCCAATTGAAAAAATTCTTTTATCTTTCGATTCTATTTATGACGAAGAGTATTTTAGCTTTAGTTACTTTTCTCAAATTACGCATAGATTTTCCGCTAGGGGGCGTAAAAGTAAATTACATTTTTCCCGATAACTCTTCTTCCAAAACTCCGATTTGAAAATTTTTTTCTTCAGCGGATACATCTTCTGATGGAAAATCTTTTGCATATAATTTCACATTTTTGGTAAAGAATACTTTAGCCACCAGGGGGCGTAAGTGTTAATTTTTGCTTCTGATGTATTTGCCATAAAATCTGAGCTTCTAAAATATTGACTGAAAAAATTCTTTCGTGGACTGATGCCACTCACATTGATAAACATTTTCGGAATATTTTCTTCTTAAAATATTACACAGTTTCTCCGCCAGGGAGAGTAGATGCATATCTTATTTTTGTCAATATTTCTACTTCTAGGAGTCCGATTTAAAAAATTCCTTCCTTGTTGGATAGTGTTTTTAGTGTGACATGTTTTTCATATAATTTCAAAATGTTCAAGAAATTCATAGACTTTCTGCTAGGGGGCGTAATGGTAAATTGCTTTCCCCCCTATATCTCTGCTTCTAAATCTCCGATTTGAAAAATTCTTTCTGCGCCGGATACAGCTTCTGATGGGAAATCGATTGCACATAATTTCTAATTTTTGTAAAAAAAATGGTTTGGCCACCAGGGGGCGTAAATCTTAATTTCCGCTTCTGAAGTATTTGCAGCAAAATATGAGCTTCTAAATTCTTGATTGAAAAATATCGTCGTTTGTAAACAGACAAACAACGTCCACAAACCTTTTAGAAACATTTTCTTGATGCATGGTTTCTACGCCAGGGGACGTAATTGTTTATCATATTGTTGTCAATATCTCTACTTCTAGGAGTCCGATTTGAAAAATTCCTTCTTTGTTGGATAGTGTTTCCGATGCGAAATGTTTTTCCTATAAATTCAAGATTTTCAAGTAAATCATAGACTTTCAGCTACGCGGCACAAAGGTAAATTGCGTTTTCTGCGTATTTCTGCTCCTAAAACTCCGATTTAAAAATGTCTTCCTGTATCACATACAAGACCTGATGGAAAATATTTTTAAGATGATTTCTAACGTTTGGTAAAGAATGGTTTGGCCACCAGGGGTCATAAGTGTTAATTTCTGCTTCTGATGTATTTGTAGCAAAATCTGGGCTCCTGAAAACTCGACTAAATTTTTTTTTCTTGGACCGATACTGCTTATATGGATACACCTTTTGAGAATACTTTCTTCCTAAAATAATGCATGGTTTTCCCACCAAGGGACGTAAAGTCACATCCTATTTTTGTCGATATCTCTGTTTCAAAGAGTTCGTAAGCTCACGATTCCGTTTACAGCAGTATCTGAGGGATTAAAAACCCGATTGAAAATCTTCTTTCTTTGGTCAGATCTACTGTTTTCCATACCGGTTCCATTGATTTTGAATAGCTTTGATAAATTTAATTTGCGTCAGAACGGATTCAAAAGACGTGCTTGTTACACCCGAAAATTCGGTGTCATCTTTCTTGTTTCAAATATCTCTGACTAGTAATTAGCTGCTTCTTTGAAAATCTCAATTTTTAATAAATTGAGAGGTGGTCTTAAACTTTTGCAAATGACTCTAAAATCACAGGCTTCCTTTGTTTGTTTTTATTTTTAGGTAAGAACATTTGTTTAACCACTTACCAGGCTGGGACGAATTGACACGGGGTTAGCAATATAGACTGAAATCAGTTCGAACTAATATATTCGCTGTGTAAGAAGGACGGATGGGGCTGGAATGAGTGAACGTGAGCATCAGAAAGTGTTGCTTTTTTCTAAAACAGAGCAGGAAAACAAGGACTACATAATGGAAGAGATAAACAAGGACGATACGCGGTCGTATCAGAATAACATGACCACCTCCGGAATCTCAGTGTACCTTCCCAAGCGCTACACAGAGTGCAAGTGTGACAAGGTCAACCACATGGAGATATAAGCGGCCGTCCAGGACAGATGAGCCATAGTGCGTAACGTGAGTAACATTGACAGAGGTAGTGACTTGACGGACGTTCAAAAAGGAATGATCATCGGCTACCGCGCCAAGGGTGGAAGCATCTCAGAAACAGAAGACTTCGTGGGATGTTCGCGAGGTGTTTTACTAAGAGTGTACCAAGAATGGACCGCTACCACACCGAGTACCTCCGGACATCATAACTGTGGAGCACTAAAGGCCATCGATCCCCAGAGGAGAACGTCGCCTCTGTCGACTGGTAAAGTGCTGTCGACGTGCAAACCACGCAAATGAACGGTGGAGCACCCTGGTACGTGACCCCGACAAGAGTAGAGCAAACCCTTTTACGCATGGGGCTCCGGAGTAGACGCTGCGTCAAGGTGCCCATGATATCACATGTCCATCGGCAACGGTGCCTACAATTCGCATGGGACAACCGTCATTGGACAGTGGAAGTATGGGAAAGGGTTGCCTTCTCCGACGAATCGAGGTATTTTTCTCTACAGAAGTGACGTGCGGTGGTGCAAACAACGTCAGACCCACGGGAACCAACACTCGAACACGCTTGTTGGTCAAGTACAGACAGGCGGTGGCAGTGCACATGTCTGAGGAATTTTTCCCTGGTAAGACCTGAGACCACTGGTTGCACTGAATGGGTCCCTGAGCGCCAATGGCTGCTTGTCCATCCTCGCTGAGCCGCTTCGGTGGCGCAGTGGTCTAAGCGATGGCATCTTATTATTCATCGGAAAGGGACCCGGGTTCGAATCCCGGTGAAGCATGGATGTTGTGTTTACCTTACGGCACTGGCAGCTCACTCCCTTCCCTGGAACTAGTGACCCTAAATTAGAAGTGGGAGACTGCTTATAGCCCATTGAGTTGCTCATGGTGGTCGTTAAACCTCCAATCCCCAAAAAAATCCATTCCTCGCTGAGCACATGAATCCCTACATGTTGGACGTTTATCCTGGTGGTGATGGTGTCTACCAGCTGAGTAACGCGCCCTGCTTCGTCGTTAATTGGGTGCGTCACTGGTTCCAGGAACACGGACGCGATGTCTCCGTTCTCCCTTGGCTAGCGAAATCGCCCGAACACAGTCCCATAGAACATTTGTGGGACCATTTGGATCGACACTTTTGACATGCCGACCCATAACCACGTCATCTGCGGGACCTCCGTGCTCTCTGCTACAGTCCGAATGGGCATGTGTGCTTTGGGCAACCTTCCAGGGCCTCGTTGCGTGCATGCCACGTCTTCTTGCCGCTATCATCCGTGTGGTTATTCTCATTATTAGGTACAGTAGCTGGTCATATTTTTCTGAAACGACTATATGCAACAGAGCAGAGGAACAAATGCTATATAGTGGAGCAGAAAAGAAAAGGCTTTTGAATGGAGCAGATGGACAAGATCTATAGGATATTGCAGAGAGACAAGGACTACAGAACGTAACAGAGAAACATGGGCTAAAGAATGAAGCACAGAAATTAGGACTAAAAAATGGAGCACAGAAACAATTACTATAGAATTGAACAGAAATACAAGGACTAGAGAAAGAAGCAGAAAAACTAGGAATGTAGAATGAAACTGAGAAACAATAACTATAGAATAAAGCTGAGCAACAAGGATAACAGATTCCATGAGATAAACAAGGACTATGGAATTGAGCAGAGATACAAGAACTAGAAAATGAAGCAGAGAAATAAAAAATATGGAATGGAACAGAGAAACGAGAACTGCTGAATAGAGCAAAGAAACAAAGACTATAGAATGGAACAGAGAAACAAGAAGGGAAGAACGGAGCAGAGAGGCAAGCATTTTAGAAGTGAGAAGAGAATAAAGAACTGGAGATTGGTGCAGAGAGCCAATATCTATACATTGTAGCAGAGAAACAAGGACTATAGAATTGAGCAGAGATACAAGGACTAGAGAATGGAGCAGAGAAACAAGAAATATGAAATGCAAAAGAGAGACCAGAACTGCTGAACAGAGCAAAGAAACAAAGACAATATAATGGAACAGAGAAACAAGGGGTGAAAGATAGAGCAGAGAGATAAGCACTGTAGAGGGGAGAAGAGAATAAACGACTGTAGAATGGAATACAGAGACAAGATCTATAGATTTAACAGAGAAACAAGGATTATAGAATAGCGCAGGCAAACAAGGACTATAAAATAGCGCAGAAAAACAAGTAATGTAGAATAGTACAGAGCAACAAGGACTATAGAATAGTACAGAGAAACAATGACTATAGAATAGAGATGAGAAACAAGGCTTATATTTCGAGCAGAGAAACCACGACTACTGAATTAAGCACAGAAACAGGCACTATAGAGCTGAGGAGAGATGAAAGGACTAGAGAATGAAGCAGAGAAACAAGGAATATAGAATGGAACAGAGAAACAAGGACTACAGAATCGAGCAGAGGAACAACAACAACTGAATAGAACAGAGAAACAAAGAGTGAAAAATGGAGCAGAGAGACAAGCACTGTAGAAGTAACAAGAGAATGAAGAACTGGGGAATGGAGCAGAGAGACAGCGTCTATAGATTGTTGCACAGAAACAAGGACTATGGAATGGGGCAGAGAAACAGTGTTTATAGAATGGAGATGTGCAACGGGTACTATAGAATTGAACAAATAAGCAAGGACTATAGAACTGAGCAGAGATACAAGGACTAGAAAATGACCCAGAGAAACAAGAAACATGAAATGGAAGAGAGAGACGAGAACTGCTGAATGGGACAAAGAAACAAACACTATAGAATGAGCAAATAAACAAGGAGTAAAGAATTGAGCTGAGAGGTAAGCACTGTAGAAGAGAAGAAGAGAATGAAGGACTGGAGAATGGAATGCAGAGACAAGGTCTATTGACTTAGCAGAGAAACATGGACTATAAAAAAGCGCAGGGAAACAAGGACTATAGAATAGTACGGAAAAATAATGACTATAGAATAGAGATGAGAAACAAGGGCTACAGATTCGAGCAGAGAAACAGCTACTATTGAATTAGGCACAGAAACAAGGACTATAACGATGAATATAGAATGGAACAGAGAAACAAAGAGTGAAGAATGGAGCAGAGAGACAAGTACTCTAGAAGTGAGAAGAGAATAAAGAACTGGGGAATTGAGCAGAGCGATAATGTCTATAGATTGTTGCAGAGAATCAAGCACTATGGATTGGTGCAGAGAAACAATGTCTGTGGAATGGAGCTGTGCAACGGGTACTATAGAATCGAGTAGATAAACAAGGACTATAGAATGGAGCTGTGCAACAGGTACTATAAAATCGAGTAGATAAACAAGAACTATAGAATAAAGCTGTGCAACGAGGGCTATAGGATCTACAAATTTGTAGTAGATACGCAAGGATTATAGAACTGAGCAGAGATACAAGGACTAGAGAATGAAGCAGAGAAACAAGAAATATAAAATGGAAGAGACAGACGAGAACTGTTGAATAGAGCAAAGAAACAGAGACTGTAAAATGGAAAAAAGAAACAAGGAGTGAAGAATGGAGCTGAGAGATAAGCACTGTAGAAGGGAGGAGAGAATAAAGGACTGTAGAATGGAATACAGAGACAAAGTCTATGGATTTAGCAGAGAAGCAAGGATTATATAATAGCTCAGAGAAGCAAGGACTATAGAATAGTACAAAGACACAATGACTATAGAATAGAGATGAGAAACAAGGGCTACCGATTCGAGCAGAGAAACAACGATTACTGAATTAGGCACATAAATAAGGACTATAGAGCTGAGAAGAGATGCAAGGACTAGAGAATGAAGCAGAGAAACAAAGAATATAGAATAGAACAGAGAAACAAGGAGTGAAGAATGGAGTAGAGAGACAAGCAAGAGAATAAAGAACTGGAGAATGGAGCAGAGGGACAGGGGACAATGTTTACAGATTGTACAAATGTAACAGAGAAACAAAGAATATAGAACAGAACATAGAAACAAGGAGTGAAGAATGGAGTAGAGAGACAAGCACTGTAGAATTGAGAAGAGAACAAAGAACTGGAGAATGGAGCAGAGAGACAATGTTTACAGATTGTACAAATGTAACAGAGAAACAAAAACTATAGAATGGTGCAGAGAAACAATGTCAATGGAATGGACCTGTGCAACGAGGACTATAGAATCGAGCAGATAAGCAATTACTATACAATTGAGCAGAGATACAACGACTAGAGAATGAAGCAGAGAAACAGGAAATATGAAGTGGAAGAAAGAAACGAGGACTACAAAATGGAGCAGAGAAACAAAATCTATAGAATTGAAAAGAGAAACAAGGAATGCAGAATTGAGTAGAGAAACTGGTGCAGGGAATAAAGGACTAGGGCAGGTAAAAAGAAAATGTTTTGTTGTAGTTTTCGTGAAATCCAACCACTCTGTGAACCTTTCTGTCAGAAAGTATTGACCTTTGGGCACTATTTGTTTTAGATACATCAGTCATTTAAAGGACTAAAATTTGCGGTGCAGTAGCATTGTATGAACGTCTACCTCTTGACCTTCACCTGATCTTAAACTTACTGTCCTCATTTAGTTTTTATTATTTGTGCGACTACGATTTAGAGAACCGAATTATTTTGTCACGAAACAAATGCGGCATTCACAAACAATAGGAGCTCAGTAATTCCAATAGAAAGTATCAATGTTTTTCCAGAAGAACGCTTTTCTCAAGGGCTTGAATGTAACGATTTATTCCATTGTTTCTGTTCCATGTTTTCCTCAATCCTTTACTTTCAGTGTATGTAATCACGAGCACTGCATTACACACAGCTTTATGCAATAAAAAACGAATTCTCTATCCTCGTAATAATGCCATAAAAAAACTTTAATGTGAAAAGAAACTGATTGCGTTACTTTTCTGATGCAAAACTACCACGCAACGTACTGCTTTCTTGTCATATCTTTCAAATGTCTTTTTGTTTTGTCAAATATCCTTTTTTCGTCATGTTTTTTATTATGTTTCCGTTTCTAGAAGCCAGATTGGAAAAATTATTTCTTGCATCGGATACCTATAAACCAGAGTTGGACATGGGTCAAATATTTTGGATTCGGACACAACCCTGACCCGGACGTCACATAATTGAACCCGACCCGGATCTGTAACTGACCCGGATCCGAACTGGACAAATTTTCTCTGAACTACAGTATAACATATTAGGTTGGTGCGAATGAAATGTCCGGCAAAATCGGCGATAGCTCTGGCGATGCGGCTGGCCATTGCAGAGTGTCAGTGCCTTCAAGGCAAGCTCTCGAGACAACAGCAGTATGCGGACGAGCGCTGTCCTGTTCGAAAATTATACCTGAGTGATCGTTCAGAAAAGATAAGGTCACTGGTTGCAGGACTTCATGTCCGTAACGTTGGACTGTCAAAGTACCTGTAACGAACACCAAAGGTGATCTGGCATCGTAGGCAATTGCACCCCACACCATGACACCAGGCCTTCTGGACGTGTGACGCTCGACAACAAACCGTTCACCTTGGCGCTGACCACGATGCCTCTACACACGGACTCGGTGGTCGTCTCCTCCAAGACGAAAGCGGGACTCGTCACTGAAGATAACCCGCTGCCATTCTGTGTGGCTCCATGAGAGTTTGACACGATACCATTGCAGTCTTTGGAGACTATGCAATGGTGTTAAGGGCATCGTCGAAACGGTCTGCGTGCATATAATTCTAAGTCGTGCAGACGTCTGCCATTGGTGATGGCACTAATCGGACGATGCATGGAGTGCACCACTGATCGCTGAATATCCGCAATCGTAGCTGTTGGGTGGTCGGAGCCCCACGATGCGGCCCTTCCCTTACTTCTCCAACTGCTCGATTTGCTTCCGAACGGTTCTCCGAGGCATACTTTACTTGCAAAGGATGCAACCAACACAACAACACCAGTCAGAATGGCAAGCACACGAATGGGACGACATTATGTAACCGGTCAGGCACAGCGCTGCAAGCCCTCCTTGCTTGCGTCACATGCGCGGCCGAACAAGATACTTGAATCATTTGCATGTCTCACGATACCAAGCCTATCCAGAAAATTTCATTCCTGTTGGTTGCTTTCCTCTGGGTGCAACTATTTTTTTAACGATGAGTGTAATTTAGATAAAGCTACCCAAAGCACATACTGCATCTTCCTCTGTGGTGTCCACATCTCGATTGAGGCGACAACCGTTCTTATGCCGTTTTTGTGCATGCGCGACTGCTGCTGGCGCGCCTGCACTAGTGATGGTGAGGGTGTGACGAAAGAACTATTGGAGAAATTTCCTATCGACTGAGCTTCAATTTGGAAAAAACATAATGAGTGGTTCTCGCATTGCAAGTCGTTATTCTTTGATATAGGAGATACTTTTCAGCAAGCGAGCACGCAGGGGAGATTTTTCTTTAGACGGAAATTTTTAGATGTAGCAGATGCTTTTCTGCGAGAGATCACGTAGGAGAGATTTTTCTCTAGACGCAAAGTTTGGGATGTAGGAGAGACTTTTCTTCAAAAGTGCACGTAAGAGATACTTTTCTTTGGACGGAAACTTGCGGATGTAGGAGACTTTTCTTCAAGAGAGGACGTAGAAGAGACTTTTCTTTGGACGGAAATTTTTAGATGTAAGAGAGATTTTTTCTTCAGGAGATCACGTAGGATAGACTTTTCTTTAGAAGGAATTTTTTTGGATGTAAGAGATACTTTTCTTTTGATGGAAATTTTCAGATGTAGTAGAGAATTTTTTTGGACGGAAATTTTTGGGTGTAGGAGAGACTTTTCTGCAAGAGAGTACGTAGGAGAGAATTTTCTTTGGACGGAATTGTTTTTATGTAGGAGATACTTTTCTGCAAGAGACCACGTAGGAGAGACTTTTCTTTGGACGGAAACTTTTGAATGTAGGAGACTCTTTTCTGCAGGAAAGCCCATTGGAGAGAAATTTCTTTGAACAGAAATTTTTGGATATAGAAGAGACTTTTCTTCAGGAGATCGCGTAGGAGAGACTTTTGTTTAGAAGGAATTTTTTTGGATGTAAGAGATACTTTTCTTTGGACAGAAATTTTTAGATGTATGAAGGGCTTTTCTGCGAGAGATCACGTAGGAGAGCATTTTTTTTTGTTTGAAATTTTTTGGATGTAAGGGAGATTTTTATGCAAGGAAGCACGTGGGAGAGACTTTTTTTTTGGACGAAACTTTTTGGATGTAGGAGAGACTTTTCTTTGGACGAAACTTTTTGGATGTAGGAGAGACTTTTCTGCAAGAGAGGACGTAGGAGAGACTTTTCTGCAAGTGAGGACGTAGGAGCGCCTTTTCTGCAGGAGAGGACGTAGGGGAGACTTTTCTTTGGACGGAAATCGATATGGCAAAAGAGTTCACAATGGCATATCTCCGGATGAGGCGATCCCTTCATTCTGTTGTAAGGAAAACATCTACGAGAATGTGCCGATTAGGCCTCCCTACTACATCGTTCTTCACATCGCGTCACTGAGCTTAGAACGCGACATATTTGAATGACTCCTTAATGTGCACACCAATCCCCTTCATCAATAATTCAATAAGCTGTTGATATCCCTGTCGTTGGTATCGTCTGACATACCTACACTAAACCAGCACACAGCTCAACACGAACTGACCTCATAAGGGTATTTCAACCCTTTAACCAACTGGAACGAATTATCGTAGAGTCGGCAAAATTGGATGAAATCAGTTCGAACAAATATATTCGCTGTCTAAGAAGTGGGCCGAACGCGGTTGGAACGAGTGAATCTGCGCATCAGAAAGTGTTGCTTTTCCCTTAGCTTCCTTATTCAAAGTGGCATTTAAAGGGATAAGACACTAATCCTTTCTGACTGATTACCAGCTAAAAGAAATGTAACAATGCCAATAACTCTTAGAAAGGAGAGAGCACATGTTTCAGTCACTTGTTTCCACACAGTGGTTTGATGTCCGTGTCAGGATAAGTATCCTTTCCCCGATTATGCCTTTGGTCACGGAACAGAGAAAAACAGTTAGAAAGCAGTGCTTATCACCTGTGGCAGGTTTATGGTCTGTGATGCTGAGATGTGAAGGAGAAAGGAATTGCTTCACCGTAGCTGCCATAAAACCTGGTCGCTATATGAACATTTGCGTTAGTGAATCGCAGAGCATTTTGGGCACTGTTTGTTTAAGATTCATCGGCACTTAAGGAGTTCAACAGGTGTCACATTCGCTCTAGCATCACTTGTGTCATCAGTATCGGCAACCTCACGGAGTGTTATCTGCCTCACGTACGTGGGCACAAATGTTACAGCTGGTGCTGGTAACATGTCGTCGCAAAGATCTTCCGTAATTAGTGCGCCAATTCCTGCCCTCAAGAGTGTATTACGAGTAGCATTCATACTTCGCGTTCATATTCAAGCTCCAGGCTGTCGACCGAAGCGGTGTTGAATAACAATGAAGCTTACATGCAATTCATTTCATTTGTTAACTCTAGTACTCAAGTCTTAATTTCTTTTTTTCTTTGCACTGATATAATTTCATGCAGAAATAAAATAAAATTCAGGTAGTTCAATTTTTTATAATAATCACGTATAGATAAAACAGACTTATATAATGGTCCATTTGTAACGTCCTCTAAATAATTCTTTCTTGAAATCGTTTGAATAATATATTTAAAATAAAACCTGTTTTACGTGGGAATAACGTATCTCAAATTTCGATCGTTGACAAGGTTATTTTTGATTGCCTGAGAAGAAATTAATGTCCGACTCGATTTAATAACAGTACTTGAGAAATTATGGCCTTTATGAACGATGAAGAGATTTTTTATAGCAGTCTATGACTGGATTGCTTAGTTTGATTTTCATTAACCCTGGGATCAGATCTCTATGCTGATTCAGATGCGTTTCCATTCAAGGAGAAAGATGAAAATCGTATAAAAACTGCTTTACGATGCTATAATTGCAAAGTTGTGCACAAGGTCAGGTGAATCTGGTTTCTACTTTTTTTCTTTTAGTTTTAGCTTTAGTTTCCTTCACGGCTACGTTACCAATTGCTCTAAGGACGACTATTAGAGGAAGGACGCTAACACAAAGATCATTCTCGTCAAGCAGTACTCACGAACACAGGATGCTGTGTTGCTTTTTCATCTAAGGGAAGAATTCAGGTAGAGATACCCATTCCTTTTATTCTTCTTAAATACGCCGTGCCTTCCGTAATTCTTACATTTTGATTTTCTTCCATTAATAACGTATTACATGCGTTTTTCGAAATATTTTGCGATTAGAAAAATAAAATATTTGATACACCGTTAAGAAAACGTAAGTGAAATCTTTGTTAACTCTTTTTCTTTTATGTATTGCTGTTAGTTTAGGACCCAGTTGTGAGACAAAGAGGTGTGACCTTTTTGTTGTCCAAGAATAGCACATCTACTTATATTTATAAGAAGATCGACCAGAGATACTCGTCTCAGGAAATATATATGTTACCGTTAAAGTGTATAATTCAGTTATTTCTTAGAATACCCAGGTATTTCATGAAATAACTGATCAAGTTAGTTAAAGCGTGTAATAAATTAATAGTTCCACACTTTAACTAGTTATTCCATGAAATTACTAGGTATTCTATAAATTAACTAATGATAGGCAGTTAAAGTATAAACTAAACAATTTGACTGAATTATACAGCATACAAAATGTTATTTATATAAAGACACAATAAAATCATTTGTTGCAACAGAGATTACTAAAATGGCATTTCGAATTGCATAGAACATTATTTCTAAAACAAATACATTTTTTGTTGACACACTGCGTTTTACATGAACATTTTTTTAAATCCCTGATCGGTACCTAAACTTTGAGCTGTAGCAACCGACCGGAACGATTTCTCTATATCCGGGCACTTCTTCGATCTGAATTAGTTTTTGTTCACAGACGCTGAACTGGGATCGGGAATAGAGCTGTTTTATGCGGCCGTTTCTTGTTCCCAATTGAAAAAATACTTCTTCGGTTATTTTCATGATAACAGCTAAAATAGATCTGGCGTCTCCAATTCCTCTGTCAACTTCAGGTATTGGGATACGGAATGTAAGTCCCTCAGAGGCTTCACAATGAGATTTATCTGACATTAATTTCATCTTCTTAGCTTGAATTTCCAAACATTCTTTAGAGTTTACTCTTTCCCTCTGAACATTCAGTTTATTAAAACACAATTTGCAGATCTTCTGTACAACTTATTTCCGAAAAATTTATAAATAACAAAACGAAACATAACAGTTAATATTATTATTATTATATAACACTTTACAGTGGGTTGAAAATTGTGTGCTATTTCTGACCAGTGGTTCTCACTTAACAGCGTTTTGAATTTGGGATTTATTTACTCGGTTAGTTTACACTTTAACAGGGTGTAGATCATTATTCTGTGAAATAACTAGATATTCTATGAAATAACGGATTTCATACTTTAACGATAACATATATATATATACATTATATTCCACTTGGTTTCGTATTCTAAAGCCACAGAAAATGAACTTTTTCTTCTTCCTCTGAAGCGAATATAGACAGAAAGGGTTCTCTATTTTTAGTGAGACAGCAGCGAGTGCAATTACCATATCCAGAAAAAAAGGACGCAAAGCATGCTGAAGGTGTAACTTTCATTATCAGTTTCCGAAAAAAGTGCGATATGTCAAATACAACGAAACAAAAATCTATTGGCAAAGGTTTGATTTCCCGTCGGTGCATTTAAATATGGTTTTAAGCAACGAACGCATAATCTGTCTGCGTTAATGTATGTACATGATGTCTGAATGAAACGTAGCTCCACTCCAGGTTTAGCAGCAGCCACGGTATCTCCACAGGCGGAATTGCCAAGAATTTTGATTTTAGTTTAACGATCAACGTGAGCAAACGGGGCCGCCGGGACTCCTTCTGCTTTTCTCTACGGGCCCGGCCATCGGTTTAAGAACTTGCTTGTGACGTCACTTTAAGCGACGGGTATGTCCATGGGTAGCTGAAGACATCGTGAGAATACTTACTATTTGCTTCAAATTATTTAAATTCCTTTTGACTGATGATTGTGAGCAGTTACTATTTACATGTACAAAATGTAAAATTTGTGTTAAAAAAATTACCGGCAAAGAAAGTTGAACAGCTGAATGTGGCAAACGGAAAATGTTCAAAATGTAATCAAACTAATTAAGAAGTAGGAACTGTATACCAATTGTGCTTAAAATAGTATAACTATATTGATACTCCAAATTTCTTGCCGTAGAACTGAATTAAAATTTTCCAAGCCTTCGCACATCAACCAGATGGCTTTTTCAAGGAAGATAGACAGCTAACTGTCTACCTTCCTTGCCTATCTGTCAGTTAAAGGAAGGTAGACAGTTAGCTGTCTACCTTCAGTTAACTGTCACTTAGACAGCTAACTGTCTAACTGTCAGTTAGCTGTCCACCTTCCTTGAGAAAGCCATCTGGTTGATGTGCGAAAGTTTTATTTCAGTTCTACAGTAAGAAATTCGCAGCATTAGTATAGTAGTACTATTTGGAGTGTAATTAAACTAAATTTGAACGGGGACTAAATTGCGCAGCTGTGTTTTTAAATAACTACTCAAAGTTGAAAACTGACTGCTTAAATAAAAAGTCAGGGAAAAGAAAATATGTTATATTTGAATGGTTTGCTGCAGCGACTTAATGAATCTGGGTTTCCTGTCTGCCTCACTAAAAGTGGAAATATCTCCAAATTTTGGCAAAGACATTTGACAGGGGAACTAAATCCTAACCCCAATCTAACCACCCTAAACCCCCATTCAAATAAATATATTTCAATCTTGATGCTTATATATTTTCAATCTTAATTTCATGGATGGGGGAAAAATTATAAATCATGCGTGTTCTGACACATGTTCGTAACCGTGAGGGGCGAAATCAGTACAAGGTAAGTTTATTTTTCATTAATTTATTTCTGTGTGTTGAGAGTTACACATTCTCAGTATGAATTTAATCCAGTTGGCAGCCTCAACACTTTTTTCTTTATATCGATATGTTCTGCAACATTACGCAGATAAATAGTGAGATTATATTATATATTTGATTCTTAATCCCTCCAATTTCAAAATTAACTAGGGGAGGAAAGAGTCTGAGTTCTTAAAACCACACATAAATATAGACTGTAGTAGCATTATTGTCATGTTTTGTGATTTTCTTTTCCAAATACGTTCTTAGTGTTAATTTAGTATATAGTTACACACATAAATATAGACTAGAGCAGCATTATAGGCATGTTTTGTGACTTTCTTTTCCAAATACGTTCTCAGTATTAATTTAGTATATAGTTACACACATAAATATAGACTGTAGCAGCATTATTGGCATGTTTTGTGACTTTCTTTTCCAAATACGTTCTGAGTATTAATTTAGTATATAGTTACACATATAAATATAGACTGTAGCAGCATTATTGACATGTTTTGTGACTTTCGTTTCCAAATACGTTCTCAGTATTAGTTTAGTATATAGTTACACACATAAATATAGACTGTAGCAGCATTATTTGCATGTTTTATGACTTTCTTTTCCAAACACATTCTCAGTATTAATTTAGTATATAGTTACACACATAAATATAGACTGTAGCAGCATTATTGGCATGTTTTGTGACTTTCGTTTCCAAATACGTTCTCAGTATTAATTTAGTTTATAGCCGCACACATAAATATAGACTGTAGCAGCATTATTGGCATGTTTTGTGACTTTCGTTTCCAAATACGTTCTCAGTATTAGTTTAGTATATAGTTACACACATAAATATAGACTGTAGCAGCATTATTTGCATGTTTTATGACTTTCTTTTCCAAACACATTCTCAATATTAATTTAGTATATAGTTACACACATAAATATAGACTGTAGCAGCATTATTGGCATGTTTTGTGACTTTCGTTTCCAAATACGTTCTCAGTATTAATTTAGTTTATAGCCGCACACATAAACATAGACTGTAGCAGCATTATTGGCATGTTTTGTGACTTTCGTTTCCAAATACGTTCTCAGTATTAATTTAGTATATAGTTACACACTTAAATATAGACTGTAGCAGCATTATAGGCATGTTTTTTTACTTTCTTTTCCAAATACGTTCTCAGTATTAATTTAGTATATAGTTACACACATAAATATAGACTGTAGCAGCATTATTGGCATGTTTTTTTTACTTTCTTTTCCAAATACGTTCTCAGTATTAATTTAGTATATAGTTACACACTTAAATATAGACTGTAGCAGCATTATTTGCATGTTTTATGACTTTCTTTTCCAAACACATTCTCAGTATTAATTTAGTATATAGTTACACACATAAATATAGACTGTAGCAGCATTATTGGCATGTTTTGTGACTTTCTTTTCCAAATAATTTCTCAGTATTAATTTAGTATATAGTTAGACACATAAATATAGACTGTAGCAGCATTATTGGCATGTTTTGTGACTTTCTTTTCCAAATGCGTTCTCAATATTGATTTAGTATATAGTTACACACATAAATATAGACTGTAGCAGCATTATATGCATGTTTTATGACTTTCTTTTCCAAACACATTCTCAGTATTAATTTAGTATATAGTTACACACATACATATAGACTGTAGTAGCATTATTGGCCTGTTTTGTGACTTTCTTTTCCAAATACGTTCTCAGTATTAATTTAGTATATAGTTGGCCTCCCCCAATTTTTTTATTTACTTCTGTGTGTACTGCAACATTAGCCTGGTGCATCATTATTATAATTCTTCTTCTTTGTGAATTAGCTTTCCAAACATTCTCGGTGTATTAATTTTGGAACAGTTTGCCTTTTCAAATTTATTATTTTTTGGATGAAAGCAATGTTGTTTGATCAGAAAAAGTTAGGGTCTAAAAACGCAATTTTGGAGGCTGTATTATTAATTTTTCGCTGAGTTTTCTTTTACAGATGCAAATTTCAGTGCAACAGCACGTCAACGTACTAACAGATTGCATTTCAGTTATTTTCTGCGTCTGTTTAAAACTGCATTAACAGAGTTTTTGGTGTAACCGTTTATACTCGAACTTAAACAGAAATAGTGAAAAAGCGTAATTCCTGAGAAAGGTAAAGCAAACGTAGTTTTTGTTTGCTTTTAATTTTGGTAGAACTGCTGTGTCATAAAATAATTTGCAGAAAACTAAAACATGGACTTTATTATGCTGTTCCCTCAAGCATGAAGTACTACTAAATGCCCAGAAACGTATATTGCTATAACCTTCTCGGTGCACAACTCCGTCGCTTAGCGTGACGTTACAAAAAGCGATGGCTAAACCCGTAAAGAGCGAAGGGGTTAGTCCAAAGAGGTTAGAATAAGATATCTAGAGATGCCCTTTGTTAATGAAGCAGTACCACTTTGCGTGAAGCCTATAACCGCGAGCGACGGCTGTCAAAGTGTGGGAAAGCTGATGGTTTTTAATGCTATTGCAATGCATTTTGTGTCGGCCGAATCGCCTTCTTTCGTCGCAAATGTTTCCAATTTCGCTTCGTAACTTGTCGCCAATGCGTGAGAAAATGCTGAATTCATAAAATTCTTAATTATTATGAGGCTCCTTCCCATTTTTATTTTAAATTGAAATACACGAACTTTAGCGCGGATTCTAAACAAAACATAACGTTAAAATTGTAAACTTCACTCTTGTAAGAAGTATAATTGATTCCGGTTTGATATTAACACGGTTTCTGAAACCAAAAACTTCGCAATTCCAAAATACAAACAGATGGAATTACATAGGTATCATGTAAACAATTGCAAATTCCCACAACTTGAGGCTTCACGGTTAAGAAACCAGGTTATCTCCAGAAGTATTATTCTAACCTCCTTGAGTGAGTCCCGCGAGCCCCGGTGAAACTCAAAGGACTTCAACTTAGGGCAACTGACTCCAGGGAAGGCAGATAACCGGAGCACCGTAAGGCAAAAACTAAATTCGTGCCTCAGCAGGATTCGAACCCAGACCCATATCCAACGAATCGTTTGAGAGAATCAGCGCTTAGACCTCTGCATCACCGTAGCTGCTCCAGGCAAGTGATTTTTTTTTTGTTAGTTTATCTTTAGACGAGTGGAAAAATGGCATGGCCGCCCCTGGCGCAGTGGTCTAAGCGATGGCCTCTGATCATTCGTCCGAACGGGGTCCGGGTTCGAATCCCGGTGAGGCATGGATGTTGTGTTTGTCTTACGGCACTGGCTCTCTCCCTTCCCTGGAGCCAGTGACCCTAAATTAGGGACGGGCGACTGCTTATAGCCAATTGAGTTGCTCACGGTGGTCGTTAAAATTCCAATCAAAAAAAAAAATATGGCATGCCGTTTCCAATGAAACAGCGCATTTCTGTTGTGGAACTGTATGTTCGTACAGTCTCCTCCTCCAAGTAAACACGTGAGAGATTCATGGAACAATATCTTGGCCGCCCCGGTGGCGCAGTGGTCTAAGCGATGGCCTCTGATCATTCATCCGAACGGAGTCCGGGTTCGAATCCCGGTGAGGCATGGATGTTGTGTTTGTCTTATGGCACTGGCTCTCTCCCTTCCCTGGAACCAGTGACCCTAAATTAGGGACGGGCGACTGCTTATAGCCCATTGCGTTGCTCACGGTGGTCGTTAAACCTCCAATCAAAAAAAACAAAACAATATATTGTTGTCAGTGTTGCAACGAAACGCACAATTCAGCAATTTTTGAAAATCTGGCGTACTACAGGTTCTGTGTGTGTGAGCAATGCAGGAAACCCTTCCAACCGTAGTCCAGAACTGGTCGCCGATATTGCGGATCTTACGGAAAGAAGTCCTCATCAGTCGATGCTACGATTATCACGACAGGTGTGTTTCGATGTCGACGTCGGCGTCGGCGTGTGCTCCATGGTTTACGGCTGAAACCCTATCGCGCCATTGTTGTGCAAGAGCTAACCGCACATGACACAGAGAGACGTGCGGCATAATGTTAATGTTTCTTGAAAATCGTAGCAAGCAGATTCATGGATCTATTTGTCAGGATACATCAATGCGCAGAATACATGTGTAACGTACCAGGAGATGTGACGTACCTGCCAGAAGGACGCACACGACATAAAGGCAGATAGCAATTAGAATCAATGTCCGCGTAGCTTAATTGGTAGAGCAACTTGTTCCGGAATAAGCGGCCTCGGGTTCGAATCCCGGCGTAGACCAAAAATGACGGAGAAATTTACTTCGTTATAATGGCGCCCGAACTATCCGGATGAACCGACCGTTCAAAATCTCGCATTGGTGTGATGTTATTTCCACACCGCGAGATAGGAAAAATATGAGCAGCACTTCGAAAAAAGAAAAATAAGGGGGAGATGATGTAACGTACCAGGAGATGTGACGTACCTGCCAGAAGGACGCACACGACATAAAGGCAGATAGCAATTAGAATCAATGTCCGCGTAGCTTAATTGGTAGAGCAACTTATTCCGGAATGAGTGGACCCGGGTTCGAACCCCGGCGCGGATAAAAATGACGGAGAAATTGACTTCGTTATACATGATACTGCTCTTCAGTAAATCAGTATGTGCTCCTGAAAGACACAATTTAAAAATTGCTGCTTAGTTTGTGGTCTCAAGAGACCAGATCATTGGGCCGATCTTCTTCAAGACAACCGTAAATTAAGGTGATCAGATGCCCTTATTTTCTAGGGACAATACTCAATTTCAATGCTTCGTTTTCAGTTCGGTAAAGACTGTCTGAGGACGTCAAATATCCTCAATTTCTTATTTTTTTGTCCTCAATTTTTGAAATTTCCTCCAAAAAAATTGATACAGTGGCGATTAAAAAAATCAAACTTTCTAGATGCTCAGAGAAGTCGGAACATCATCATCACCAGCCATCATCAAAGCCATCTAGGTAATCGTGGTTTTATTTCATTTGTGTTTTTTTTTTTTTTTTGATTGGAGGTTTAACGACCACCGTGAGCAACTCAATGGGCTATAAGCAGTCGCCCGTCCCTAATTTAGGGTCACTGGTTCCAGGGAAGGGAGAGAGCCAGTGCCGTAAGACAAACACAACATCTATGCCTCACCGGGAATCAAACCCGGACCCCGTTTGAACGAATGATCAGAGGCCATCGCTTAGACCACTGCGCCACCGGGACGGCCATTTGTGTTTAAACTGGATTTAACTGAAATATTTATAGGATAGAGAATAAATCTCATTTTTTTCAGCATGCACTTTCTTGCATTTAAATAATTGATGCTAAATTTGGTTGCATTCGGTAGATTCTTCCATTCAGAGTTCTACAACTTTTGTTCAGTACATTTATTCATTAAACTGTTTCTTCAAGTGAAGTTTTTGGACTTTGAATATTCCTTCTCATAGATACAACATGCAGGTATCCCATGATTCCTGTCCACTCAGTTTATAGTAATTTTCTGGCTTCGGATATTTATTCTCGTACAAAATCACAATGAAATTTCAGTACAAAATAAAAACGTAGCTTTGTTTGCATGTGCTGCCGCCTATGAGTAACATTTAAAATTTATCAGAAGTAATATTCTGCTCAATTATAGTATTTTATAGTTATTTTACGTGAAAATCATCCTTCAGATTCATCGCACGTTATCCAATGAAAATGGACAATTATGGTACAGCTCATAACATTCTTTTCTAATCTTTGGCTTTACCATAATGTGTCAGATGTTGTCCTCAATCATGTCCTCATTTTGAAACGAAATTATTTTCAGCTTGGCATTGAAATTGGGAACAAAGTAGCATTTTGTCCTCAATTTCGTTCTCAAAAGTCTTGTCACCTTACCATTAACACGGATGTGTATCTGTGGATTTTCTAAGAGTCTGTAGCACAGTTCAGTCTAGAGACGAACTGAATTGCCCCTTCTTCCAGGAAGACGGAGTGATATGCTATACATCCTATACATCAGCTTGGTGAATCGCCCGAACACGCAGTGTATTTATTCCCTGAGAAAAGGACTGTTAGTGTCGGTCTGTGTGGCCACTGGCCTGCCGCCTCTCCAGAACCGTCGCCTTGTGATTTTTACCTCTATGGCTCATTAAAAGGAGAATTCTAGAGGAACAACTCGCGAGATTTAAAAGAACTGAAGGACGCCATGCCCAAAGAGATAAACTACATCACAGCCGTTAAACTGAGGTCTGTTTTCACAAGCATGTTACAGTGCGCGAAATTTTGTATCGCTGCCAATGCCGACCGTTTTCAGCGCATTTTGAAGGACAGTAATATTTTCGGTGAAGTGCATGGCTTTGTTATGAAGATGCTTGTCATAAACTTTTTGAACACCGTATGTAAAAAATGCCTTGTGTAGCATAAAATAGAATAATTTAATCTTGTGTTTGTTGAGCATCTGTTAGCCGAAATGCATGGGGTAGCACGTGTTTCGGGCATTGAAATGTCTATAAGCAGTTCTACATTTTTGCCTTTATTCGTTACCCAAATTCCTAAATTTCATCATGCCAGCAAGACGGTACCTTCGGCACTGTATCGCCCTAACAGTGAAGTGTGGCTTCAGCCAGAGTGATGGTATGAAGTTGTTTGTTGTAGTCCGGCCCATCAGTCGTTTTGGACAAAACCGTGAATTTTGAGCTCTACCTGTACGTCCTGGACTGCCAATATTGCACTACTAATATAGCACTACCAATATTGTGGAAGGGCTTTGGTGAAGGCCCGTACCTCTATCCGCAAGACAATTCACCATGTCACTTGTTCGAGTTGTTACGCATTAGTTTGAAGATATGGGCGTCGAGATGTTATAGTCTGGCCATCCCGGAGTCCTGATCTGAACCCCATAGAGAATCTCTCTGGCCATCCCGGAGTCCTGATCTGAACCCCATAGAGAATCTCTGAGACAAATTACATCGCCGAATGTGTGTAAGAAGAGGTCGCCTAACAGACAACCTGCACTTACTTATGAAATATAAGACAGTGTGGCGTGTACCACTATTTTAATCTTCCGTTTGGTGTTTCTTCCTTGTATATACATTTTGTGTACCTCTCGTTTACAATTTTGCGTTCTTAACGTGATCTCGAACTTTTCCCAATAATTTCTCACTATATTCAAACACCTAGCAGCGAGGAAAAAGGTAAATAAAAGCTACGCTCTGTATTAACCTGAAGTGGTGACGTGATAGCCTGGCAACTAAATACTACCTGTTAGTCTACATTGCAAGTGTTTCAGAGAGTTTTGAGCTATTCTAATATTAACCAGTGCCTTTCAATTTGTTGATTATCGCGAGATCGAATTTCTAGCTCCTGTTGTTTTGTGAAGCAAGCCACGAATAAAATGAAGATTAATTACAATTACCTCTTTAACCGACTAAAACGAAATAACTCGGGATTGGCAAAATGAAGCTGAAATGTGCTCGAACGAATATGTTCCCTGTCTAAGTATTGGGCCGAACGCGACTGGAACGAGTGAACATGCGCTTCAGAAAGTGGTTTGTGATTGGCAGTGGTCATTTAGGGAGATAATGCACACTAATCCTTTATGAATGATTACTTTCTAAAAGCTGCTATAACAATGGAAAGACGAGATCTATAACAATGGAAGGACGAGATATATTTGATTCACTTGTTTCATCTCAGTGGCATGATGTCCGTGTCAGGAGCACTAGCCCTTCGTCATTATGCATTGGATCATAGAGCAATAGAAGAGGACTAGGGGCGAAAGCTTATCACTAGTGACTGGTTTGTGGTCGATACTGCTGAGATGAATGGGAAGAGGAATTGATTTGCGATAGATTTCGCGAAACTCAGCCTCTGTGTGAACAATTAATTCTCCTGGGGAGCGCAAAAAAGTTTGGGAGCCATTTGGTTCAGGCAGATTGTCCACTTAAAGAGTTAAGTAGTAAGTCTTTATTCATGGTCCTAATGTTGAATTCTGAGACTGTTAATCAACCACTAAAGTGCTATATTTAAGTTTCTAGTGCACTAGTGTCTATTACTTAACTTTAAAGCAACCACAAGTAACCAAATATTTAATTACCCCTTTAATCGGTTGGAACGCTGTTAGTAAATTGGGCTAACATCAGCTCGAACGAATCCATTTCCTGTCTAAGAAAGGGGTCGAACGCAGCTAGAACGAATGAAGCTAGACATCGGAAAGCCTGGCTTTCCCTCTTATCTTTTTATTCAAAGTGGCTATTCAGGATGTGATTGACACCAATCCTTTCTTACTGGTTACCTGCTAAAAAGGGCTGTAATGATAATGTCGACAAAACTACTAAAAGAGAAGGAAGATGTTTGAGTTACTTATCGCGACCCAGTGGCGTGATGTCGACGTCAGGGGAACTATCCCACACTCATAGTGCCTTAGGTCATGAAGCAGAGAATAAATTACTTGAAGGAAGCTCTTATTCCCCGTGACAGATTAAAGGTTTTACGAGCGCCAGCCGGTCATAGCGATCGTACATTAGCATACTTCGATTACAATATACTGTATGTATCTTTTACTAACACTCATCATTAACATAAAATAAAGAGAGAAAGAAAAAGGTAGAGTGAAACAGTTCTTTCGTTTTCGACTTGAAGATTTCCTGGATCATGATTTTTTTTTTTTTTTTTTTTTTGTAAGGTTCGACATACTTTTTTGCACACTAAAAATTTCAGTCCTTATATTTTCCAATCACATTACTGTTTTTCAGTTTTCCTACAGAGAGCTTCCTACTTTGGATTTCAAGTTAAAGTAATATTGTTTCAGCGAAATCTCAAGATTTTCCAATGGAAAATTAAATATGTATTGTCCCCAATTTCTGATTTTCTTAAGGAATCCGAATACAAAATAATTCTTAATCTAATTTAAATAATTTGCATTCCGTTTTCGTATTGACTGATACGAAAGAGTAAATTTAAGCAATATCAGTTATTTTAATTATTAGCGATAGGCCCGGAGGGGAAAGTAGTAACACTTTTTCTCGCTGGCGCCATCCCACCCCCTCCCCCAAGTTCTTCACTCGTTACGGTGGGATTTCCTCGCAGCTGTCATCCCCACATAACATTCTTTTATTTTCTCAGCTCGAGAAAAACACGGAAATTCAGAACGTGAGGCGAACAAAAGTGTGTCCATCGCCCAAAAATTCCTTGGATAGAATTGGGCTGAGAAAAACTTTCATCCACTCCTTCACAAAGCATCGCTACAACAAGGTAAAGCCCTTTCCCTCAACGGAAGCACAATCTCCCCTTTAACCCGACGTACACCCACGATACAAACAAACGAGTGGGTAGGTCACCTTCCGTTGTACAAGTGGCAGGCACTTTTAAATTCCCAAATTCCTTTCCCTCAACGGATGTAAAGCCCTTTCTCTCAAAGGATACAAACAAACGAGTGGGTAGGTCTCCTGCCGTTGTTCGAGTGGCAGGCACTTTTAAATTCCCAAATTCCTTTCCCTCAACGGATGTAAAGCCCTTTCCCTCAATGGATACAAACAAACGCGTGGGTAGGTCTCCTTCCGTTGTTCAAGTGGCAGGCACTTTTAAATTCCCAAATTCCTTTCCCTCAACGGATGTAAAGCCCTTTCCCTCAATGGATACAAACAAACGCGTGGGTAGGTCTCCTTCCGTTGTTCAAGTGGCAGGCACTTTTAAATTCCCAAATTCCTTTCCCTCAACGGATGTAAAGCCCTTTCCCTCAATGGATACAAACAAACGAGTGGGTAGGTCACCTTCCGTTGTACAAGTGGCAGGCACTTTTAAATTCCCAAATTCCTTTCCCTCAACGGATGTAAAGCCCTTTCTCTCAAAGGATACAAACAAACGAGTGGGTAGGTCTCCTGCCGTTGTTCAAGTGGCAGGCACTTTTAAATTCCCAAATTCCTTTCCCTCAACGGATGTAAAGCCCTTTCCCTCAATGGATACAAACAAACGCGTGGGTAGGTCTCCTTCCGTTGTTCAAGTGGCAGGCACTTTTAAATTCCCAAATTCCTTTCCCTCAACGGATGTAAAGCCCTTTCCCTCAATGGATACAAACAAACGAGTGGGTAGGTCTCCTTCCGTTGTTCAAGTGACAGGCACTTTTAAATTCCCAAATTCCTTTCCCTCAACGGATGTAAAGCCCTTTCCCTCAATGGATACAAACAAACGAGTGGGTAGGTCTCCTTCCTTTGTTCAAGTGGCAGGCACTTTTAAATTCCCAAATTCCTTTCCCTCAACGGATGTAAAGCCCTTTCCCTCAATGGATACAAACAAACGAGTGGGTAGGTCTCCTTCCGTTGTTCAAGTGACAGGCACTTTCAAATTCCCAAATTCCTTTCCCTCAACGGATGTAAAGCCTTTTCCCTCAATGAAAACAAACAAGTGGGTAGGTCACCTTCCGTTGTTCAAGTGACAGCACTTTTAAGTTTCCAAATTCCTTTCTCTCAACGGATGTAAAGCCCTTTCTCTCCATGAAAACAAACAAACGAATGGGTAGGTCTCCTTCCGTTGTTCAAGTGACAGGCACTTTTAAATTCCCAAATTCCTTTCCCTCAACGGATGTAAAGCCCTTTCCCTCAATGAAACCAAACAAGTGGGTAGGACTCCTTCCGTTTTTCAAGTGACAGGCACTTTTAAATTCCCAAATTCCTTTTCCTCAACGGATGTAAAGCCCTTTCCCTCAATGAAAACAAACAAGTGGGTAGGCCTCCTTCCGTTTTTCAAGAGACAGGCACTTTTAAATTCCCAAATTCCTTTCCCTCAACGGATGTAAAGCCCTTTCCCTCAATGAAAACAAACAAGTGGGTAGGCCTCCTTCCGTTTTTCAAGAGACAGGCACTTTTAAATTCCCAAATTCCTTTCCCTCAACGGATGTAAAGCCCTTTCCCTCAATGAAAACAAACAAGTGGGTAGGCCTCCTTCCGTTTTTCAAGTGACAGGCACTTTTAAATTCCCAAATTCCTTTCCCTCAACGGATGTAAAGCCCTTTCCCTCAATGAAAACAAACAAGTGGGTAGGCCTCCTTCCGTTTTTCAAGTGACAGGCACTTTTAAATTCCCAAATTCCTTTCCCTCAACGGATGTAAAGCCCTTTCCCTCAATGAAAACAAACAAGTGGGTAGGCCTCCTTCCGTTTTTCAAGTGACAGGCACTTTTAAATTCCCAAATTCCTTTCCCTCAACTGATGTAAAGCCCTTTCCCTCAATGAAAACAAACAAGTGGGTAGGCCTCCTTCCGTTTTTCAAGTGACAGGCACTTTTAAATTCCCAAATTCCTTTCCCTCAATGAAAACAAACAAGTGGGTAGGTCTCCTTCCGTTGTTCAAGTGACAGCACTTTTAAGTTTCCAAATTCCTTTCCCTCAACGGATGTAAAGCCCTTTCCCTCCATGAAAACAAACAAACGAGTGGGTAGGTCTCCTTCCGTTGTTCAAGTGACAGGCACTTTTAAATTCCCAAATTCCTTTCCCTCAACGGAGGTAAAGCCCTTTCCCTCAATGAAAACAAGCAAGTGGGTAGGCCTCCTTCCGTTTTTCAAGTGACAGGCACTTTTAAATTCCCAAATTCCTTTCCCTCAACGGATGTAAAGCCCTTTCCCTCAATGAAAACAAACAAGTGGGTAGGCCTCCTTCCGTTTTTCAAGTGACAGGCACTTTTAAATTCCCAAATTCCTTTCATTCAACGGATGTAAAGCCCTTTCCCTCAATGAAAACAAACAAGTGGGTAGGCCTCCTTCCGTTTTTCAAGTGACAGGCACTTTTAAATTCCCAAATTCCTTTCCCTCAACGGATGTAAAGCCCTTTCCCTCAATGAAAACAAACAAGTGGGTAGGCCTCCTTCCGTTTTTCAAGTGACAGGCACTTTTAAATTCCCAAATTCCTTTCCCTCAACGGATCTAAAGCCCTTTCCCTCAATGAAAACAAACAAGTGGGTAGGCCTCCTTCCGTTTTTCAAGTGACAAGCACTTTTAAATTCCCAAATAACTTTCCCTCAACGGATGTAAAGCCCTTTCCCTCAATGAAAACAAACAAGTGGGTAGGCCTCCTTCCGTTTTTCAAGTGACAGGCACTTTTAAATTCCCAAATTCCTTTCCCTCAACGGATGTAAAGCCCTTTCCCTCAATGAAAACAAACAAGTGGGTAGGCCTCCTTCCGTTTTTCAAGTGACAGGCACTTTTAAATTCCCAAATTCCTTTCCCTCAACGGATGTAAAGCCCTTTCCCTCAATGAAAACAAACAAGTGGGTAGGCCTCCTTCCGTTTTTCAAGTGACAGGCACTTTTAAGTTTCCAAATTCCTTTCCCTCAACGGATGTAAAGCCCTTTCCCTCCATGAAAACAAACAAACGAAGTGGGTAGGTCTCCTTCCGTTGTTCAAGTGACAGGCACTTTTAAATTTCCCAAATTCCTTTCCCTCAACGGATGTAAAGCCCTTTCCCTCAATGAAAACAAACAAGTGGGTAGTCTCCTTCCGTTGTTCAAGTGACAGGCACTTTTAAATTCTGAAATTCCTTTCCCTCAATGAAAACAAACAAGTGGGTAGGCCTCCTTCCGTTTTTCAAGTGACAGGCACTTTTAAATTCCCAAATTCCTTTCCCTCAACGGATGTAAAGCCCTTTCCCTCAATGAAAACAAACAAGTGGGTAGGCCTCCTTCCGTTGTTCAAGTGACAGGCACTTTTAAATTCCCAAATTCCTTTCCCTCAACGGATGTAAAGCCCTTTCCCTCAATGAAAACAAACAAGTGGGTAGGCCTCCTTCCGTTTTTCAAGTGACAGGCACTTTTAAATTCCCAAATTCCTTTCCCTCAACGGATGTAAAGCCCTTTCCCTCAATGAAAACAAACAAGTGGGTAGGCCTCCTTCCGTTTTTCAAGTGACAGGCACTTTTAAATTCCCAAATTCCTTTCCCTCAACGGATGTAAAGCCCTTTCCCTCAATGAAAACAAACAAGTGGGTAGGCCTCCTTCCGTTTTTCAAGTGACAGGCACTTTTAAATTCCCAAATTCCTTTCCCTCAACGGATGTAAAGCCCTTTCCCTCAATGAAAACAAACAAGTGGGTAGGACTCCTTCCGTTTTTCAAGTGACAGGCACTTTTAAATTCCCAAATTCCTTTCCCTCAACGGATGTAAAGCCCTTTCCCTCAATGAAAACAAACAAGTGGGTAGGCCTCCTTCCGTTTTTCAAGTGACAGGCACTTTTAAATTCCCAAATTCCTTTCCCTCAACGGATGTAAAGCCCTTTCCCTCAATGAAAACAAACAAGTGGGTAGGCCTCCTTCCGTTTTTCAAGTGACAGGCACTTTTAAATTCCCAAATAACTTTCCCTCAACGGATGTAAAGCCCTTTCCCTCAATGAAAACAAACAAGTGGGTAGGCCTCCTTCCGTTTTTCAAGTGACAGGCACTTTTAAATTCCCAAATTCCTTTCCCTCAACGGATGTAAAGCCCTTTCCCTCAATGAAAAAAAACAAGTGGGTAGGCCTCCTTCCGTTTTTCAAGTGACAGGCACTTTTAAATTCCCAAATTCCTTTCCCTCAATGAAAACAAACAAGTGGGTAGGTCTCCTTCCGTTGTTCAAGTGACAGCACTTTTAAGTTTCCAAATTCCTTTCCCTCAACGGATGTAAAGCCCTTTCCCTCCATGAAAACAAACAAACGAGTGGGTAGGTCTCCTTCCGTTGTTCAAGTGACAGGCACTTTTAAATTCCCAAATTCCTTTCCCTCAACGGAGGTAAAGCCCTTTCCCTCAATGAAAACAAAAAAGTGGGTAGGCCTCCTTCCGTTTTTCAAGTGACAGGCACTTTTAAATTCCCAAATTCCTTTCCCTCAACGGATGTAAAGCCCTTTCCCTCAATGAAAACAAACAAGTGGGTAGGCCTCCTTCCGTTTTTCAAGTGACAGGCACTTTTAAATTCCCAAATTCCTTTCCCTCAACGGATGTAAAGCCCTTTCCCTCAATGAAAACAAACAAGTGGGTAGGCCTCCTTCCGTTTTTCAAGTGACAGGCACTTTTAAATTCCCAAATTCCTTTCCCTCAACGGATGTAAAGCCCTTTCCCTCAATGAAAACAAACAAGTGGGTAGGCCTCCTTCCGTTTTTCAAGTGACAGGCACTTTTAAATTCCCAAATTCCTTTCCCTCAACGGATGTAAAGCCCTTTCCCTCAATGAAAACAAACAAGTGGGTAGGCCTCCTTCCGTTTTTCAAGTGACAGGCACTTTTAAATTCCCAAATTCCTTTCCCTCAACGGATGTAAAGCCCTTTCCCTCAATGAAAACAAACAAGTGGGTAGGCCTCCTTCCGTTTTTCAAGTGACAGGCACTTTTAAATTCCCAAATTCCTTTCCCTCAACGGATGTAAAGCCCTTTCCCTCAATGAAAACAAACAAGTGGGTAGGCCTCCTTCCGTTTTTCAAGTGACAGGCACTTTTAAATTCCCAAATTCCTTTCCCTCAACGGATGTAAAGCCCTTTCCCTCAATGAAAACAAACAAGTGGGTAGGACTCTTCCGTTTTTCAAGTGACAGGCACTTTTAAATTCCCACATTCCTTTCCCTCAACGGATGTAAAGCCTTTTCCTTCAATGAAAACAAACAAGTGGGTAGGCCTCCTTCCGTTTTTCAAGTGACAGGCACTTTTAAATTCCCAAATAACTTTCCCTCAACGGATGTAAAGCCCTTTCCCTCAATGAAAACAAACAAGTGGGTAGGCCTCCTTCCGTTTTTCAAGTGACAGGCACTTTTAAATTCCCAAATTCCTTTCCCTCAATGAAAACAAACAAGTAGGTAGGTCTCCTTCCGTTGTTCAAGTGACAGGCACTTTTAAATTCCCAAATTCCTTTCCCTCAACGGAGGTAAAGCCCTTTCCCTCAATGAAAACAAAAAAGTGGGTAGGCCTCCTTCCGTTTTTCAAGTGACAGGCACTTTTAAATTCCCAAATTCCTTTCCCTCAACGGATGTAAAGCCCTTTCCCTCAATGAAAACAAACAAGTGGGTTGGCCTCCTTCCGTTTTTCAAGTGACAGGCACTTTTAAATTCCCAAATTCCTTTCCCTCAACGGATGTAAAGCCCTTTCCCTCAATGAAAACAAACAAGTGGGTAGGCCTCCTTCCGTTTTTCAAGTGACAGGCACTTTTAAATTCCCAAATTCCTTTCCCTCAACGGATGTAAAGCCCTTTCCCTCAATGAAAACAAACAAGTGGGTAGGCCTCCTTCCGTTTTTCAAGTGACAGGCACTTTTAAATTCCCAAATAACTTTCCCTCAACGGATGTAAAGCCCTTTCCCTCAATGAAAACAAACAAGTGGGTAGGCCTCCTTCCGTTTTTCAAGTGACAGGCACTTTTAAATTCCCAAATTCCTTTCCCTCAACGGATGTAAAGCCCTTTCCCTCAATGAAAACAAACAAGTGAGTAGGCCTCCTTCCGTTTTTCAAGTGACAGGCACTTTTAAATTCCCAAATTCCTTTCCCTCAACGGATGTAAAGCCCTTTCCCTCCATGAAAACAAACAAACGAGTGGGTAGGTCTCCTTCCGTTGTTCAAGTGACAGGCACTTTTAAATTCCCAAATTCCTTTCCCTTAACGGATGTAAAGCCCTTTCCCTCAATGAAAACAAACAAGTGGGTAGGCCTCCTTCCGTTTTTCAAGTGACAGGCACGTTTAAATTCCCAAATTCCTTTCCATTAACGGATGTAAAGCCCTTTCCCTCCATGAAAACAAACAAACGAATGGGTAGGTCTCCTTCCGTTGTTCAAGTGACAGGCACTTTTAAATTCCCAAATTCCTTTCCCTCAACGGAGGTAAAGCTCTTTCCCTCAATGAAAACAAACAAGTGGGTAGGCCTCCTTCCGTTTTTCAAGTGACAGGCACTTTTAAATTCCCAAATTCCTTTCCCTCAACGGATGTAAAGCCCTTTCCCTCAATGAAAACAAACAAGTGGGTAGGCCTCCTTCCGTTTTTCAAGTGACAGGCACTTTTAAATTCCCAAATAACTTTCCCTCAACGGATGTAAAGCCCTTTCCCTCAATGAAAACAAACAAGTGGGTAGGCCTCCTTCCGTTTTTCAAGTGACAGGCACTTTTAAATTCCCAAATTCCTTTCCCTCAACGGATGTAAAGCCCTTTCCCTCAATGAAAACAAACAAGTGAGTAGGCCTCCTTCCGTTTTTCAAGTGACAGGCACTTTTAAATTTCCAAATTCCTTTCCCTCAACGGATGTAAAGCCCTTTCCCTCAATGAAAACAAACAAGTGGGTAGGCCTCCTTCCGTTTTTCAAGTGACAGGCACTTTTAAATTCCCAAATTCCTTTCCCTCAACGGATGTAAAGCCCTTTCCCCAATGGATACAAACAAACGAGTGGGTAGGTCTCCTTCCGTTGTTCAAGTGTCAGGCACTTTTAAATTCCCAAATTCCACAACAAGGAGAGTTACGTTTAGTGACAGGCCAGATATGTTACTGACGACCCCTTGTATCCCTCGAAACGCCATGGAAAGTTTACCAGCGAATCGCGGGCCTGGGAAACAGGGTAACATCCAACTAGAGCTCAAGGAAACACCCACAAATTTAACCTCAGAACAAGGGGCATCCTAAAAGTAATGCCATCTCCTTAAAACATTTTGAAGTGATTCTAATGAAACTGCACTGACATGTTATCAACTGGGAACATTGTTTTTCAGAATCGGAAATAAAGATCATGAATAACACAGAAAAGCAGCGAGTCGTAATCGAATTCCGGGAAAAAGAGGGATGTGAGGCTCCAGAAATCCACAGAAGGCTCATGGCGGTATATGGAGCTGCCGCAATCGATATCAGTAATGGCTGAAGATGGATGAAGAGGTTTCGAGAGGGAGAAACTTCAGTGTCGAACAAACAACGGAGTGGAAGACCCGCAACTGCAGTGACAGATGCCAACAGGCAACGAGTGAAAGATCTCCTCACATCTGATCGTCGTGTCACCATCCAGGAGTTGCAACAATGAACAGTGCTCACTATGTGCATACACTGAACAAGCTAAAGGAATCTATCAGGAGGGAAAAGCGTGACATTCCACTTCATAGTGTTGTTTTACAGCATGATTACGCACGTCCCACACCTCAATGGAGACTTAACAAGCTATTGCCGAAATGGGGTGGACGGTGATGCCCCAACCCACTTACAGTCCTGATTTAGCTCTCTCAGACTTTTTCATGTTTGCCCCTTTGAAAAACACCCTTCGTGAGGAACGTTTCGACCGACGATGTGACAGACGTTGAACTGACTGTGAACTCATGGGTGAAACGACAGCCTCAAGAATTTTTCCAAAATGGATTTTACCTGTGGATTCAAAGATGGTGAAAATGTATAAAAAGTGATGGACACTACTTTGAATAGGCTAGTATTATTGACAGATCATATCCAAGGATTTTGCCACCAAGTTTCACATTTGTTGCTGCTACAAATAAAAATCCTATGAGGGACGAGGCATTACTTTCAGGATGCCCTTTGTAGAAGCGAAACTGACGCGCTTAGAAAATATAATGGAATTTTGTTCCAAACGTAAAAAAGGAAGGAGAAAGTTTTCCAACTCCGATCCGGGTTTGAATCTCTGAGTGCTGTTTTCTAAAAATTCAGAGCTTAACACCGAAAGTTCAGAGGTGTAGGATAGATGTTTCGTCTTTAGAGACAGAAAGTATTGATACCGAAAGTTGATAGGGGTAGGCTTTCAGATCAGATCAGATCATATGTAGAGGATTTTAGGAAGGGAGTTTCTGACCCCAGGTCTTAAACAACCCTTAGAAATAGGAAGCTAGGAGATTTGGGCTAGAGTGCCCGATAGGAGAGTGACACGGAAGCGAAGTAGAAAGGGTGAGGAAGACGCCCTTAGTTATTACCGGGGAGCTAGTACCCGGGGCCCGGCGGCTTAACGTGCCCATCCGACGCACGGTGGATATTTAGTGGTTCGAGCGTTCCTACCTGTTGGGATCGAACCTGAGGTCTTCTCCGTGGCAGTCATGAACGTTGACCACTTGGCCACCCGCGGCTGGTAGGCTTTCATCCAGGAGGAGAAGGCTTTCCTCCAATCCAGAAAGAACGTCTAAGTCAGAGGAGACATTTGGTAAGATGAATTTTCACTCTCAGTTCCCTATTACTGCATTTTCTATGCGAGGTAGCATATCTCTTCCCATCTTAAGTGGAAAATCTCTGAATTCGTGCACCATGATAAAAATTTAACCGAATGTTTGCTAGAAGTCAGGTTAATTTTAAAAGTAATAACTCTTTAAGAAATTAGTTAAGTAAATTTATCATTTCCACCGAAAACATGTATAACGTACAGGGGCGTACTGATAGCCCCCACAACCCCCGCAATGCGGGGGAGGGGCCTCCAACCTCTAGAAAAATTGTTTTACAATTTTTTTTTTTTTCGGAAACGGCATATGAAACTGATTAAAGAAATAGACAAGTTTTGTTTTTTTACAGCGGCTTTGAAGTCTTAAAAAAGAAAGCTAATTTTTGTATTTTTTTTTTCATTAAATAAGTACATAAACATTTGATAGTTATCTTCGCGGTTTTAGTTTATGAAAACTGGATGACATAGAAGTAGCTATTCTGGACAACTGGAGTCCCCTTTTCACAGCCAAACAATAGTCCCTATATACGTGAAAAAAATATCAGTGCAATGAATGTAATGTTTATACCAATGAGGATAAGATATCATATATTACAGGTGTTTGCACATAACTACACATCAGTTAGAATATAATGAACTGAAAGATGTTCTTCGGGGTGTCAAGAAATGGAAACGTGTGTCATTTTATACGCTTTCCAACCGTAGGTTGAAGAAGCGTATATGCTCCAGCTTTGTCCGTCTGTCTGTCTGTCTGTCCGCCCGTCCGCACGATAACTCGCGTAAAAATGGTTCGATTTCGAGGAAATTTTAGTACGTGGTAGGGGACCACCTGGGGAAGAAGCATATCGAAAATGAACGAAATGCGGTTAAAGGTCAGGACATAGGAGCGGGACCCATTCGATTGCCCTTATGCATCATAGCTTGCGTAAAAATAGTTCGATTTCGATGAAATTTTAGTATGTGGTAAGGTACCACCTGGAGACAAACCCTATTAAAAATGGGAGAAATGGGGTTAAAGGTCAGGGCATAGGAGCGGGATCCATTCCACTGCTCTTATGCGTCCTAACGTACGTAAAAATGCTTGTATTGCGACAAAACATTATCATGTTGTTCCGGGGATGTACTGAACCGGTTCTGTTTAATATCATCGAAATTTGGTCAAAAGTCAGGACACAGGAGCGAGATTTATTCCACAGCCATTATCCTCATAACTTGGGTAGTAACTTGAGTAATGATTTCTGGTATGTTGGAAAGGGTATCATAATCAATGCATTGCATGATTTTACTAGCTTGTTTATAATAGAGCCAAGAGAAAAAAATTAACTATGTGCAAAGTATTTTGACATTATATGAAGCATGTTATTTATACATATAAGAATTAAGATAATTTAATGTATTTTTTATATATTCAAGAGTAATTAATTCTTAATTGTCATTTATTTTTTGCTTACGTTTGCCTATATTTCGTATTTCCGCATAATTTGGAAAAGGTCGTTAGACACTGTCACACCGCAGGTAGGTGTTTGTGTGTAAGATCGTGAGACATTTCAACAGGAAGGTATTAGTTCTCTAAAAGAATAAAATTTTCATGATATGATTAACTTGGGCCTAGTTTTATACTATTACAAATCTTTTATGTAGTACTTTGTAATAGTGTAACACCACGAAAATACTTTTAATTATAACGTACACATTTGTGTTTTGTGCAACAAAGGGCAATGATTTTGGTTTTACGAAAAATACCTGTAGGTTCCACAGAATTTGAATTATTAAAAATCAATAAAACCTAGTTAATAATATGGAATTTAAAATTTTCAGTAATTGAGAGCTAATAGATTTTCGCAAAAGGGCCTCGAAGATATTTTTTGCGGGGGGTCCCAAGTTTTTTTCGGTACGCCACTGATAGCGTAACATTTTTCCGTGTGCGAGATTGGTGTTACGCTATGTCTAAAACCATGACTAAGGAAATGTTGAACTAAATGAGAATACGATGCAATAGTTACACGGGATAGTTCAAATTAAGGTTTTACGGCCACACGAAACATATATAGATGTCAAACTTACGATAACCTTTCATTGGTCCCGCAATATTTGATGAAATCCAAAATATAGTACTGCGAGTTTTACACTTCACATATAATACCTTAATTATTATCTGTCGTATAATCTAGCTTAACAACGATGGAACATCTCCACACACACACACACACACACACACACTAAGCAACTGCTGTATCGTCCTTTTTATCTATTGTTCTTATCACATTCATACGTCACTCGCTGTGACCTCAATTGTGTTGCCAACCTCAGTCACGTGAGAGAGAAGATATCAAATGAAGTTTGGAAAGTGCAAAAGGCTACCCCGATGGCGCAGTGGTCTAAACGGTCGCTTCTGATCATTCGTCCGGAAAGGGTCCGGGTTTGAATCCCGGTGAGTCATGGATGTTGTGTTTGTCTTACGGCCCTGGGTCTCTCCCTTCCCTGGAGTCAGTGGCCCTAAATTAGGGACGGGCGACTGCTTGTTGCTCACGGTGGTCCTTAAACCTGCAATCCAAAAAAAAAAAAATGCGAAAGAGAACAAACTCAAATTTACATAGTAAAACGAGCTGAAAGTTAAATTAGAATATACACGTCACACATATATTAGTTTTAAGCAGCATTTATCCAGCATAAACATCTTATTTCAACTTTACCCTTTGTCGTAAATTCTATATCCGCTGTCGTCACTTTTATATCGTGCATAATATGAATGGTGGGTATGTTCTATTGGCATGCTACCTGCTGACACTAACTTAACTTTTGCGGCACCTAAATTTAGGCGGAATCCCCGCTACGATTTAAGTGAAACACAACGCGTAATATGTCAGCAACTTTGAGTACGGAATTCCTATAAGGGATAGGAAACCCGACCTCAAAGTTGTTAATCCCCTAGACGTTTTTATCCATGCAATTTCCGGATACTATTAAAATTAATAAATATTCCATTGCTCCGAATTGCCGACACAGCGGTTCACGTCCACAGTTGAGGCCGTGGTAATAATATGATTTGGGTTAACATACAAAAGATGTAGGTGTGTTTATAATAGGCAGCCGGAACCAAAATCCTCTGTAGCTAATCCCAATATGTTTTTTCACTTTTGCGTCACTTATAATGATCAAACAGATAGTACAGTCTTTAAGGAATTCAGATTACACACATCTAAGTTAAAAATTGCAATTTTCAGTAATGCTGACATTTTTTGGATGCATACTGAGGGACATAGAAAATGCTACAACATGAAGCAATCCACAAAATGAGACGAAACTTACTACACGTGTAGACAAGTAGGTGGGAAAGAACTAATTTAATTTCTGAGAGATGAATGCGATGGTCAAGGCGACAGTATAATACGGCCCTAGTCAGTATGACCGCTAAGCTGGGCTGTACATTTAGCAACACGGTGTGGCATCGAATGGAAAAAAACCCGGATTGTAACCTCAGGTATTGCATGGCAAAGCAGCACCCGGAAACCTCGTGTTCACTGTCTGCTGAGAACATATGCTGGCAGTGTGCGGACGGGCCTTTTCTTGTCGAAACTGAATATTAAGAATACCACGGAGATACGGCAACAAAACGGGGCTGCAGCACCTCCTCAACGTATCGTCATTCTGCAATTGTACCTATTATGCGTACATACAGTGAACGTCTGTTGAAACTGATAACGGCTCACACAATGAGGCAAGTCTGAGAAACCGTATAATGATCCCCGACGGTAGCATGATCGTCCAGGTGACTACGTCGTCTCCCGACTCTTAATCGGCGGTCTTCAGCCCTGAAATAGAAGCGAGATTTATCGCTGAATGCTATTACAGGGCTGCTCACTGAATTTCATTGTCCCGTGTGAAGGGTTGGTGGACCTTCGCTTGTGCAGAATATCGAAGGGGTTGAACCTCTATTTTCCCCGATGACGACACAGATAAATAAAATAGCAACTAAAATTATAAGCCGTTCTTTGCAGTGATTAATATGTTTATTCTGTAAAGTTATGGGAAAGGTCTTTCAACGTTTTCGACTTTTCTTCTCATTCTACTCTGATGAGAGCATTCATTCCTCTGCCCGCCACATTTTTTCCTTGAGGGAAAAATCCTCGCAATCTCTCTCTCTCTCTCTCTCTCTCTCTCTCTCCCTCTCTCTCTCTCTCTCTCTCTCTCTCTCTTCCCTCTCTCTCTTTCTATTTATCTCTCTTTTTCTCTCTCTCTTTCTCTCTCTCCCTTTCTCTCTCTTTTTCTCTCTCTTAATCTTTCTCTCTCTTTTTCTCTCTCTTAATCTTTCTCTCTCTCTTTCTCTCTTTTTCTCTCTCTCTTTATCTTTCCCTCTTTCTCTCTCTTTCGTTCTCTCTCTTTCTGTTCTCTCTCTTTCTCTTTCTCTCTTTATCGCTTTTCTCTCTCTCTCTTTCTTTCTCTTTCCCTCTATTTGTCTTTCTTTCTCTCTCTCTTTGTCTCTTCCGTTTTCTCTCTCTCTCTTTCTCTCTCTCTCTTTTCTTTCTCTCTCTCTCTTTCTCTTTCTCTTTCTCTCTATTTATCTTTGTTTCTCTCTCTTTTCTCTTTCTCTTTCTCTCTCTCGTTCTCTCTTTCTCTTTCCCTCTCTCTCGTTCTCTCTTTCTCTCTTTTTCTCTTTCTCTCTTTGAGGGACTCCTCTTATTACCAATTCATGGTGTTGACAAAAATTTCAGCCCGTTTCATTAAGATTTCGCAAAGTTCGTTTTTGCATTTTTTTTCTGCACTGAAGGAATAGAAGCACCTGTGGACGTACTGCGGTGATGAATGCAGTCACGTGCTCTCAGATAACGATGACGTAGCAAACGACGCTGACTTTATTGATTAGCTTATTAATTAATTCATAACTAGCGAACGAAACAACGTAGAAATTTTAAAATAGTTGCGCTAACCTAGAAATTCCAGTATTAATAAGCTATGCAAATTTCACGATGCCACAGTTTGGCGTTCGAGAGTTTTTGCTGCTTCAGACAAACAGACGTTTTGTGTTTTATATATAAGATATTTAATACATTCCTTGGCATGTACTATATTTATCGATGTTATCAAATCTTTCATGAGATATGATGTCCTTCAAGCGCATGTGAAGCTATCATGAAATCACTTCTCATTATTGTATTTAAGCCTTTAACGACCATGACCCCAAAATCTTGTATCCCTCTAAATACCATAGCACCCGAAACTGTCTGTTGGTTCCCTTCTATGTTTAATAATGACAACAGTGACTGAGGGTGACTCCAGCTGATTCCTCATATGGCGTGCAAAAAAGGGTAGGAAATCTGACTCACTCTGGGCAGGCGTTTCGGCCGTTATGGTCGTTAAAGGGTTAAATATCATACTCAGTTCCAATTTGCTTCTAACATCTGAAGTTGGGTCCGTTGAGGACCTCAAAAGTCTAATGTTTACTGTATATAATAATATTAAATTCATCACCCTAAATTATTTAAACTGCCAATTGTATTACTTGAATCCAATAAGATCGTGTTAAGACGGCCAGAGATCTACATAGAAAACTTAAATCAGGGACGCGCCACTGCTTATAGCCCATCGAGTTCCTCACGGTGGTCGTTAAACGATCACCAACAACAACACCTATCATGTGACTGGTTCGCAAATGCAGTCAGTTACATAAGAAAACTGTCGGCACAAAACCACCGATTCGCATAGTGCTCCGACAAAAGCGTCTTGGTGCGGCATTTTCTATATCGAGTAGCGTAATTTTCATCAATCTGTAACCTTTTTTCTTTTCCAAAAAACAGTAACGATTGTTTTAAAGATTAAAATTCATATTTTTATACCATAACACACTTTCTATTGACTGTTTGCTACTTCTTTTCTCACAGAAGCTTTATGGTGCGATGCATCTCGAGTGGATACCAGTCCTCATTCTATTAAGCAGAATCTTCGTATCCGGAGATCGAGTGGTGAGTACTACGACAGGGAAAGTGCGTGGCACCACTATCCATGCACCTGACGGTAAAGCGGTCGAGGCTTTCTTGGGAATTCCTTTCGCAGAGCCACCTATCGGCGAACTGCGCTTCGAGAAGCCAACACCTATCACCCCATGGAAGGATGTGTACAACGCCACAACTCTACCACCACCTTGCTACCAGAACTATACTCAGAAATTTTACTGGACACCAGACGTTGACAGAATGTCAGAAGACTGTCTATATTTGAACATATGGGTGCCTGGTTCTCTTCAAGGCACAAAATTAAAGGCCGTCTTTCTTTGGATATATGGTGGAGCATTTAACTTGGGTTCTTCGGAGATGGATATGTACAACGGAGCAGTGCTTGCTAGTCGCGGTGATATCATAGTGGCCTCCATGAACTACAGACTAGGAATATTTGGATTTTTGACAACTCCAGCACCTGAAGCCGCGGGGAATATGGGAATATTTGATCAACTATTAGCTGCGAAGTGGATAAAGTCAAACGTGGAAGCATTTGGTGGCGACCCTGAGTTAATAACCGTAGCTGGTGAAAGCGCCGGGGCGATGTCCGCAGCATTGCTTCTTGTGTCTCCAATGGCAGGTGGATTGTTCAAACGGGTTGTTCTGGAAAGTGGAGGAGCTGTTACTCCCATATCAAAAACAGCTACGCAGAATATGATGAAAGTGGCTCACCAAATTTCAGACATAACTGGTTGTTCCAACAGTGACGTCAACGTAACCTCTAACCCCAAAATAGTGGTAGACTGCCTGAAGCAGCTGCCACCCAATGCAATTTCCGAGGCCGAAGGTTCGATTATGAAAACATATCCAATCACCGCTACGCCTCATGTTGATGGAGTTTTGATACCAAGTGACCCCGCGGATATGCTGTCTGAGGGTCATTTCGACGAAGTGGATGTTTTGCTTGGTATAAACAAAGAAGAAGGTGCCTTGCTGCTTATATTCACCCTTCCAGAATATTTTGGTTTTTATGGAGCCGGCGCTCCCATCTTGAAGAAACGGTTAGCTGGCTACATGATAAAAAACGTTTTTCTGTTGCTTAATGAAAAGAACACGGAAGTCATTGGAAAATTTTATGTTGAAGGTGGTGGCAACAGAAAAGTACAAAATGAAACCAATCACAATGTGGACTACATGAAGACAGCTCTGTTTGACTCCATAGGAGATTACATGCTTTCCTGTCCAGCAGTGTTTCAAGCCGATATTATGTCAATCCGGTCGAAACCAGTTTACTTCTACCTTTTCACACACAGGCCTAGTACGACCTTGAACGCCGATTGGATGGGAGTGACGCATTTAGATGAAGTGCCGTTCGTATTCGGAAGGCCACTGACCGGCGACAGAGATTACACGGAAGACGATAAAGTGGTCAGTGAGCGGATGATGGATAGGTGGATAGCATTTGTCAAAACAGGGTAAGCATTTTGTCTTATTTCTTCTGCTAAATTTCTGAAATATGGTAGCTTCTCATGATGCATAGTGACAGTCATAAAAACGTCATAAGACCAAAAGACTAAATATGGAGTATCTATAACTGTGTATTTTTACAGCCAGTGACCGCTGTAGCTGAATATAAAACCATGTATTCGTGCATCTACACTGACTGATCCCTGAATTATGACCATTTACCAAATACTTCGTAGGTCCTCCTTTCGCCCTCAGTACAGCAGGGTATCCGACGTGGCATCGACTCAGTAAGATGCCTGAAGCACTTGGGAAGTATGGCCAACTAATTTATCTGTAATGCGGCATTCAATGCAGGTATAGAGGTGATTGGGGTATCCAGACGATTGATATGCCGTTCCATAGTTTCTCACAAGTGGGATTTATATCGGGGAAGTTCAGGGGACAATCGCCACGCTGGAAGTCTGAAATGTGTTCCTCAAACCGTTTTTTCGCAAAATTGGACCTGTGGCTCGGCGCATTGCCATGTTGGGTGACACCGTCGCCATTCAGGAAAAAGTGCAACACTGCTGGGTGTTCAGAGTCAGCAAACAATTCACGAGAGTGGGAACCAGTCATTCGTTCTTCCGCATGCACCAGGGGTCCAAGTTCCTGTCAATTATACATGCCCCACACCATACCATCGCCTCCACCGGGTTCCAGTGTGAAGACCATGCAGGATGGATCGAGTGCCTCATGTTGTGTGGGACAAATACATACACAACCATCCACGAAGTGGAGCAAAAAACGCGAATCGTGTCATACCACCACACTTTTCTGCAGGCATCCCACGCCCAATTTGCATCATCTTTGCAACAGGCGAGTCTTTTGCGCCGAAGAACCGTGCTTAGGAGACGATATCGTCGGAGTCGTCTACTGTTATAGCCCATACGGGCAAAAGTGCGAAGCATGGTCATGGCAGATACTGTTCCGGGTTGACCTCTGTTGTATTGTGTAGTCAACTGTTGAACAGTATTGCGTATGTTGGACTATACGAGACGTCGGACACAGCGCTCACCTCTCACATCAACTCTTTGCTGTCCCGTTCAGTTTTGCCTCCGGGTCGTTGTTTGACCATTTTCACGCCACTCTCGAAACACTTTTAACTACGGCGGCTTGTGAACAACCCAGTTCAGTCGTTTGGGAAATCGTGTCACCCACTCTCAGAGTTTCCACAATCTGTCCTTTCTCAAAATTCGAGAAGTCCTTCCATTTACCCAGAACGCTCCGAATTTTACTACCCACTGCTACACTAACATGTCATATATGCTACGTTGGTCGAATAATCCGCTCTCCGAAATAACGCGTCCACATCCATTTTTGATAGGGGTGGTCATAATTCAGTGATCACTCGGTGTATTCTAATAGTAACGCCTAAGATAGCGGTGGCTGATCTATGGTACGCCTACATAAAGTGGCACGCGAGAACTACACTCACGGACAACGACATTTGCGCAACTAGGAAAAGTATGCTGCAACCGCGAAATTTTGCAAATAGCTGGAGTGCGTGCTGGTATCCAGATGATCCACGTTTGGTGCGAGTGCGTATGACCGCACACCATGTGGTGGCGCTGCAAGCACGAACCGGTAGCCTTATAAATCGGCTGGTAGATAGAATGCCAGGTAGACGCCAGAGACGTCGATTTACGCAACTTACGGACTTTCAAAGAGGCCGAATCATCGGACTAAAAACCGTAGGGTGCTAGGCGCGCCCTATAGCCCGCTAGGTGGATCACCCTGACCATACCGTCCTACTGTGTTGGAAGCAGTGCACACGTGACGACCCTGCCGCACGGCGGAGCGGCTCCGGGCGGACCAGGAGGACCACCAGTAGAGGTGATCGACGGATCGTGCGCCAGGCATGAACGGATCCCACGGGGACCCGGTCCACTATACATGCAGATGTACCGGTTACTGTGTGCCTAAGAACCATTTCCCGACATCTCGCGGAAGAGAATCTGCGATCCCAGCGCCCTTTCGTGTGCTGCCATTAACATCGGAACATCGTCGGCTCGGTTTGCAGTGGTTCCAGGCCGGAGCTACGTGGAACGCCACAGATTGGCGACGTGTGGAGTTTAACGATGAGTGCGCCTTTGTTTTAGGGACAGATGATCAATGTGTCCGGATGTGGAGGTCCCCGGGTCAACGGCACAATCCCAACTTCGCTATCAAGGGCCACACCTCCCCCACTGCAGGTATTATGGTCTGGAGAGCTATAGCCTACGATAGCCGATCAGCTCTAGTAGTGATACGTGGATCATTGACGGGCCGGCGGTATGTGGATGAGTTCCTACATCCCCCTGTGCTCCCATTCCTGGCTAGGATTCCAGGTGCGCTGTACCAGAAGCACAATGGCCGTCCGCACACTGCTCGGAATGCCCAGGACTGCCTAGTCATGTCCAGACATTTCCATGGCCTGCCATCTCCCCGAACATGTTCCCTATCGAGCATGTGTGGGACCGGTAGAAAGGTCGGCTGCTACCGTGACGCACTATCCGGGATTTGGAGCACACCGTCTCACACGTGTGGGTCAGTCTGTCGCAGGAAAACATCAGGCGTCTGGTAGTCTGCATGCCGGACCGTATTGCAGCATGTATCTCCGCACGAGGTGGTGCGACGCGCTACTGAAGATGACCAGACTGCGTGCCACAGATCCCTCTGTAATTGTCCTGCACAGCTCTGTTTTTACACCATGTGTATTATTCATTTGTATTAGTATGTCCATGAAATTTTAGTTCAATCCGATGCTTCCTTCTTGGTGAGCAAATTTCATTGTTCGTGAGTGTATGTGTTTTTCCCTGAAGACCTGCCCCTTGATTCTTCAAACCACACTATTAGTAATAATATGTATGTAATGATTATTATTGCTTTCAGAAGATGTTTCTAAGGAATAATTTAGAATCCTGACTGTCGATGATGCCTTAGGGAATTTCAGTAAGGGATGAGGAAGAGGATTCGTTTCAGCTTAGTGCGTCTTCTTAGGGAAGTGCCCCCAAAAGAGGGCCTCCAGTCAGACAACGAAGAAATAATATTATAGTTAGCTGGATTCATCTAAGAAGGAACGCGAAAGGATTTTCCCTGAACGTAACTCGTAGGAACATTAGTGGACTAGCAAAAGATTGGAGGTTCTACGGCCATAGTAGCACTCCTGATCTCCTCTCTCTGCGGATCATACCAAAGATGGACCTACATTTTTTACCCCACATATTGTAAACTCCGACAAGAGCAGTGAAAAGTGCTCAAAGGAGACTTCTTCCTCCTGATTTACGCCATCTAGTGCGGTTGCGACAATATGTTATACTGTATGACACGTTTTGAAATACTCGCAAACTCAGTGTACACATCAGTATTTGGGTAATAATAGAAGTAGACATTTGGCATTGGTTTCAATATGCTTGTATTTTTCTTTTATTGTTTGTGAGTGATCAATGGGCAAATAATAAGTTGCATAATACCATGCGCACGCAAGAGAACGTTTTAGAACATTATCTCAAAATCTAGGAGGACACACACTCTCAAACAGATTCGCAACTACTTGCCTGTGGCACGCAAATGAGGGTAGGCAAAAAACCTGAATTCCGCTGCATTTGTAACCACACATATTTTGCATAGCGCACATACACTATATTGGCAAAAGTCACCGAACACTCCTTCAAAAGCAA
This sequence comes from Macrothele yani, assembly GCA_039090855.1. Taxonomy (NCBI): domain Eukaryota; kingdom Metazoa; phylum Arthropoda; class Arachnida; order Araneae; family Macrothelidae; genus Macrothele; species Macrothele yani. Next base: position 54,869,839 of record CM077028.1, read on the forward strand.
ATTAACTGATCCGCTGCGTTGTTAAGATGCGCGGTACAGCTGTAAATGGTATAAAAACAGGCCTGCATGACAGCGATCATACCGAACTGTGAGGCTGAGTGAAAATGTCTCGGCGGGAGAGAAGTGAATTTGAGAAAGAAAAGATTGTTGGGTGTTATATTAGTGGGTTGTCCTTAAGAGAAACCAAGAGGCGTTTAAAGATACCCAAGTTAACTGTTTTGGGTGTACTGAATAAGTGGAAGAAACATGGCGTGTCTGAAGCAGCAAAACGTACCGGCAGACCAAAGAAAATCAGTGACAGAGGATGTCGAAGCCTCAGTAGGGTCGTTACAGAAAATCAACGGAGTACTGCACAAGACCTCAGTGTACAGGTGAGTAAAAATGCTGTAACCTCTGTATGTACACGTACCATTCGCAGATAACTTCATTCCATGGGTTGCCGTGGTCGTGCGGCTGATCATAAGCCTTTCATTCCCACTCGGAATGCTACTCGTCGCTCAGCATGCTGTAAAGAAAATTTATCGTGGACCGTAGATCAATGGAAACGGTTCCTATCGACTGATAAATCCAGATCCAACAGTCTGACGGTCGTGTGTGGGTATGGCGGCAGCCAGGTGAGCGCGATTTACCACACTGTATTGTTCCTACGGTCAAGTTTGGAGCTGGCAGTGCACTCGTGTGAGGGTGTATTTCGTGGTGTATTTCGTAGCATAGTCCAGGCCCATTGGTTATCCTGGGCAAACCTGTTTACCAACACGTCTACCTCGATATTCTGGACAATTATGCCCTACCAACTCTCTGGCAATACTATAGAACCGAGCCTTGTTGGTACCAGTGCACCGAGCCATAAAGCAAGGACTGTTACGGCGTGGTTTAACGATAATTCCGTATCGTGTGTGGACTTGCCAGCATAGATCTCTGATCTTAATCCCATAGAGCACCTGTGGGATGAATTAGAGCGCCGCATAAGAAGTTTGGAACCAAGGCCTACTACTAAGCAACGGTTGGCGGCAGCATTATTTACTGAATGGAAGAGAATACCTATCTCTCCGTTCCAAAATGTTGTCGAAAGCATGTCTCGAAGGGTCAGTGCATGTATTAAGGCCAAAGGTTTACCGACACCTTACTAATGTACGTATGTCAATAAATGCTTAGTTGTGTTTCTCTTCTAGGTGTGCGGTGACTTTTGCCGATATAGTGTATATTAAAGGATTACGTAACAAAAAGAAACCCGAGCAATACTTTCTCGGGCTGAAGATTTTTATTTTTCCTTGTTTCTAAACATCACACGCACGCCAGCTTTTGTTACGATCACAAGATGTTAGTCAACAAGCTTCAGGAAAATAGCAAAAAAACCGAACACTTTTTTATGTCGACCTGAGTAAGAGACAGCAACGTTTTGAAATATTTCCGGGACAGTTTCGTAAGTTCTGTACAGGAATCTGATTCAGTCATCATGCAACGCACGTTCCGCGGAGTCACATCCAGACAATCAAGGTTAAAGAAGCGATACACCTAGTGGCTCATAAACAGAGAGTACTTCTGAGAGCCGCAAACACACATATAAACACAAGAACACTTACACACGCAAGATTAGGTCTAGTATGCACTAACGAATATGTACTTTACGAAAACAGGAATTTGTCCGTGATCGAATCCGCGTCTACTCGCTCCGGAGTGAGTTGCTCTAACAGACTAAGCTACACCGACGGAATGTATCTCTGCAGTTTTATCGTCTTCACACGAGCTTTACCTCTGTAGTACGTCACATCATCTCCCATTTATTTATTTTTTTAATTTTTCTCCTGCACAGACACACACGCACACGCACACATACATCCAAACGTTTGTTTGTCGCCCTGGTGGTGCAGTGGTCTAAGCGTTGGCTTATGACCATTCGCCCGAGAAAGGTTCAAGTTCGAATCCCAGTGATGTGTTTATCTTACGGCGCTGGATTTCTTCCCTTCCCTGGAGCCAGCGACCTTTAAGTTATGGTGGGGTGACTGCTTATAGCCCACGGAGTTGCTCACGGTGGTCGTTAAATCTTCAATAAAAAAACCAGTGATTATGTTGATTATATGTGAAGCATATTTTTGCCGCCCCGGTGGCGCAGTGGTCTAAGGAGTTGGCCTCTGATCATTCGTCCGTAAGGGGTCCGGGTTCGAATCCCGGTCAGGCATGGATGTTGTGTTTGTCTTACGGCACTGGTTCTCTCCCTTCCCTGGAACCAGTGACCCTAAATTAGGGACGGGCGACTGCTTATAGCCCATTGAGTTGCTCACGGTGGTCGTTAAACCTCCAATCAAAAAAAAAAAAAGAAGCATATTTTACAGATTTCATGCCTTTTCTGAATATCACACAATATTTTTAAACACGAACTTGATACTTCGTATCTATTTTGATGTAAAATTGTTCTTTTATTTATTTACAAATAATAACTTTTTATTTAAAAAGGCCGTTCCGTAGAAACTGAGAGTATTTTTTTTTTTTGAGTTCGCAACTGTGCGAACATGAAAAATAGCCACGCAGACGACTAACTGAATTAAGGAAGTATCTGTGGCAACAGTTATTAGCCGTGGCAGACGATTTTGGTTTCGTTATTGCGCAGTTGTTTCGTATACCTCTGCATTTCGCAATACAGCTATGGAGGTCAGTGATTTAGAGTTAAGAAGTGAAATACGTTGTGCGATAAAATTTTGCTATCGTTTGGATAAAATGGCTCCAGGAGCAGTTAATTTATTGAAGAAAGCTTATAAAGATAAATGTTTGGGTGCGTCAACGCGTCTCAGATGGCACCATGATTTCAAAAAAGGCATTTTTCGGCAAAACTCGCTCTTGGGCGAGTTCAAACTGAATGTGTATTGTTAACACTGTTTAGGCAATCCTGCAAGGAGATCGACGAATGACGTGTAAAGACATAGTAGCGTCAACTAATATTTCAAAGGCATCGGCATTCCGCATTCTACGCGAGAAATTGCTGCTCATCGTGTGTGTTCCAGATGGGTACATCATCACGTGACGAGAGAACAATTGTTATATACAATTGTATATACACTGGCGTGCAAAAATTAAGGACGAGACGGTTTTTCGAATATAACGTCGTGGAGAAGTGCTCCACATCGACTCAAATCATACCTTAAGATCCCCAAGATGTAAGAATATGGAACAAGTGAGCAAAACCGTCCACACAAGGAATCCAAAGGATACAAAGGCACTTTATTGAAAAGGTTGCTTCGAGCCCAACTGGACAGAAGACAGAAACGTCCATGTGACAGGTGGCTGCCAAAGAAAATTCAGTAGGGATACGATCACCCCTGACTGCGTTACAGGATTTACAACGTTTGTCCATGCTGAAGACGAGGTTGTCAAGGAGCTGTTGAGGCATCGCTGCCTATTCCTCTTGTAGCGCCAATCGCAGCTGCGGAATCGTTGCTGGCGGCTGGTGACGTGATGCCAAGCGTCTCCCGAGAAGGTCCCACACGTGTTCGATTGGATTTAGGTCCGAGGACTTTGCGGGCCAATCCATGCCTTGAATATCTTCACTCTCCGACAGCTCTGCAACAGCCACTGTACGAAGAAGTGCAGTGTTGTCGTCCATGAAGAGGAACTCAGGACCCACAGCACCTCTAAACAGACGCACGTGAGGCAGAGGAACCTCGGTACAATAGCGGACATCAGTGACTGAACCTCCTTGGAAGATGTAGAGGTTAGTATGGCTACCAAGCATGATACAGCCCCAAACGAGAACTCCGCCACCTCCAAACCGGTCCCCTTTCAATGATGTTGGAGGTGCGTTTGCGTGTTCCCTGCTCTCTCCAGATGTGTAAACGTACATAATCGCTCGTCAGACTAACTCGGCTCTCATCCGTAAAGAGAACTCGACCCCATTGCTGATGTGTCCAGTTCTTGTGTTCCTGGCACCACAGAAACTGCCGTCTCCGAAGAGCAGGCGTTAATGGTACACACCGTACTGGTCGTCGTGCAAATAGACCGCCTTTGTGCAGCCTCCTGGCCACGGTAAAACGCGTTAGCGGACATCCAGTTGTCTGCTGCATGTGCCTTGCGATTTCTCCCGCGGTCTGCCGTCTGTCTCTTCTCGCATGTAGGACAATATACCGGTCGTCCGCCGCCATGGTTGCCTGTGGACGACCACTGCTAAACTCTCGGACAGCTCTTTTTTGTCGTTTGAAATGCTCTCCAAGCTCGTGAAACGATGCTGTGAGCGATCCCGAACTCCTCGGCCACACTAGTCACACTTCGACCTTCTTCCAACTTCCCAATGACGCGACCTCGAGTAAAATCATCTAGATGTCGTCTACTGGATTCCCTGTTGGACATATCACACGGTGGTAGCTACTCGACGTCGTTCAAACCGATGTACACCGTGCAATAGCTTTCACCGAATTTCTGAGCGTACACCGCCCGTGTGCTTTATACCCTTCCAACACTCACCCATCCCCCCTACGTCATGCTGCATATATGCGCATGCCCTACCGTACCGGACTCTAGTCTATCTCCTGAGTGGTCTTTCAGTCCGTTCTGCCTGCTTGTTCCGTTGTTATGCTAATTTCCCCTCTTCGTCCTTAATTTTTGCACGACAGTGTATATACACCGAGTGACCACTGAATTATGAGCACCACTATCTAAAGTGATTGCGGCCCGTTAACCACGTGATTTACGACAGGGCGCTGTAAGTCAACCGACGTAGCATATGCAGGTTATGAGTGGAGCAGTAGGTAGCAAAATTCAGAGCGTAATGGGTAAACGGAAGAACTTATCAGACTTTGAGTTAGGACAGATTGTGGGAAAAACTACTGAATAAGTCGAACGATGTAGCATATGTAGGTTATGAGTGGAGCATTATGTAGTAAAATTCAGAGCGTGATGGGTAAACGGAAGGGCTTATCAGACTTTGAGTTTTGACAGATTGTGGGAGGAACTTCTGAATAAATCGACCGACGTAGCATATGTAGGTTATGAGTGGAGCAGTATGTAGTAAAATTCAGAGCGTGATGGGTAAACGGAAGGACTTATCAGACTTTGAGTTAGGACATATTGTGGGAGCTCGAAGAGCAGGTGCCTCGATTTCCCAAACGACTGAACTGTTGGGTTGTTCGCGAGCCGCCGTACTTAAAAGTGTATCAAGCCTGGCGTAAAAATGGACAAACAACGACCAGGAGGCCAAACTGCCCAGGACAGCGAAAGGTTGATGTGAGAGGTGAGCGCCGGGTCCAAAGACTGGTACAGTTCAACAGACGCAGTACTGTTCAACAGATGACTACCCAATACAACAAAGTTCAACCCGGAACAGTATCTGTCATGACCATACGTCCCACGTTCGCACGTATGGACTATAACAGTAGACTACCCCGACGATATTGTCTCCTAACCAGGGACGGATTAACACCTTATTCGGCTGCTAGGCTAAGACATTTGAGTGGGCCCGAAGGCTAAGACATCTGAGTAGGCCCCCAAATAACTTATGACTAGGATTCATGACTGAAATCGAATAAAACACGAAACTAACTACTAAATTATCTGCTGAGTTTTCAGAATAAGTCACTGCATTTTTCATTGGCTCTCATAAGAACACGAGTTAAAATATTAAGATTCCTAGATTTTGATATGATTTTGCATTGTATACCTTTCTTAGTGCATCTTGTTTGTTATACAATGCGAAGGCGTAGGGCACTTCGACCATTAACGGATCTAAGTGCAAATTGGGAGGTGTGGGTGGATGGTAGTGAAAAAGCTGAAACTGTCTCGCCGACACAGTTGTACACAGTGACATGAAACCTTTACCCTTGGCGAGTCACTACCTTGATATCTGTTCGTCTTCCAGCCTCTGTTTTTGACCAAGTGGAAATCATACGAGACAAAAGTAAACCCGTTTTATAAATCTCTCTCTCTCTCTCTCTCTCTCTCTCTCTCTCTCTCTATCTATTTCTCTCTCCGTCTATCTATCTATCTATCTATCTATCTATCTATCTATCTCTGTCTCTCTCTATCTATGTCTCTATCTATGCTCTCTCTCTTTCTCTCTATCTATCTATCTATCTATCTACCTATCTATCTCTCTCTCTCTATGTATATATATATATATATATCCATACCTCACCTCCTGCTATGAACCTTCATTGGAACCCCCCACTATTTACTTGGTGTGGAACTCGAAACGTAAATGAGAATAAACCAAGATATAAAATCTCACTAATAAAAAACAACACTGGAAATATAATAAGAAAAAACACAAAAAGAAATATATAAACTCGGGTGCCGCAGGCCACTCATCAGGGAAAGACGTCCCGCGACATACGACTTAGGTTCGAGTTTCGTGCAGGTGTCAGGTTAAAATATTTTATTTTAAAAACGATTTCTCGAAACGAGGTTTAAAAAAAAATTTTACCAAGCTTTTTACTAATTTAGGACACCTGGGCTTCCCTACTCGAACCAAATATACAATATATGAAATATAACTAACTTACCCTGGCAATTAGTCCCCCCAATATCATCTCCTGTGTGGACGGTAGGTAACTAACTCCTATCAAAAACATGTCCCTCCCCTACTGAATTTGAAATGTCTGTTCTCTGTGGAATGGAACTAACAAACCTAAGGAGTCGTGTGGCGATTCCTGTCGGAACTAATAGCTGCTGGAACCAGTGGTTCTAGCAGCTAAGCGCGGGTCCCCGGTAAGTAATACAACTCAATGGTACACGGTTTTATAGTTATTGTCATATATATATATATATATATATATATATATATATATATATATATATATATATATATATATATATAGGGATGTAAGGTCAGGTGATGCGTAACATCTCAGCCTCTCCTTGACAAATGTCAACCCCGCCTTCTCGTGGTGCATCCTGTTCCTACTAAAGGGGCTCTGACGACCGCCAATAGCGGTATAACTATACCATCGGGATTAGAGGAAATTCTATCCCACACTCACCAACCCGCTTGGCCAGCGTGGTGAGTTATGGCCAAACCCCTCCAAAATGACTCCACAACTTAAATCTTGGCCCTCAGTCTCCGGCAGCTGGAATGTACCTGGCCAAGGCAGCGGCCAGTGCGACATGAAGGCAGAGGGTGCTAAGAATCCCCGAGGACCGGACTAGGCTGCCATCTGATGCTGACCTTGGCAACATACAATGGACGCTCCCTATCTTCTGATTCAAGGCTTCTTGAATTGGAAGAAGAACTACAAAGGATCAAGTGGGACATCGTGGGGCTAAGTGAGGTAAGGAGAAAAGGAGAAGATCTCATCGAACTGAAAAGTGGACATCTCTTCTACTATCGTGGGACAGATACTGGCAGAACTAGTGGTGTTGGATTTATAATAAACAAGAAACTGAAGGATAAAGTTGTAGAAGTTGAAAGTTCCTCTGACAGAGCTGCACGGCTTGTTATCCAACTCTCGAAAAGATACCAGGCTCAGATTATTCAAACTTATGCACCCACCACAAGTCATCCTGAAGAAGAAATTGAAGAATTTTATGAGGAAATTTGTCATCTAAATAATAAAGGTAAGCAGCACTTGAAAATAATTATGGGAGATTTCAATGCAAAAATAGGGCAACAGCAACAGAATGAAACTTCAGTAGGTAAATTCGGTCACGGCAACAGAAACCAGCGTGGAAATACTCTCGTTGAGTTTGCAGAGGCAGAAGGGTTTTTCATCTTGAACTCCTTCTTCAAGAAAAAGCCACACAGGAAATGGACATGGAGACATCCAAATGGGACGACAAGTGAAATTGATTTTATTATGTGTAACAAAAAATTCGTCATAGAAGACTGCAGTGTGCTAAACAAGTTCAACACAGGTAGTGACCATAGATTGGTGAGATGTAAGATGCACCTCAACACTAAACTTGAACGTGGCAAGCTCATAAGACAAACAAAATCTATTGACATAACCAACCTTAAAAAACACCATAATACCTTCAAGTTGGAACTGAAGAACAGGTTCTCTGCTTTAGAAGGCCTAACATCGGAAGAAGTGGACATCTCTGAAGTTAACAGAAAAGTAACCAAAGCTCTTATGGAAACAGCAACAAAATTAGCTGGGTCTAAGAACAAGTTTCATGTAAATAAATTATCAGGAAAAACGAAAATGTTGATGCAAAAAAGAAGAGAGATGAGGACAACTAAAGAAGATGTGACTTCCAAAGTGGAATATATAGAGTTATGCAAGACAGTACGAAAACGTATCACTGAAGACGTAAGAAAATTCAACTGTGAACTAGTGAGGAAAGCAATTGAAAACAACCAAAGCCTAAAGATAGCAAAGGGACATCTCAGTAAGGGAAGAAAACAGATTATGGCACTGAGAAAAGAAGATGGTTCTGTAACAAGAAATAGAGGCGAAATTTTGACAAGAGTGAAAGACTTCTACTCCAAATTATATGAAAGGGATGATACATGCACTCCAGACATCATGAAAGATACCAATACCAGAGTTCCTCCAGTCCTTCCAGCAGAAGTTGCACATGCAATCAAGAACATGAAGCGGGGAAAAGCTCCAGGAGAAGATGGAATTACTGTAGACATCATACAAGAAGCAAGTGGAGAAATCGAAACAGTACTCGCCCAAATTTTCACTCGATGCCTTAATGAAGGAAAGATTCCTGAGGATTGGAACACCGCTACAATGATCCTGCTACATAAGAAAGGTGACATTGAGGATCTCGAAACTACAGACCTATCAGCCTCCTATCAGTAGTTTATAAAATCTTCACTAAAGTTCTTCACACCGCTTGAAGGTAACACTGGACATGGCTCAACCGAGAGAACAAGCTGGATTCAGGAGTGGCTACAGCACAATAGATCATATCCATGTGCTGAGAGAACTAATTGAAAGAGCGAGGGAATATGAACTTCCGTTGTGCATGGCTTTTATCGATTATGAAAAAGCCTTTGATTCGGTGAAACCATCAGCAGTTACAATGGCTCTGAAAACCTGCGGTATTGAAGATGCATACATTAATATTATTAATAACATCTATGAAAATGCAAGTGCAAAGATTAGGCTGTTTGAAAATACAACACACATAAAAATTGGAAAGGGAGTGAGACAAGGTGACACCATATCTCCGAAGCTCTTTAATGCCACATTGGAGGGTGTTTTTCAGTCACTGAACTGGGAAAACAAGGGGATAAAGATTAATGGAGATTATCTAACCCACCTTCGTTTTGCTGATGACGTAGTCATTTTTGCAACTAGCCCATCAGAGCTGCAGAGTATGATCCAGGAACTTGCTGACAAGAGTAAAGAAGTGGATTAAAAATGAACTTTCAGAAGACAAAAGTGATGTTCAATGCTTTTACAAGAAATGAAGATTTATCGATTGATGGAGAAAAGCTGGAGATAGCAGACACGTACGTTTATCTTGGACAGCAGATATCAAGTGAGGGTCACATTGATGAAGAAATTAATCGGCGTACAAAACTTGCCTGGAGAGCTTTTGGAAGAAACAGCATAATTTTCAAGAGCAATATGCCATTATGTCTTAAAAGAAAAGTGTTTGATCAATGCATCCTTCCAGTGCTTACGTATGGTGCAGAGACGTGGACCTTAACTAAAAGAGACATACAAAGGCTGCAGACAACTCAAAGCAGCATGGAGAGGTGCATACTTGGTGTAACCAGGAGAGATAAGAAGAGGAACTCGTGGATCCGAAAATGACAAGAGTGGAAGACATCATGATCAGAGTTAAATCCCTGAAATGGCAATGGGCTGGACATACTGCCCGAAGGACAGATCATCGATGGACAGCCGAAATTTTAGATTGGATTCCAAGGGACAAGAAAAGACCCAGAAGAAGACCACATGGGAGATGGGTGGATGAAATTCGAAAGTATGCAGGGGTGACATGGAGGAGACTGGCACAAGACAGACCGTTGTGGAGGAAACTTGGGGAGACCTTCGTCCAGCAGTGGATTGATAATGGTTGACAATGATGATGATGATGATGATATATATATATATATATATATATATATATATATATATATATATATATATATTCTATTAAGAAGATACCTAAGCAAAAAAATACATATATAATTTTGACTCACACCAAGTACAACATAGAAAAGGTTATGTATCTACCTGTGTGAGTAAAAGGAGAAAAGATAAAAAAATAAAATAAAACATCTGAATGTAGAAGGTGTCGAGAATACTGAGCCTTGGCTTTATCAAGGACCAGCAAAAACTCTGCATTTTCTCACTTCCACAAAGACCTAGTTGGAAATGGGTTTCTGCAAGGCCATAGATGCAAGTAACATTCCCACCTAAAATTGTTTTAAAAAATATATATATGTCATGTCCTCCGCAGAGTTGTATGACCTAGCACTAGTTAACAATTTCGCTTGCATCCAATAACCATACTAATCTGCCTCTATCAGATATAATCACTACCTTTAAAGAGCTGTATGCAGAATTTAAACTTAACCAATTTGTTAATGTAGGAACTTGGAACTCTTATCTCAATTGCTGCATAAAAAATAACCATATCTTATACAATAATACTCTCTATAAGCAAGTGAACGGTATTCCCATGGGAACATCAACGTCCACGAATATCGCTAATCTATTCCTGTTCTTTAAGGAATATAAATTCATTAAAAATCACCCCACCTGCTCAGATAACTACCTTTACACTTTTAGATATATTGATGATCTGCTGTGTATCAATAATTCAGAAGTTATAGAGAGTGATTTTGATAATATCTATCCTAGCTCTCTTAACTTATGTAAAACCAACCACAGTAATCAGGAACTTGAGTTCCTAGACTTCAGCATTAAGCTCAACAGAGGTAACCCATCTATTAGCCTCTTTGATAAAAGAGTTAATTTTCCTTTCAAAGTAATTAAATATCTACACTGGAATAATAACATTTCAACCAAAGTAATTGAGAATGTACTAATTTCTCAGGTCCTAAGAATTTCAAGAATTTGCAGCAACAATTTGGACTTCAATTACCACATTAATATACTATTAGATAGTTTTCTAGAGAACGAAATTCCTTCTTCTTTCATCAAAAGAACTTTAAGAAAAATTATTCTGAATAATAGAGTAAGGTTGGCAGATCTGCTTTAATTTTCTACACAGTTAATAATATGATTCTGACCAATCAAAGCCGTAAGGAAGTTGGCTAGAGGATGCCTATTAACTACCTAAAGGAACCTTAGTGCTATGGATATGAAGGTCCTATTAAAACAAAAAATTAAATAATATAAACAAAATCGCAAAAAAAGCTTAAAAATCTGTTTATAAAAGAAAATAAAAACAAATAAAAAAAGAAAACTAGTTATTCATCACTAGGATAGCTATACTAAAAATAGTAAAACCAACATTAAAATTAATAAGATTCTGATTAATCTATAGAAGCTCACTAAGGTGATTTAATACATGCAAAGATTATTAAATACACTACTCGTGTATTTTATAATATTTCTCATGTATTCTGGAGAGTTAATTCTGCTCTTTCTGATCATACAGATCCACAGTCTTAAGTTTATATATATATATTTTTTTTTCTCTGGTTTAAATCTCCGCGAGTTGGTTTCTTTCTGTATGAGGAGGCCATCAGCCCCACCCTCACTGCCCCCAGCGACTAGGGAGTGGCGGAAGAGGTCAGCCATGTTTTGCTATTGTGAGGAGAAAGTTTAGTCACACAAGAGGTAAGCTCTCTTCCTTGTATTTGGGTTTTAGGTTTTATAAGTTCAATGTTTGTACTTCATGTACTTTTTCTCTGTTGATTTTTAGCCTTTCAGCTTTTAGGCACTGGCTTGTCTGTTAACATTTTTGCGGGTTTTAACTCTTTCTTTTCTTTATAACTTTGCGCGTCTTTTGGGGTACCTAGGAACAGAAGATGGCTAAGCTTGTTCCTTTTCTATGCGCTGTATTTTCAAAGTAGTTAAGTTCTTAATAACTAATTAATTATGCACTTAAAGCACTGCTGAAATACTTTGTACATAATGCAACTAACTGTTTAAGTCATATAACTTTCACAAAGTTTTCTTTAGTTAATTATTGTCTTTAACTTATTCTCGTTTTCGTGCTGTCATAAGTTGTAGAGTAGGGGGTTTTAGACTCAAGTTTTCTTTCAAAAATCTGTTTTTTAAAAATTAATATTTTCTTTTTTAATTGCAATGTAAAAATTTGGATTTCTTTTGCATTGATTTTCAGGTTTAAATTCTCTCTCGAACGAACTTGGCATTTCGTTATAGCTGAAAATTATTTCTAATTATTATGTCACTCTCACAGCTTGAGTTCTCTTTAATCTTCTTCTCTCTGTTTAATAGTAACAGATGAAGAGCATGGGTCGGGCCAGGAAGGTTAATGGATGCAAGCGAAATTGTTAACTAGTGCTAGGTCATACAACTCTGCGGAGGACATGACATATATATATTTTTTAAAACAATTTTAGGTGGGAATGTTACTTGCATCTATGGCCTTGCAGAAACCCATTTCCAACTAGGTCTTTGTGGAAGTGAGAAAATGCAGAGTTTTTGCTGGTCCTTGATAAAGCCAAGGCTCAGTATTCTCGACACCTTCTACATTCAGATGTTTTATTTTATTTTTTTTATCTTTTCTCCTTTTACTCACACAGGTAGATACATAACCTTTTCTATGTTGTACTTGGTGTGAGTCAAAATTATATATGTATTTTTTTGCTTAGGTATCTTCTTAATAGAATATATATATATAATGTCTCTCCCTCCGTCTATCTATCTATTTATCTATCAGTGTCTCTCTCTCTCCGTCTATCTATCTAACTATCTATCTATCTCCGTCTATCTCTTTATGTCTGTCTCTCCCTCTCTCTCTCTCTATCTCTGTCACTCTATATCTCTGTCTCTCTCTATCTATGTCTCTCTATCAATCTATTTATCTATCTATCTATCTATCTATCTATCTGTAAATTGCCCAGACTCCTTGGACCTTGGTTATGGTGGGCCCCAAGGACCCCCTTAATCCGGGCCTACTCCTAACCACGGTTCTTCGCGCAAAAGTCTCGCCTGGTGCAAAGATCATGCAAGTTGGGCTTCGGATGACTTAAAAACAAATTGTGCTGTTCTGACGAGTCGCGTTTTTCTACACTACTTCGTGGATGGTCGTGTGCGTATTTGGCGCAAACAACATCAGGCACTCGATCCATCCTGCATGGCTTCCACAGTGCAACCCGGTAGAGCCGATTGTACGGTGTGAGGTATGTTTACCTGGCAGGAACTTGGACTCTGGGGTTCATGTGGAACAACGTATTACTGGTGCCCATTATCGTCAATTGTTTGCTGTCTCTGTACACTCAGCAATGTTGCACTTTTTCCTGAATGGCAACGGTGTCTTCCAAGCTAACAATGCGCCGAGCCACAGATCCAATGTTGTGAACGAATGGCTTGAGAAACATAATTCAGACTTTCAGTATATTCATTGGACTTTTGAATTCCCCGATATCAATTCCATAGAGCACTTGTGGACACTATGGAAGTCATATCAGGCATCTGGATATACTGATCACCTCCATACCTGCATTGAAGGTCACATTACACACAGCTTAGTTGGCCATTTCTCACAGCTTGATGACCACACACACACACATCTTGACGATGTTTTGACATACAACGCAAGGCTGGCCTAATCTACTCTTTTTAACACTGTTCGCTCCACTCATATATATCATTCTTATCTTGTCAAAACATGCACACGTTACTCTAACCTGATTTCAGAACTGTTGCCAAATGACATTTAGTGAGTGAGAAAATATAAGGTTAAGGCTGAAACGCTGAAAGAGAACGAACTCGAAATTTACATAGGGAAAGAAACTAAACATCCGAGTTAAATTAAAATATCAGTTATAAGTTGTGACAAACACGCCACTTATGTCCGATCTGGTACTCGAACCAGGACTCAACATGGATCAATTTCGATATTTCTTCTGACAATCCTTGGCTACAGTCCTGTTATACAACTGTTATTTTACCAGGTAAACTATCGTAAATAGTTCCTTTCCATAGACATAACACAGGGGTGCACCTAATAAAATGGCCATTTGGTGTGTATGCATATACTGGACAATTGGTCTCTATAATATATTCACCTAAAAATTAATAACACATTTTAAGGCTCTTTTATAATGGGCAGCATGTTTCAAAGGGAACCTTGATTTCAAACTTAAAGTATTCAGATGAAGGCCTACAATCTGATTTGCAAATGACGGCGTGTTAATTACTCCAGCGGTGGAAATCGACGAACTCGTTGCCCTTTGTTTCTTCATATGCATTATGGATTACGTCTGTTTCTCCCCATCAATTAAAGCATAGGTTATGTCTTTACCTGTCAGTGTTGTGTACGCAGGGGTAAATATTCGTCCTTGCAAAAGTGGATTGACTCCGTGCTTATTTGTTCATTAATTTCACGGTGTAGTTGCCTGGGGAGATAATGCGTGAATAGCATATTGCATCAAAACGCGAGCGAGCCCAAAATAATAATTTTGTTCTATTTCGGGATGCAGCTGGCTTTCTAATGGGCCAAATAGGCTATTTTTTCTCAAACCGGTATTTAATCTGCTTATCCAACCTTGAGCAATTACGAGTGACTCGCAGAGACCTTGAAATGGCGCTGATAATTAAATTCATTCTTATTTTGACATCCAGTTCTCAGTGAGAATCGGTCTTACAGGCAGCACTTCAAAACGTTCAACATCCTCTTTCTCTCTTTCTCCCTCTCTCTTTCGCACTCATTTTTTACAGGAATGAAGCAGTGTAAATAGCCGTCATTAAACCGACGAGTGCGTTTTCTTATTGAAGTATGCCCATCAGAAACTACTAAACAATATGGCAATCTGCTTGAAACACGTTGGAGATCTTTATGGTAAGTGCTGCAGTTATGGTAAAACTCAATACCGAATCTTCGCACCAAACCATAGGATTATAAGAATGGTTCCCTATCGCTTTGCCCGTGTGCATTTAATCTACTTTCCCTTGGTACAGTTCATTTCGTCCACAGTTCACTTTGTTTAGCGTTCACTTTGTCTAGTGTTCACTTTGTCCACTATTCGTTAACTCTGTCCGCTGTCCATTTAGCCCACTGTGCATTTCAGCAACCATTAATTTTGTCCGCTGTCCATTCAATCCACTGTACATTTCGGCCACCGTTAATTTTGTTCGTTGTCCCTTTAGTGCACTGGGGATTTCGGCCACCGTTAACTTTGTCTGCTCTTCATTTAGTTCACTATTCATTTCGGCCACCGTTAATTTTGTCCGCTGTCCATTTAGTTCATTGTTCGTTTCGTCTACCTTTCACTTTGTCTATCATCCACTGTTCATTTCGGCTACCGTTAATTTTTTCCGCTGTCCATTTAGTCCACTTTTCATTTCGGCCACCTTTCACTTTGTCCGCTGTCCATTTAGTCCACTGTTCATTTCGGCCACCTTTCACTTTGTCCATCGTCCACTGTTCATTTCGGCTACCTTTCACTTTGTCCATCGTCCACTGTTCATTTCGGCCACCGCTAATTTTGTCCGGTGTCCATTTAGTCCACTGGTCATTTCGGCCACCGTTAACTTTGTCAGATGTTCATTTAGTCCACTGTTCATTTCGGCCACCTTTCACTTTGTCCATCGTCCACTGTTCATTTCGGCCACCGCTAATTTTGTCCGGTGTCCATTTAGTCCACTGGTCATTTCGGCCACCGTTAACTTTGTCAGTTGTCCATTTAGTCCACTGATCATTTCGGCCACCGTTAATTTTGTCCAATGTCCATTTAGTCCACTGTCCATTTAGTCGACTGTTCATTTCGTCTACCTTTCACTTTGTCCATCATCCACTGTTCATTTTTGCTACCGTTAATTTTTTCCACTGTCCATTTAATCCACTTTCATTTCGGCAACCTTTCACTTTGTCCATCGTTCACTGTTCATGTCGGCCACCGTTAATTTTGTCCGCTGTCCATTTAGTCCACTGGTCATTTCGGACGCAGTTAACTTTATCCGCTGTCTATTTAGTCCAATGGTCATTTCGGCCACCGTTAATTTTGTCCGCTGTCCATTTAGTCCACTGTTCGTTTCGTCCACCTTTCACTTTGTCCATCGTCCACTGTTCATTTCGGCCACCGTTAACTTTGTCTGCTGTCCATTTAGTCGACTGTTATTTTCGTCCACCGTTAATTTTGTCCCCTGTCCATTTAGTCACTGTACATTTCGTCCGGCTTTCACTTTGTCCATCATCTACGTTTCATTTCGGCCACCTTTAATTTTGTTTCCTGTAAATTTAGTCCACTGGTTATTTCGTCTACCTTTCTCTTTGTCTGCCGTTCACTTTGTGTACATTCATTTCGTCCTCAGAATGGGTAAAACACCGTGAAAATTTTCTGTTTTGATAGAATTTTTGTTACTAGGGAGAAAACGAAATGGTTACCAGATATTTCTTACATGCGATTTTTCTTCTTGTTTAAGTTTTTCGATTAAAAATATAACAATTTTAAATGTTATTAAAAATAAAATGAGAAACTGAACTTTGAACAGGTTTTTACCACTTTTGTGAGGTACGTCAATCACTAATACAATCATCAATGTCCATAAATGTGTTGGATTGAAGAGGAAAATTTCCGAACCCCCCCCCCCCGCGCTTTCTCCTTTATGTAAAAAGTGTCCTTGTACTTTCCTTCTCTCACACCGCAAATTCACAGTAACTATCAATCTAACCTTTTTTTCACCATTACCCTTTTATGGATTTTTTTCTCACGTTAAATAGCTATGACATTATAGATTTTTCGTATGAAAGTTAGCAAAACGGAAATTATAAACAATTAATAATCAAAATCAAAATAAATATACAGTAAAGCTAAGAGCTATATGAAAACAATATACAACATGTACTTCAAAACACTGAAAGATTCTTGTAAAACTTTGATTTATGTCATAGTGATTAACATCGCACCACACGAAAGTGGTAAAAAGCACTTCAAAGTTCAGTTACTCGTTTTATTTTAACTTTCTACACATTCATTTCGTTCAAACAAAAGGCGCGCGTAAACAATGTCCGCTGAACTTTTATTTCTTCCTAGTAACAAAAATTCCATCAAAACAGAAAATTCCCACGGTATTCCACCATTTATGAGGACGAACCGAATGTGGACCAAGGGAACGTCGACGAAATGAACACGGACAAAGTGATCCGTCACCATATGAATAACCTGTCTTGTCAAAGCTCTTCAAGAAATATCGAAAATAATTCGAAATAATATTCTGAGGAAAGGCTCTGTCGCACGTTTGCATTATTATTAATAGACACAGAGGACCAAGTAGCACTTTTACCTTTTTTCATCCGTTCGTCGGAATTGGCTCCTTGGAACCCAACACTGTTACAAATTTTGTGGAAGGTTGCCCCAAAAGTGGTACTACACTAGCTGCATTGCTTTCTGAAAAAAGACACAACATTGTGTGGTGCAAACAAAACCCAACAACATGGAGCAACTTTGCACCACATTATGGTGTAAGGTTGCGCCACGTTGTTGGTTTTGTTTGCACCATGCAATGGTATATCTGTCCTTAGAAAGTGGTGCAGCTAATGTAGCATCACTTTTTGGTGCAACCTACCACAAAATTCTAAGAGTGAAACACACGTCCTCCATAATAGCCCGTGGACAAAGGGTACACGTTCTAAGGTATTTCTGGGCCATACATGCACGTAGTGGTGGTGTTCACTTCCTGTACTTGGGGGTTTCAGCAGGAACACCATCTGGAATTCGATCTCAGGTCCAGCGAATTAACTCACTGCGCTCCATACCAATCGACTACATAGATCGCAAAGACACTGTTCTTCTTATTTTAATAATTCAGCCACCACAGTTTGTACAGTTACCATTCAAATAATTTTCAGGATCTTCGCAATATTTCGTCACACCAAATCTTAAAATCTTCCTGAAGGCATCTCTACGGTATAACCGGTCGATAATTCGTCAGGGCATATTTACCATAATTTCCAAGATTATTGCGAAGATACCGTAATAGCATCATCATCATCATCGACAACAACCATGGGTAATGTCCCTGTAGGTGCCTGCTGGCATGGGGCATCAGATTTAATTCGTCCTTCATTGTTTTACCACCAGCGAGCGCATCGACATTCGTTTGGTAAACCCAGGCATCCTGGGAAAGGGGGTCCAGTGACAAGGCGCAGCCGGGGCAAACTTCAGAGGGAACCATCTACGCAATTGCCTCCCACACAGTACGTACATTATGGTATACACTGAAGAGCAACTGAATTAGAGATACCTTTCTAGCAACATGTAGCACTACCTCATGACGGCGGTGATTCGTCTCGGCATGGACTCGGCAAGACACCGGAAGCGTTTGGAAGCCATACGGAACCACGACCCCTGAACAAGCTCCCACAGTTCACGAAGATTTGATGGAGAGAGGTCAGAGCCTCGAACATCTCTCTCGTTGGCATCCCAGATGTGCTCCATGGGATTGAGGTCAGGTGACCTAGCTGGCCAAGGAAGTGAGGTCACGTCGGTGGAGTGTTCATCTAGCCATTCGAATACAATTCGGGAGCGATGCCACAGTGCATTTTCTTGTTGCAGGATGAGGTCCCCAGTGGTTGAAGACGCACAAACGGGAGCAAATGGTCGTCCAGGATATCCCGGTAACGTTGACTTGTGAGAGACGATGTCAGACGTACCAGGGGGCCCATTTCAGTCCACGTAAACAGTCCCCAGACGAGAATGCCACTTCCACCAGCTTGAAGAGTACCCAGCTGGCAAGAAGGATCCATCGCTTCATGTGGTTTGCGCCGTACTCGTATCCTGCCATCCGCATGTACCAACGTAAATCTCGACTCATCAGTCCAGGCAACATTTTTCCACATGTCTAGGGTCCAGTGGTGATGTTTCCGCACCCATGCTAATCTTTGCACCCTGTGATGTGCGGTCAGCCGCGGTACCCTCGTGGGACGATGGCTTCTGTACCCCATAGCGAGGAGATGGTTCTGAATGGTGTGGCTGCTTACACGTTTTTGTGCACCAGCGTTAAATTGCCGAGTGACTTTTTGTACTGTGGCCCGTCTATCCGCTGTTACAATACGAGCAAGCCGACGATGAGCCCACTCATCCACACGCTGTTGTCCACGGCAGTTGGCTTTTGCAAGGGATGGTTTTACCGCATTCGATGTACTCACAGTACACCCGTGACACAGTGGCTCGTGAAAATCCCAGTGCCTGCACGACTTCCGAGATGAAGTGACCATTCGTCGGGTCCCGACAATTTGCCCACGATCACATGCGCTTAGATTCTTCGTCTTACCCATACTGCGTCCGACTCTTACTGATTCCCGTCGCATCACTCCTTATATTGTCGGATCGCTGCATGCGTCATGTCGTTTCTGTTTACAGGGCCCCCTATAGCGCCACATTTGCATAACGCCAGCTGTCTCTAATTTAATTGCTCTTCAGTGTAGTTCCCAAAAATGCCTCTTCCAGTAAATGTAAACCTCCAGGGGGAAATAAGAGAGGATTTTTCTCTTCGCTGTATCCAAAAGCGTCTCTCCAAGTCTATGGACTCAATCAATTATTTCCCTTCCCGGTAGGCCAACAAGAGTGCGTCCCATTCTAGATACAGTAAAAAAAAAAAAGAGAAGGTATCCTCTTGACGGAAAGACCCAAAATATTATCCTCCAACCAGTACATACAAAAGAGTCTCTAATCTTATTCCTTGAAAACTGATAAACCTATTTTCTCTTCAAGACAGAAGAAACAGTGTGGTTCTCTTCGCTGTAAAAGCAGAAGAAGAGGCAAAAGAGAGCTTCTCCCTCTCGATAGACTCAAAAGAGTGTCTTTCCTCTTTTGTGAAAACCCAGATTTCGTTATAGAAGAAATTTTGCCATGACAAGACATTGTCGTTCCACCCCGAAACCAAGGAACAAAATACATGTTAGTAGACTACATTTGGATTAAACACAGATCAAGAAAGGGCTCTTCATCAGGGCTTTTATCATTTCACTGTGATTTCGTTAACTTCTGACATGATTATCATGTTTTTCTTTGCAGAAATCCCAACATTCCAGGGGAAGTTTCTTGGCCTCCGTACAAATGGAACGATCCAGTTTACCTCGAGATCAACGTGCAAGAGAAGGTAGGAAAGAAGCCAGACGATTACCGATGCGAATTCTGGAGAGACCGTTTCCGAGCTAACACTGATCACTTCAAGAACAGGGCCCCTAGGACAGACAAGAAACTCGACGAAACCGCTACAGCTACTGAGATCACGGACGAAATCTCTACAATTAAGGAAGCAACTACTCAAAGAGTAAAAACAACATGTTTGTACGATCACTGGTGAAATTACTGTGATTCGTCTTCAAAGTGAACAAGTTGTGACTCGCCAACTTGTAAATGTCTTGAATTTAACTCAAGTTTCCGAATAAGAAACCTGTGATGATTCATTTTGTAAAATTCATTATAGAATAGGAACAAATCCTCATGCACTCTTTTAAATAACATTTTGCTGGACATCAGAAATAATAAATGGAATTTATTTTCTGTGCTGTAATTACTTTGGTAACTTCTGAATTCAAGGCTTGTTCCAAAAGAAACAAAACATTACTTACATTTGTTCATAAATATCTAGTTCAGAGGATCTCGTTATGTGCATATGCAGTGTGGACATGTCTATCACTGCGCTACTAATTTTTGACATGTCAGCTTCCATTCTTTGAAATAAAAATCAGTACCTTTGTACCAATTAGTCAGATCTGAAAAATTCATTTTTCACTCGGAAGCCTGAAATGCCGCCCATGCGATCGAGTGGTACGTGGCGTTGTCCTCTAGACATTCGTCCGACGGCTTATATTATTACAGTGGCCCTACATTAGGGACAGACAGCTACCCATATTCTATTGAGTTAGGGACAGACAGCTACCTATATTCTATTGAGTTAGGGACAGACAGCTAACTATATTCTATTGAGTCAGGAACAGACAGCTACCTATATTCTATTGAGTTAGGGACAGACAGTTACCTATATTCTATTGAGTTAGGGACAGACAGCTACCTATATTCTATTGAGTTACGGACAGACAGCTACCTATATTCTATTGAGTTAGGGACAGACAGCTACCTATATTCTATTGAGTCAGGAACAGACAGCTACCTATATTCTATTGAGTTAGGGACAGACAGCTACCTATATTCTATTGAGTTAGGGACAGACAGCTACCTATATTCTATTGAGTCAGGAAGAGACAGCAACCTATATTCTATTGAGTTAGGGACAGACAGCTACCTATGTTCTATTGAGTTAGGAACAGATAGCTACCTATATTCTATTGAGTTAGGGACAGACAGTTACCTATATTCTAATATTCTATTGAGTTAGAGACAGACAGCTACTATATTCTATTGAGTCAGGAACAGACAGCTACCTATATTCTATTGAGTTAGGGACAGACAGCTACCTATATTCTATTGAGTTACGGACAGACAGCTACCTATATTCTATTGAGTTAGGGACAGACAGCTACCTATATTCTATTGAGTTAGGGACAGACAGCTACCTATAATCTATTGAGTCAGGAAGAGACAGTTACCCATATTCTAATATTCTATTGAGTTAGAGACAGACAGCTACTATATTCTATTGAGTCAGGAACAGACAGCTACCTATATTCTATTGAGTTAGGGACAGACAGTTGCCTATATTCTATTGAGTTAGGGACAGACAGCTACCTATATTCTATTGAGTTAGGGACAGACAGCTACCTATATTCTATTGAGTCAGGAACAGACAGCTACCTATATTCTATTGAGTTAGGGACAGACAGTTACCTATATTCTATTGAGTTAGGGACAGACAGCTACCTATATTCTATTGAGTTACGGACAGACAGCTACCTATATTCTATTGAGTTAGGGACAGACAGCTACCTATATTCTATTGAGTTAGGGACAGACAGCTACCTATATTCTATTGAGTCAGGAACCGACAGCTACCTATATTTTATTGAGTTAGGGACAGACAGCTACCTATATTCTATTGAGTTAGGGACAGACAGCTACCTATATTCTATTGAGTCAGGAACCGACAGCTACCTATATTTTATTGAGTTAGGGACAGACAGCTACCTATATTCTATTGAGTTAGGGACAGACAGCTACCTATATTTTATTGAGTTAGGGACAGACAGCTACCTATATTCTATTGAGTTAGGGACAGACAGCTACCTATATTCTATTGAGTTGCTTATGGTTGTCGTTAACACCGGCCCTTTTCCACTCCACAAAAAAGAAAAAAAAACTGAGCTCCGAGGACAAGGATTTAGGCCTTTTCTTTTGACTTTTCCAATTTTAAACTTCGCCGCCAGGTGCAACAGATCCAGATGATATTAAATTCGAAACACATTTTTATTTTATATCATTACTTTTAGCACAAAAATTATTCCGCATGCGGTTTTTACCTGAAATAATTCACACTTTTCTTGCTAGGAGAAGAAAATGTATATTGAGGTTTTTTTTTTCGATAACTCTGCTCCTAAAAGCGCGTTTGAAAAAAATGTGTTTTTGTTGACTAGCTCTCAGAACAAAGAACATGCATGTAACCATTTTTATTTCGTTTCGCGTATTTTTGCCACTAGGAGGCATAATTCTGTTTGCAATTCATTTGAATCTTCTGAAAACCCAATCACAAAAAAAAAAAAATCCCTTTAGTCAAATGCAGGTCACCACTGAATGTATTTTATGAATGTTTCCTGTTCAAATAACGCACAGTTTTTCCGCTAAACGTACATCACAATCTCCGTTCCTGAACACGAAATATAAGGAATTCCTTTTGCTCCGATAGCAGCTTTTATGGAGAAAAGTACTTAGCATGTAAGATAATTTTTTAAACATTTCCCACATAATTATTCGTAGCAAAAAAATGTGCACACTAGCGGGCTGAAATTCATATATCGCTTTACTACAAATTTGCAGCTTTATCAGTGCATCTAAAGGTACGAAAGAAAATCTGTGTTTTAGGAACATATCGCTTACTGAAACGATTTATGCATATTTGCTGTTGAAAATGGAGCTTAATTTTCCCGGCAGATGGAGTAAATATACGTTCTGTTTTTCTCGTTACCTATTCCTCCAATAGTCCGATTTGAAATTTTCTTTTCTTTAATCGGATACCACTCACTCTGTGGAACATTGTGCATGCAACATTTGCGGAACATTTTGCAGGTAACATTTGTGGAACATTTTGCATGTAACATTTGTGGAACATTTTGCATGTAGGACTCTGTGCAACATTTTGCATGTGGTGCAGTGGTAGCATGTCCGGTGCGTAACTGGAAGACTCTGGGTTCGATTCCCGTTGGCGGCCAATGAGAACTTTTCCGTGACTCACTTATGAAAGAGCGATGACTTCTGTTTGATGTTTCTAATCCACGTCAATTGTCTGTATTAACTATTCATTCGCCTCCTAGTTATATGTTCAGTTGCTTCTTACCATCTTTGGTGAATCCCCAGCAATGTGCGGGGCTCCAAGAAGCAACCTGCTAAGTGGCTTGTCAGTTAGTGTATGTGAGTCTGGAGGAATTCGAGGCAGCTGTGGTGCGGTGGAAGCATGTCCGGCGCGTAACTGGAAGACCTGGGTTTGATTCCCGGTGGCTGCCAATGAGAATTTTTCCGTGACTCACTTATAAAACGTGGAAAGGGTGATGACTTCTGTTTGATATTTTGCATATATTTTTGAATATTTCATGATGAACAGTTCTACCGCTAGCTGGCGTGAGTGCGCATTTATTTATATTAGCAACTACATCTCCGCTGTAAAAAATACGATTGAGAATTTCTTTCACATACATTCGCTATGGCAAAGATTGTGATTATCCACTTTAAATAATGCACTGTTCTCCAGCTAAAGTCGTGTATGTACAAACTGCTTGTTTTGCTATCTTTACTTTTGAAAGTAACAATTCCGAAGTTAAGTAAGCTGTCGATGCACGATAATCAGCGAGCCATGAATGCTCAATTGTAAAGTGAAAGACGAACTTTATATACAATTAAAATAACTAGCTACAATAGGTTAAAATGACACATGCAAGATCTTTCTGGCTTGCTTCAAGCCCATCATCAGGAAAAATACAGATAGCAATGCGCCGACATACCATTAAATACACGGGGACGAATTCTCAGGTTGCATCAGTTGTTACGTAATATGTGAAGTTTGTAAATCATAATATACATACAATGAAGTGCCAGAAAAACTAATACACCAGTCTAATACTTGGTAGGTCCCCCACGGTAGCGCAGGACTGTAAAAAAATGACGGGGCGTGGACTTCACTAGCTTCTGCAAATATGCTGTAGGCAATGCACACCATACTTCCTGCAGAGCGTTCCACAATTCGGGTGTATTCCGAGGTCTCAGATTCCTGTGCTCGATAGCGCGTTGCATGGCATCCCAAATGTGTTCTATCATGTTCAGATCTGGGAACTGGGAATGGCAACACCCCAAACTCAGATGAATGCTCCTCTAACCATAATGTGGCGTCCCGATACTTTTGCGGAGGTGCATTGTCTGTTGGAACAGGCCCAACACATCAGGATTAATGCAGGACATGAACGGGTGTACCTCGTCAGAAAGGATGCGCACATAGCATTGACCGGTCACAGACGTTTGTAGACGTAAAAGGGGTCCCAGTGAAGTCCAGCTAAACACACCCCGCACCATTACGTACCATCCCCTCCACCAACCAGCCGGTACAGTTCTCTGTTGACAGGCGGGATACATGGCTTCATGGGGTTTGCGCCACACACGAATCCTTCCATCTGCCCGATACAGTTGGAAATGCGACTCGTCAGACCAGGCTACTTATTTCCAGTCACTAAGTGTCCAGTGGCGGTGTTGCCGTGCCCAAACGAGGCGCATAGCACTGTGTCGTGCGCCCATCAAGGGGACTCGAGTTGGGCGTCGGCTCCCAAAGCCCATATCGTGCAGGGTACGTTGCACAGTCCGGACGCTGGTGTTTTTGAGGCTCCAGATTGAATTCCGATGATACCTGCGAGAGTGTTGCATGCCTATCGCGTGAAACGATTCTTGACAGCCGACAATGGTCACATTCACTCAATGTCTTTTTACGGCCACACTGGTATCGTAGGTTGGAGGTTTTGCCGGAATTCTTGTAGTCACGGTACACCCTTTGCAATGATCGTCCGTGAAAATCCGAACTTCGTTTGTACCTCCGAAATACTATGGCCCATCTCACGAGCGCCAACTACCACACCGCGTTGAAAATCGCTTAAATCGTTATTACTTGTCAATCTCATGGCGAAAACAGCTCTGGCAGCTGGAAAGGTTGTCTATCGCTTTACATACACACTGGCGGACGCAACCGAGTTCGCGCATAGGTGACGTTGCTATGCATTTTGCATACGCTCGTCTGTACCAGTTTGCTTTTTGGCACTTCAGTGTATATGGAGAATGGTTATTACAGCAGATGTTCGACAAACTGCAAATGTTTAAACTTTCTGTAAATGAAACAGTAAATTTATTAGAAACAGGAGCAAGAATCTTAGTCTCTTCCCAAAGGGGTGCTTGTTGGCTCCCAGCCACCAGTTTGGCGAGGGAAGTGGCGGTAGCACCAGACCTGATGTCGTATTGGTGTTCCGCTACACGGACACCAACAGAGCGAAGTGTCGAGCCTATATATATTTTGTCATTGGTTAATGAATTGCTTGACTTCAAGGGTATGCTGTACACACCATGCTTCATGTTAATATTTACGGTGTCACGGTCTGATTTAGCTAACGTAAATAAGTAAGTTGTCCTTATGCCGAAACCAATCTGATGCCTTCGATAGGAGTTTCGCAAGATAGCAGCCACCGACGGGTAATAATCAATAGAACCCACATAACGAATGGGAGTGGCCTCACGTTGTAAAGAAGTGAACATTAGTCTTTGGGTGCCACGCAGCGAACCGTAAACACAGTCCCTTGAGTATCAAAACTTTAAGGCAATGTTGAAGATCTTCGCCATTTCTAGTTGCCGCAGATGAGGGGTAAACGAGTGGGAGAAAGAAAGCATATCGAATCATAAACCTTAAGGAGGCAAGCTTGTGAGTACTAGAGATGAGTTCGGGCTCAATTTTAGGATACCGGGCCCGCCCGTATCCAAAAGCCTAGAGCTCGGGCCCGGCCTGCTTTTATTTATTACATGTGTTTGCTGAGCCCGAGCCCACCCGCGCACGGATTCTTGGAAAGTTTTGCTTATCAAGGCTTGCATTTATGTATTATATACACTGGCCAAAGATATGGCCCCAAACAAGGATTACTTTAAAAATCATTATTTTAAAAAGTTTAGTTCAGTTAATCCACTTCACAATATTAATATGTTTTTAGAAATACTACGCATAAAGCCAAAAAAAAAACGCGTATTTGAAAATAAATAAATAATCAACGTGCCCTTGGACCGTATCAGGGGAAATCAGTAATTTTGGTAAAAGCTGAAGAAAAGAAAATCGTTTAGAAACTAAAAAATTCCATTCGTTACTTCTTTTTGATTTCTAAATTTACTTTTATTTTGAATAAATCGCATTATAAAACGTACAACGCCGTACAGACAGTTGCAAGTGTTTGAAATTTTGACTCTAGAAAACTAATCTTTGCAATATAATTTACATATATGCTAATTGGTAAAGGTAGTTTAGAGTGATGTAGTAGAATATAAAAAAAAAGCATGTAGGGAAATTTCCAAAATTAAAAAAAAATGAACGTAAAAGCATTCCATACCAGATTATTCTGCATTTTGTAACATTAAGAAAGCTTTGCGCTTAATAGTATAATAATCACAATATTATCATATGTGTGTGCAATTTCCACATCAAGTTCATCATGAAAAAAGAGAGAGAGAGAGAATTGCATCTAATGCCTCAGCGCTTCAACTTGATCTTCTTTTCTCTAAAACTCGACCTGCTGTACTAAAAACCAACGTCCCCCGAAAAATCGCGGGAGTGAGGAAATTTTAAAAAATAAATAACAATACTTCTAACTGCACAATTTTGGAAATTAATACATCATTTTAAAGATAAGATACTTGATTTTTAATAAAATACAAAAAATGGGAATGTGATTTTTTCCCAGTTTTTCGATACCAGACCTCCTTAAAGTAATCCTTGCTTGGGCCATAGCTTTGGACAACGCATAACGCAAGTCTTGCTAAGCAAAATTTGTCTTGCAATGGCAGCTAGCTTAGAAAATTGAAAATCCTTCCACCATGGTAGCAAATCCACAACGAATGAAATTCAACACGTGTAATTCCGAGCCTGGGCCCGGGTTTTTCGGTAGTTAATGAATTCTGAACCAGTCCGAGCCAGGGCCGGGCCCGAGCTCATCTCTAGTGGGTACCTGGGTTCGTAAAGAACTGGGTAATTAGAACAGGAACATGTGAGGGCTCCTACATACCGAAGTGCTGATAGATCCAGACCTGGAGTTACGCTGGAGCAAGATATCCAAAAATGGGAGTGAATCCTGGTTCTCAAGTTCTACGGTAAAGTTAATGGTGGGTAATACTGAGGATAGCGACGCAGCGAACTTATGAAGTTCACCGATGGAGTATTGCCAAAAAAGTAACACATCATCAACCCGACATGCATGACTCATTACAATTCTGTCTTCGAGGGACTGCAAAGAAAAATTATTTTTCAATTGCATAGATGCGGCTTCCTCCCTTTTCTGCGTTTCCAAAATGCATGATTCTGCCGATTGGAGCGTCCGTGTATGTTTCCATTTGCTAGAATTCTACAACTTCGAATGAAAAAAATCGTTTCTTTGTGCGATTCCTTTTATCATACTTTTCGTCCACTTTCTTCTTCAAAAAATGCGCAGCTTTCCTCCATATGTGCTTTCCAAATTGTTCCATTTGAAACGTTAACTTTTTGTTCGCAGTATTTCGCGCTGTGAGTAACACATTACTTACAATTTCCGATTTAACACATGTTTCTATCACCAGTGAGCATAAGTCGCAATTTATACTTACTAATTAATGTTTTACGAATTCCAGAAATCTGGTTGAAAATTTTATTTTGTAACTGCCACTGTTCACTCCGAAGACACTACACACATTGTACTGTATGTCTATTCCTAATTGTTTCTAACTAACTAAACACTACATGTGCTAAATGTCAAGTTCACCAATAATGAAATAGGCGTTCACTCGAAATAATGTCAAGGGCTGTACTTACTAATCTTTCATTTGTATCCAACTTCAGCATGGTATATTCCAACGTTGTTAATCCACCACTAGTAATCAATCAGTAGTATAACACTCACACCTTTACAACATAGTTATGCAGTCGCCAATAAAAATATAACTTCGCAAACGTAATAAGCTCAGCAAAGATTTAACATCTCCACACCAAACAACTACGTCGCAAAATATACATATACACTATATTAACAAAAGTCACCGAACACCCCTTCAAAAGCAAATGAACGGATCCACTGCGTTGTTAAGATACGCGGTACAGCTGCAAACGGTATAAAAAAAGCCTGCAACTGACTGCAATCATATCGCACTGTGAGGTGGAGTGAAAATGTCGCGGCGGGAGAGAACAGACTTTAAACAAGTTAGTAAAATCATGCAATACATTGATTATGAAACGCTTTCCAACATACCAGAAATTATTACTCAAGTTATGAGGATAATGGCTGTGGAATAAATCTCGCTCCTGTGTCCTGACCTTTGACCCCATTTCGATGATATTCAACAGAACCGGTTCAGTACACCTCAAGAATAACATACTAAAGTTTTTGTCGCAATAGAAGCAGTTTTACGCAAGTTATGAGAATAATGGCTGTGGAATAAATCTTGATTTTGTGCAACGACCTTTGACCCCATTTCGTTGCAATTCAACAGAACCGGTTCGCTATACCTCCGGAACAACATGATAACGTTTTGTCGCAATCGAAACATTTTTTGGTAAGTTATGATGCACAAGGGCAATGGAATGGATCCCACTCCAGTGCCCGGACCTTTGACCCCATTTCGCCCATTTTCAATAGGGTTCGTCCCCAGTGGCTCCCTACCACATACTAAATTTCATCGAAATCGAACCATTTTTACGCAAGTTATGACGCATAAGGGCAATGGAACAAATCCCGCTCTTATGTCCTGCCTGACCTTTGACCCCATTTCGCCCATTTTCAATAGGGTTCGTGCCCAGGTGGTTTCCTACGACATACTAAAATTTCACCAAAATCGAATCATATTTACGCAAGTTATGATGCATAAAGGCAATGGAATGTATTCCACCTTTATGCCCTGACCTTTAACCCCATTTCGCCCATTTTCAATAGGGTTCGTCCCCAGTGGTTCCTTACCAAATACTAAAATTTCATCGAAATTGAAACATTTTTACGCAAGTTATGACGCATAAGGGCAATGGAATAAATACCACTTTTATGTCCTGCCTGACCTTTGATCCCATTCGCCCATTTTCAATAGGGTTCGTGCCCAGTGGTTCCCTACCACATACTAAAATTTCATCGAAATCGAACCATATTTACGCATGTTATGACGCATAAAGGCAATGAAATGGATCCCGCTTTTATGTCCTGACCTTTGACCCCATTCCACCCATTTTCAATAGGTTTCGTTCCCAGGTGGTTCCTTACCACATACCAAAATTTCATCGAAATCGAACCATTTTTACGCAAGTTATGACGCATAAGGGCAATGGAATAAATCCCGCTCTTATGCCCTGTCTGACCTTTGACCCCAATTTGCCAATTTTCAATAGGGTTCGTACCCAGGTAGTTCCCTGCCACATTCTGAAATTTCATCGAAATCGAACCATATTTACGCATGTTGTGACGCATAAAGGCAATGAAATGGATCGCGCTCTTATGGCGTGACCTTTGACCCCACTTCACCCATTTTCAATAGGGTTCGTCCCCTGGTGGTCCCCTACCACATACTAAAATTTAATCGAAATCGAACCATTTTTACGTGAGTTCTCGTGCCGACAGACAGACGGACGGAAAAAGCTGGAGCATATACGCTTCTTCAACCTACGGTTGGAAAGCGTAAAGAAGGAAAGATTGTTGGGTGTTATATTAGTGGGTTGTCCAAAAGAGAACCCGGGATGCGTTAAAACATAACCAAGTCAACTGTTTTGGATGTACTGACTAAGTGGAAGACACAGGGCGTGCTTGAAGCAGCAAAACGCGCCGGCATACCAAAGAAAATCCGTGATAGAGGACATCGAAGCCTCAGGAGAGTTGTTACAGCTAATCGATGAAGTGTTGCACAAGACCTCAGTGTACAGGTGAGTACAAATGCTGGAACCTCGGTATGTACACGTATCATTCGCAGATAACTTCATTCCATGGGTGTACCGTGGTCGTATGGCTGCTCATAAGCCATTCATTTCCACTCGGAATGCTACTCGCCGTTTGCATGGTGAAAAGAACATTTATCGTGGACCGCAGATCAATGGAAACGGGTCCTATGGACTGATTAATGCAGATACACGATCCATCAGTCTGATGGCCGTGTGTGGGTATGAGCGGCAGTCGGGGAAACGCTATTTACCACAGTGTACTGTTCCTACGGTCAAGTTTGGAGCTGGCAGTGTACTCGTGTGGGGGTGTTTTTCGTGTTATGGTCTCGGTCCATTGGTTATCTTAGACAAAGCTGTTAACCAGCACGCCTACATCGATATTCTGGACAATTATACCCTACCAGCCCTGTGGCAATACTATTGAAACGAGCCTTGTTGGTACCTACAGAATAATGCACCGAGCCATAAAGCAAGGACTGTTACGGCGTGGTTTGATGATATTTCGTATCGTGTGTGGACTAGCCAGCACAGAGCCCTGATCTGAATCCCATAGACCACCTATGGGACGAATGAGAGCGCCACATAAGAGTGGAACCAAGCCCTACTACTCAGCAATAGTTAGCGGCAGCATTATGTACTGAATGGAAGCGCATACCTATCGCTGTGTTCCAAAGCGTTGTCGAAAGCATGTCTCAAAGGGTCAGTGCATGCATTAAGGCCAAAGATGGACCGACACCGTACTAATGTATGTCAATAAATGCAGTGTTGTGTTTCTCTTTTAGGTGTCAGGTGACTTTTGTCAATATAGTGTATCTTTTCTCGTTTTTATCAACATGCATGCGTCACTTAGTACTGACCTCAGGTGTTGTCAAACCTCATTCATGTGAGAGAGAAGATATCGCGTTAAGTTTAGAAAGTGCAAAAGAGAACAAACTCAAATTTAAATGGCAAAAAGGAACTAAAATGGGATTTAAAATACAATATACGTCACAAGGGGATGTAAGGGCAGGTGATGCGTAACATCACAGCCTCTCCTTGGACAAATGTCAACCCCGCCTTCTCGTGGTGCATCCTGTTCCCACTAAAAGGGCTCTGACGACCGCAAATAGCGGTATAACTATACCATCGGGATCAGAGGAAATGCTATCCCACACTCACCAACCCGCTTGGCCAGCGTGGTGAGTTATGGCCAAACACCTCCAAAATGACTCTACAACTTAAATCTTGGCCCTCAGTCTCCGGCAGCTGGAATGTACCTGGCCAAGGCAGCGGCCAGTGCGACATGAAGGCAGAGGGTGCTAAGAATCCCGGAGGACCGGACTAGGCTGCCATTTGATGCTGACCTTGGCTACCTACAACGGACGCTCCTATCTTCTGATTCAAGGCTTCTTGAATTGGAAGAGGAACTACAAAGGATCAAGTGGGACATCGTCGGGCTGAGTGAGGTAAGGAGAAAAGGAGAAGATCTCATTGAACTGAAAAGTGGACATCTCTTCTATTATCGTGGGACAGATACTGGCAGAACTAGTGGTGTTGGATTTATAATAAACAAGAAACTGAAGGATAAAGTGGTAGAAGTTGAAAGTTCCTCTGACAGAGCTGCACGACTCGTTATCCAACTCTCGAGAAGATACCAGGCTCAAATTATTTAAACTTATGCACCAACCACAAGTCATCCTGAAGAAGAAATTGAAGACTTTTATGAGGAAATTCGTCATCTAAATAATAAAGGTAAGCAGCACTTGAAGATAATTATGGGAGATTTCAATGCAAAAATAGGGCACCGGCAACAGAATGAAACTTCAGTAGGTAAATTCGGGTCACGGCAACAGAAACCAGCGTGGAAATACTCTCGTTGAGTTTGCAGAGGCAGAAGGATTTTTCATCTTGAATTCCTTTTTCAAGAAAAAGCCACACAGGAAATGGACATGGAGACATCCAATTGGGACGACAAGTGAAATTGATTTTATTATGTGTAACAAAAAATTCGTCATCGAAGACTGCAGTGTGCTAAACAAGTTCAACACAGGTAGTGACCATAGATTGGTGAGATGTAAGATGCACCTCAACACTAAACTGGAACGTGGCAAGCTCATAAGACAAACAAAATGTATTGACATAACCAACCTTAAAAACCACCATAATGCCTTCAAGTTGGAACTGAAGAATAGATTCTCTGCTTTAGAAGGCCTAATATCGGAAGAAGTGTATATTTCTGAAGTTAACAGAAAAGTAACCAAAGCTCTTATGGAAACAGCAACAAAATTAGCTGGGTCTAAGAACAAGTTGCATGTAAACAAATTATCAGGAAAAACCAAAATGTTGATGCAAAAAAGAAGAGAGATGAGGACAACTAAAGAAGATGTGACTTCCAAAGTGGAATATATAGAGCTATGCAAGACAGCACGAAAAAGTATCACTGAAGACGTAAGGAAATTCAACTGTGAGCTAGTGAGGAAAGCAATTGAAAACAACCAAAGCCTAAAGATAGCAAAGGGACATCTCAGTAAAGGAAGAAAACAGATTATGGCTCTGAGAAAAGAAGATGGTACTATAACAAGAAATAGAGGCGAAATTTTGACAAGAGTGAAAGATTTCTACTCAAATTATATGAAAGGGATGATACATGTACTCCAGACATCATGAAAGGTACCAGAGTTCTTCCAGTCCTCCCAGCAGAAGTTGCTCATGCAATCAAGAACATGAAGCGGGGGAAAGCTCCAGGAGAAGATGGAATTACTACAGACATCATACAAGAAGCAAGTGGAGAAATTGAAACAGTACTCGCCCAAATTTTCACTCGATGCCTTAATGAAGGGAAGATTCCTGAGGATTGGAACAATGCTACAATGATCCTGCTACATAAAAAAGGTGACATTGAGGATCTCAGGAACTACAGACCTATCAGCCTCCTATCAGTGGTTAATAAAATCTTCACTAAAGTTCTTTCACACCGCTTGAAGGTAACACTGGACATGGCTCAACCGAGAGAACAAGCTGGATTCAGGAGTGGCTACAGCACAATAGATCATATCCACGTACTGAGAGAACTAATTGAAAGAGCGAGGGAATATGAACTTCCATTGTGCATGGCTTTTATCGATTATGAAAAAGCCTTTGATTCGGTGAAACCATCAGCAGTTACCACGGCTCTGAAATCCTGCGGTATTGAAGATGCATACATTAATATTATTAATAACATCTATGAAAATGCAAGTGCAAAGATTCGGCTGTTTGAAAATACAACACACATAAATATTGGAAAGGGAGTGAGACAAGGTGACACCATATCTCCGAAGCTCTTTAATGCCACATTGGAAAATGTCTTTCAATCACTGAACTGGGAAAACAAAGGGATAAAGATTAATGGAGATTATCTAACCCACCTTCGTTTTGCTGGTGACGTAGTCATTTTTGCAACTACCCCATCAGAGCTGCAGAGTATGATCCAGGAACTTGCTGACAAGAGTAAGGAAGTGGGATTAAAAATGAACTTTCAGAAGACAAAAGTGATGTTCAATGCTTTTACAAGAAATGAAAATTTATCGATTGATGGAGAAAAACTGGAGATAACAGATACGTACGTTTATCTTGGACAGCAGATATCAAGTGAGGGTCACATTGATGAAGAAATTAATCGGCGTACAAAACTTGCCTGGAGAGCTTTTGGAAGAAACAGCATAATTTTCAAGAGCAATATGCCATTATGTCTTAAAAGAAAAGTGTTTGATCAATGCATCCTTCCAGTGCTTACGTATGGTGCAGAGACGTGGACCTTAACTAAAGAGACATACAAAGGCTGCAGACAACTCAAAGCAGCATGGAGAGGTGCATGCTTGGTATAACCAGGAGAGATAAGAAGAGGAACTCGTGGATCCGAAAAATGACGAGAGTGGAAGACATCATGATCAGAGTTAAATCCCTGAAATGGCAATGGGCTGGACATACTGCCAGAAGGACAGACCATAGATGGACAGCCGAAATTTTAGATTGGATTCCAAGGGACAGGAAAAGACCCAGAAAAAGACCACATGGGAGATGGGTGTATGAAATTCGTAAATATGCGGGAGTGACATGGAGGAGACTGGCACAAGACAGACCGTTGTGGAGGAAACTTGGGGAGACCTTCGTCCAGCAGTGGATTGATAATGGTTGACAATGATGATGATGATGATGATACGTCACAACATCATGTATATAAAATAATGCGCAGTTTTTCCGCCAGGATGCATAAGTGCATTTTCTTTATTTTTTTATTTTTTGATAATGTTCTAGTTTGATTTCATTTTTCTAAAAATCTTCATCGCAAATTTCTTTTTTATGTCGGAAAGAATTCAAAAGACTCATTACACCGGAGATTTCCGTGTTGGCTTCAATTTTTTAAATTACTTATAGTCATACAGAGATGAAGGGTGAGTGTTTCAGCATAAAGATCTTGGTAAGACAAGATTATGGAGTGCAGTTCTTTCAAATCCGACCGTGTACATATCAAATTGGAAGAAACTGCGTATCATCTCCAGTAATAATTGAAGATTGGACGTTCTTTCCAGCCTTCGCAATTATCGGACGATAAAGGCATAAAGCAGATTTTCTTTTTTTCTTTTACCCATGTCATATTTTGATACACTAGTTTCTGAAAGAATACTTTTTTTGTAAACCCTGTGTTAAAATTTGGAAGCACGTGCTTTTACTAGGGCCCAGCTTTGTTGCTACCATTTGAAGTGTTATTCGATGATCTTCAAAACAATTCTGCTGATTATGGTATCCTTGTGTGTGAGAGAGAGAGAGAGAGAGAGAGAGAGAGAGAGCTAGGTAAAAGGATCAATGTTCTCATCTCACTTCACAACTGAAAGAAACCCAATATTAGGATCGACTGAAACAGCTTTGCAAATACATCTGCACCAATCAAAAGCGCATGCGCTTACAAAACGTGCATGACCTTAACCTCCTGGTGGTATGTTGTGCATCTCGATGGCAGTTTTTCTTAGCATTTCATACGGCAGCATAGCTGGCGTGAGATTAAGTACTGTGAGTAAAATTTATTGTCTGTGGTTGTGGAGTTCGATTTTTTTAAATGTTTTACATCAATTTATTCATTGAACTACTTATGCCAAAAAACAAAATTTGTAACAACTGATGTATCACCAAAACTGATGCTGCCATAACGGCTGGAACGAATTAACTCGGGGTTAGAAAAATTGGCTGAAATCAGCTCGGACGAGAACTTTCGCTGTTTAAGAAGTGGGCCAAACGCCGCGGGAAAAAGTGAAACAGCACATCAGAATTCGGCTAAGAGGTGACGATCGCCAATTGATAGGCCCCGAGACAAGACATGCTCGGCACATACTTGCTTCGAAAAATAAACAATCACAGTTCGTGGCTTTCGGGTGAGGTGGGTGATGTCACCAGAAGGAAGCATCTTCTTGAGATCGGAGCTGTACTGCTTCAAAGGAGTGTTGTACAGCGCATCAAAACAAACCCCCAACTCGAGGGGCGAATGAAGATGTTGACCAGCAGAAGAGTACTCGGGAATGTCTAATAAGACGGTGTCACCGTTGAGAGTAACGTAAGAATCCATAGGGAACAGAGGAGACGAGGAGGAAGCCGTTGGAATGCCAGAGGCAGCCGCAGAATACCTGCGTGCAGAAGCGCCTTCTTTGGGAGGAAATTGACGCAGCATGAGGCAATGTACTGGAAGCAGAGGCAGTAGAAACTGTAGAGGGCAGAATAGCGAAGCCATCAGAGACGTCCATGAATTCATCATCGTCGGCAGAGGCCAGGAACGTCGCATCCACGTTCTCAGTGGCACAGTCGGAGACTTGAGCAGGAGAAGACGTGCAAATGACAGGAGGAAAATTAAGAGGCTCTCCACTAGCAAGCGAAGATTGATTGATCAGGCACGTCTGTTTTTGAAGAGGCGACGCGAAGAGCTGCAGCAATGCGGGCGGGAACAGCGCCTTCATCGGCAGATGCCATAATCAATGGCAAGGGTTAACGAAGAAAAACAACCAGCTCGGTGTATAAATTAAAACAGTGATAATGAAAAAAAAAAATCAGCACTCACCCACTCGTGAGGGATCTTGAAGAAAATCACGAACCTATAACTTTGGCACACACACAGAAGAACAATGATGGGACACACAAAACACGTATGTGAAGCACTCAAACACGGAGCTCGTGAAGACACGTGTAGGCCAAAGGTGGACTGACACCGTACTAATGAATGTCAATAAATGCTATGTTGTGTTTCTCTTCTAGGTGTCCAGTGACTTTTGTCAATATAGTGTATGTGAAATGGGAAAAGCCAAAGACGTATCAGCACCTCTACCTATACTCAAAACGCGAATATTCATGTGTATATTTTGTATTTTTGCTTTTGCATTGTAGAACGAAGAACATTTGAACTCATCGGTTACCCCGTACAATCTTCATCAGACTCCACTGCTCTAGAACATCGGCCAGCTGACTGCTTGTTTTGCTGTTTATGCATCACCCATTGTACAGCCCTCGACAGTTTGTTTGTTATTGCATAGCAGAGAAGGTTTGCCGTTTCTGACATACTAGCACCTTCTCGCCTGAAGCCCATTGTTGTGCCTCTTTTACAGTCTCTTAAATCACCAATCTTTCCCCTACTGTAACTATCTACGCTTCGTACAAGCTTGAATCTTTTGCAGTGAGCTGTTTACAAAGCCATTTTAATGCCATATTTGTATACGTAAGTGAGAATGACACTTATTGGTTGTTTGTTCCTAGTAATTTGCTACTTCAGTGTATAGCGAACGAGCCCTTTGCTGTCAATGATAGAATTCGAAGCACATCTTCCTTCTCCGGAGCCGGTCATTCTACCGACTGAACTACTCCGGCAAAGGCTTATTGTTGTCACTTGCCGTTTTGACATGTGCGTCACCCTATGGCAGATACGTCACATATATTTCACTCCCGCTCCTTGAGAATGGACTAAGACGGAATCGTACCCGCGTCAGTAGACAAATCATGCTTGAAAGAGTTCTCTGTAGAAGAAGAAATTTATGTATTAATTCTACAGTATAAGGTTTTTTACTGTGGGTCCTATTTTGAGAGAACGGCTCAAAATAAAGGTCTTACCATGTCGATGAGCCAGTTGAAGAGAAACATGAGATTGGGGCAACGGTTCGAGCGTTGTGGGGCGGCAAAATTTCTCATGTAAAGTCTATGAAAGAAGCGCGCGGTTGACATTCGATCGCTGCGGTTCACTCGCGCGTTGTTGAAGGCGGAAGCATGGAGGGATTGTGATAGTCCACAGTCCGAAGTCTTCTCTTTTCTGAGCGAACCGTTGCGCAAAGCAACGCTAGCAGGCATTCGTTTCAAGGTATCTTCTCATCGGAACAGCAAACACACTCCAAAACCTGATTACGTTATGCCGTTGGACTGTGTGGTGTATACATACAATTTAATATTCCTTCGATTCAATTTATTCACGTAGGTAAACATTCCGGTGACCATTGTTAGTTAAAATATTTAGAATGTACATATTCAGTTGCGCCATCTATATATTCATTCTAAAAGGTTTTTTACTGTGAGACCTATTTGGAGAGAACGGCTGAACGTAAAAATATGGTTCAGGTTAGAAAATAAAAGTCTTATCATGTAGATAGAAAACTGAGATTGGAGCAACGGTTCGGGCGTGGCGGGGAGGCAAAGTTCCCATGTAAAGTCTGTGGGAGAAGCGTGCGGACGTTATCTACATCAAGCGCTCAGTTCAGTGTCAGACTTGGTGTGTGCATGGTGTTCTGTGATCAGACCTAAAGTAACCAAATACTTTATTGCATACTTACCCTTAATAGAATGTCCTTCCGCAGAAAAATGAAAAGGAAAAAAAAAAAAAAAAACGTAAGAGCCTTACTGGAAAGCGTGAGCGATCAATGGGTCACAACTATATGTCTCATACAACAGAGAATGAAGAGTATTTGCAACGCGAATCTCATTCCAACAACATTTACAAACACAGTTGTGACTGAAGATGAGAGTGAAAGAGTGCGCTATCCAGTTGAATTTTTGCACACGATCGAGATGAGTGGACTTCCGCCTCACATTTTATGACTGAAAAAGGGTGCAGCCGTGATGCTCATCACGAACCTGGCCGCCCCGGTGGCTCAGTGGTCCAAACGCTGGCTTATTATCATTCGTTCGTGAAGGGTCCGGGTTCGAATACCGGTCAGGCATGGATTTTGTGTTTGTCTTACGGCACTAGCTCTCTCTCTCTCTCTCTTACCTGGAACCAGTGACCCTAAATTAGGGACGAGCGACTGCTTATAGCTCATGGAGTTGCTCACAGTGGTCGTTAAACCTTCAGTCAAAAAAAAACAAAAAAAAATCAGGAACCTCGACTATTGTCTTTACTGAAGTGGTTGAATGAATTTGTCAATCAAATAAAGTTTACATTTGTTGTTTTATATGAGTTGATCCTTTTCAAAAAAAAAAAAAAAAAACTAACTGTCGATTCCAATGGATTACGTCTAGTTCTAACTAATTTCAGACGATATGTGGAAGAAACACCGCACATTTTTCTCGAACCGCACGCGAAGGAAACTAATTTTACGTTCGGGCGCTAATATAGTGAACGAGTCCTTTTCTGCCGGGGATGCGCTTCGAACTCACATCTTCCTTCTCCGGAGTCGGATATTCTACTGGTTAAACTACGCCGATAAAGTCTTATCGTTGTTTCCGTTTTGATATGTTCGTCACCTCTGAGGTGGCTACATCACCAAAAAAAAAAAAAAAAAAAAAAAAAACGAGAAAGATGACACCGAATTTTCGGGGGCAACGAGCACGTCTTTTGAATCCGTTTTAACGCAAATTAAATTTATCAAAGCTATTCAAAGTCAATGGAATAGCTTTGATAAATAGTATCTGACCGAAGAAAGAAGTTCTTCAATCGGGTTTTTAATCCTGCTGATATTGCTGTAAACGGAACCGTGAACTTACGCCCTCTGGTTGCAGACTTGTGCATTAAGAACAATTTGAAATTATATGATAAACATTTCGCAGCGGAAACTCTCTCAAACAAAGAAATAATTTTTCAAATCGGACTCTTAGAAGCAGAGATA
The DNA here is from genome assembly GCA_039090855.1 of Macrothele yani. NCBI lineage: Eukaryota > Metazoa > Arthropoda > Arachnida > Araneae > Macrothelidae > Macrothele > Macrothele yani. The sequence goes on from CM077028.1 coordinate 54,909,260, forward strand.
TCGACAAATTTAAGATATGCGTCTACGCCCCTGGCGAGAAAAAACATGCATTATTTTAAAAAGAAAGTATTCTCAAAATGTTTTTCGATATGAATGGGATCGGTCCAGGAAAGAATTTTTTCAGTCGAGTTTTCAAGAGCTCAGGTTTTGCTGCAAATACATCAGAAGCAGAAATTAAAACTTATGCCTCCTGGAGGCCAAACGATTCTTTACCAAATGTTAAAAATTATATGAAAAACATTTCCTATCAATAGCTGTATGCGATACAGGAAAACGTTTTCAAATCGGAGCTTCAGAAGCAGAAATATCGGGGGAAACGCCGTTTACCATAACGCCCCCTAGCAGAAAGTTTGTGAGATATTTAAAAAAATTTTATTATATGAAAAACATGTGGCATCGGAAACGCTATCCAACAAAGAAAGAATTTTTCAAATCTGACTCTTAGAAGCAGAGATATTGGCAAAAATAAGATATACATCTACGCCCCCTGGCGGAGAAATCCTGAAATATTTAAAGAAGAAAATATTCCCAAAAGGTATATCGACGTACGTGGTATCGGTCCAAGAAGGAATGATTTCCATCGAGATTTTAGAAGCTCAGATTTTGTGGCAAATACATCAGAAGCAGAAATTAACTCTTACGCCTCCTGGTGGACAAACCATTCTTTACCAGAAATTACATGCAAAAGATTTCTCATCAGGAGCTTTATCATCTGAAGACAAAAATTTTCAAATCGGAGTTTTAGAAGTAGAGATATCAGGGAAAATGTAATTTACTTTTACGCCCCCTAGCGGAAAATATATGCGTAACTTGAAAATTTGACTATACCTAAACTATTCTTTGACATGAATGGAATCGAAAGGTGACAGAGTTTTTTCAATCGGATGTTTAGAGGCAAATTTATGTAATAAAATATATTTTGAATTCGTTGGCATCTGCATTTACGCCCTCTAGCGGCCAAATTGTACATCGTAAAAAAAAAACAAAATAAAAGATCATCATGCTCACATTTCGCGCTTCCCAATGCTAAAAAAAATTTCAAATCGGACTAATAGTTGCAGAGGTATGGTGTCCACAGACGGACGAACAGACAAACCGATAACACAAGCACGATCTTGTTTTTACAAAAGACGTGCTAAAAAACAACGGGGTCACCGTATTATTTCCTTGTTAGTCAAGGGACATCTGTGTTGTTACCTGCTTCTTCAAATTTCTTAATTACTTGTAGTTATTCAATAATTTCACTGATGTGTTAGCTTCTTCGACTCCCGATGTATTCGTCACATTAAATTACTGTCGCCATGTTCACATTTTCAACCTCATCAAACAAAAGTTTAGGACACTTCAACTGAACACTGACGTCGGAACTTTAATTCTGTTTACATTCGCATTCACCCTACCGTGTTTAATTAAGAAATCCCTCTACGGAATATTCGGTACAGTCTGCTTCGGGACAAGGAAGGCAATTGCATTTCTGTTACCTTGCGAGAGATTGCGGTTATTGCTGCCGGCTTACTGAGGCCGAACTTAAGAATGGCGAGACATTGCCAATTAACAAATCCCGTGACCGTTCAGTCAACTACGACAGATGTCTTTAACAGTAAGTTTTTTAATAAACGGTGGGAGCCATTTTAAAACCAGTCGTTTTGATTATTTCAAAATTTTCCTATTCGAAGTCCTTCAACCAGGAAGTGTAAAGTTATATCATGTTTCCCACTCTATCTCTTCCACTAACTGTTCAATTTGAAAATCCCTGTCTCTGATATCTTCCTTCACCTATAGCTCTTCGTGCACAGTTTGCTAATTTTCGTAACATACTTTTCTGTCGCTAGCGGGAGAAAATAACTATTTCTATTTCTACATATTTAATCGATGATAGAAATCGGCTTGATTTTCATCTTATTTTGTAACGGATATGAATAACTTTGAAATATTTTATTCGTGCCGGAAAAGATTCAAACGACGTGCTGAAAAAAAAACAAGGAGGATAGCACGTCTGATTCGGTGCATTTTTTCTTGTTTTTTTTTTTTTTAGTTGTTTTGTTTTCAGGTGGAAAAATTAGTTTAAATTTCCCGGCTTAGTGGCATTGTGTATACGTCCGCATCATGACCTTCAACTGCCCGTGAACTCACAATCTTTATTTATTTATGTTATTATTGTTTAGCTCTAGAGAATCGAATTAATCGCCACTAAACAAATACAGCATTCACGAACAATAAGATTTCCGTATTTCAAAATAGGAAATATACTTTTTTCCCTGAAGAACGCTCTTCTGAAGGTCTTGAAGGCATTTCTTTATTCCTTTGTTTTCGTTCCGTCTTTTCCTCAATCGCTTACATTAAATCTTGCGTAAGAGTGGGGACTGCATTAAAGAAAGCTGTAAGCAATGAAAAAAGAATTCTCAGTTCACGTAATACTCCATGATGAAAATACGAAACAAACTGATTGCGTTATATAATGTCTTTCAGCACGCACATATGCGTGTTAGAAATTATGTACTTGTAATACCATTTTCCTCGTTCTTCCACGCTATCTCCGTTTCTAAATGTCGGATTTGAAAAATTCTTTTTGTATCAGATGCCTACGAACATGAGCCAGAACATTTATTTTATCCTCTTTTATAGCCTCAGTTTTTATAAGATATTGGGCTGGAAAGAAAGTAATGTCTGTAAATGCAAAAGAACAAAAAAAAAGTGCTAATTACCATATGTACAAGTACAAATCAGTCAAAAATGTAGTTGCCATCGTTTCTCACGACCGGCTCCCATCGTCTGGATAGTTGTTGAATACCGTCCCAGTAGAATTGTAGCGGCTTGGACGAAAGCGAAGTAAGTACGCGTTCGACATCGCCCCCGTTAGTGAACCCCCTGTTCATCCAGGAAATGCTGCAACGATCTGAAAAAGGAAGTAGTCGCTTGGAGCAATGTCTGTATAATAGGCTGGGTGCAGCAGCAGCTCCCACTCAAGGTCCCTGATCATGTGACAGGTCGCCCGTTCTGAGTGAGATCTCGCTCCATCCTGATGTATGAAGACGCCCTTGTGATTCAGCCGTGCTGGTCGTTTCAACGTCAGCGATTTATTTTTCCCTGTCATTATTGAATTTACCTAGTATGTTATATTTTAATAGCAATAGCAAACTGTTGAATATAGAGTAAATATATATATATATATATATCGAACAGCCGGTAGGTGGATCTCACTTCACGACGAAAAACATGTTGCATTTTTCTCAATCCATCCTGTAGAGTGTGTCCACATCTTATATACATTATAATTTATATTTACAGTCGCTTTGTTTCACATCATTCCATTTTTCACTTCATCTCATGGCACTCTTTATTCCGCTTGACTTCACAAAACATCACAGAGAGGAACACTTGAGAATTCCAGTTCACGGCACAACAAAATTTTACAGACACGGTTAGCAGTGGCTTCACGCACTTGACTTGACTTAAGAAAGTTCAGAGCAGTGAGCAAAATGGCTAAGAGTATCTACGAAAATCATAAAGTGGATCCCGTGATGCTGTTTCTAAACCACATCTTCGCTCACTCCCCGCCCCGTCCTCCACTCAGTAAGAGATATGCCACTATTTTTAGTAATAAGCGCCGCTAAAGGTCGTGTATCGGTGCATGTAGTTCCCACTAGTGTCATGTGAGGCATTCAACTGATTTTCTTCAAACTGGACATCTAGGCCGTCCAGCGTCTATGCTGGATCTGGAATCCCTCGGAGACGAAGTTGCGGGAAATCGCAAATACCCTTAACAGAAGACAGGTTGGAAGACATGACTGTTGACATCACACAACAGACAATTAAGATTGAGGAGGGGGGGTAATGCAAGGAAAATACCTTTTATTGTTGAAAAATGTTGTTAAATAAGTTGTTTTTGCTATAATTGGTGGAAGATATCAGTTAATTGTCCATGTTACATCAAAACACTAGCATATTTCATTGCAAACGCTCTTCTTATTGAAACATTTCGTAAAGTTTAAATCACCGGATAGTTTAAGATATGTAACTCAGAACCATAACTGAGCACTAAATAGCACTCAAAAACACATACGTGGAGACGTATATCAAGTTAAATGCTGATGTACGTTAAATAAAACCAATATGTTCCAATTGCAGATTTAAAATACGAGATTTATTTACAACTAATAATCCTACCAGAAATTTGGAAAAATCCCTGGTTTCATTTTTAACACCATACGTATATTAGATCTTCTGATGTCTATGTGAGAAGCTCATAAGAAGTTTTGGAAAGGATTAAATCTTTCAACTCCCAGGGTTCGTCTTCCTCTTTTATTATGGCGTCTTTAGACATGATTTCATTGTTTCCAAATGTTCCGCTTAATCAGGTCCACACTATAATTGGCGAAAAATTTGCCAATACTCAAACCATTTCACTTCTCGAGTCCCAGTCAATTCTCTCGGCACTTAAGCTAATTGCGCGCAGTTCTTTCTTTGGTTTTAATGGCGTGATTTATCAACAAAAGCAGGGAACACCCATGGGTTCCCCCTTATCCCCCATTCTTGCTGAATTCATTTTACAATCGCTGGAAGATCAAGTTCTGTCAGTTTTTCTTCAAAAACCGTCATTATTTATTCGTTATGCCGATGACATTTTAGTTTTCTGGCCACACCCTGTGGAACAACTTGTTTTTGTTGTTGACCGAAACTCTTTCTTCTGTTTACCCTACTTTGAAATTTACTCTGGAACTCGAGAAGGATGGTACTCTTCCGTTCCTTGATTTTTTTTAACCCGAAATACTGTATCAAACGTTATTAGTTTTTCTGTTTACAGAAAACCGACTTTCGTGCCGATCCTTATACCCTCCGCATCTGCCCATCCGACTTCCTATAAACTTTCAGCCCTGCGGTTTTAATAAAGCGGGCTTTCACTCATTCTTCGTCTGTTGGTTTACGTAGGGTTGATATCTAGAAGATTTACCGGATGGCTACTGCCTACGGTTACTCAAGAGATCTCTTCAATAAAGTTGTCCGCAACCAACATTCTGCGTCTTATACTACTCTACAACGAGACGTACGACAGATGAAGTTTGTAGGTTCTATAGATAATTTTCCTTTGGTTAATTTTACCCTGAAAAATCTCTGTACAGGAAACATAACTTAGAGTTTGGGGTCCGCACGAATAATATTTATAGCCTTATAAAGAAGGGCCGCGACCCAATCCAGACCGCCCAAAGACATTGTGTATACACTGATTGGCCACTTCATTATGACAACCCCCTCAGTACTTCGTTGGGCCACCTTTTGCCTTTAATACTGTGTCGATTCTTCGTGGCATGGACTCCACGAGATGTTGATAGGTGCTTTGTGGAATCTGAGACCATGCTTGATGAATAGCACTTTCCAGGAGTGTGAGATTGCAGGGTTGTGGATCCAGTTATCTGATGGCTCGTTCAATTTAATCCCACAAATTCTCAATGGGGTTGAGATCTGGAGATTGTGGGGGGCCACCTAAGCAAAGTAAACTCACCGGCATGCTCCTGAAACCAATCCTGTACAATACGAGCACGATGACAGGACGCATTATCTTGTTGAAAGCAGCCATCACCATTGGGATAAACCATCCACATGACAGGATGCACTTGGTCCGCAACGATGTTTAGATATGATGTGCCAGTCAGACACGAATTAAAGAGGCCAAAGCATGCCAGGAAAGCATTCCCCAAACCATAACGCTGCTTTCACCAGTTTGAAGGGTTGTAGCAATGCATTTGGGGTTCATGTTTTCGTGCTGTTTCTTCCAAATTCTCACTCGGCCATCGGCATGGTGTAACTGAAAATGTGATTCATCGGACCACATAATTTATTTCCAATTATCGACTGTCCAATCCTTGTGCTCCTGTGTGAACTGGAGATGTTTTCTCTTGTTAACTGCAGACAGCAAAGGTATTCTAACAGGCCTTCGGCTGCCATATCCCATCCGATGCAGTGTACGGCAAACAGTGCGTGCAGAGATCATTTGATGGGATCCTTGTCTGTAATTTGCTGCACTGTTGCCCTTCTGTTGTCTGTTACCAGTCTGGACACTTTCCGTTCCGACCAAGCAGTCATTAGTCGATGGCGACCACACGTTGCACGCAGAGACCCAGCTTTTTGGCTGACAGTTCAGTCTTTAACCCTTTAACGACCATGACCCAAAAATCTTGTATAACTCTAAATACCATAACTCCCGAAATTTTGTGTATTGGATCTCTTCTTTGTTTTATAACAACAATAGTGACTGAGGGTAACTCCAGCTGATTCCTCATATGGCGTGCAAAAATGGGTTGGAAATTTGACTCACTCTGGGCAGGCGTTTCGGGCAGCTATAGTCGTTTGTAGATACTGGAGGTTTGGGCGTTATGGTCGTTAAAGGTTTAAACACTTTAACAACAGCTGCTCTGGAATATTTCACGAATGCGGCGGTTTTCGGTGATACTCGCTCCATGACTCCGAGCTCCTACAATCATCATACGTTGAAAGTCCGTCAAATCGCATTTTTTACCCATCTCGTCACCCAAAAATCACTTCTACTACTATCGCAGGCACTAAGCTTTCCCTTTTTATACTAGCCTCGCCCTCTGGTGGCAACAAAGTGCAAGCATAGCTCATTTGCTTAAAACTGTCAGGTGGTCATAATAAAGTGGCCACTCAATGTATAAGTAGGATTCCCTTGATTTCTAGGGTTTCTACTATGCCGAATAAGTTCTATATAGGTTCTACACTTAGGATTTAGCTGTTAGAATGAAAGAGCACAAATATAATATCAGGACCTGCTCTTCTACTACAGTCCTTGCCAGAACTGTTAATCAAGGACAGTATAAATCAGATTGGGAAAACGCTACGATTATAGCTTCAGCACATAATCGACGTTCTATTTTCTTCACAAAACGTTTGTGTATAGCTCGATATGCTCAAAGATGTTGCAATGGGTACCTGCCAGATTTTATTCCACAACCGTGGAGGTTACTGATTGGAACTTTTCCTACGAATGATGATATGGCCCATGACGAACAAGCTACACGATCAGCTGTTCTCTTTTCTTCTTATCGATTACCATGTTGTGGCAACCTGTTCTCTTTTCTTCTTATCGATTACCATGTTGTGAAGCCTAATGTATCATGGGATGTCTCTGTATTTAACACCAGCCTCACTGTTTCTCTGTGACAAAGGCCGCGGGTGGCCTAGTAGTCAACGTTCGTGACTGCCACGGAAAAGACCTAGGGTTCGATCCCAGGCAGGTACGAACGCTCGAACCACTAAATATCCGCCTTGCGTTTGATGTGCACATTAAGCCGGCGGGCCCCGGGTACTGGACCTCCGGTATTAAATAAGGGTCACCCTACCCCTTTCTATCTCGCTTCCGTGTGACTTTCCTATCGGGAACTCTAGCCCAAATCTCCTAGCTTCCTATTTCTAAGGGTTGTCTAAGACCTCGGGTCAGACACTCCCTTCCTAAAATTCTCTACATATGATCTGATCTCTGTGACAGTCTTCCTGATGATGGGACTATAGTTAGTTCTGAAAGGTCTTGTAAGTAGTTTTCAATTATTGGGTTTTAATTGTAAATATATCTTGTATTTTAATTCTGCAATTGGAACATATTGGTTTAATTTAACGTTTATAGGCATTTAACTTGATATACACTGAAGTGCCAGAAAAGCTGGTACAGACGAGCTTATGCAAAATACATAGCAACGTCACCTATGCGCGTACTCCGTTGCGTTCGCCAGTGCGTATATAAAGTGATAGACATCCTTCTCAGCAGTCAGAGCTGTTTTCGGCATGAGAATGACAAGTAATAACGATTTATGCGATTTTCAACGCGGTATCATAGTTGGCGCTCGTGAGATGGGCCATAGTATTTAGGAGGTAGAAATGAAGATCGGATTTTCACGGACGACCATTGCAAGGGTGTACCGTGACAACAAGAATTCCGGCAAAACCTCCAACCTACAATGCCAGGTTGGTTGGTTAGTTGGTTTATTTTTATGGCGCAAGGGCCATGTTTGGCCAAAGAGCGCCAGACACAAGACAAATAAATAGTATTAAAAACGTGGTAAAAAGCTTAAAATCTGACTACCTACGATACCAGTGTGGCCGTAAAAAGACATTGGGTGAACGCGACCATCGTCGGCTGTCAAGAATCGTTTCACGCGATAGGCATGCAACATTCTCGCAGGTATCATCGGAATTCAATGCTGGAGCCTCAACAAGCATAAGCGTCCGGACTGTGAAACGTACCCTGCACGATATGGGCTTTGCGAGCCGACGCCCAACTCAAGTCCCCTTGATGGGTGCACGACACAGGGCTATGCGCCTCGCTTGGGCACAGCAACACCGCCACTGGACACTTGATGACTGGAAACAAGTATCCTGGTCTGACGAGTCGCATTTCCAACTGTATCTGGCAGATAGAAGGATTCGTGTGTGGCGCAAACCCCATGAAGCCATGGATCCCGCCTGTCAAAAGGGAACTGTACCAGCTGGGGGGTCCGTAATGGTGTGGGGCGTGTTTAGCTGGCCTTCACTGTGACCCCTGGTACGTCTACAAACGTATGTGACCGGCCAACGCTATGTGCGCGTCCTTTCTGACGAGGTACACCCGTTCATGTCCTTCATTCATGCTGATGGGTTGGGCCTGTTCCAACAGGACAATGCACCTCCACATGAGTATCGGGACGCCCCATTATGGTTAGAGGAGCATTCATCTGAGCTTGGGGTGTTGCCATTCCCACCCAAGTCCCAGATCTGAACGTAATGGAACACATTTGGGATGCCATGCAACGAGCTATCGAACACAGAAATCCGAGACTTCGGAATACACCCGAATTGTGGAACGCTCTGCAGGAAGTATGGTGTGCATTGCCTACAGTATATTTCCAAAAGCTGATGGAGTCCATGCCCCGTCGTAGTTCTGCAGTCCTGCGCTCCCGTGGGGGACCTACCAAGTATTAGACTGGTGTAACAGTTTTTCTGCCACTTCAGTGTACGTTTCCACGTATGTGTTTTTGAGTACGTTCTCTACGTATGGAATTCTGGTGATCACTAAATAGCACGTACGTCCAGGAATGCTATTCAGTGGTTGCACTTACGGCTTCTTTCCATAATAGTCACCGCCTTCTGATAATTGGGGGGGGGGGGGTACACAGATATATTTTTCCTTACCTTCCCAGCTCTCTTGTTCTTCTCACTATAAAACAATGTATTATTTTTACTTCAGAGCTCCCCTTTCCCCCACCCTGTCAATTTATTCACCTTTAGATACTTCATGATGAAATAACCAGAATTTATATCACCTGTATTGTACGAGTAATTAGGGGGAAAATCATTACATTGAACTCTTTCAAAGGTGAGTGTCAACAATGTATTTATTCAGTTAAAGTAAAATTTTGCACCTATACGTTAGTGACATTTCACATGTAGGATTAGTTTATAGAATAAAATCTTGTTCTACACAACCTTGAGTTAGAAGCAGGAACATAATAAGTCTATAGTTCCCATTTAATCACAAAGTGATCCAAAAACGCTCCTCCTCCCGTCCCTGTTTGATACGAAAATCTTTGCCACTTTCTCCAGCTCAGCGTATGTTCTGCTGGACATAGAACAACGCTACGTGCTTAAGCCGTATTCTTTTTTATTTTTTTTTTTTTTTTGAATGGAGGTTTAACGACCACCATGAACAACTCAATGGGCTATAAGCAATCGCTCGTCCCTAATTTAGGGCCCCTGACTTCAGGGAAGGGAGAGAGCCAGTGCCGTAAAACAAACACAACATCCATGTCTCACCGGGATTCGAGCCTGGACCCTTCTCGCACGAATGATCAGGAGCCAACAATTGGAGACCACTGCGCCACAGGGGCGACGAGCCGTATTAGTGTATTTAGGGCAGTAATAATAAATTCTCAATGTTTTAACTGATTTGTAAAAAAAAAATTTCTTACGTCAATGTAGACTGTCCCTTGGTTCCCCATTTGGCGAAATATTGGGGGCGGGGGGGAGACGCGTCCCCGAATTCCTATAGGCCGTGACGTCCGTGACTCCTTACTGCTTGTTCAAGTTAGTGTGGCGTACTTACCGCTGAGGTGACACAAATGTCAAAACGGCGAGTGGCAGCGATAAGCTTTGTCGGTGTATTTAGAACAGTCAACTCTGGGGAAGGCTGAGGTGTGCTCGAATCCCATCATCGAAAAATTTGTGACTTTATTTTCACATTGACTCCCGAACGTAAAAATGAATGGTAAATTTGGGTTTACTGCGTGAAATACAGGGTCTCCGAGAATTATTGGACACATTACAAAATCATCTACAAAAAAAACTATGAGCATTGTCTGTTTTTCTATGTCACGTATTACTAACACGTTTCTGAATTTTTGTTTTGCAGAATTGTTATTTCCAGAATCCGATAGATGGCGCTAGGTGTGGTCTGATGACGAATGTATGAGAAATGCGCAATCAGTAGTCATGTCATCCGTGAAGGCGATGTGTGTGTTATGGCTTGCGGAATTAAAGTATATCATTAAAGTTAAAAGACGGTATCGTTTATAGTACGGTTGTAATCCTCCGTCAGCGAATTCAATTAAGCGGTGAATGAAATAATTTAAAGAAACTGGCAATATGGAACATCGTGGAGGAGCCGGTAGGCCTAGCGTCAGCGGTGAGACGGTTGACCAAGTTAATGAAAGTTTCCGACGAAGCCCCAGGAAATTCTTTCGTAATGCAAGCAGAGAACTGTGCATTCCGAAATCGACAATTCACGATATTTTGCACAAGAAATTAAAGTTTCATGCTTATAAAATTGAAATAGTGCAAAAGATGCATGTAAATGATCACACTCTGCGATACGATTTCGCTGTGGATATGCTGAATCGGGTGGAAAATGACGAAAGCTTTCTCAGTACTGTAATTTTCAGTGGTGAATCCACATTTCATGTATCAGGTATTGTGAATCGTCAAAACTGTAGGATACGAGGCAGTGAACCACTTCATGCTGCTATTGAACTGGAACGTGATTCTCCAAAAGTTAATATGTGGTGCTCCCTATCAAAAAGAGAAGTGACTGGCTCTTTCTTGTTCTGCAAAAAAAACATAAATGATGACATTTACTTGGATATGCTAGAAAATTTCGTTATATCCCAGATCAAAAGATATGACAGCGTCGTTTTCCAACAAGACGACGTATACACGTTGACAAATGCGCTGGTCAACGAGTGTCCGTAAGTGCCTAAATGAGCATTTCCCCAACAGATGGATTGGGCGTGGTGGTCCCATTCCGCGGCCTCCTCGCTCTCCAGATCTAATTCCATTGGATTATTTCATGTGAAGGTTATGTCAAGGATCGTGTCTATCAGACACCTTGTACTGATTTGTAGGAATTGAAGAAGCGTATCATTGCTGCTATTAATTCCATAACTCCTCAGATGCTTTCCAATACATGGCATGAAATCGAGTATTGCTTGGACGTACTACGCGCAACCAAGGGATCTCACATCGAAATTTATTAACTTGTGTAGTTACATTGTAAGTTAGTTTCTATCTGTTTAATGTTTTGTTTTATATAATTTTGTAATGTGTCCAGTAATTTTCGGACACCCTGTATTATGCGGACTCGCGGAATCATATGCAAATAAGTGATGATGGCATCGGTTTGAGAAAATAAGCAGCAGCATAAAAGGAGCTGTTGGGGTGGAATGCATAGCATCGTTTCCGGAATGTAAAGAAAGGATTTTGAGATAGCAGATTTGTTGTAATGCCTGCAAGGACCATTTAACAGATGAACAGACATGGATGGAAAGCGGTCGGAAGACCAGAGGCACACCAAAGTCAGGTGGAAGTTCCAAGATGGCAGCATAAGAATCCCTCTGTCGTACACAGGCGTTGGATCCAATTTCAAAACACGAAGTCAGCTTCCCGAAGGTACAGCGAAGAAAGGCTTAAGGCTACATTATCCGTCAATAACCGATATCTCAGATGAACTGCCTCGGAGGGACATGTGGACTTTCACGACGTAGCTGTGATCTGCCGTTGCTGCGGCTACAGAAACGGTGGTATCTGCTTCTGCTGTGCGCAAAAGCTTTCACGAATGAGATCTTCATACCAGGCTACCAGCACTCTGGGTGCTCCTTATCCCCGTCACAGGAGGAAATGTTTGAATTGGGCAATACCTCACGTCCAGTGGACTGAAAACCCATGGAGGTCAGCACTCTTCATAGATGAGTCCAGATTTGCTTTTCAGAGGGAATACAGACTCGCCCTTATCTGGAGAGACCGACGGACACGCTATCATCCATCTATGACCGTGAGAGTAACACTTATGGTGGTGCAAGTGCGCTCGTTCGGGGTGGCATCTGGTTAGGTGAATGCACAGACTTCTGTGCGTATGCTTTCAAGCGGATGCTCGACGCTATAGGGATGATGTTCTGGACCCCTATGTTCGCCTCTATGCAATTTCCATAAGAGATACATTTCTCTAGCGAGACGATATCGTTCGTCCTCACCGAACGACGCTGGCAGAACAATATCTTCAACAAGAGACGTTTGAAATAGCCAGCTAGGTCTCCAAATCTTAATCCGATCGAGCATGTTCGGTATCCTCTAGGGAGACCTGTTACTGCCTTCAAACCACCTCCGCAAGACCTGGATGGGCCTAGAGAAGCTTTTCACGAACAATACTGAGCTGCAGACACTGTCATTAACAGCATTAAACATCATTATGAAGCCTACAAGCCGCTCCGGTGGCGCAGTGGTCTAAGCGATGGCCTCTGATCATTCGTCCGTAAGGAGTCCGGGTTCGAATCCCGGTGAGGCATGGATGTTGTGTTTGTCTTACGGCACTGGCTCTCTCCCTTCCCTGGTACCAGCGACCCTAAATTAGGGACGGGCGACTGCTTATAGCCCATTGAGTTGCTCACGGTGGTCGTTAAGCCTCCAATAAAAAAATAGAAGCTTACAATGTTGTAAAGGAGGACCACAGTTCCTATTGTGGTACTTTTGCCATTTCATTTTGACATCTTATTTTTCACCTGGTTCTGTACGTGGAATGAAATGTTTCTTACGAAATGTTTTAGGGTGTTTCAGTAACATACGATATGATACAGAGGTTTTCACCAAATTAATTAGCATTACATTATTCCTTAATTTATGGAAACCAGTGTACTTCATGTATCATCATCATCATCATTGTCAACCATTATCAATCCACTGCTGGACGAAGGTCTCCCCAAGTTTCCTCCACAACGGTCTGTCTTGTGCCAGTCTCCTCCATGTCACTCCCGCATATTTACGAATTTCATCCACCCATCTCCCATGTGGTCTTTTCTGGGTCTTTTCTTGTCCCTTGGAATCCAATCTAAAATTTCGGCTGTCCATCTATGGTCTGTCCTTCTGGCAGTATGTCCAGCCCATTGCCATTTCAGGGATTTAACTCTGATCATGATGTCTTCCACTCTCGTCATTTTTCGGATCCACGAGTTCCTCTTCTTATCTCTCCTGGTTATACCAAGCATGCACCTCTCCATGCTACTTTGAGTTGTCTGCAGCCTTTGTATGTCTCTTTTAGTTAAGGTCCACGTCTCTGCACCATACGTAAGCACTGGAAGGATGCATTGATCAAACACTTTTCTTTTAAGACATAATGGCATATTGCTCTTGAAAATTATGCTGTTTCTTCCAAAAAGCTCTCCAGGCAAGTTTTGTACGCCGATTAATTTCTTCATCAATGTGACCCTCACTTGATATCTGCTGTCCAAGATAAACATACGTATCTGTTATCTCCAGTTGTTCTCCATCAATCGATAAATCTTCATTTCTTGTAAAAGCATTGAACATCACTTTTTGTCTTCTGAAAGTTCATTTTTAATCCCACTTCTTTACTCTTGTCAGCAAGTTCCTGGATCATACTCTGCAGCTCTGATGGGGTAGTTGCAAAAATGACTACGTCATCAGCAAAACGAAGGTGGGTTAGATAATCTCCATTAATCTTTATCCCTTTGTTTTCCCAGTTCAGTGATTGAAAGACATTTTCCAATGTGGCATTAAAGAGCTTCGGAGATATGGTGTCACCTTGTCTCACGCCCTTTCCAATATTTATGTGTGTTGTATTTTCAAACAGCCGAATCTTTGCACTTGCATTTTCATAGATGTTATTAATAATATTAATGTATGCATCTTCACCGCAGGATTTCAGAGCCGTGGTAACTGCTGATGGTTTCACCGAATCAAAGGCTTTTTCATAATCGATAAAAGCCATGCACAATGGAAGTTCATATTCCCTCGCTCTTTCAATTAGTTCTCTCAGTACGTGGATATGATCTATTGTGCTGTAGCCACTCCTGAATCCAGCTTGTTCTCTCGGTTGAGCCATGTCCAGTGTTACCTTCAAGCGGTGTGAAAGAACTTTAGTGAAGATTTTATAAACCACTGATAGGAGGCTGATAGGTCTGTAGTTCCTGAGATCCTCAATGTCCCCTTTTTTATGTAGCAGGATCATTGTAGCATTGTTCCAATCCTCAGGAATCTTCCCTTCATTAAGGCATCGAGTGAAAATTTGGGCGAGTACTGTTTCAATTTCTCCACTTGCTTCTTGTATGATGTCTATAGTAATTCCATCTTCTCCTGGAGCTTTCCCCCGCTTCATGTTCTTGATTGCATGAGCAACTTCTGCTGGGAGGACTGGAAGAACTCTGGTACCTTTCATGATGTCTGGAGTACATGTGTCATCCCTTTCATATAATTTGGAGTAGAAATCTTTCACTCTTGTCAAAATTTCGCCTCTATTTCTTGTTATAGAACCATCTTCTTTTCTCAGAGCCATAATCTGTTTTCTTCCCTTACTGAGATGTCCCTTTGCTATCTTTAGGCTTTGGTTGTTTTCAATTGCTTTCTTCACTAGCTCACAGTTGAATTTCCTTACGTCTTCAGTGATACTTTTTCGTGCTGTCTTGCATAGCTCTATATATTCCACTTTGGAAGTCACATCTTCTTTAGTTGTCCTCATCTCTCTTCTTTTTTGCATCAACATTTTGGTTTTTCCTGATAATTTGTTTACATGCAACTTGTTCTTAGACCCAGCTAATTTTGTTGCTGTTTCCATAAGAGCTTTGGTTACTTTTCTGTTAACTTCCGAAATATCCACGTCTTCCGATGTTAGGCCTTCTAAAGCAGAGAATCTGTTCTTCAGTTCCAACTTGAAAGTATTATGGTGTTTTTTAAGGTTGGTTATGTCAATACATTCTGTTTGTCTTATGAGCTTGCCACGTTCCAGTTTAGTGTTGAGGTGCATCTTACATCTCACCAATCTATGGTCACTACCTGTGTTGAACTTGTTCAGCACACTGTGTTGAACTTCATGTATAACGTCATCTTAATAATTCCTCCCTGAAATAGTTTGATTAGCATTTTTAATTCTTAAATAAAAACATATTTCTCTGTCTTACGTTGCAATAACGCATCTCAATTTTAGGTTGTGTCACAGTTGACTAACTTACTTTTGATTGACTGAATAGAAATTCATCTTCGACTCGATTTAATAATGGTACTTGAGGAAGTATGGCTTTTCTGAACGATAAAGGGTTATTTCATGGCCTTACATGACTTGATTGCTTAATTTGGTTTCAATACGATCTCAAATCAGACCTCTAATTGAGATGTATTTTTGTTCAAGGAGAAAGAGGAAAATCGTATAAACTGTTCTTGATGCTATAATAGCAAAGTTGCACACAAGGTCAGGCGCATGCTTTCCACTTTGGGGGGGGGGTGTGGAGGGCTTTCACTTTCGTTTCCGTCATGGCTTCATTACCAGTTGTCCTAAGGAAACCCATTACATAAAGGATTTTAACATAAATAAAGATCATTCTCTTCAGACGAGATACCGATGCTCAACCAATGCTGTGCCGCTGTCTTTTCTCTGGGAAGAATTCAGGTAGAGATGTCCATTCTTTTCACTATTCCTAAGTACGTCATACATTCTGTAATGTCGATTTTTTTTTTCATTAATAATGTATTATTAGCATCTTTCGAAATATTTCTTTGATCTGAATATAAAATTTTCTCTGAAAGCGTAAGAGAAGTTGTGACGTACCTGCCAGCAGGACGCACACGACATAAAGGCAGATAGCAGTCAGAACTAACGTGCTCAATTGGTAGAGTGACTTATTCCGGAATGAGGGGACCCGGGTTCGAGCCCCCAGCGTGGACAAAAATGACGGAGAAATTTACTTCGTTTAAAAGTTTTTGCCAACTTTTTGCTTTTGATGCATTGCATTGTTTGTTTGTTGATGTCCCCGCTTGAAGGACAAGGAGGTGTTGTGCCATTTCTGTGGTTTCAGAGGTCACAAGAATTGATAGTTACACTCAATGGGCAAATCATTAGAGCGCGTCGGTTCTCCTCTAGCGAAATTAAAAGCATGTACATGCCGAGATGTTGACTCTTCCAGATGCCCAAGGTAATGCCAGCTATGCCTGTTGCAGCATTGTCTACAACTCCACGTGAGGCGACGGTCCAGGATCCATAGACCTTATGCCCCCCCCCCCACGGCATCCCAGAGAGCTTCCACAGGGTTCCGAAGACTTTGGGCGCCGTCGTATGGTTCTAAACTCAGGTGAGTGTTCCTCAAGGCATGCCTGGATGGTTGCGATCTGGTGAGGTGGCGGTGCATTGTCCTTCTGAAACAGACCATGGGCCACGAGATGCGTGAAGGCCATGAAAGCATTTTGGTGATCAGCCAGCACATGCTGATAAGCACGCAGCGATTAAAGACCTCTAACATGCGCACTAAGGGACCAAATATGCCCCATGAGAAGGCTCCCTAAACTATCACATAACCCCCAGCGCCTTGAATAGAGCCGACTAGTCACGACGGGGCAATAGCCTTATGCTGTCGACACCAACCACGCTCCCCTCATCTCGGTACAGCTAGAAACGAGATTCATCTGACCACACGACGCGGTGTCACTTCACAGAGGTCCAGGTATAATGCTCTTGATACCAGGCGAGGCGTAATGTCCAAAGACGAGCAGTCAACAATGGTACACGGGCATCGCCTCTCGTATCCCAGGGTGCGCCGTACCACTCGCTTGCTGATACTACTTTTGCCCCGATATTTAACTTGGATGTGGTTTGCGCCACAGTCGCAGTTGCCAGTTGTCAGTCCGTACGAGCCTCGATAGTCTACGTCGACCCCGGTCAGCAATGGGTTGTGGTCATCCACCTGGGCGCTGGTACGTCCGTCGATGATATACTTACACCCATATAATAATAATAATAATAATATTTGATATAATAATAATAATAATATTAATAATATTTTTATATTAATATGAAATAATATTTTATAATAATATAATAATGAAATAATATTATTTAATAATAATATAATATTATTATTAAATAATATTTTTAATAAACACCTACTTGGTAGATATTATAAAAAATATTAAGATGAAAGTCTTAATATTTTGAGATTAAAGTTTTAATATTATATTATATTATATATTGTTATTATTAAATATTAAGATGAATTATTATTATTATTATTATTATTATTATTATTATTATTATTATTATTATTATTATTATTATTATTATTATTATTAAATATTAAGATGAAAGTATTAATAAATATTAAGATGAAAGTTTTAATATTATATTATATTATATATTGTTATTATTAAATATTAAGATGAATTATTATTATTATTATTATTATTATTATTATTATTATTATTATTATTATTATTATTATTATTATTATTATTATTATTATTATTATTATTATTATTATTATTATTATTTTCATTATTATTATTAAATATTAAGATGAAAGTATTAATAAATATTAAGATGAAAGTATTAATAAATATTAAGATGAAAGTTTTAATATTATATTATATTATATATTGTTATTATTAAATATTAAGATGAATTATTATTATTATTATTATTATTATTATTATTATTATTATTATTATTATTATTATTATTATTATTATTATTATTATTATTTTCATTATTATTATTAAATATTAAGATGAAAGTATTAATAAATATTAAGATGAAAGTTTTAATATTTTATTAAATAATATTTTTAATAATAATAATATATATATATATATATATATATATATATATATTTTATAATAATATAATAATGAAATAATATTTATAATAATATAATAATGAAATAATATTTATAATAATATAAAAATGAAATAATATTTGTAATAATATAATAATGAAATAATTGCTGTGTCTTGAATATTTTATAATAATATAATAATTAAATAATATTTTTTATAATATAATAATGAAATAATATTTTTATAATAATGAAATAATATTATTTCATTTAATATATTATTATAAATGAATAATATTTTATAATAATATATTAAATGAAATAATATTTTATAATAATATAATAATAATAATATTGATATAATAATAATAATATTTTTTGATGTAACCCATGTCGATGATATACTTACACCCTAGATACAGTTGTCCTCGAAAACCCTAGCGTTGTTACCAGTTGGACGATAGAATGACCTATCTCCCTTGCGCAGATAATACGTCCACTATCACAGTCGCTCAGATCACCACGTTTACCCATTTTCGTCGATTGCGAAGCACTGTTGGGAATACCTGCTGTCCGCCTATTCATCGCCTGAATTCGGTTTGGGTCTGTCCCACTGTGCTCCCATATCAACTGCCCAACACCCCTATTCCAATGTGTTGTCTACTGAGTGTATAAGAGGATCGATCTTGAACACCCGAGACATTCCGCTTGGCATCAAATTCTTAAACCACAGAAATGGAACATTTCTTCCTTCCCGTGAAGTGTAAACACAAAGAGGAGACTCTCCGTTTTCAATGACACAGCAGGAAGTGCCGTTGCCTTATCCAAAAAAAAAAAAAGGAATAAAAAACGTAAAGCACACTAAAGTTGTTTTTTTTTATTTTTTCAATCTCAATTTCCGAATAGAAATGCCGTACCTTTAATGAAAACAAAAAGGAAATTACATTGCAAAGGATTTTGATTCTCCCTGATTTTAGGATCTGTGCATTTCAAATATCATATCCGATTTTTTTGTGAATAAAAGAGAGAAAGATTAGGGCATTTAATACTGTATTTACACATATTTGCCCTGTTCTTATGCTAATACGAGTAGAGGAGAGGTTTTTTTTTTGGGGGGGGGGGGGGGTTTGCGAGTCTGAAGTGGTTTCAGTTAGAATGAAAACAATAACATCAAAACACAATAGTTTCATTCAGTAGAAAACAAGAACACAAGGAGAAAATATTTTTATTCAATAACGAAAAAGAATGGATTGCTTGGTATTCTTCTTGGATTTCCTGGTATTTCAGTGACAAAACAAGAATATCAGAAATCAATAGCTAAATTCAGTATCAAAACAAGGATACCAAGGTAGAAGAGTTCGAATGGGGTGCAAAACAATAATTGTGGAGGAAACAGCTTGATTCAATAGCAAAACAATAACATCAGCAGACAAAAGTTTAATTCAGTAGCAAAGCAATGATATCTGGAGTGAACAGTTGGAATCAACAGTAAAAGAAGAATAACAGTACAGAATAAGAATATCAGAAGAACCAAGCGTGATTCTTCGAAAAATCTGAGTAGATCTCTGTCGCGAGGGCTGCTGTATTCGAGCGAGCACTTAAACTAAATTTTGCAAATACTAGAGCATCCAGAAATCTACTGCGAGGATTTCCAGCACGTAAAATGCACTTTTAATGAAAACACAACCATTTTGCGTAGTTTAAGATTATTAATAATAGGTCGTAGGACCAAAATTATAATTTCTAACATTGCACTGTCAAGTCTTTCATTGCTAGGCAATCAGTTAACGTCCCTACACATGTAAGTTCAAGTTCAGTCTCAATCTTGATTACGGAGGGTGAGTCGAAAGTTTTGCAATATTTGGATCCCTTTATGTCTTCATACGTACCTTTACGACGAAAGCTGACTAGCATTCAAAGTATAGGCCATCTTGTTGCACCGTCTTTAGCCATCTGTCTACCAGTCTTTCGATTCCGCGGTGGTCCCGGTCCTTGTCCTTCGAGGCAAAGAACTCCTTCACCCCAGCTGTCACCTCCTCCTGGTTGTTTAAGTGCCACCCGCGAAGAAAGTGGACCATGGACCGGAACAAGTAGCAATCCGTTGGGACAAGATCCGGACTATATGCTGGGTGTGGTATCAGTTTGATGCCCTCAAGTTCCTGGAGCTTTGCTCGGGTCATTTGCACGGTATGAGGCCGAGCGTTGTCCTTCTGTAGGAGAGCGTTCCTTCTGTTCACCAGAGCCAGGTACTTCTCACGGCATACATTTCCTCCAACTGTTCAGAGTAGAGGTTGGCGTTGACGGTTCGACCGTCTAGAAGAAATTCGTAATGGATTATCCCCTCAAAGTTCCACCAGATGCACAGCATCACTTTGTGCTCGAAGCGCCCACATTTGGCAACAGGTTCAGGAAGCTGGCTCGGGATCAACCACTGCCGTTGGGTGTTCCGATTATGGAAATAAACCCAGTTTTCATCGCACGTAACAGTTCTCTTGATGCAACATACATAGCGCGGGTTTTCTAGGAGTTTCGTGCACACTTCCACTTGGCGGTTTGCTTCAGCTGGCGTTAGTTCGTGAGGGAAAATGCGGCAGCTCCTGTTGACCTTACCGATGTCCTGAAGGTGACAAACCACGGTAGTCTGTAATACGCCCAGCTCACCTGATAATCTCCGAGTGTTGGTTGTCGGATTCGTCTCTACGGCCTGGCACACGGCCTCCGAATCCACGGTTCGCGGCCTACCTGACCTTTGCTGATCGTCGAGGTTTCTGTCACCCGAGCGAAATTTCTTGAACCATCTGGTTACGGTGCTGTGGTCCACGGAACCTTCCCCTTTCGCATGACAAATGTTTCGTGTTGCTTGAGTAGCGTTATGGTCGAGTTCAAAATGGTAAAGCAAAAGTTCCCTAATTAGCCGGTTGTGGCTGTTCATCTTTTAGGCATCCCAACCACAGACAACATGCAATGCTGTTAGCAGCAACGACTACCACTTTATATCCCTTTCGACTGACTGCAGTGTGCGACTTGAACTAGCTTAAACACGTGGCATACCCGCAGTAGCACATGCGTTTATTCAAATATTGCAAAACTTTCGACTCGCTCTCTGTAGATAAATTCTTCACTTGATAAATTCTTCACTTAATAATCAAATGAAATGGTATATTGCAATTCTTGATACGAGATAATCCAAGGACGTATGAACTTTTTTTACTAACTTCGGTGATAATATTATAAATCCCGTTAAAGGCACTTTCAAATGGTCTACGCCACATAACTCGCCAACTTTTGGAGCACACACAAACATTTTCACTGCTCAGTCTGCAGCTACTGCTGGGGTTCTACAGACGTCCGAAGGGACTAGTGGACGCTTACCGTTGATACCCTGTCAGCGCTTTTTCTTCCAGTAGAGAGGAAGAACAAATAAAAATAAAGGTCTCCTACTTGCTGCTAAGCTAATCTTCGGAACGCCGCAGATGCGAAAGGGAACCTTTGATCACTACTCTACATCGGGTCATGTCATCATCATCATCATCATTGTCAACCATTATCAATCCACTGCTGGACGAAGGTCTCCCCAAGTTTCCTCCACAACGGTATGTCTTGTGCCAGTCTCCTCCATGTCACTCCTACATACTTTCGAATTTCATACACCCATCTCCCATGTGATCTTCTTCTGGGTCTTCTCCTGTCCCTTGGAATCCAATCTAAAATTTCGGCTGTCCATCGATGGTCTGTCCTTCTGGTAATATGTCCAGCCCATTGCCATTTCAGGGATTTAACTCTGATCATGATGTCTTCCACTCTTGTCATTTTTCTGATCCACGAGTTCCTCTTCTTATCTATCCTGGTTACACCAAGCATGCACCTCTCCATTCTTCTTTGAGTTGTCTTCAGCCTTTGTATGTTACTTTTAGTTAAGGTCCACGTCTCTGCACCATACGTAAGCACTGGAAGGATGCATTGATCAAACACTTTTCTTTTAAGACATAATGGCATATTGCTCTTGAAAATTATGCAGTTTCTTCCAAAAGCTCTCCAGGCAAGTTTTGTACACCGATTAATTTCTTCATCAATGTGACCCTCACTTGATATCTGCTGTCCAAGATAAACGTAAGTGTCTGTTATCTCCACCTTTTCTCCATCAATCGATAAATCTTCATTCCTTGTAAAAGCATTGAACATCACTTTTGTCTTCTGAAAGTTCATTTTTAATCACACTTCTTTACTCTTGTCAGCAAGTTCCTGGATCATACTCTGCAGCTCCGATGGGGTAGTTGCAAAAATGATTACGTCATCCGCAAAACGAAGGTGGGTTAGATAATCTCCATTAATCTTTATCCCTTTGTTTTCCCAGTTCACTGATTGAAAGACATTTTCCAATGTGGCATTTAAGAGCTTCGGAGATATGGCATTTAAGAGCTTCGGAGATATGATCTTGTCTCACTCCCATCCCAATTTTTATGTGTGTTGTATTTTCAAACAGCCGAATCTTTGCACTTGCATTTTCATAGATGTTATTAATAATATTAATGTATGCATCTTCAATAACGCAGGATTTCAGAGCCATTGTAACTGCTGATGGCTTCACCGAATCATAGGTTTTTTCATAATCGATAAAAGCCATGCGCAATGGAAGTTCATATTCCCTCGATCTTTCAATTAGTTCTCTCAGTACGTGGATATGATCTATTGTGCTGTAGCCACTCCTGAATCCAGCTTGTTCTCTCGGTTGAGCCATGTCCAGTGTTACCTTCAAGCGGTGTGAAATAACTTTAGTGAAGATTTTATAAACCACTGATAGGAGGCTGATAGGTCTGTAGTTCCTGAGATCCTCAATGACACCTTTTTATGTAGCAGAATCATTGTAGCGTTGTTCCAATCCTCAGGAATTTTCCCTTCATTAAGGCATCGAGTGAAAATTTGGGCGAGTCCTGTTTCGATTTCTCCACTTGCTTCTTGTATGATGTCTACAGTAATTCCATCTTCTTCTGGAGCTTTTCTCCGCTTCATGTTCTTGATTGCATGTGCAACTTCTGCTGAAAGGACTGGAAGAACTCTGGTACTGGTACCTTTCATGATGTCTAAAGTACATGTATCATCCCTTTCATATACTTCGGAGTAGAAATCTTTCACTCTTGTCAAAATTTCGCCTCTATTTCTTGTTACAGAACCATCTTCTTTTCTCAGTGCCATAATCTGTTTTCTTCACTTACTGAGATGTCCCTTTGCTATCTTTAGGCTTTGGTTGTTTTCAATTGCTTTCCTAACCAGTTCACAGTTGAATTTCCTTACGTCTTCAGTGATACTTTTACGTACTGTCTTGCATAGCTCTATATATTCCACTTTGGAAGTCACATCTTCTTTAGTTGTCCTCATCTCTCTTCTTTTTTGCATCAACGTTTTGGTTCTTCCTGATAATTTGTTCACATGCAACTTGTTCTTTTGATGGTACTTGCATACTCGGCACTTCTTGCGATGTCAGACTAAGTTTGGCCATACGAAGCTTTTCTGCGTCGCTGATTTTAACAGAATCATTCGCCGCCTTTGAACTTTATTAGATTTCAGTGTGCAATCTGATTCCTTTTCGTAAGCAGTCCCAGGAAACAATTGATTTTCTTCGTTCCACCGATTTTATATCACACACAAAGTCTTGCAAATGCTTTTTCTACTTTTCTGCCTTCGTACGCGTCGGAATACTTAAAAATGCATTACCGGCACGACATTTTCGAGCATGTTTTGCCCATACTGAGTTTGTTTACTATAAATCTGTCCAGCAACAGGTGTCTCCGAATCTTTGTTTTATTTACCGCATGTCACAAGTGCGATTGAATTACAACTGTTTCGTCGCGTTCGGGACCCCACGCAATCTGTGTGGTCATTTCTGTCACTTTGGAAAACTCTGTTCCCTGCTCGAAAAGCCAACCAAAGCCCAGGAATTAATTACACAATTAATCAATAGGTTTGCTTTGCCACGCCCATTATACCCAATAATAATGAGGCGAAATTCGCAGCACCAGTTTGATTCAGTAACAAAACAAGAGAATATCAATAGAATAGACTGATTCAGCAGCTAAACAAGAGTAACAGAAGGGAATAGTTTGATTCAAGAGTGACAAAGGTCAGGAAAAAGCAGTTCGATTCAGGAGCAAAACAAGAATATCGGGATAAAACACCAAGCAGAAATCATCGCTCCTTCCACGTTAATAAGTGAGTCACGAAAAAATTCTCATCGGCCGTCACCGGGAATTGAACCCAAGATCTTCCAGTTGCGCTCCGGACATGCTACTATTGCACCTGTGGTGCAATAGTAGCATGTCCGGAGCATGTCGGGCATAACATTATTAATGTGGAAGGAGCGATTATATCTGTTTGATGTTCCTGATCCACGTTGAGTGTTTGAATTAATTATCCATTCGCCTCCTAGTTATTTGTTCAGTTGCAGCTTTCCATCTTTGTTGCTTGGAAAAATCCCGATGAAAAATACTTAATTTGTGAAAAATCCTCCTACAGAAAAAAATATTACAAACCCATTTAAAAAAATTATATGCTCCAACAGAAAATAAAATGATTAAATCAGCCGCATTAACGATAAAAAAAACAAAATTTCAAATACGCAGAATTCGTTCTACGATGTACATGAAGATCATTGCCCATCGTTTGTAGTTGAATGGTTAAAGGCGTGTCTTACCTGTTTAACCAGCCCAAGCGACGTGACTTCAATCCTGACTGCAGCGAAAGGATTATCTGGGGTAAAGGCTGAAAAATGTAGGGTCGTCGATTTTGCGGAATTGCAGTTTAAATACGGAAAAACTTGAAATGGACTTTTCTGAAATAAACGGAATTTCTGGCTACGCTGTGAAAATACGGGTTAAAATAAACGGGCATTTTTAAAAGCGGAAATTTCTGAAGAACACGGACATCTACCGGCAACTTTGCTGTACGTTACTTTCAGAAATGTTCCGTGAATTCGCACCACTTATTTTTTACAGTGTATCTTTATATACAGTGGTGTGCGACAGTATTGTATCACCCGCAAAAACCGTGAATTTTTAAGTTTAACTCTTTTTTTTTTAACTAACTAATTTTCACAGTTGCTTCAGCGTTTATACACTGGTGTGCAAAAATTAAGGACGAAGAGGAGAAATTAGCATGACAGCGGAACGAGCAGGCAGAACGGACCGAAAGACCACTCAGGAGATAGACTAGGATCCGGTACGGTAGGGCATGCACATATATGCAGCATGACTTGGGGGGGGAATGTCGGAAGGGTATAAAGCACACGGGCGTTGTACGCTCAGCAATTCGGTGAAAGCTATTACACGGTGTATATCGGTATGAACGACGTCGAGTTTCTGCCACCGTGTGATATGGCCAACAGGCAATCCAGTAGACGACATCTGGATGACTTTACCCGAGGTCGCGTGATTGGGAAGTTGGAAGAAGGTCGAAGTATGACTAGTGTGGCCGAGGAGTTCGGGATCGTTCACAGCATCGTTTCGCGAGCTCGGAGAGTATCTCAAACGACAGGAACAGCTGTCCGAGAGTTTAGCGGTGGTCGCCCACGAACAACCACGGCGGCGGACGACCGGTATATTGTCCTACAGGCGAGAAGAGACAGACGGAAGACAGCGGGAGAAATCGCAAGGCACATGCAACAGACAACTGGACGTCCGTTATCGCGTTTACCGTGGCCAGGAGGCTGCACAAAGGTGGTTTATTTGCACGACGACCAGTACGGTGTGTGCCATTAACGCCTGCTCATCGGAGACGGTGGTTTCTGTGGTGCCAGGAGCACAAGAACTGGACACATCAGCAATGGTGTCGAGTTCTCTTTACGGATGAGAGCCGATTTAGTCTGACGAGCGATTCTGGACGTATACACATCTGGAGAGAGCAGGGAACACGCAATCACACCTCCAACAACATCAAAAGCGACCGGTTTGGAGGTGGCAGAGTTCTCGTTAAGGGTGGTATCATGCTTGGTAGCCGTACTGATCTCCACGTCATCCAAGGACGTTCAGTCACTGGTGTCCGCTATTGTACCGATGTTCTCCTGCCTCACGTGCGTCTGTTTAGAGGTGCTGCGGGTCCTGAGTTCCTCTTCATGAACGACAACGCTGCATCTTATCGTACAGTGGCTGTCGCAGAGCTGTTGGAGAGTGAAGATATTCAACGCATGGATTGGCCCGCAAGGTCCCCGGACCTAAATCCAATCGAACACGTGTGGGACCTTCTCGGGAGACGCTTGGCAGCACGTCACCAGCCGCCAGCAACGATTCCGCAGCTGCGATTGGCGCTACAAGAGGAATGGCCGCGATGCCTCAACAGCTCCTTGACAACCTCGTCCTCAGCATGGACAGACGTTGTAAATCCTGCAACGCAATCAGGGGTGATCATATCCCCTACTAGAGACTGGATTTTTCTTGGCAGACGCCTGTCACATGGACGTTTCTGTCTTCTGTTCAGTTGTGCTCGAAGCTACCTTTTCAATAAAGTGCCTTTGTATACTTTGGATTCCTTGTTTGAACGGTTTTGCTCACTTGTCCCATATTCTTACGTCTTGGGGGTCTTATGGTATGATTTGAGTCGATGTGGAGCACTTCTGCACGACGTTACATTCGAAAAACCATCTCGTCCTTAATTTTTGCACGCCAGTGTATGTCATTAGATAAGAAATTTAATGGAGATTTCAAAAATGTCGTAGTTTTACCTGTAGCTACTTTTGTTCTTAAGATATGGCATAAAATATGGGGTTTGACAAACACATTGAAATTCGCTTTAGCTGAGTATCTGTTGTTTCAGCCAATCATAGACATCCTTTTACCTGATTGGCTGCTTCGCAATGCTATCCTAATCCTACTCCAGCTTTTATAAGGGTTGACGAAGAGCTATTGTAGCATTGGAGGGCCGCGGGTAGCCTAGTGTGCAACGTTTGTGACTGCCACGGAAAGGGCCTCAGCTTCGATCCCAGGCAGGTACGAACGCCCGATCCACTAAATATCTGCCGTGCGTCGGATGGGCACGTTAAGCCGTCTGACCCCGGGTATTGGCCCCCTGGTAATAAATAAGGGCGTCTTCCTCCCCTTTCTACTTTGCTTCAGTGTCACTTTCCTATCGGACACTCTAGCCCAAATCTCCTAGCTTCCTATTTTTAAGGGTTGTTTAAGACCTGTGTTCAGACACTCCTTCCTAAAATTCTCTACATATGATCATGATCATACTGGAGCATTGGGGCCGCGGATGGCCTAGTGGTCAGCGTTCGTGACTGCCTTGGAGGAGACCTCGGGTTCGATCCCATGCAGGCACGAACGTTCGATCCCAGGCATGTACATGTACGAACGTTCAAACCATTAAATATCCGCCGTGGGTCGGATGGGCACGTTAAGCCGTCGGACCCCGGGTGCTGGCTCCCCGGTAATAAATAAGGGCGTCTTCCTCCCCCTTTCTATTTCGCTTCCGTGTCACTTTCCTTTTGAGCATTCTAGCCCAAATCTCCTAGCTTCCTACTTCTAAGGGTTTTTTAAGACCTGGGGTCAGACACTCCGTTCCTAACATCTTCTACATATGATCTGATCTACTGGAGCATTGTAGTTTTCGCGTCTTGTTGTTATTAGGGTATAATTTGTGTACATTCTCAATAATGGCTAAAACTGCGGAACAGTCCGCAGCGGACAGAATAGAAATGGTTGTCCTACATGAAGAGGAATATTCTCCAAGGGAAATCGCTGCAAGAGTGGGCTGTAATCAATCTACAGTTATTAGGCTACTGAAGAAAGTAAAAGACACTGCTGATATTAAAAAACTATATCGCAGTGCAACGCCCAGATTCACTACAACCAGGCAGGACAGAGCGCTCAGAAAGCTAAGCTTTGTATACAGGAGGCTCAATTTACCTGAATTGCTACAAAGATGGTCTGACGTGATTGATGTTACTGTTAGTGCATCTACTGTTAAGAGGAGGCTACTTCACTATGACTTGCATGGCTGCAAAGGCAGGCGTAAACCACTGTTAACTGCAAATCAAAGACAGCGTAGACTTCAGTGGGCAAAACAGCATGTCTCATGGACAGCCAAGCGATAAGAAAATGCTCTTTTCCGTGCTAAATCAGAATTTTGCCTGAATGTGAATCAGAGTAGAGCCAATGTAAGGAGATTCAAGTATGAAGAATTCCATCCAAGTTGCTTAGTGACTACTGTTAAGCATTCGATGGAGGTTATGGTTTGGAACAGCGTGTGTGCACATGGCGTCGGGAATCTCCATATTGTCGATGGTACGGTAAATTCCCAGACATACATCTGGAAATTAGAAAACAAGATGCTACCATCAGCTAGAAGACTTTATGACGACAATTTTATTTTTCAAGATGATAATGCTCCCTGTCATCGTGCTAAAGTAGTGAAAAAGTGATTTCAGGAAAAAATGTTCGGCATCTTGATTGGCCACCATAGTCACCGAACTTAGACCCGATCGAGAATTTGTGATTCAAAATGTCGTAGGAACTATAAAAAAAAGCCAACAACCAAAATTCAACTCATTGAAGATGTAATACCAATTTAGAATCGCATTGTTCAACCCAATCTTTTACAAAACTTTGTTCACAGTATGCCAGCAAGATTCAAAGCTGTGATTGAACCTAAATGCTGGACAACAAAATATTAGGTACATTTTATAATTTTGCTTCATTATATTTCTGTATCTAAATGTTATTTCATTCCTTATGAATTACAAAAACGATTTATTGATGTAAACCTAAGTACTAGATGAATGATCTTTTTCATAGTAATTTCAAGATGGTCATGATTTTTGTAACGTACCTTTAGAACAAAAGTGGCTACCAGAAAAACTCAGGCATTTTTTTAAATCTCTATTAAACTTTGCATCTAATGACATACAGATGACGAAATAACTATGAAAGTTAGTTTAAAAAAGAGTTGAACTTAAAAATCCACAGTCTTCGCAGGTTTGCAGGTGATGCAATACTTTTTCCTACCACTGTATATATATGTGTGTACAGTGATGTCCAAAATTATGGTAACAAACACCTACTCTGTGATATTTTGAAAAATAAATGGTTTATTGCAATGAAATTCGGTAGAGAGATGTCTCATACTACGTATGAGACATCCAATAGCAACATAACAAAATGAACAGGAGGTGCATTGCGTGCGATATGCAAATTAGACCAAAAATGGTCCAAACATGATGCATCATATCTGGAGAATGGTCCGGCTAATAGGGAGTGTGGCCACCCCACACAGCTTTGCAAGTCGCAAAATGAGCCCTCATACTGTAAATGAGGTTGTTGATAACAGCTTGTGGCAACAAATCCCGTTCTTCTAAAAGCCAGGATTTTAACGCCTAGAGGGGGTTGACGTCGTGCAATGGCTCTTTCTAAAGCATCCCAAACATGCTCTATAGGATTTAGGTCCGGCGACTTCGCTGGCCAAACCATAGGGCGAACATCCTCTCCCTCCAGAAAATCTTCAACAAGCTGAGCTCTGTGTGGCCACGCGATATCGTCCACAAAAATGAAGTTCGGTCCGACAGCTCCCCAGAAAAACCTCACATAAGGTTCAAGGGCCTCATTACTATAGTGCTGTGAGTTCACAGTGCACCCCATCGAAAACGTCCAACATGATGCCTGCCCACACAAGGATTCCACTTCCACCGAAGTGGTCGATTTCCCTTGTGTTGGAGGGATGATAGCGTGGCCCTCGCTATCTCCAGATGAAGACTCGTCGAGAATCACTTTGTGTACTGAATCTCGACTCATCACAGAAAAGTACGGCCCCAATCTTTCTGTGTCCAAGAAAGATGTGTTTGGCTCCACGAAAGACGGGATCTCTTCTGCGATCTGGTGAGCGGAAGACACACCACGGGTCGCCGATCGTAAAGAGTCTTCTCTGCTAGGTGTCTGTATACAGTTTGTCTCACAATTGTTGTTCCAGTCGCAGCATCGAGGTCCTGAGAGAGGTCTCTAGCCGGCATCACTCTATGGCGTTTGGCAGTTAATGCCACGTAACGATCCCCGCAGGTGTCGTGGCTCTTGGACGACATTGGCCGGGCCTCCTGGTGATGGTACCCGTTGTTAGGAATTGTTGCCGTGACCTGGATACCACCTTTCGTGACACCTGTAACCATCCAGCGACCTCTGCTTGAGATTGACCTGCTTCAAGCCTACCGATTGCTCTCCATCTCAGTCCATCGTCTAAACGATTGCGAGCACTCATTCCGACTGAAAACAGTCAATCTTGGGATTTTTTTTTTTTTTTTTGCAAGAAACACGACTCTGAAGACGAAATTCGCAGGTGCAGAAAACGATCACTTTCGCGTTCTCTTACCAAACTCACCCTGTTAACCATTTAACCAACAGACGATGCTTACATGATATTATGATCATATGTAGAGTATTTTAGGAAGGGAGTGTCTGACCCTAGGTCTGAAACAACCCTTAGAAATAGGAAGCTCGGAGATTTGGGCAAGAGTGCCCTATAGGAAAGTAACACGGAAGCGAAGTGGAAAGGGGGAGGAAGACGCCCTTATTTATTACCGGTGGGGCCTGTACCCGGTGTCCGACGGCTTAACGTGCCGATCCGACGCACGGCGGATATTTGGTGGATCGAGCGTTCGTACCTGTCTGGGATCGAACCATAGGTCCTTTCCGTGGCAGTCACGAACGTTGCACACTAGGCCACCCGCGGCCCTTACATGAGATTCACCGTTCTCCCAAAGTATATATGACAGCAATTTTTCACATTTTACTGGTTGCTATTTTGAATTATTGTAAAAAATGTGTTTGCGACCTTAATTTTGGACATCAGTATATGAACAAAAAGACTGTTTGGAAGAATGAAACCTTAAATTAGATATATGTAAATACATGCTGATAATTTTTAAATATATATTTGGATGAATTTTGGGGTTGCTCCACTCGGCGTTACGTTTGATCAGCTTTATGAACAAGGGAGAGAGAGCGTAAAATAGTGCTCCTGGAGGGGCTCAAGCACTGTGAGAATCCTTCGTGGCTCCGCTTGCGGTGTATAATCTTCGTACTGAAACGTTCCGTAAAGTTAAGTTGTGCTCTGGCTACCTTAACCTAACTCAAGCTCAGTTACTAAAGAGCATAACGGCCAGCTACACTTAAAGCAAGCTTATGCATTAAATAGCATAACTGCCAGATGTAAATAATAAGATTTATACTTACAATTCAACCTCTTACTCATTTCGATAGCTATTCAAGTCAGCACATCGAAGCTGAATTCATTTTTCACATAATCCTCTAGTACTTCGAGGTTCGACATCAAAATGCCACAGATTCTCAATATACAGTATACTTTTCAACATTTATGAAATTACAAACAACTTAAGGCTTCAATATCTACGAAGCAGAAATTTTAACGTGAAAGCACTAACCATTAACTGGTAAGCTAGTTCTCTTAACATTTCTCTCCAACGCAATTACAACGATTTCACAATCTATAGCCGACTTCTAACGGGAGCTCTGATACATTCATAAACATCACTCTTGTCTGACTCGTTAACATACGCGACCCAACTTTTGACCTGAGGTCACGTTGACACAAAAACATTCATCAAGAGATAAAATGTAGTGTTAAGTTCAGAAAACGCTTAAGAAGAACAAACCAAAATTTACATTAGATACCAGGAACTAAAAAGAAAAGTAAAACAAGAGTATACGTTACATAGTCTCTAGCGAATTCTGGATTGCAGATGTGCACTGTTTTGAAAGAAAATAGTACACACGAGAATTTTTAAACATTATTTGAATGTAATTATCCTTATTCAGTTACTATTTACTTGTTCAAAAAAAGTGATGACTGTTTCATGACAAAAATTCATATTTTTATATAATATTCCTTCCACTGACTGCTTTCTATTTCTTTTTCACAGAAGCTTTTTGGTACGATGCATCTCGAGTGGATACCAGTCCTCATTCTGTTAAGCAGAATCTTCGTATCCGGAGATCAAGTGGTGCGTACTACGACAGGAAATGTCCGTAGCACCACTGTCCATACACCTGACGGTAAAGCGGTCGAAGCTTTCTTAGGAATTCCGTTCGCAGAGCCACCTGTCGGCGAACTGCGCTTCGAGAAGCCAATACCTATCACCCCATGGAAGGATGTGTACAACGCCACAACTCTACCACCACCTTGCTACCAGAACTATACTCAGAAATTTTACTGGACACCAGACGTTGACAGAATGTCAGAAGACTGTCTATATTTGAACATATGGGTGCCTGCTTCTCTTCAAGGCACAAAATTATTAAAGGCCGTCTTTCTTTGGATATATGGTGGAGCATTTACTTTAGGTTCTTCGGAGATGGATATGTACAACGGAGCAGTGCTTGCTAGTCGCGGTGATATCATAGTGGCCTCCATGAACTACAGACTAGGAATATTTGGATTTCTGACAACTCCAGCACCTGAAGCCGCAGGAAATATGGGAATATTCGATCAAGTTTTAGCTGCAAAGTGGATAAAGTCAAATGTTGAAGCATTTGGTGGTGACCCTGAGTTAATAACTTTAGCTGGGGAAAGCGCCGGGGCGATGTCCGCAGCATTTCTTCTCGTGTCTCCACTGGCACGCGGATTGTTCAAACGCGTTGTTCTCGAAAGTGGAGGAGCTGTTATGTCCTTAACTGAAACAGCGAAGCAGAATATGATGAAAGTGGCTCATCAAATTTCAATCTTAACTGGTTGTTCCAGTAGTGACGTCAACATGACTTCCAACCCCAAAATTGTGGTAGACTGCCTGAAGCAGCTGCCACATAATGCAATTTCCGAGGCCGAAGGTGCAATTATGAAAACATTTCTAGTCACCGCTTCACCTCATATTGATGGAGTTTTGATACCACGTGACCCCGTACAGATGTTGTCCGATGGTAATTTCCACGAAACCGATGTTTTACTTGGTATAAACAAAGACGAAGGTGCGTTCTTCGTGGCGTACATAACTCCAGAATATTTCGGTATTTATGGAGCCAACGCTCCCATCTTGAAGAAACACCAGGCCGGCTACATAATCAAAACTGTTTTCCTGCCGATTAATGAAAAGAATACGGAAGTCGTTGTAAAATTTTATGTTGAAGGTGGTGGCAACAGAAAGGTACAAAATGAAACCAATCACAATGTGGACTACATGAAGACAGCTGTGTTCGATTCTATTGGAGATTATATAATTTCCTGTCCAACAGTGTTTCAGGCCGATATTATGTCAATCCGATCGAAACCAGTTTACTTCTACCTTTTCACCCACAGGCCTAGTACGACCTTGAACGCCGATTGGATGGGAGTGACGCATTTAGATGAAGTGCCGTTCGTATTCGGAAGGCCACTGACCGGCGACAGAGATTACACAGATGACGATAAAGTGGTCAGTGAGCGGATGATGGATAGGTGGATAGCATTTGTCAAAACAGGGTAAACATCTTGTCATATTTCTTCCATTGAATTTCTAAAATGTGTTTGCTTAGTATGACGCAGTGCATTTCATAATGCAGCGAACAGCAGTTATAAAAACATCAAAGAACCGGGAAGCTATGCCACCCTATGGTGTTTTCATATCTGTTTTTAGCACGTCTTTTGTGAAAAAAGATCGTGCTTATGTTATCGGTTTGTCCGTCCGTCTGAAGATCCGACAACTCTGCAACTAATAGTCGGATTTGAAACATTCTTTTTGCATTAGGAAGCTTGAAATGTGCAAATGATGATCCTTTATTTTTTTATTATGTAAAATTTCGCCGTTAGAGGGCGTAAAAGCAGATGATATCGAATTCAAAATACATTTCATGCCATATATCTGCTCCTAAACATCCAATTCAAAAAATTATTTTACCTTTTGATTGCATTCATGTCGAAGACTATTTTAGGTATAGTCATTTTTTCAAGTTACTCATATATTCTCCACTACGGGACGTAAAAATAAATTGCGTTTTCCCCCATATCTCTGCTTCTAAAGCTCCAATTTGACATTTTTTTTTCTGCAGCGCATACAGCTCCTGATGGAAAAGATTTTCCATATAAATTCTAATTTTTTGCTATAAAACGGTTTGGCCACCAGACGGCGTAAGTGTTGATTTCGGCTTCTGATGTATTAGCAGGAAAATCTGAGTTTCTAAAATCTCGATTGAATTTTTTTTTTTTTCCATTACCCGATACTACTCACGTCGACAAACCTTTTCGCAATATTTTCTTCTTAAAATAATGCATGGTTTCTCCGCCAGGGAGCGTAGATGTAAATCTTATTTTTGTCAATATCTCTGCTTCTAATGGTCCCAATTGAAAAATTTCTTCTTTGTTGGATAGTTTCCAGTGCTACATGTTTTTCATATAATTTTCGAAATTGTCAAGTAAGTCATTGACTTTCCGCTAGGAGGAGAATAGGTAAATTGCGCTTTCCCCGATATATCTGCTCCTAAAGCTCTGATTAGAAAAATTCTTCCTGCATTGGGTACAGGTCCTGGTAGGAAATGTTTTGATTGTAATTTCTAATTTTTTGTAAAGTATGGTTTGGCCATCAGGGGGCATAAGCGTTAATTTCTGCTTCGTAGGTATTTGCATCAAAATCTGAGCTTCTAAAAGATCGATTGAAAAAATTATTTCCTGGGCCGATACCGCTCATGTCGATAAACATTTGATGATATTTTCTTCTTTAAAAAAATGCATGGTTTCTCCACCACGGGGCGTAGACCTATATCTTATTTCTGTCAATATCTGTGCTTCTAAAAGACGGATTTGAAAATTTCCTTCTTTGTTAGATAGCATTTTCGGTGTAAAATGTTTCTGATATAATTTCAAAAGTAATGCATAGGCTTTTCGCTAGAGGATGTAAAGGTAAATTGCGTTTTTCTCGATATCTCTGCTTCTAAAACTCCGATTTGAAAAATTCTTTCTGCACAGATACAGCTCGTGATAGGAAATGCCTTGCATATATTTCTAATATTTTATAAAAAATGGTTTGGCCACCACGGGGGCGTAAGTGTTAATTTCTGCGTCTGATGTATTTGCAGCAAAATCTGAGTTCCTGAAAACTCGACTGAAAAAATAATTTCGTGGATCGGTACCGCTCACATCGATAAAGCTTTTGACAATACTTTCTTCTTAAAAAATGCATGGTTTTTCTACCATTGGGCGTAAAGTCATATCTTATTTGTGTCGATATCTTTGCTTCTAAGAGTCCGATTTGAAAAATTATTTCTTTGTTGGAGAGCGTTTTTCCTGCGAAATGTTTCTCATATAATTTCAAACTTTTTAGTGTACATGTCTGCCACCAGAGGGCGAAAGTTTACGTTTTACAGCAATATCTGCCTGACTAAAAACCCGATTAAAAAACTTGCTTCTTCAGCTAGATGCCACTAACTATGCAAACTGTGTGCATTTTCTTTCAAAAATAGTGCACACTTATGCCGCTAGGGGGCGCAAATGCTTATTCTGTTTTTCTCAATATCACTGCTGTACGATTTAAAAAATTATTTCAACGCCGGATGCCATTTCCCTTGTAGAACACTTAAGGCTAGTATATGAGGAATTTTGTAGTTCATAGTTCTGTCGGTAGGTGGTGCTTCGGCAGTTTGCAGCTGTATCGCCGCTTCTACAAACGCTACTGAGAAATTTCTTCTTTACTGTATGCCATTCGCTACAACAGAGATGTGGAGCATTATCCTTTTTAAATAACGCAAAAATTTACCGCTAGCTGCGTAAAGGTACCTTTTTTTTTCGCTATCTCTGCTCCCAGGAGACGTATTTGAAAAGATTTTTCCCTTAGCATAGCTTTTTCCATGACGAATATTTTTCTCCTATTTTCAACTTTTACGTTATGCAAACTTTTTCCGCTAGCAGACGTAGATTTATATCATGTTTCCTTCTATAATTTTGCATTTAACTGTTCGATTTGAAAATCTCTTTGTCTCTGGTACTTTCCTTGTAGTATTGAAACTTTTTGCTCGCCATTTGTTAATTTTCGTAACATGCTTTTTTAACCGCTGGTGGAACTAATTAAATGTTTCCATTTCTGGATATTTTATCGATTGTTGGAACCGGTTGATTGTTTTTCAAACCGGCTCCATTTACTTTGAATTGCTTTTATACATTTAATTATTTAATTCGCGTCAGAACAGATTTTTTTTTTGATTGGAGGTTTAACGACCACCGTGAGCAACTCAATGGGCTATATAAGCAGTCGCCCGTCCCTAATTTAGGGTCACTGGTTCCAGGGAAGGGAGAGAGCCAGTGCCGTAAGACAAACACAACATCCATGCCTCACCGGGATTCGAACCCGGACCCCGTTCGGACGAATGATCAGAGGCCATCGCTTAGACCACTGCGCCACCAGGGCGGGAGAACAGAATCAAAAGACGTGCTCATTACATCCGAAAATTCGGTGTAATCATTCTTGTTTTTTTTTGTTGTTGTTTTTTTTTTTTTTTGGTTTTTTTTTTAGCAAGCGACCGTTGGAGCTGAACATAAAAGCACGTGTTCATTCATATATACCATACTAGCGTATATCCAGTCCTAAGCCGGTTGTTTTTAAGCTTTAAATAAATATTAATATATAGGGGATGTTGCCCGCCCTATGACGGAGTGAAACTTTTAATTGAAGCAGATTGAAAACAAATCAAATAGACGCCGGATTCCTGTAAAGAAATATAGTGCTCGTAAAAACTTATATACACTGCTGGCCACCCAAAATGCAACACCAAGAAGGACACGAGAAAGCAAAGACACATTTACTGGACACATGACAACAGATACAAAGATGAAACGATTGAGCTTACAGACCCGTGCGACTTGCGGAACACGCAGACACCAATAGTTCGCGTGACCCCCATGGCTGGCAATAACGGCCGCTACACGCCGCGGTATCGAACGAAAGAGGCTTTGGATGTGGGCTTGCGGTATGTCGGTCCAGGCTGCTTCCACACGTTGCCACAGTTCATGAGGCGTAGCCGCGGGTGGTCCTTGCCGGGCCACTCGGTTGCCGATCAGCGACCAGACGTGTTCGATGGGCGACATATCGCGAGAACAAGCGGGCCGCGGCAGCATTGACACCTGGTGGACCGTGAAGAATTGTTGCATGATGCGTGCCACGTGTGGGCGCGCATTGTCTTGTTGAAACGTGGCCGCTGGCAGATCCTGCAGGTAAGGGAGGACTGCAGGCTACAAAACGGCAGATTTGTAGCGGTGGCTGATGAGTGTGCCGGCGATGCGTACCAGAGGGGTGCGGGTATCATATCCAATTGCGCCCCAAACCATAACGCCAAGCGACGGACCGGTATGGCGATGCATAATGTAGGCATCATACAGTTTCTTGCCGCGGTGCCCCCACACGCGGATCCGACCATCGTGGTGTTGCAGGAAGAAGCGCGATTCGTTGGAGAAGACAATGTCGTGCCATTCCGTAGTCCAGGTGCGGCGTTCAACGGCCCACTGCCGCCGCACTCGTCGGTGGTGTAACGTCCATGGTAATAGCAGCAATGGGCGACGTGCGAAAAGTCCCTGCTCCTGCAGACGTCGTCAAACGGTACGTGCTGACACAGGTTGTTGCGCAACACACCATATTTCCTGCGCTAACGTTCGTGATGTGGCGGTGCGAGCCGTCAATGCCCGCCACACAACATGCCAAACCCCTAGTTCGGTGGTGTGCCGCGGCTGCGGCAATCGCTCACGTCGGTCCGTCCGTCCCTCCTGCACCCACCGAATCCATACTCGCCTCACTGTGGCTGGATGTATCCCATACGGGCGCCGATGTCTCGGTACGATAAACCGCTGTCGCGATAGCCACTATTCGTCCTCTGTCGAACTCCGAAACGTGCTGGAATGACTGCCGTATTCTGCGACGAGGCATCAGGAAGCTTCCCACGCACAGGTCCGGCAGCACAACACACTTCCACTACTTACACCCCGCCTTCTGTGCACCCTTCTTATAATGCTTCTCGGTAGCGTGCCGGGTGCGCATGATTTGCGTATGCCCTGCAATGCTAATCGTCTGCATGTCCTCTCGCGGGCGACGCATGCTGCGAATTTCAGGACAATCGGATGCTTCCTTCTTGGTGTTGCATTTTGGGTGGCCAGCAGTGTAGAAGAAAAATTGGCGACCGTAAAACGTTTAAAGAAAGGAGAAACTGCTACTTATTTCTCAAAGAGTATTTAATAGGACAATCTACAGTAAATAACTTGGGGAGAGATTGGAAAAAAGCGAAAGGTATGCAACAAGTTAGAAACCACAGATGGAGTTATAAAGGCAAGAAAAAACCATGAAACAGATGGGGTTATAAAGGCAAGAAAAAACCATGAAAACTGCAAAGGACGAACAACAGACAGGATTGTGCTCCTGTCAGATGGGGTTATAAAGGCAAGAAAAAACCATGAAACAGATGGGGTTATAAAGGCAAGAAAAAACCATGAAAACTGCAAAGGACGAACAACAGACAGGACTGTGCACTTTAGCAGTGGTCCGTGCAAATCCCAAACAAGGGATCATAAAATTTCTGGACCCCTGATTTGCGAAAAGGATGTAGAAATGAACAGGAAAATCAACGATGAAGCAGCCTACAACTCTTGTGCTTTTGTTTTGTTTTTAATACAGCATAGGAAAAAAATTATATTTGTAAATATGATTTTAAAAATAAGCATGTAAACATGGCTGACTTGTGAACTG
This sequence comes from Macrothele yani, assembly GCA_039090855.1. Classification (NCBI taxonomy): domain Eukaryota; kingdom Metazoa; phylum Arthropoda; class Arachnida; order Araneae; family Macrothelidae; genus Macrothele; species Macrothele yani. The sequence continues at coordinate 54,948,023 of CM077028.1, forward strand.
ACAAATAAATATATTTACCTTTACTAGATGGCGTTGTACCGCACTTTTGCTTATCCGTCACACCTCCGGTCCCGTGACAGACGGATAATCGGGATTTATCTGTATTCATTAAAAACATTATAACTAATAGTGACATGTAAGACGAGGTGGCGAGCCTATGGCACGCGAGAACATTTTGCTGGCTTCCGACATGAGAGAATTTATTAGAGAATTTTAGTAAGGGCTGAGGAATGGGATTCGTTTCTACTTAGTGTGTCTTCGGAGCAAAGTGTCCCAAAAGTGGGCTTCCAGCCAGACAGCCACAAGATGACAGTCTACTGGTTCTTGTAAGAAGGAGTGCGAAAGAACTCTCCCAAACCATAACTCGCACAAGCATTAGTGGACAAGCGAAGGGTACAACGACCACGGTAGCATATCTGATCACCGCTCTGTCCAGACCATGAGAAAGGGGGAACCCCTGCTCCTTGAAAATGCTGACGGGAAAAGTGAAAAGTTTTCAGGGGAGATTTCTCACTCCAACTCGACAACAGATGGGTGATTATTAAAGTATGTGACGCCATATGACACGTTTTGAAATCCTCGCAGACCCAGTGTACACATCAATATTTGGGTAATTATAGAAGTAAACGGTTCGCATTGGCTACGCTTCACTTGTGTTTGTCATCCGTCATTTTGAAGTGAACAGTGCATAAATAATAAATGATAATCTGCTGTTCAAACTTACCATGGGCACGCGACAGAATTTGTTCGAAGATTATCGTAAAAATTTCGGCACGCACTTTCAAGAAGGCACGCCATCCTGATCTAGGATACTTCGCTATAACAGAACAACCATAAAGGTCGGTAACTGACCATATCCTCCCATGGCAAAGTTGAGGGAATTTTGACAATCCCGCTCAATCTTTGGCAACATTCTTCCGAAGGATTAAGGACGATTTTAGTGGAAGAGACTGAGGACGATCTTATTCAAAAAGACTGAGAACGATCTTATTTTAAAAAAAACTAAGGACGATCTTATTTAAAGAGACTGAAGACGATCTTATTCAAAGATACCGAGGACGATCTTATTCTGAAAGACAATAGATATCTCGTTTAATATCTTATTTGGAGGGGCGAAGATGATCTTTTTCGGAAAGACTGAGCGCGATTTTATTCGGAATAAGTGAATACAGTCTTGTCGACATGGTAAAATCTTTCACTGGTGTGCAAAAATTAAGGTAAGGACGAAGAGGAGAAATTAGCATAACAGCTGAACGAGCAAGCAGAACGGACCGAAAGACCACTCAGGAGATAGACTAGGGTCCGGTACGGTAGGGACATTCGCATATATGCATCATGACGTGAGGAGGGGGGAGTGTCGGAAGGGTGTAAAGCACACGGGCGTTGTACGCTCAGCAATTCGGTGAAAGCTATTGCACGGTGTACATCGGTTTGAACGACGTCCAGTTGCTGTCACCATGTGATATGGCCAACGGGCAACCCAGTAGACGACATCTGGATGACTTTACCCGAAGTCGCTTCATTGGGAAGTTGGAAGAAGGTCGAAGTATGACTAGTGTGGCCGAGGAGTTCGGGATAGCTCACAGCATCGTTTCACGAGCTTGGAGAGCATTTCAAACGACAGGAAGAGCTGTCCGAGAGTTTAGCAGTGGTCGTCCACGAGCAACCACGGCGGCGGACGACCGGTATATTGTCCTACAGGCGAGAAGAGACAGACGGCAGACAGCGGGAGAAATCGCAAGGCACATGCAACATACAACTGGACGTCGGTTATCGTGTTTTACCGTTGCCAGGAAGCTGCACAAAGGTGGTCTATTTGCACGACGACCAGTACGGTGTGTGCCATGTGGTACCAGGAACAGAAGAACTGGACACATCAGCAATGGGGTCGAGTTCTCCTTACGGATGAGAGCCGATTTAGTCTGACGAGCGATTCTGGACGTATAGACATCTGGAGAGAGCAGGGAACACGCAATCACACCTCCAACATCATCGAAAGTGCCCGGTTTGGAGGTGGCGGAGTTCTCGTTTGGGGCGGTATCATGCTTGGTAGCCGTACTAACTCCACATCTTCCAAGGAGGTTCAGTCACTGGTGTCCGCTATTGTACCGATGTTCTCCAGCCTCACGTGCGTCTGTTTAGAGGTGCTGTGGGTCCTGAGTTTCTCTTCATGGACGACAACGCTACACCTCATTGTACAGTGGCTGTCACAGAGCTGTTGGAGAGTGAAGATATTCAACGCATGGATTGGCCCGCAAGGTCTCCGGACCTAAATCCAATCGAACACGTGTGGGACCTTCTCGTGAGACGCTTGGCAGCACGTCACCAGCCGCCAGCAACGATTACGCAGCTGCGATTGGTGCTACAAGAGGAATGGGCCGCGATGCCTCAACAGCTCCTTGACAACTTCGTCCTCAGCATGAACAGACGTTGTAAATCCTTCAACGCAGTCAGGGGTGATCATATCACCTACTAAAGACTGGATTTTTCTTGGCAGCCGCCTGTCACATGGACTTTTCTGTCTTCTGTCCAGTTGTGCTCGAAGCTACCTTTTCAGTAAAGTGATTTTGTATCCTTTGGATTCTTTGTTTGGACGGTTTTGCTCACTTCTCCCATATTCTTACATCTTGGGGTTCTCATGGTATGATTTGAGTTGGTGTGGAGCACTTCTACACGACGTTACATTCGAAAAACCGTCTCGTCCTTAATTTTTGCACGCCAGTGTATTTGGAGCGAAGGAGAACAGTCTTATCAATCTTTTTCAATCTTGGACAGTCTCGTTCGAGCAAAGTAAAGATAATCGTGCCGAACAGAGGGAAAACAATCTCATTCGATCTGGTACAATCTTATTCGAAGAAAGAGATAGCAATCTCACTCGATCTTGGGTAATCTTTTTCAAACAGAGCTAAGACAATCTTGTTCAATGGGAGAGAGGACAATTTTGCGTTGCTGGTAAAGACAACCTTATCGATCTTGGACAACCTTTGTAGGGAAGAAGAAGAATCTTGTTCTGAGAAAGTGATGACATGTATTCGATCTTTTCCCGACTTACATAATCTTGTCCGAAGAGAGTAGAGGCGATCTTCTTGACTTATTTCGTTGTAAACAACCAGCTGCCGTCGATACACAGCGAAAATGCCAAATTTTCGAAGAAGACTCAGGTCATAGTCAAGTGATTTACACCTGTTTGAAAAGTCTTCATTAGCTACGTATCGTCTTCTTCTCGTCTCCAAAAAAGTTGAGTCTGCCGTTGGCATGATGCAGCAGATATCTGGGTTCATCAGATTTGTGGCTATTTTTCCACAGACTGACGCCCTGCATATTGTCAGCAAAAGCTTAGTGAGCCAAAAATAGCACTGATCGCTCGTAGAGTTCCAAAATTAAACACAGAATACACTGCATGTGCGAGCACTGAATGAAGTTTTTAATATGATTACAGGCAGGAGTGCGTGTGTGCCGCCCCCGGGGCGCAGTGGTCTAAGCGCTGGCTTCTGATCATTCGTCTGAGATGGGGCCCGGATTCCAATCCCGGTGAGGCATGGATGTTGCGTTTGTCTTACAGCACTGCCTCTCTCCCTTCCCTGGAACCAGTTACCCTAAATTAGAGACGGGTGACGGCTTACGGCACATCGAGTTGTTCATAGTGGTCGTTAAACCTCGAAACAAAAAAAAAGTGTTTGTTCTTTGTTCATAAATTGGTTTGGTGTTGAATTTCGACATAATGTGCTTTATATTTTGCATCGTGGCGAAGTCGAATTTCTTCCGATTAGTTAACGAAGATGCTCAAGACAAGTAGACCTACATCACTCTGTGTAACGAAAATGGCTTGCTCTAAGTGCAATGCAATACTCAAATGATACGAAATGCGTTTTCCGTCGAAGGAATGTAGTATTATGACTTTCGCTGTACCCAAACTAACGCTGTCGGTAAAATAAAGAACGTGACACGGTCAAATACACTGGTTTCCATAAATTAAGGGGGAAAAAAATCGCGATTACTTAGGAAAGAAGAGCTAAAAATGCACAAACTTGAGTATGTGGCGTGAAATGTAATGTGAAGTCGGGGAATCATACGCCGTTGACTTATGCAAATAAACGCAGTATGCGTCACAACTTTACCGAAGTGTAAAGAATTTAAGATAACAGATTTGTTGTACGGCTGCGTGGTATCATTTAACAGATGAACTGAGGTACAGAGCGATTGGAAGACGAGAGGCAGGCAAAAGCCTAGTGGAAAGTGCCAGATGGCTGCACGGGAGTCCTTCTGTGGTCCACAGACTGTGGACAAAATTTCAAAATACGCAGTCAGCTTCCTGAAGATCGGGCGAAGGATGGCCTATACTCGGGTCTAAGCTAACCTGATTACACTGTTAATGATGTGAAACCGATTCACCTGCAAGTTACCTCTTGTGTATCAGTATTTCTCCGCACACTAATGGGGTGCCGTGTGTCTCGGACCCTTCCCCCTAAGGGTGACTTAAGGCAAGACAAACACGAACTTCCCGCGTTCCATCACGATGTCACCCCTCAACCCCTGCACCTACTCAACCTTACTGACCACCAGACAAACGATTTCTGAATGAGTATTTTAAAACAGTAACCGCGAAGAAAGAACCAAGATTAATCGCCAAACCATTATCTTCCCACACCCTCAACCCCCACACCTTCACAACCTTGCTGGCCACCAGACAAACGATTTCTGAATGCGTATTTTAAAACAGTAAGCACGAAGAAAAGACCAAATTTAATCGCCAAACCATTATCTCCCCACTTACCCTCAGGCTAACCCCACAAACCCCACACCTTCTCAACGTTGCTGACCACCAGACAAACAATTTCTGAATGAGTATTTTAAAACAGTAACCACGAAGAAAGGAGCAAGCTTTATCGCCAAACCACTATCTCCCCACTTACCCTCAGGCTAACCCCTCAACCCCCACACCTTCTCAACCTTGCTGACTACCAGACAAACGATTTCTGAATGAGTATTTTAAAACAGTAACCACGAAGAAAGGAGCACGCTTAATCGCCAAACCATTATCTCCCCACTTACCCTCTGGCTGACCCCTCAACCCCCACACCTTCTCAACCTTGCTGACCACCAGACAAATGATTTCTGAATAAATATTTTAAAACAGTAACCACGAAGAAAGCAGCAGGCTTAATCGCCAAACCATTTTCTCCCCACTTACCCTCAGGCTGACCCCTCAACCCCCACACCTTCATAACGTTGCTGACCACCAGACAAACGATTTCTGAATGAGTATTTTAAAACAGTAACCACGAAGAAAGGAACAAGCTTTATTGCCAAACCATTATCTCACCACTTACCCTCAGGCTAAGCGCTCAAACCCCACACCTTCTGAACCTTGCTGACCACCAGACAAACCATTTCTGAATGAGTATTTTAAAACAGTAACCACGAAGGAAGGAGCACGCTTAATCGCTAAACCATTGTCTCCCCACTTACCCTCAGGCTAACCCCTCAAACCCCACGCCTTCTCAACCTTGTTGGCCACCAGACAAACGATTTCTGAATGAATATTTTAAAACAGTAACCACGAAGAAAGGAGCAAGCTTAATCGCCAGACCATTATCTCCCCACTTACCCTCAGGCTAACCCCTCAACCCCCACGTCTTCTCAGCGTGGCTGGCCACCAGACAAGGAAATATCCTCCGTGTATACTGTACAGCCTCTCTGACGCAAACCTGCAGTGACAATGACGCCGCCAAAGTGCGAATATCTGTATTTTTTAGAAACGCGACAGAAACTGGAATCTTTGTTTTTATAATGTATGCACCTACAACATTTGGAATATCTGCATATCCATGTCCTTTTTAGGCCTCAGTTCATACTCGAGCACGGGCTTTTCAACTGGAACTGTATTATGCAGTGAAAGTGTACACCCCGTAGCTTTAACTCCATAGTCAGGTTACGCTTGCCCCGAGTATAGGGTCAGAGGAACAGGACAATTAACCCAACACAGCTGCGATCTGCCCTTGCTGCGACTACATGAATGTGCTGTCTGCTTCCATTATGCGCAGAAGGCTTCATGAAGGAGGTCTTTATGCTAGGCAACAGCACTCTGTATGCCCCATACCCTCTTCACAGAGGAAAATGTTTGAATTGGGTTAGACTTCATGCCAATTGGATTTTAAGCCACTGGAGATCAGTGCTATTCACCGACGAGTCCAGATTTCCTTTGCTTTGCGATTCCAGTCTTGTTCAGATCTGGAGAGAGCGAGGGACACGCTACCATTCCTCTATTACATGTGAATTGGATGTGGTGGTAGCGTGCTACTTTGGGGTGTCATCTCGTTAGGTGGACTCAAAGACTTCAATGTTCTTCCAAGAGATACCACGAATGCTCGATGCTATAGGGATAATGTCATGTATCCCTATGTCTGCCCTTACAAAGGTGTCATAGGAGATACTACTACGTTCAAAAAGTTCCGGAACTTTTTGAATATTTGCTGAATGTCAGTGAATTACGTCATTCCTCGCTGAGCAAGCAAAGAGCATGATGTGACCGACTAGCCAGAACCGGTTTGATCCAGATCCAAGACGTGCAGCGTATGTGCGTAGTTTGTGATTACAGGCATTCGAGGCTCTCCGTCGCGAGGACAACGATGTCGAATTTTGAACAGCGTTCAAGTTAGACGTTTTGTGTTCTGCTCGGAAAATCTTTCGCTGAGACTTTTCAAATGATTAAGTCAGCGCACAGTGAGAGTGCAATGAATCCAACTAGAGTTTATGAGTGGCATCGACGATTCGAAACCGGACGCAGAGTTTCGAGGATGATGAAGGTTCAAGTTCAACGCTGACTACTCCAAAAAAGGAAAGGTCTTGTTAACAATTTTCGTCGATTGCATGGGGGTCGTACACAAGGAATTCCTTCAACATGGTCGTAAAGTCACTAAAGAAGAGTACATCAACATCCTGAAACGACTCCGAGAATCAGTGAGACGTAAGCAACCCGATCTTTAGAAGACCAACTCATGGGTGTTCCATCACGATAATGCGCCGGCTCACAGATCCCTCCTGGAGTCCGATTACCGATTCGAGCATCACATTCCCGTTCTTCCACAACCGGCTTATTCCCCTGATCTCACCCCGTGTGACTTCTTCCGTTTTCCCTAGATGAAGAATTTGCTTAAGGGGGCAACGCTTCTCAAGTTCCAAAGAAGTGCAAGGAGCTGCGACGTAGGCACTGGAGGATGTGGCAAAAGAAGACTTGCAATCTGCATTTAAATCTTTGTATGAGCGCTGGCAAAAATGCATAGTTGCACAGGGTAACTACTACGAAGGAAGCACCGCATAAGCAGATATTATCTGTACTCATTCTTTTTTAATATAAAAAGTTCCGGAACTTTTTGAACGTAGTAACATATCTCTCCTACAAAGAAATAACGCTTGTCCCCATCCAGTGAGGTTGGTGAAACAATATTTTCAAGAGGAGCTCATCGTCCGTATAGATTGGCCAGCCAGGTCTCCCGACCTTAATCCGATAGAGCATGTCTAGGATGCTGTAGGGAGACGTTCTACTACCTTCACTCTCCCTCCGCAATACCTGGAGGAGCTTAGACAAGCTTTGCAAGAACAGTGATCGTTGCTACCTACTGAGCAGGAGATCAGTAGGTAGCAACGATCACTTTGTGCATAGGAATACATCATCATCAACAGTATGAAACATCGCTTTGAGGCCTGCATTACTGTGAGGGGTGACCATACTTCCTGTTCCGATAAGAAACTTTTGCTATTTCATTTTCACACCTAATATTTTTTTACTGGTTCTTTATGTGGTCATTTTTGTTGGAATGAAGTCTTTCTTATGAAATTTTTAGAGTTTTTCTCTAACGCACAATATGATATAGGTTTTCCCCGAATTTTATAACATTTCATCATGTATTTTTTGAAATATCGTGGTTTTTTGGTTTAAATCCTAGATTGATGTAAACCAGTGTATTTTAAGATGTGGCATACACTGGAGGTGAAAGACATTATAAACTCCACCGCGTTGTCTGACGCATGGATAGTTTCCGGCTGGGCAGTACAGACGTGTGAAGGTCAAGGGCGTATGCGCCACAATCTGTGACACGTCGGAGTTGGAACGGTGGTTGTAATGTGCCACGTGCCTGCCCTGCCGAACGCACACGACAGAAAGGCAGATAGCAGCAAGAACGAACGTCTGCGTAGCTCTGTTGGTAGAGCGACTTATTCCGGAATGAGGGGTCCCGGGTTCGAGTCCCGGCGTGGACAAAAATGACGGAGAAATTTACTTCGTTATAATGGCGCCCGAACTTCCCGGATGACCCGGTAGTTCAAGATCTCGCAATGGTTTGATGTTCTTTCCACACCGCGAGATAGGAAAAATAAGAGAATCCCTTCTTCAGCGCTTCGAAAAATAAATGTGTGTGACGTTGCATTCCACACACTAGATTAACGGGGAGTTCTCAAGTGCACGTTCTACAGCCGATGGCTGCCTGCAACGATTCATGGTCACGGCTGACCACTGGGCCATGCCCCCGGCCCTCTTTCGGGGGTGGGTGTGACGTGCATGCCCTGCAGGACGCACACGACATAAAGGCAGATAGCAGCAAGAACGAACGTCTGCGTAGCTCAGTTGGTAGAGCGACTTGTTCCGGAATAAGTGGACCCGGGTTCGATTCCCGGCGTGGATCAAAATTGACGGATAAATTTACTTCGTTATAAATGGGTAAGGAACGAGATGAGTAAAGTGAATGATCATCGGATTCAGAACAAACTGTTGCAGTATCCTTGAAACAACGAAGTTTGCCAGATGTTCATTGACTGTCGTAGTAACAGTGTACCGAGAGTGGATGGAAATGAGGGCAACGCATGACCCCCAGGTGGAAATTGGACGGACGCGGCTGCCTTATGCTCGAGGGGGAAATGCTGCTTAGCGCGCGACTCTATTGTCCTAAACAATAGGCATGTAATGATGGCACAGATGACCATGGTTTGCAGTCAGGTATCCCAGAGGAGTGCATGCATAGCTACAGAGCAACCATTCCTCCAACTCATGGGCCTATTGTGAATCGTATGCCCGCGGTACCCCTCATACGTCATCAGCGACAACGATTGGAGTTTATCAGGAGAAATCGGGGTTCGAACTGTGGTAGATTGGAAGAAAGCTGCCTTCCCCGATGTGACGTGCCTGCACCGCAGGACGCACATGAGATAAAGTCAGATAGCAGTGAGAGCACATGTCCGTGTAGCTCAGTTGGGAGAGCGATTTACGCCTGAGTCAGGGGACCCGGCGCGGACAAACTTGAACGTTATACCGATGAATCATGTTTCTCACTACATCGAGTGGATGGGCTGTGGTGGGCCAGTTGAACAGCCCCGTAGAAGATGAAACAAGATTACTCCACGAGTACAGGCAGGTTGTGGAGTGTGATTCTCTGGGGAATATTTTCCTGTAATACTAGGTCTCCTGATGGCCCCCACAGCAAAACCGCATACCTGCCTATCGCTGCAAAACACGCTGATCCGTTTATGCTGACAGTGTCTGCAGACAAAGTGAGCTGTTCCAATAGGGCAACAAGCTCTGTTAAAAGGCCTGCACAGTTCACGACTGGTTCGAATAATACGATGATGAATTCCACAGGTTTATCAACATAATGGAAACACCAATTGCGACGGGAGTACACGCAGTGCCTCGAATGCAAATCACAGGGACGACGTCACCCGCGATATAAGATGTATAAAGGGGTGTAGTTCGTTATCTGCTATCATGTAACAGTTCCACAGCCGCAAGTCAAATAGCTGTTGTGGAGTAATTGTCGACAATTACAGATCTCAGTGACCTAAAAAAAAAAGGCAGCATTGGTGCGCGTCGCCCGTCCCTAATTTAGGGTCACCGGTTCCAGGGAAGGGAGAGAGCCAGTGCCGTAAGACAAACACAACATCCATGCCTCACCCACCTGGATTCGAACCCGGACCCCGTTCGGATGAATGATCAGAGGCCATGGCTTAGACCACTGCGCCACCGGGGCAGCGGTGCGCGTCTTGAAGGAACTTCAGTAACTAGAACGGCAGAAATAATATATGTGCCACAAGGAACTGGATCGAACAGTATGATTACCAGGAGTGAATATTCGGGATCTGCTAGGTGTCGGCGCACAGCCACACAGAATCGCCCTTTAACCTATATTATCGATAATATCTTTTCGGATTAATTTCTAATAAAACTTGCCAACGTTCGTCCTAAGCCTTCGAGTGGTGGTTAAAATTAATTTCCCCATATAATGTTTTCATTAAGAAGAAAATGCTCGTTAAATAAGTATATCGTATTCAGGTTAGAATTGTCAGGCGTGCGGTTTCGCGTCCGCACATCCGACGATCTTAAAGCAGCTGTGGTACAAGGGCTCCCCAGATGGCGCTGAAAGTCACGTTCTTATTTCCCTGTGGATTCAAACGTAACAGCTGAACTTTCCGGGTGTGCTAGCCAACATGAGCATAGCTTGAGTCCCACGGAGCAGTGCAATTCAACGTTGTGATACGAGTTGCTGTTATTCTGTTTTGTTTTTTGTTTTCTTTTTATGTCTCTCTAATAAGACTCGCCGGCTAAACTTAATTATCTTGTGCAATATTTTCGTGAAGAGGAGAAGGTTCGTTGCTTCGTGAAGTAAACAAAATATGGTAAGTAGTATTTGCAGCTGCACGAGTGCTGTTTTACCAGCGCACACCCCAATACGTTAAAGCAACTGTAATTCAAAGTTCTTCAGGTGGCTCTACAAGTTACGTTTTTATTTTTCCTTGCGGTTTCAACGCAGAGGTTTGAATTCCCGGGGTGTGCGCCCTTAAACAATCACCACTGGTCATACTTCTTTCCGTTTGGAACAGCATACATACATATATACATATCCCTAAGCTGTTCTCTGAGATTCAGAGGTTAGCTCCACAAAGAAATACAAACTACCAGATAATTTTTATTTAGTGTTACTGTATCAAACTTCTCCATTTACAGCGATCTTGACATACAACTCTAGTTTCAATATCATCCATCACACGCCGTACACAAGATCTTCTATACTTCATACTCATAATCTTTTTTTCATGTAAATACTCCTAAATCTGATCTCCCCCCCGTAAGTAACACTTTTCTCCAACACACAAACGACTCCTATTTTTCTTCTGTAGTACCCAGGTTTTACTGCCATATATCAGAGTAAGAACAATTACTCTTTCATACACAGCCATGCGGGACTCTCTTGAGAACCCATCGTTCCTGCGAAAACCTCCCAAAAAAGCCATGACTTTCAATAAAGAATTCACTCGCCTACTAATTTCATCATCCAATTTGTTCTCTTTGTCAAACATGCTTTCTAAATACACACATTCATTCACCTGGTCAATCACTGTGCCATTTAGACGTATATTACATTCAGTACTACCAATTCCTCTCTCAAAAACCATTATAACGAAGTAAATTTCTCCGTCATTTCTGTCCACGCCAGGATTCGAACCCGGATCCCCTCATTCCGGAATAAGTCACTCTACCAATTGAGCTACGCGGACGTTTGTTCTGAGTACTATCTGCCTTTATGTCGTGTGCGTCCTGCTGGCAGGTAAGTCACATTTCCCCTCCAAAAGAGGGCCGGGAGGCATGGCCCACGGGTCAGCCGTGACCATGAATCGTTGCAGGTAGCCATCCACTGTAGAACGTGCACTTGAGAACTCCCTGTCAATCTGGTGTGTGGAATGCAACGTCACACACATTTATTTTTCGAAGCGCTGGAGAAGGGATTCTCTGACTTTTCCTATCTCGCGGTGTGGAAATAACATCACACCATTGCGAAATTTTGAACGGTTGGGTCATCCGGATAGTTCGGGCGCCATTATAACGAAGTAAATTTCTCCGTCATTTCTCTCCACGCCAGGATTTGAACCCGGATCCCCTCATTCCGGAATAAGTCACTCTACCAATTGAGCTACGCGGACGTTTGTTCTGACTACTATCTGCCTTTATCTCGTGTGCGTCCTGCTGGCAGGTATACGTCACACCATAACTTTGGTTTTCCCCTTATTTATACTCAGTTTAAATTTCATACAAACTTCGTATATCCGGGACAACATACTCTGCAACTCACTTTTGCTCTCTGCCAACAGGACAGCGTCATCAGCATACAGCAATCTGCACACACGGATATCACCAAGACATAAACTAGTATTATCTATTTTGGCATCACTCATGTACGCATCCATAAACATATTAAACAGCCATGGTGATATTACGCAACCTTGTCTAATTCCTGCACCAATAGAAAACCATTTGATAAAACACCATTCCCTCGTACACGAGCTCTACTGCCAGCATACATGGCTTTTACGATGTTACAGAGATTTCCACCTACACCATGTTCATTCAATACCTTCCACAAAAGTGTTCTATTTACTCGGTCGTAAGCTTTCTCTAAATCTATGAAGGCAGCAAACACTTTCTTACCAACAGCCAGATACGTTTCAATCATCATGCGCAATGCAAAAATTTGGTTAGTGTAGCCTTTACCAGGCACAAAACCACTCTGAACATTCCAAACTTTCGCTGATGTAAGACCGCGTGCTTTTTCAATAACGACCTTACCAAACACTTTCCCTGGCACACTCAGTAGGCTAATACCACGATAGTTCTTGCAGTCAGTCTGATAACCTTTTTTCCCTTGTACAAGGGAACAAAAATAGCATCCTTCCAATCCCGATGGACCATTCCTAACCCCCAGCACAACTGGCAAATTTCAGTTAACAAGTCAATTACAGAGTCACCACCATATTTCAACATCTCGGCAGTTATGTCATCAACTCCCTGAGCCTTACCATTCTAAAGAGATTTTAGAGCTTTACACACCTCTTCTCTGGAGATCCCTCCTGTGCTTCCATCCTTCACTGTGGCATCATCTGCTTCTGCCTCAGAATCACCTTTGCTTTCCTGATCTAAGAACTCACAGAAGTATTCACACCGTCTTTCACTTAACTCATTGGGTTCCCATATCATTTTCCCGATTCTATTCTTCACACAACTTACAACTTTGTTTCACCTACTTTTCCTGAGTCTCATATACTTCCAGAAAGTCTTCCTATCTTTCCAAAAAAGCCAATTCATGCCTTTCCACTTTCTCCATCCTATTTTTGCCTTACTCTGGCGAACTAGCTTAGTGGCTTCACACTTCTTACAGCGATATTTATCCACAGAAACTCCACTTTGCAACATCCCCAAATAGATTTTCTTTTTTCTCTTTACTGCCTCTCCAATCTCACTATTTCACAAAGCATCATTTTCATTGTTACCCACTGTTGTAGTGCCACAGATCTCTCCAGCAGCAGTGATAACACAGTTCTTAAAACATTCCCTCTTCTTTTCAACATCCCTCTCACAAGATTTCAGCTTCTTCAGTCGTTTTCTGAGTACGTCAGAATAACGCTAATGATCTTCAGTGAGTCTTTCAACCTTTAATTCTTTCGATCCTGAGCTTCTTCCTATTCCTTTTCCTCCCACTAACATTCAGTTTCACTCGTGACACCAACAAGTAATGATCAGAGCCAACATCCGCACCTCTCATCACACGAGTGTTAACAACTAAGTGTTTCAGACGCTGATCGTAGACAACAAAATCTATCACACTCTTTTGACCAATAGTACGAGTTTTCCAAGTACATGTGTGGATATACTTGTGGGTGAAAATATTAGATACACACAAACCATTCTCAATGCAGAGTTCAATTAATCTTTCACCATTATCATTCACACAAGGATCATTAAACATACCCAGAACATTGTCAATAATTGCATTTTGCACACCTACTTTAGCATTGAAATCCCCTGCTATTATAACTCTTTCTTTAGCACCAAACTGACTCAAAATAGCTTTTAGCTCATTCCAAAAATCTTCCTTCTCGTCAGAAGGTTCGGAGTCAGAAGGATCATTCACTTCAACAATTACTGTTCTCTGAAGTTTCACTTTCAAATGAATCTAAATAATTATCTCACTTATGCAGCTATAGTGAATTACGTGGTTATTCATCTTTTCACTTAAAATCACACCTACACCAGCCTGTCCTCTCACATTATCCGATACTCCAAACCACACACTCACAGTTCCATTCCCAATTTTCTACTCACAGTTCCATTCACAATTTTCTTCTTTTTGGTTTCACTTATACACAATACATCCAATCTATACTTATTCAACTCTTCAATCACTTAGTTCATCATTCCATTTATACCTCCAATATTCAATACACCAATCTTTCACTCACTCAGGCGAGATCTCTTTCTGATTCGCCTTTTTCCAGTTCCAGGTTGATTCCGTGGTGGACCATCCTTCTCAAGTGTGGTAGGTCCACCATATCCCACACTAGAGTCCGGATAATTATATCTTTGTGTCTTTTTAATCAGGTAAGTACACCAGTGTGGGTAATTAGCCCACAGCTGACGGTTCCAGTTGGTCATTCAAACTTAGGATTCTGGAACGAAACCCAGTGAGCTGGGATCTTTTCGCCAAAGTCGCACGGAACTAGCTGGCACCTCTCCAAGATTGACAAATATCCTTGTTGCTGTTCTGTGTGTCACTGTTTCCACGGAGCGCCCTGAGGAGGAAAACCCATCTCTCATTAAGATAGCGTAGAGTCATAAACACAATTCAACGTTCTGCTACGAGTTACTGTTTCACTGTCATGTCATCGCTGTGTGAATCGGTGGGTTTATGGTGAACATCCTCCAAATACGTGGCGTCAGTAAATAAATAAATACATTACTTTTTCCAAGTTCCAGAAACACATAGCAACCGAAAAATTGTTTTTCAGCCGCCGCCGTGGAATTGAATCTCGGAACACTCGATATCTAGCCGAGCGCGTTAACTTTACACCACGGTGGCCAACAATCCACGGTGCTATGTGTATCTTTAAGTCAGCTTCTGACATCATAAATCCGTAAGATGGGCTCAGCTACTGAGACGTCTCCATCTGGTGAGCATTAACGGCACTGGCTATATATATATTATAGCAGTTAAATCCAAAGGGCGAGATCCAAGGTGAAAATCCTCCAAATACGTGGCGTGGCGTCAGTAAATAAATAAATACATCGCTCTTTCCACGTTCCAGAAACACATAGCAACCGAAAAATTGTTTTTCAGCCGCCGCCGTGGAATTGAATCACGGAACTCTCGATATCTAGCCGAGCGCGTTAACTTTACACCACGGTGGCCAACAATCCCCGGTGTGTTTATGAGCACAGATTTAAATATAGAATTTGAATTTTGACATCCATTTAGGTTGACGATGTACTAAATGTCCCATTTTCTGCCAGAGCTTTTGCAGATTGTGTAAAGCGGGTTGAAGAAGGTAATCATCGTGCTGTATTTAAAAGTCATAAAAAAAATACCGAAAATTCGTTCATCACTCTAGTATTTGCACAGAAAATTCAGATTTTTCTTACAATGGAGTGTATGTAAAGATCTGTACCATAATTTATTAGACAAGAGCTAAATGAAAGAAAGGTCTTCGCATGTTCAAAAGCAATGCGTGAATTTTGCATCTCGGTATACATAATAAAATTTGTAGGTGTTTTTCTCATAAGAACGCACACCCAACTTAAATGGGCAAGCGATGCCACTGATGACTACCAATCATAAAGGACACGGCGTTGCCTTCAAGCGTGCAAATTGTTAGCCCCATACGAAGATGTCAGATAGGTATTGGCAAAGGGTGGTCTTGTGGCTTCCGTTGTACACAACGGAAGCACAAGACCACGTTGTACACAACGGAAGCACAAGACCACGTTGTACACAACGGAAGCACAAGACCACGGTACCGCAAACATCAGCACAGCTGAGCACCATGATCCCGTTTCCGTTATAACAGTTCTTCGGAAACTCTATCGTGCCAGTATTTGTGGCAGTGCTTCAATCCGCAAACCTATGATCACCAGCATCAATGCAACAAAACGTGTAAGATGCACATAAACACTGGAATGTTAAAAAGATGCTCATAAGCACTGGAATGTTAAAAAGATGCTCATAAACACTGGAATGTTAAAAAGATGCTCATAAACACTGGAATGTTAAAAAGATGCTCATAAACACTGAGACTAGCAACGTGTCGTACGGTCTGATGAATCATGCTTGACATTATTTTCCAAAACTGGTAGTGTGCACGCTTGGTAAAAATCTGCTGAAGCGTACAACATAGACTGTTTGGTTCCTACTGTGAAGCGTGGAGATGGATCCCTAATGCTGTGGAGTGCCATGTCATGACATTTCTTAGGGCCAGTGGTTATTCTGCAAGATTGTATCACATCTGCAATGTAGAAATCCATTCTTGGGGACCACCTGAATCCAGTGTTACAGGCATTGTTTCCTAATGACTGTCTCTGGTCTCAAGCAGATAATGTTCCCGTGCTCTGTGCAAAACGTGTCGAGTTGCGGTTTGCAAAAAGCATGAGGACAAAGCACACCAGCTATATTATTGACCATTTATGGGAATACCTATTGCGAAAGATCAGATCACACCTTCCACTACCCAACATCAGTGGTGCAACAGTTGAGACATGTGTATTTTACAAGAAGAATGATCCCAAATTCCATTGTCGTATGTGAATGACTAATATGAGTCTATTTCAAGTCGTATTCCTATTCTGAAAGAATAGAAATTTCACTTGGAATAGACTCATATTCCAAGTCGAAATTAAAAGCCTGTGTGGGGCTACGGCTTATTAACAAAGATTTCTCCACAAATAGTAAGCATTTCTATTATTTTGACAAACCCCTTTGTATCTGTAATGCATATGTATATTTTATCACGAAGTTTCAAAGTTTACGTTAAGAATTAATAACCGGTTTTAATGTCATTTTATTAGCGGCAGCATGTTTCAAAGATAACCTTCATTTCTGACTTAAGCTGGTCAGATGAAGGCGTGCAACCTCATTTGCAAATGACGGCGTGTTAACTATGCCATTGGTGGAAATCGACGAACTCGTTGACCTTTGTCTCGTGATGTGAGGTTATAGATTATGTCTTCAGTTGTACGAAAACATTTGTCTGCAGCTTGTAAGGCAGAGGTTATTTCTTTATCTGTTTCGCACAGCAGGAGTAAATATTCGTCCTTGTAAAATTTAACTGACTCAGTGCTTATTTAAAATATTTAATTTGAAAAAGCATGAATCGCATTTTTCATCAAAACGCGAGAGCTCCTGAATAATAATTTGGATCTCTTTCGGGAAGCTGCTTGCCTTCTAATGTTCCAAATAGGCTAATTTTTCAAGCCCGTGTTTAATCTGGTTATCTAACCTTGTACGCTTACATGTGGTCGATGAGATACTGAAATGCCGTTGATATTTAAATCCATTCTCATTTTGACACCAAGTTCTCAGTGATAATATGTCTCAGACGCGACACTTCAAAAAAGTTCTGCTCTCTCCCTCTCTGTCCGACTTTCTCTCCGGCTCTCTCTCTCTCTCTCTCTCTCTCTGTCCGTCTTTCTCTCTCTCTCTCTCTCTCTCTCTCCCTTTCTCTCTGACAGTCTCTCTCTCTCTCTCCCTTTCTCTCTGACAGTCTCTCTCTCTCTCTCCCTTTCTCTCCGGCTCTCTCTCCCTTTCTCTCCGGCTCTCTCTCCCTTTCTCTCCGGCTCTCTCTCTCTCTCTCTCTCTGTCCGTCTTTCTCTCTCTCTCTCTCTCTCCCTTTCTCTCTGACAGTCTCTCTCTCTCTCTCTCTCTCTCTCTCCCTTTCTCTCTGACAGTCTCTCTCTCTCTCCCTTTCTCTCCGGCTCTCTCTCTCTCTCTCTCTCTCTCTCTCTCCCTTTCTCTCTGACAGTCTCTCTCTCTCTCTCTCTCTCTCTCTCTCTCCCTTTCTCTCTGACAGTCTCTCTCTCTCTCTCCCTTTCTCTCTGACAGTCTCTCTCTCTCTCTCTCTCTCTCTCTCTCTCTCTCTCTCTCTCTCCCTTTCTCTCTGACAGTCTCTCTCTCTCTTTCTCTCTGTCTCCCTCTCTCTGTCGGTCTCTATGTCTCTCTCTGTCCGTATTTCTCTGTTTGTCTCTCTCTCTCTCTCTCTCTCTCTGTCTGTCTGTCCATATCTCTCTTTCTCTCTCTATCTGTCTGTCTGTCCATATCTCTCTTTCTCTCTCTGTCTGTCTGTCCCTCTCTCTTTTTCTCTCCCTCTCTGCCTGTCTCTCTCTTTCTGTCTCTGTCTGTCTCTCTCCCTCGAAAACAAAAAACAAAAAAACCAGCGGTGTAAGAAGCCATTATTAAACCGACGAATGCATTTTGTTATTGCAGTATGAGTGTTAGAACTACTAAATATTAAAATAGCTTGTATGCGAAAAACATTTTTAATAGTTAAATCGCTAATTTTGATAATTTAGAGCAGTGGTTCTCCAACTTTTGTTCTGTAAGTACCTCTTGGGAATTTTTAGTTAAGCTTCTTACCTCTTATATATTAGATATTAGGGACACACCATACAATAATAAATAAAAATTTTACACCAGTACGTTTACACTGAAGAGCAATTGAATTAGAGATGCATGTCTAGTAACGTGTAGCACCACCTTTTGCCCTGATGACGGCGGCGTTTCGTCTCGGCATGGACTCGACAATACACCGGAAGCGTTGGGAAGCCATACGGATCCACGACCCCTGAATAAGCTCCCACAGTTCACGAAGGTTTGATGGAGGGGGTCAGAGCCTCGAACATTTCTCTCGATGGCATCCCAGATGTGATCGATGGGTTTGAGGTCAGGTGACCTAGCTGGCCAAGGAAGCGAGGTCACGTCGGTGGAGTGTTCATCCAACCATTCGATTACAATTCAGGAGCGATGGCACGGTGCATTGTCTTGTTGCAGGATGAGGTCCCCAGCGGAATGTTGAAGATGCACAAACGGGAGCAAATGGTCGTCCAGGATATCCCGGTAACGTTGACCTGTGAGGGACGATGTCACACGTACCAGGGGTCCCATTTCAGTCCACGTAAACAGTCCCCAGACGAGAATGCCACCCCCACCAACTTGAAGAGTACCCTGCTGGCAAGAAGGATCCATCTCTTCATGTGGTTTGCGCCGTACTCGTATCCTGCCATCCGCATGTACCAACGTGAATCTCGACTCATCAGTCCAGGCAACATTTTTCCACATGTCTAGGGTCCAGTGGCGATGTTCCCGCGCCCATGCTAATCTTTGCACCTTGTGATGTGGGGTCAGCAGCGGTACCCTCGTTGGACGATGGCTTCTGTGCCCCATAGCGAGGAGATGGTTCTGAATGGTGTAGCTGCTTACACGTTCTTGTGCACCAGCGTTAAATTGCCGAGTGATTTCTTGCACTGGGGCCCGTCTATCCGCTGTTACAATGCGAGCTAGCCGACGTTGACCCCGCTCATCCAGACGCTGTTGTCCACAGCAGTTGGCCCTTGCAGGGATGGTTTTACCGGATTCGATGTACTCACGGTGCACCCGTGACACAGTGGCTCGTAAAAATCCCAGTGCCTGCACAACTTCCGAGATGGAGTGACCCATTCGTCTGGCCCCGACAATTTGCCCACGATCAAATGCGCTTAGATCCTTCGTCTTACACATGCTGCGTCCGACTCTTACTGATTCCCGTCGCATCATTCCTTATATTGTCGGATCGCTGCATACGTCATTTCGTTTCAGTTTACAGGGCCGCCCACAGCGCCACATTTGAATAACGCCAGCTGTCTCTAATTCAATTGCTCTTCACTGTATGTTCATATGTGCATATACATGAATGTGGGTATAAAATAGAAAATACATATACATACAAATGCACACATATATTTATTTATAAAAATTACATATGTTCATGCCACAGAAATTGTGTGCATGAATGGTTAGAAAAATCTAATAAAACTGGTAAACTCATATTCGTTTAGTAATCAATGAAATGTATGGGTTTTTTTACTCTTACAAAGTTCATCAATATTTGTAGTTATCTTACTAAGGTACAAACGCAAGTCGTCTTCAACTTGCAGCTTGTTTTGATGGTGGTTAGGGATAAAAAACCAGTTTCATATAAATATGTAATTGTAAACGGCAACAAATATTGAATGGCGATGCTCGACAAAGTTGGATGTTCCTTTCCATTTCAATCCAAAAACTAGGCAATGGCTTCACAGTGCTTTTCATACCAGAATCACAAGATATCTCAATCATTTTTTTTTTCTATTTAAAAAAGGAGGATACACATTTCTGCATTACAAGTGAACTGAACACGGTTCTATTCGCTGCATTCAGCGGGAGATGGAAAATACTGCCTTATAATAGTACGAAGAGTGCTGAGATGAACAATTATGTGATTTTTAATGTCATTAAAGTTTCCAATCGTTTGCTCATTTTCTAATTTTAATGAATCCGCTCTTGGAAATTGGTCAAAGCTGTTCCCTGTAATTCAATTTTCCCACAGCGAAAGTTTTTATGACCATTGCCTGTCTTTAGTTTTCAACATAGAACAGATAAATTGTGTCACCCTGTAAAGATAAGTTCCACTCCTTCATATCAGCTGCACACTAACTTCACTACTCACCCTGCCAACACTAGCTGTAAATTCGGATTGTTAATTTTTTTGACATGAAAATTGGTTCATTATGCGACTCAGTAAGGTCGCTAATTAATCGCGTACCGCCAGTATTAATTTTGCCTACCACACTTTGAGAACCGCTGTTATAGAGCAAACACAAAGACTGCAGACAACTCAAAGGACCCTGGAGAGATGCATGCTTGGTGTAACCAGGAAAGATAAGAAAAGGAAAATGACATTAGTGGAGGACATCGTGACCAGAGGAAAATGACAGGAGTGAAGGACATCATGACCAGATGAAAATGACAAGAGTGGAGGACATCATGACCAGATGAAAATGACAGGAGTGGAGGACATCATGACCACAGTAAAATCCCTGAAATGGCAATGGACTGGACATTTTGCCAGAAGGACAGACCACAAATGGACAACCGAAATTTTAGACTGGATTCCGAGGGACAGAAAAAGACCCAGAAGAAGACCCCATGGGAGACGGAAGGATGAAATTGGACAGCATGTCGGAGTGACATGGAAAAGACAGGCTCAAGAGAGACAATTGTGGAAGAAACTTGGGAGAGCTTCATCCAGCAGTGGATTGATAATGGTTGACAAAGATTATGACGATGGAGAAATCCTGTAGTTTTATAAAATTCAGTACCGAATGTGTGCAGCTGTTCATGGTCTCAAATATTCTGATGTCGAAAATAACCCAAAGAGTAAATAAACAAAGTCATTGATCTTTCCACGTTTTTCTTTAATTAACACACAGCAACCGAAAAATTGTATATCGGCATCGCTGGGCGTCGAAATACAATTTTTCGGTTGCTGTGTGTTAATTAAAGAAAAACGTGGAAAGAGCGATAAATTTGTTTATTTACATTGCCTCCAAGTATTTGGAAGAGTTTTACCATTTTCAACCCAAAATATCATTCGAATGAACAGTCTTGCTCCCCATTTGTGTTCTTATGAATAGACTCAGATGACCAAGTTGAATTTTTATCTTTATTTTCATCGGTGTATCGAGATCGACTCCTTAAAATCCCAACACGCACTTTTCACAGTCACCTCTAGGGGAAAGATGCATGCTCTAAGGGATTCCTGTACAAGTATTTCCATATACATAACGTGTAGCTCGTCGATTTAAGCTGTTATTAATCAAGGCATCCGGCGGAAGAATCGTTTCCCTCAGTGAACTTCGCCATCTGATTGTTTAGCAAGTCAGTCTCAGTTTCAGACTCATCTTACAGCCCTACTTGTCGGTTTAAGCTGTAATGAATCAATGCACCCGGTGACAGATTCGTTTAACCCAATGAACTTCGTCATCTGATTATTTAGCAAGACAGTCTCCATTTCAGACTCATCTTACATCCCGAATCGTCGGTTTAAGTTGTAATTAATCAATGCATCCGATGGCAGATTCGTTTAACTCAGTGAATTTCGTCATCTGATTATTTAGCAAGACAGTCTCCATTTCAGACTCATCTTACATCCCGAATCGTCGGTTTAAGTTGTAATTAATCAATGCATCCGATGGCAGATTCGTTTAACTCAGTGAACTTCGCCATCTGATTATTTAGCAAGACAGTCTCCATTTCAGACTCATCTTACATCCCGAATCGTCGGTTTAAGTTGTAATTAATCAATGCAACCGATGGCTGATTCGTTTAACTCAGTGAATTTCGTCATCTGATTATTTAGCAAGACAGTCTCCATTTCAGACTCATCTTACATCCCGAATCGTCGGTTTAAGTTGTAATTAATCAATGCATCCGATGGCAGATTCGTTTAACTCAGTGAACTTCGCCATCTGATTATTTAGCAAGACAGTCTCCATTTCAGATTCATCTTACATCCCGAATCGTCGGTTTAAGTTGTAATTAATCAATGCATCCGATGGCAGATTCGTTTAACTCAGTGAATTTCGCCATCTGATTGTTTAGCAAGTCAGTCTCAGTTTCAGACTCATCTTACAGCCCTACTTGTCGGTTTAAGCTGTAATGAATCAATGCACCCGGTGACAGATTCGTTTAACCCAATGAACTTCGTCATCTGATTATTTAGCAAGACAGTCTCCATTTCAGACTCATCTTACATCCCGAATCGTCGGTTTAAGTTGTAATTAATCAATGCATCCGATGGCAGATTCGTTTAACTCAGTGAATTTCGTCATCTGATTATTTAGCAAGACAGTCTCCATTTCAGACTCATCTTACATCCCGAATCGTCGGTTTAAGTTGTAATTAATCAATGCATCCGATGGCAGATTCGTTTAACTCAGTGAACTTCGCCATCTGATTATTTAGCAAGACAGTCTCCATTTCAGACTCATCTTACATCCCGAATCGTCGGTTTAAGTTGTAATTAATCAATGCATCCGATGGCAGATTCGTTTAACTCAGTGAATTTCGCCATCTGATTGTTTAGCAAGTCAGTCTCAGTTTCAGACTCATCTTACAGCCCTACTTGTCGGTTTAAGCTGTAATGAATCAATGCACCCGGTGACAGATTCGTTTAACCCAATGAACTTCGTCATCTGATTATTTAGCAAGACAGTCTCCATTTCAGACTCATCTTACATCCCGAATCGTCGGTTTAAGTTGTAATGAATCAATGCACCCGGTGACAGATTCGTTTAACCCAATGAACTTCGTCATCTGATTATTTAGCAAGACAGTCTCCATTTCAGACTCATCTTACATCCCGAATCGTCGGTTTAAGTTGTAATTAATCAATGCATCCGATGGCAGATTCGTTTAACTCAGTGAATTTCGTCATCTGATTATTTAGCAAGACAGTCTCCATTTCAGACTCATCTTACATCCCGAATCGTCGGTTTAAGTTGTAATTAATCAATGCATCCGATGGCAGATTCGTTTAACTCAGTGAACTTCGCCATCTGATTATTTAGCAAGACAGTCTCCATTTCAGACTCATCTTACATCCCGAATCGTCGGTTTAAGTTGTAATTAATCAATGCATCCGATGGCAGATTCGTTTAACTCAGTGAACTTCGCCATCTGATTATTTAGCAAGACAGTCTCCATTTCAGACTCATCTTACATCCCGAATCGTCGGTTTAAGTTGTAATTAATCAATGCATCCGATGGCAGATTCGTTTAACTCAGTGAACTTCGCCATCTGATTATTTAGCAAGACAGTCTCCATTTCAGACTCATCTTACATCCCGAATCGTCGGTTTAAGTTGTAATTAATCAATGCATCCGATGGCAGATTCGTTTAACTCAGTGAACTTCGCCATCTGATTATTTAGCAAGACAGTCTCCATTTCAGACTCATCTTACATCCCGAATCGTCGGTTTAAGTTGTAATTAATCAATGCATCCGATGGCAGATTCGTTTAACTCAGTGAACTTCGCCATCTGATTATTTAGCAAGACAGTCTCCATTTCAGACTCATCTTACATCCCGAATCGTCGGTTTAAGTTGTAATTAATCAATGCATCCGATGGCAGATTCGTTTAACTCAGTGAACTTCGCCATCTGATTATTTAGCAAGACAGTCTCCATTTCAGACTCATCTTACATCCCGAATCGTCGGTTTAAGTTGTAATTAATCAATGCATCCGATGGCAGATTCGTTTAACTCAGTGAACTTCGCCATCTGATTATTTAGCAAGACAGTCTCCATTTCAGACTCATCTTACATCCCGAATCGTCGGTTTAAGTTGTAATTAATCAATGCATCCGATGGCAGATTCGTTTAACTCAGTGAATTTCGTCATCTGATTATTTAGCAAGTCAGTCCTCGTTTTGTGAGATGCCCTATTTAAGACTGTCATCTTACAGTACGACTTGTGAATTTAAGCTGTAATTAATCAACGCATCCGGTGGCAGATTCGTTTCCTTCAGTGAACTTCGCCATCTTATTATTTACAAAGTCAGTCCCCGTTTCAGTCTCATCTTACATTCCGACTAGTGCGTTTAAGCAGTAATTGATCAATGTATCCGGTGGAAGATTTATTTCACTCAAAGAACCTCACCATCTGATTATTTAGCAAGTTCGTCTCCATTTCAGACTCATCTTACAGCCCAACTTGTGGGTTAAGCTGTAATTAATCAATACACCCGACGGCAGGTTCGTTTCACTTAGTGAACTTCGCCATCTGATTATTTAGCAAGTTAAGTCTTCGTTTTTGTGAGACGAAAAAGCTTTTTTAATGCAGTGAATACTCCGCTCGGCTCGGTCCGATCCCGGAATATGTTACTGAACTAACGAGAAAAAAACACTCAGTCCATCCCGGGGGTGGGGTCGGTCTCTGGCTTTTCGGGGTTTTTTTTGTTGTTGTTTTTTTTTTTTTGATTGGAATTTTAACGACCACCGTGAGCAACTCAATGGGCTATAAGCAGTCGCCCGTCCCTAATTTAGGGTCACTGGTTCCATTGAAGGGAGAGAACCAGTGCCGTAAGACAAACACAACATCCATGCCTGACCGGGATTCGAACCCGGACCCATGATCAGAGGGCTGCGCCACTGGGGCGGCTGTTTTCGGGATTGGCTAGGCTCGTGCAATCCCGAAAAGCTGTCTATTTGACTTCCGATTAGTAGAAAAGTTTCCAAGGTTTACTCAAATGACAGAGGTCATAATATTTTTACTACCCAACATGATGAACTTATACTCTTTCCTAACGTCAAAAAAGGTGTTGAAGGCAACTTGTATCTCGAAAGGCAAATTCTGCTTTTCTTAAAACAGATGTAATTATGAAATAAATATTGCCATACCATGAGAAGTTGGGCGTTAAACTCCAAAACAAAAAGACAAGTTGATAGATGGCATACGGGCCAAAGACAAGTTGTGACGTACCTGCCAGCAGGACGCACACGACATAAAGGCAGATAGGAATCAGAATAAAACGTCCGCGTAGCTCAATTGGTAGAGTGACTTGTTCCAGAATAAGCGGCCTCGGTTTCGAATCCCGGCGTAGACCAAAAATGACGGAGAAATTTACTTCGTTATAAAGTCATGTAAGTGTTTTTCGTCATGGGTTTAATTATATTATGCTACAGAAACGGACAGAAAATACAGATTAGGAATTTATCATATCACTGTGATTTCAACAACTGCTGACATGATTTCTCACTTTTTTTTTCTTTTTTTTTTTACAGAAATCCCAACATTCCAGGGGAAGTTTCTTGGCCTCCGTACAAATGGAACGATCCAGTTTACCTGGACATCAACGTGCAAGAGAAAATAGGAAAGAAGCCAGACGATTACCGATGTGAATTCTGGAGAGACCGTTTCCGAGCTAACCTTGGTCTCTTCAAGGAAAAGGCCTCTACGATGTAGGAGTAGCCCGAGAAAACTCTTACAACTGCTGAGACTATGGGACGAAATCTCTACAACTAAAGAGACAACTCCCTGAAGAATAAAGGCAACATGTTTGTACGATCACTAGTGAAATTACTGCGATCCCTGTACAAAGTGAACAGGTTGTGACTTGTCAACTTGTAAAGGTTCTGAACTTCTTCATGAACTCAAATTTGCGAGTGACAAACCATTGATGATTAATTTAAACTGTAATTAATCAATATTAATCATCTTAAAATGTTCATCGTTGATACAATACAAATCCTCATGCAGCTGTATTAGCAACATTTTGCTAGACATCTGGAATACTAAAAGTAATGCGTTTTCTGTGCTGAAATTGTTTTGAGAACTTCTGAATTAAAGGCTTCTTCCAGAAGAAGCAAACAGTACTGATATACCGAACACAAAAAAGTCCTAACTTTTTTTGCATGTGTTGGAACTCGGACTTAGTAGATGCAGCCCAGTCGCTGGCGATTGTTTATTGCTAGTGGGTGAGGTGAAAACCGCAACCGCGGAGCCCTGGTGGTTTCGTTTCTGGTTTGCCTCGACGCCACAAGGAGACGAAATTTTAAGAAGAAAAAATGCGTAGTTGCGAAGTGAGAATTGAATAAGGAGTTTATGTGATTTATTGTATTGTGTGGGAGTGAGTGTCTTCGCATATGTGAGCATTTGTGCATATAAATTGTACTTAACAATCTTATCCTCGTCGCCTTTTATCTTGTAGAAGTGACTCCTCAAAAAGCTAAGATGATTTTCAACACCAAGAATTTCGTGCTATGAGTTACACATATGATTATCCGCCGTCCGAGCACAATTAACACAAATTAAAATTGTATCACGAATTAAAAGCATTTAATATACAAACAGGTTGAATAGCCTGTATATATATTAAATAACCTGTATATATATTAAACGCTTTTAATTCGTGATACAATTTTAATTTGTGTTAATCGTGCTCAGACGGCGGAATAATCCTATGTGTAAGACGATTTTTACTAAACAATACGTACAGGGTAAGTCAAAAGTCGCAGGACACCCTTGTATTTCAGAAACGGAAATGAAATATCTGAATACCCCAGCAAAGAATTCGTAAGTGGTCCTATCTTTTATGCTATTTCCGGAACATGGCCGCTATCTTAAAATCCGCCATATTAGATCAAGCTCAAATTTTTCAAATGTTAAGGGGGTCATGTTGCATATCAAACAAGACCAGAATTTTTTCAGATCTTGATTGCCGTAATCAGATTAGACATATGTGTTGTTGTTCACAAATTATCAACGCAGAGAGGTGCAATAACCATTGTCTGTTGCAGGTAACTGAAGATGGCATTGCCTCTCCCCCCTGGTGGCGCAGTCACTTAGACCATTTGTCTGAGAAGGGTCCGGGTTCGAATCCCGGTGAGTCATGGATGTTGTGTATGTCTTACGGCACTGGCTCTTTCCCTTCTCTGGAGCCAGTGGCCCAAAATTTGGGACCGGCGACTACTTATAGCCCACTGAGTTGCTCACGGTGGCCTTTAAACCCTCAATAAAATAAAAAAAAGATGGCATTGACTGACGAAAGAGAAGAGGATTGAGATGATCCTAATGTCTGGGGAACGTAGCTGCCGTATCAAACATAGCCTCAGAATTCAACAACCGACACCGAGAAAGACTACCAATTTCACACAGCACTGTCGCATACCTGATATACAAATTCCGATAAACTGGGACTGTGGACAACAAGCCACATAGTGGTCGGGCGAAAACATGCTATCGACGAGGAAACCTCAACAACGGTTTTGTCATGCTTTGCAAAGAGTCCACAAAGTAGCACAAGGTGTCTCGCAGCAGGATGTGGTGTCAGCCATTGTACGGATTCTTCCCACCGCTCACTGGCATTCGTTCAAGATCCAGAAACAGCAACAACTATCAGAGGATGACCCTGATAGACCTGTCTTTCATTCGCCCAAGGAATTTTGTTCAATGACGAGGCCAATTTTTGTGTCAGTTGTGAGGTTCACGATCAGAACCACAGGTACTGGAGTGAGAGGAACCCTGATTGAACTGAACCATCCGAAGTCGTTGTTAATGTAAAAATTATGGTGTTATGTGGAATATGGGGCACCCGTGCAACCGGACACATTTTAATCGACAATAACCTAAATGCTCACCGCTACCTCGAACAGGAAACAGTGTTTCCTCCCTTCTGAATGAAGATGCAAGTTTCCGTTGTTATTTCCAATACGATGAAGCTCCACCACATTACGGTGCAACTGTTCGTCAATGTCTAGATGTTCAATTCCCTGGTCATTAAAGTGGCAGCGTGGTCCTGTGGAATGGACACCCAGACACCCCGATCTCACACCACTCGACTTTTATCTGTGGGGTCATCTGAAACACCTGGTGTATGCTGAGAAAATCCGTGACAAACACCACCTTCAACAACGCATCCTGGAGGCCTGTAACCGCATTTCTCCCGATACTCTCGTGCTGATGCATAACGACTGAATCAAGGGCCTTTAGCTCTGTCTCCAGCAACAGGGACAACACATTGAACACATCAAATAGTTACGCATGAATATAAAGTTGAAATAACAACCTCCAAAATTCTCTGTTGAGTATTTTGGAGGTTGTTTTTTCAACTTTCTGTGTTGATAACTTGTGAACCACAACACGTATGTCAAATCTAATTGCGGCAATCAAGTTCTGAAAAAATTCTAGTCTTGTTTGATATGCAACATGACCCCCTTACTATTTTAAAATTTGAACTTGATCCAATATGGGGGATTTCAAGATGGCGACCATGTTCAGCAAATAGCCTAAACGATAGTTCCCTTCACCGATCCTTTGCTGGGGTATTCAGATATTTTATTTCCCCTCTGTTTCTGAAATACAAAAGTGTCGTGCGACTTTTGACTCTGTAGATATCCGATACAAGTGATAAAGAGTGCGTTTACAAAAACAACTGAGGCGTTCATGTTGCCTTGACAAACATGCAAGGATGTGCGGCTATTAAAACACCCTCCTACCCAGAAAAGAAGGGAATGACGTTGGTAAGGATGGACCGACTGCACAAAGTGTGGCTGCATTCATGTGCCGTATATTCTCCAAACGTGTCCTCGTCGAGTATCATTAAAAAGAGTGAAGCGGGATTCGTCTGTGAAAAGTACATGGTACCACTCTGTATTCCATGACATGTACTGTCACAAGTACATACATGCACCTATTAGCCAATACATTATGACCACCTATTTAATAAGCTGTAGGACCCCCCTTTAGCCCGTAAAACAGCGGCCACCCGGCGAGGCATCATTCAATGAGGCGGCGATAGGCATCCTGGGGTATCTGGTACCATAATGTCAACAGCAGGTCCTCCAGTTCCCGTACATTTCGGGGTGGTGGTGAATTAGTGCGAGCCAGCTTTTCCAAGTCGAGCCAGAAATGTTTGATTGTGTTCATGTCAGGTGAATTTAGAGTCACGGCATTAAATGAAAGTCACCAGCATGTTCCTCGAACCACTCCTTGACGATTATGGCTGTGTGTCATGGTGCATTATCCTGTTGGTAATGGCCATCACCAGCAGGGAACACAGTTGTCATGAATGGGTGAACTTGGTTCACAACGATGTTCAGATACCTGACAGCTGTCAGGGATTGTGCTATTGGGATAATGTGGCCTAAAGTGCCCCAAGAAAACATCGCCCACGGCATAACACCGCCGACGCCAGCTTGTTTCCGCCCAACAGTGCATCCAGATGCCATAGCCTCCGTTGGTAATCGGTGTTGGGCCGTCTACGTGATGCACCATGAATCTTGTTTCGTCAGATCAGGCCATTTTCTCCAATTATCCACGGTCTAATCTCGATGATCTTCGGCCCATTTCATGCGTTGTTGGCGATGACGTGCAGTGAGAGATCATATCAGATCAGATCATATGTATAGGATTTTATGAAAGGAGTGTCTGGCCCTAGGTCTTAAACAAAACTTAAAAATAGGAAGCTAGGAGATTTGGGCTAGAGTGCCCGATAGGAAAGTGACAAGGAAACGAGGTAGGGAGGGGGAGGAAGACACCCTTATTTATTACCGGAAGGCCAGTACCCGGGGCCCGACGGCTGTACGTGCCCAAACGTGCAGTGAGCATGGGGACTAGGCTGTGTCTTCGGCAACGCCAGCCCATGGGCAGAAGGCTGCGATGAGCTATGTGCTGTGACGCATTGCCGTGATCACCACTGTTGTAGCTGCTGGTGATTTGGCGCACTGTAGCCCTGCGGTCGCTGTGAACAATGCGCGACAGTCTCCGCTTTCCTCTGGCATCAATCAGCTGCGGACGACCCACGACTGGACGACGGTTCGTCGTTTGGCAATCTGTCCACCACTTTCGATACGTACTCACTACAGCGGCACGTGAACAACCCACAAGCCGCGCAGTCTCCTAGATCGTAGTTCCGAGGCATCGTGCCATCACAATTTGCCCTTTATCAAACTCAGATAATTCGGCAGCTTTTTCCCATTCTGAGGCCGAATACTCTATCAACCGAAATCCGGTCCTCGGGTAGTATAGATCAGATTAGATCATATGTAGAGGATTTTCGGAAGGGAACGTCTGACACCAGGTCTTAAACAACCCTTAGAAATAGGAAACTAGGAGATTTGGGATAGAGTGCCCGAAAGTAAAGTGACACGGAAGTGAGGTAGAAAGGGAGAGAAAGACGCCCTTATTCATTACCAGGGGGGACAACGGCTTAACGTACCTAACCGACGCACGGCGGATACTTAGTGGTTCGAGCATTCGTGCCTGCTTGGGATTAAACCCGAGGTCTTCTCCGTGGCAGTAACGAACTTTTACCACTGTGCCATCCGCAGCCCCTCGGGTTGTATATATACTGCTCTGTGAACTTCACCTGCGTCACCGTTCGGTGTCCAGGCGTGCTCATTTCTCTAGGTTGGGGGTGGTCATAATGCAAAGGCTCATCGGTGTACATCTTTGCCGACGATGAGCTGATACCAATGCTATACATCTCAACGGCCTCTTTGCTCTGAGTGCGTACTCGTGAATATGGTTTCGTATCTTCTGAGTGCATACTGTGACACCAGAAGCAGCTCGAAGTGCTTCTCGGAATTGGCTACTGGTGATACTAGGCGTTCTCTGAGCACTTACTGTCAAGTAGCGATCGTGCCTCCCGGTCGTTATTTTCGGGTAACCACTTTGGGTCGATCTGTAACATTTCCATGCTTTAGAAATCTCTTGTGTAGCCGACTTACTACACTTTGAGAAACTCCTAAAGCAGCAGCCACATCGATCTGCCATACAGTTGCTTGTAACATGCCAACAGCCCTATTTCTGTTGCCAATGCGTAATCGTAAGCTGAACATCATTTCAGGTTAATTCCACTCTGAAGTCAATGCATTCAACATACTTCTAGATAATCGGTGAAACGACCCGTTTTCCGCTTCTTGAAGGGTACTTTTAACGGAGCTCGCGCAACACGTGCTGTGTTCCCATGATATTAATTTTATTGGGTTGGCCAAAAAGTCATTGCGTTTTTTGCACGTAGATGGCGAAACATGTCTTGAAGTGTAACTAACGTCATTTGAAACCGCAAGTTTATGATGTAACGTGACAGCTGACAGTTCAATCTTGTTTCAGGTACAGAAAGTGCGCGATTTAGTTTAAAAGAATTTGTTTGGCGTCGATTTCAAAATGGACAATCAAAAGGAACATTTTCGCCACGTTTTTCTGCATTACTTCCGAAAAGAAAACAAAAACACTGTGGAAGCTCATAAATAGTTATGTGATGTGTATGGTGAAGATGGCTTAGAACTACGGCAGTGTCAGAATTGGTTTGCGAAATTTCGGTCTGGACAATTTAATGTGAAAGATGCACCACGTTCAGGAAGGCCAATCAAAGTTGATGACGACAAAATAAAGGCATTGATCGAATCCAATCGGCGTTTAACGACACCAGAGATTGCTATGAATCTAAACATATAGAAATTGAGCGTTGAAAATCATTCAAAGCAACTGGGATATGTTAGTAAGCTCCATGTAAGGGTACCACATGAGCTCAAAGAAATTCTTCGACGCAAGTGTCCTGTTTTGCTCCGATATTTTGTGCTTTTCGTTCGTGTTTTAGTGCTCTCCGATTTATAAATTTGTGCTTGACTTGCGTTTAAAGGTTCGGTGAATCGTTCTGTTTAACTCCCAAGTGAGTGAGTCTCTTGTTTTGCTTAATATCATCTTTGTTTACCTCTTAGGCGAGTAGGCGTACGTTTCTCACCGCGCCGCCATTAGTGATGGCGTCATACGGTGAGGATGCATCGTGTACTATCCCCACTTCCGGCCTGTTCACTACTGCTTTCTCTGATGGTGGCGTCGCCAAGCAGCCCTCCCATCCTGGCGATGGACATTTGCCCTCAACTGGTGCGTCATTTTTTTTTTATTGGAGGTTTAACGACCACCGTGAGCAACTCAATGGGCTATAAGCAGTCGCCCGTCCCTAATTTTAGGGTCACTGGTTCCAGGGAAGGGAGAGAGCCAGTGCCGTAAGACAAACACAATATCCATGCCTCACCGGGATTCGAACCCGGACCCCTTACGGACGAATGATCAAAGGCCATCGCTTAGACCACTGCGCCACCGGGGCGGCAAGGGGCGTCATCAAGTGCCTCTTCCAGTGATTTTGCTCAGACTGTTTGCCTCCCTAGCTTCAGTTCAGGTGTGACCCACAGTGATGTCTTGTACACCTCTGACAGTGCTTCCTCTCCTTCTTCTGCAACTTCTCAGAGGCCCTCGTCCTTTTCTGCTGCAGCTGCGTCTCGGAACCCTCGTCATGTTGATTCATCTTTAAGCCTGGATGGGTGCCATGGCCCTGAGATCCCATCTCCTTCGTTCTGGGAATTCCTTATTTCTCAATGTTCCGGATAAGTCCCCAGAGGGACAGAAGCTCTCTTAAACTATGGCTTTAGGGGTCGTTTTTGACGCCCTGCCTGATACCAAATTGAAGGTATGTGCCACAGCGATTAAGGCAATGTTTCGTTCACAGGCAATATCTCATATGTACCGACGTGCTCGGTTCATTATTGTTCATTTTAAGGCAGTTGATCATGTGCCTTCCATCTTGCAGACGGGCCTGGTTATTGGTGCTCATCGCCTCATGCCCGATCCAGTTGCGCGGCGCCCTGTGTCCGTGTTGTTTTACCCAGTGCCTCCTGAGGTCACCAACACCATGCTCTTCACAGCGATTTCTACTTTCGGTCAAGTGCTCGGCGATTTCCCAGCCTACTCTGCCACTCCCGATGATAAAGAGGATCGTTCCATTCTTGGAGCTCGCCGCCCCGGTGGCGCAGTGGTCTAAGGCGCTGGCCTCTGATCATTCGTCCGAACGGGGTCCGGGTTCGAATCCCGGTGAGGCATGGATGTTTTGTTTGTCTTACGGCACTGGCTCTCTCCCTTCCCTGGAACCAGTGACCCTAAATTAGGGACGGGCGACTGCTTATAGCCCATTGAGTTGCTCACGGTGGTCGTTAAACCTCTAATCAAAAAAAAAAAAAAAATTCTTGGAGCTCGCCGCATGGTGCGAGTTATCTTCTCATCTCAAGACGACATCACTAATCTTCCCACGCAACTCACCATTCAGTGCAATGGCCAGCGTCGACGCATTGACCAGCTTTCGGAGTTTCACTGCAGTAAATGCAAGGCTCTTGGCCATTTCTATAAGAACTGCCCCTGCGATTCTCCTCATCTGGAGTCTTCTGAAAGCCTGTTGACAACTCCGGTTCCTTTTGTCCAGTCTTCCTCGGCGACGATTTTGGAGCACGACTTGGGTGCTCCGGATTTTCCTGCTGATTCTTTTCCTCCTCTCCTAACCTCTTCGACTCCCCTTGTTCCCGACGCATCTACTCTTCCAACTGCTGCACATGACGTCTCTGCTTCGGTGTTTTCTACTGTTCCTCCCACTGACGAAATCTCTCTGTCTTCACTTAAACCCATTGTATCTCCTCTCTCGACTTCTGCACAGGACAACTTTGGCCCGGTGTTTCCTACTACTATTCCTACTGCTGCTCACTCCAGTGTGGACGACTTGGATCTTACTGATGAATCTGTCACTGATCCCCGTACTCGTAGCGATAAACAAAGCGCTTTCAAGTCTCCGTCTGGTACAACTAAGCGTAGTCGCCCGAGAGTTTATCGCTGACGTTCTTCGTCCCGTACTCGTTCTCCTCCTGCGTCCCCGAGAGACTGTGGACTCACAGATGTCCCAGCTGAGCTCGCAGAGGCTGGCTTACAAGCGTGGTTTCAAAAGCTATATACCATCCTTG
The DNA here is from genome assembly GCA_039090855.1 of Macrothele yani. Taxonomy (NCBI): domain Eukaryota; kingdom Metazoa; phylum Arthropoda; class Arachnida; order Araneae; family Macrothelidae; genus Macrothele; species Macrothele yani. The sequence continues at coordinate 54,982,191 of CM077028.1, forward strand.
AGCCACCAAGCAAATCTTTACCCATCCGGCAGACGTTTCGCCTCTTTTCACTTGCCCGTAATTCGTTCGATTCTCTTACGTATCTTTCTCCGTGCACTTTTCCTGCTGCAGCTGTCATCGCGCAGTTAACGACTCTCGGATCTAACTACTCTACACTTCTGGCCAAAGATCCTACAGTCGCACATTGTCATCAGACTTTCTTATATGCTTTCTGAGCTTCGTTCTGCTGCTGCCTCTCTTCGATTCTCTGCTCCTGATTGATTAACGTTTAATGCTTCCTATACTTCTCTGTTTTTGTATCGTGGAAGTTTCTCGGTGACTTTTGCCTTCAGCATTCCATAAGCTCTCCGGTGTATTTTTATTTTTTTGTCGTACTGCTTTGTACTGATCTTGATGGCCGCCCCGGTGGCGCAGTGGTCTAAGGCGTTGGCCTCTGATCATTCGTCCGAAGGGGTCCGGGTTCGAATCCCGGTGAGGCATGGATGTTGTGTTTGTCTTACGGCACTGGCTCTCTCCCTTCCCTGGAACTAGTGACCCTAAATTAGGGACGGGCGACTGCTTATAGCCCATTGAGTTGTTCACGGTGGTCGTTAAACCTCCAATCAAAAAAAAAAACTGATCTTGATGCTTGTCTTTTGTTATTAATTTGTATTTTAGACGGCTATCCCGCATATATTGTCACATTTATGTATTGTTGCGTATTTTCTTCGTTATTAACTGCTGTAATGTCTCCCTTTCTTAGAATAAAGAAGTATTTGACCTCAAGGAAATTCATCTCACTAAGCGCATTGACATCTGCAATTCGCTCTTGAAACGTGAAGAAAATGATCCATTTTTTGAAACGTATGATAACAGGCGATAAAATATGGATCGTCTACAACAACGTCGAACGTTGTTGCAGACGATCCATAATAAATAAAATAAGGCATTGATCGAATCCGTTGTTGGAGACGATCCATAATAATTAAAAAAATAATAAAGGCATTGATCAAATCCAATCGGCGTTTAACGACAGCAGAGATTGATGTCAATCTGAACTTATAGAAATTGAGCGTTGAAAACCATTTAAAGCAACTGGGATACGTGTTAGAAAAGCTCGATATGTATGTACCACATGAGATCAAGGAAATTCATCTCACTAAGCGCGTTGACATCTGCGATTCGCTTTCGAAACGTGAAGAAAACGATCCATTTTTGAAACGTATGATAACAGGCGATGAAAAGTGGATCGCCTGCAACAACGTCGAACGAAAACGATCGTGGAGCAACCGTCATAAACCTCTCAAAGCACTTCAAAAGCAGATATGCACCGAAGGAAGGTTATGCTGTCAGTCTGTTAGGATTTCAAAGGTATTGTGTATTTTGAATTGCTTCCAAGGAACCAAACCACTAATTTGGACGTGTACTGTCATCAGCTGGATAAATTAAGTGATGCAGTCAAACAGAAGCGTCTAGAATTGGTGAATCGCAAAGGTGTTGCGTTTCACCATGATAATGCAAAACCACATACAAGTTTGGTCACTCGTCAAAAATTGTTGCAGCTTGGATTGGGATGTGTGTTATCGCATCCACCATATTTTCCAGAGCTGGCACCATCAGACTACCATTTGTTTTGTTCCTTGAATGATAAAATCTTCACTGCTGATGAGGCTATCAAATCGTTTTTGGAACTGTTTTTTGGCCGGAAAGAAAAAAAAATTTGAGCTCTGAATTATGAATTTGCCTACGAGATGGCAAAAGGTCATCAAACAAAATGGACAATATGTTGTTGATTAAAGTTTTTGCTTCGCATTCGAAATTCGTCTTTCATTTATACGGTAAAAAAACTCAATTACTTTTTGGCCAATCCAATACATAGGACGTAACTACCCACACCGTTAACGAATCTGCAGTAGTCGCTAAATTTGCATATCCGCACATTATCCCTTTGAAACCGCAATATCCCTAACTTTTTTGACCAGTGTATTTCTTCGGAGGCATCTAGAGCAGCGACGTATCTTCCTAGAAAAGTCTGAAAATCAAATAATTCAAAAGAAGTATCTTAGCTTTACTGTCAAAAATGCTGACATGTCTAAAGATAATTATGCCAGAAACGTTGAAATGCTGTAAATTCCATGAAATTTTGATTTAAATTTAAGGGGCGTAAAGCCTGCTACCGTTTTACGTCAAACCGTATGCATTCACGTCACGACCCTGTTATAAATCGTAAAACATTACAGATCTTAAATTACCTTTCTTTTCCCTTTAATTAATTTTATGTCCAAAAAAATGATTTTATGGATTCACCGTTCGGAGAACGGGCATGACTGCTAGCCACCATAAGCTGCTGTACGGGGATGACTGCTAGTCAACCATAAGCTTCTGTACGGGCATGACTGCTAGTTCACCATAAGCTGCTGTACGGGCATGACTGCTAGTCCACCATAAGCAGCTGCTGTATGGGCATGACTGCTAGTCCACCACAAGCTGTTGTATGGGCATGACTGCTAGTCCACCATATGCTGCAGTAGTGGCATGACTGCTAGTGCACCATAAGCTGGTGTGATGACATGACTGCTAGTTTATCATAAGCTGCTGTAATGGCGTGACTGCTAGTCCACCATAAGATGCTGTAATGGCATGACTGCAAGTTCACCATAAGCTGCTGTACGGGCATGACTAATAGTCCACCATAAGCTGTTGTACGGGCATGACTGATAGTCCACCACAAGCTGCTGTAATGGCATGATTGCTAGTCCACCATAAGCTGCTGTAATGGCATGACTGCTAGTTTACCATAAGCTGCCGTAATGGCGTGACTGCTAGTTCACCATAAGCTGCTGTACGGGCATGACTGCTAGTCCACCATAAGCAGCTGCTGTATGGGAATGACTGCTAGTCCACCACAAGTTGCTGCAATGGCATGACTGCTAGTCCACCATAAGCTGGTGTAATGGCATGACTTCTAGTTCATCATAAGCTGCTGTAATGGCGTGACTGCTAGTTCATCATAAGCTGCTGTGATGGCGTGACTGCTAGTCCACCATAAACTGCTGTAATAGCGTGACTGCTAGTTCACCATAAGCTGCTCTACGGGCATGACTGCTAGTTCACCATAAGCTGCTGTACGCACATGACTGCTAGTTCACCATAAGCTGCTGTACGGGCATGACTGCTAGTCCACCATAAGCAGCTGCTGTATGGGCATGACTGCTAGTCCACCACAAGCTGCTGTAATGGCATGACTGCTAGTCCACCATAAGCTGCTGTACGGGCATGACTGCTAGTCCACCATAAGCTGCTGTACGGGCATGACTGCTAGTCCACCACAAGCTGCTGTAATGGCTATAAGCAGTTGGCTGTTCCTCATTTGGGAAAAGGGAGACAGCTATCAGCACCATCCGGAAAGCACAGCACACCACAGCACTCTTGCTTCGTGCATGGCTCTAACCGATTGCCAAAAACCTAACCTCTAACTACTCGGCCCGTAAAGAGAATGCGAAGTCCATTATCTAGACGGCAGTCCTCAAAATTTAGTGATAGGAAGGAGCTTCTCTATTGTTAAAGATCCTTGCTCGAAAGAAAATCAGCAAAGAAAAATTACGCATCCACTGAGACTCAGTAACAAGAGTTTTATGCTTGTAAAGGGTAATTTTACTAAGCATTTTTTTTCTCTTATTATTTAAAGGTAGCACGAAAGATATACCCCTCATTTACCTCATAATCTCAGAAACAAGAAAGATGACACCGAATTTCCGGCTGTGATGATCACGTCGTTTGAATCCGTTCTGACGCAAATTAAATCTAGCAGAGATATTCAAAGGCATACAACCGGTATGGAAAACAATAGCATCTAACGGAAGGAAGAAGTTTTTCGATCGAGTTTTTAATCCCGTAGATATTGCTGTAAACGGAATCGTAAGCTTACGCCCTCTGGTTGCAGACTTGTGCGTTAAGAAAAATTTTAATTTATATGAGAACCATTTCGCAGCGGAAGCGCTCTCCAGCGAAGGAAGAATTTTTGAAATCGGACTCTTAGAAGCAGAGGTATCGACAAATACAAGATACGTATCTACGCCCCCTGGCCGGAACACCATGCATTATCTTACGAAGAAAGTATTTTCAAAAGGTTTTGCGATATGAGAGTTATCGGTTAAAGAAAAAAAAGTTTAGTCGAGTTTTCAGGAGCTTAGATTTTGCTGCAAATACATCAGAAACAGAAATTAACTCTTATACCACCTGGCGGCAAAACCATTCCTTATCAAATATTAGAAATTATATGAAAAACATTTTCCATCAGGAGCTGTATGCGATACAGGAAGCGTTTTTCAAATCGGAGATTTAGAAGCAGAAATAACGCAGAAAAATTTACCTTTGCGCCCCTAACGGAAATTCTATGATTTACTTGAAAATTTTGAGTTTACATGAAAAGCATTTCGCATCGGAAAGACATCAACAAAGAAGGAATTTTTGAAATCGGACTCATAGAAGTAGAGATATTGACAAAAATAAGATATACATATACGCTCCCTGACGATGCATTATTTAAAGAAGAAAGTATTCCTAAAATTTTTGTCGACGTGATTAGTATCAGTCTACAAACGAATTTTTTTTCAATCGAATTTTAGAAGCTTAGACTTTGTTGCAAATACATGAGAAGAGGAAATTAAGACTTACGCCAAACCATTTTTCACCAAAATTAGAAATTATATGTAAAGGATTTCCCATCAGGGGCTGTATCCGGAGTTTTAGAAGCAGAGACATCGGGGGAAACGCAATTTACTTTTACGGCCCCTAGCGGAAAGTTTATGAATTACTTGAAATTTTCGAAATTATATGAAAAACATGTCACACCGGAAACTCTATGCAATAAAGACATAATTTTTTCAAATCGGATCATTAGAAGCAGAGATATTGACAAAAATAGATATACATCTATACCCCAGGCGGAGAAACCATGCAATATTTTAAGAAGAAAACATTCCGAAAAGGTACCGAAAGATTGTTTTCCATCGAGACTTTAGGAGCTCAGATTTTGTGGCAAATACATCAAAAAAGAAATTAACACTTACGACCTCTGGTGACCAAACCATTCCTTACCAAAAATTTGAAATACATGCAAAAGATTTCCCATCAGGAGCTGTATCCGCTGAAGAAAACAGTTTTCAAATCGAAGTTTTAGAAGTAGAGATATCGGTTAAAACGCAATTTACTTTTACGTCCCCTAGCGGAAAATCTATGCGTAACTTCAGAAAGTTAATATACCCAAAATACTCTTCGACATAAATGGAATTGAATGGTAAAAGAATTTTTTCAATTGGATGTTTAGAAGCAAATATATGGAATAAAATGTATTTTGAATTCGACATCATCTGCATTTATGCCCTCTAGCGGCAAAATTGTACATCGTAAAAAAAATGAAATGAATGATCATCATTCGCATATATCATGCTTCCCAATGCATGAAGAATTTTTCAAATCGGACTAATAGTTGCAGAGATGTGGTGTCTACAGGCGAACGGACAGACGTGGACAAACCGATAACATAAGCACGATCGTTTTTTACGAAAGACGTGCTAAAGATGGCGTATTAGTCATACTGAAGGGATGACTAATACGCCATCTTTAGCACGTCTTTCGTAAGACGTGCTAAAGATGGCGGAGATCCAATCTCTGGAGCGAGATCCAATCCATTGCTCTTATGCGTCATGATTACATTTATTCACTGTGACTATAGTAGTAGACTGAATATTTGGAATCATGTGGAGTGACAGGGCGGTATTTAAAAGAAAACTGAATATTCTTGGGATGCGACTCCAATATAACACTTTTTCTGTTTTTAAAAATTGCGGAAATTAAGCAATTTTAATAAAAATAAACGCAGAAATAAAAGTTTCATAAAATATACTAAACAATAAAAATAATAAATCCCAATTCAAGTTGCTTTTGGGGGTCTTCTTCTAAGTCGTTTTTATCTGATCCATTCATCGCTAAGGAATTCTCAGATAAAACTACATCAGTGCTGTCCGCAAACAGATGGATAGACAAAACACATAAACCCGCGCATTTCGATCAGCACAGACGCATCAAAAAACGTTCTAAAGAAAAGGAAATACGAAATAGCAACTTTCAAAAGAGTTTTGAGGGTTAACTTGCCCACAGGCAACAGACAGATAGACAGCATGCCGGAAAAGAAATGTTTAGTCTTTTTACGAGACCAAGGAGTTTAATTTCTTTGCAGATCTCTATTGCGATTCATTTCACGACTAAAAGACTTCCTCATGCTGTATGCTTTCCCTTATATTCCAAGGGGAACAACAAAAAAAATTAAAAGGTCATTCATGATCATTAGCTATAGAGAAAGCGTGTCTGAAAACGTGACTTGGGTTTCTCCAAGCCTTATGGCGAGGGCACAATTATTGATATTCCTTATTGTTCCTAGAAAAACTTACGATAGCAATTAGAAGCATTTTTTTTTCTTCCATTTTCCGTTTCTCCTAACGTTCTACTTCATTCCATTAAAAACTGTACGTATTTTACTTTATCAGGAAACTTGGTTTTTATCATTTTAAACTCTCACCTCAGCCTTTTCCTTTACAAATGTGTGCCTAACTTTTAATGAAATTCTTTCCTAATAGTTGTTCAAACCAACCTTACTGATTGTTTATCTTCACTTAGTGACATATCTGATTGCAAACGGCATTTTTTTTTTCTAATTTATTCAGGTATGTGCCTTGGGGCAGCATTCAGAATGCACCTCCGTCTAACCTGAGGCGAAAGGTGACCGAATTAATAACAGTTACTCCCATTGAGATTAGTAATACATGCCATAGGACTGTGAAATGGCTGCTTACCCAAGATGCCTCAGTCATTCACGTCCCTCGATGATTCTGCCCCAGTTAATTCTTAATTTTGAAAATACCAGTACACATACTCACACACAATCCATTTCCTGGTTGAGGTGCGGAACTAACGCCTAGAACCAACTTTCTCACTCCTTTCTAGCACGGGATTTTAAAAAAAAAGTAGGCGCCTACAGCGTCTCTTTGACCGTCCGTCTGTCGGCATAGTTTCTTCTCACCTGTAAGTCAAATTCCAATAATTGTTTTTCACAAGATAGAACTAATCATGAGAATGATGATTCGGATGATCTCAGCACTGTAAAAAAAATTCTCAAATTCACAAGGCACTTTCTGTGCTTCCTTTCGTGAATTAATGAAGCTTATCCTTGATAAAACCTCTTCCTTGAAATGACGGAAAGAAACCTGAATTTCGCGGAATTTTCAGAAACCTTTCCTCAGTTCCTTTCTTATATTGACGGTAAACTACAGTTGTTAAGGTCTGTTAACGGAAAATTCTGAATTCTCAGAGACCCTTCCGCAATTCCTTTCTTACAAGGTTTGTCCGGAAAGTAATGAGACCACTTTTCCTGGGCCAATCAGAAGGGCAGGCGAACGCAGTCTCCGGGCAGGACGGGTGGCAGGGTATGATAGGTAAACGATCGATGCCTTGTCAGTTGGCTCTAAGCTTTTACAGAGTGAGGATCGCTTGCGAAGTGGACGGCTGTGTGAGCGTCGCGTAACGGTCGAAATGCAGAAGAGTGTCGAACAGCGATACGCGGTAAAGTGTTGTGTTAAATTTGAAAAATCCACGACCCAGACGCTTGCTATGATACAGAAAGCCTACGGGAAGGATGCTTTATTGAAAGCACAAGTGTTTCGGTGGCACAAAACGTTTACAGAGGGAAGAGAGAACGTTGAGGATGAGCCACTCCAATGACGCCCTTCAACGTCTCACACTTCGGACAATGCGGAAAAGGTGAAAGCGGTTTTGGACTCTGACCGACGTCTGAGTGTTAGATTAGTAGCAGAGCACGTGGAACTCGCAAAATTCATTGTGCATGAAATCATCACGCAAGAATTGCAGATGCGGAAAGTTTGCCCCAAATTGGTTCCTAAGGTTTTGACCGATGAACAGAGGAACAACCGTGTGTCGATTTCTCGTGATCTTGTGGACCGTGTGTGGAGTGAACCTGGTTTTTTTTTTTTTGAGAAACTGATAACAGGTGATGAAACGTGGGTCTTTGAGTACGATCCAGAGACGAAATGACAAAGCTCAGAGTGGCCCACTCCCGAGTCTCCTCGACCAAAGAAGGATCGAATGTGCAAATCGAAGATGAAATCGATGCTGATTGTCTTCTTTGACTGTAAAGGTGTTGTCCATAAGGAGTTTTCACTACCCGGACAAACAGCCAACGCTGCATTTTACGTGGAAGTGCTTCAACGGCTGAAGAACAGAGTTGCGCGCGTCCGCACGGAGATCACTACCACTTGGGTTCTTCACCACGATAATGCGCCGAGCCATGCGTCGCTGAGAGTGAGAGAGTTTCTGGCGAAACACAACGTGGCAACGCTGCCCCAATCTCCCTATAGCCCTGACTTCTTTTTGTGTCCCCGGCTCAAATCCAGCCTGAAAGGACACCATTTTGGGACTGTTACAAACGTGCATACTGCCACGACGAGTGCTTTGAAGGCGATTTCTTTTCCCCACTTCCAGGCAAGCTACTCGGCGTGGCAGAACCTCTGGCAGCGGTGTGTTGATGTTCAAGGATGTTATTTCGAGGAACTTTAATATTATTATGTAAGTATAACTTTAATTAAACGTCTGTTATTGAATGAGTCTCATTACTTTCCGGACAGACCTTGTACATTGAGCGTAAAGTGCCGTTTTTAAGAGACGTTTCAGCAGTTCCTTTCTTACGTTGACGGTAAATTACCGTTTTTAAGAGGCATTAACGGAAAATTCTGAATTTTCAGAAATCTTTCCACAGTTCCTTTCCCATATTGACGTCTTTGATCTGTGGCATGGAGCACCTTCTTGCATAGAGATTGTGTATCTGTGCACTTGCATTTGAGTTAACAGCTTCCCACGTAATGTTTCCACATAAAAAGGACCAGTCCTAGTAGTGCTTGTTGGCAAAAAGGATAATGAAGCAGTACCAGATGCTGACATAGCACCCCATATCATCTAACTAGGCGGATGTCTCTCGGTGCTTACCATGTATTTTTTATCAAACCTTTTGCCTTTTGGAACGTCGAATATGTGCTTCACGTGATTCAAATTGACGCGCAGTTGATTCATCGGAAAAAAGAACTTGGCTCCAATTTTCAGCAGTCCACGAACTGGAGTCTCTTCTTTTTCATGACAGAAGTTAGTCTAGGTTTACGTGCAGGTTTATAAGACTTTAATCCAAAATCTTTGCTAAGACGTCGGGTAACAGTGCTGATACTAATATCAGACCTTTTGAATGCACAAAGGCCTTGATTTTCGTGCACGAATTCCTCAGAGAACGCATAACTATTCGCCTTATGGTATTGTCATCACGTGAGGTTGTTTACCTTGGACGTCAACTTCTCTTTCGGTCGCTAAATTCACCTGTATCTCAATATTTCATGATCCTATTATGAATAGCAGTCTTGCTCACATTCACCTTTCTGCTCATTTCACGTTCGGAGTATCCTTCATGGTATAAAGTTACTATTTGTGCCCTCTGAGTTACACTTAATGATGTTTTTTTGCCCTTTTTAACGCTTTCTAACCGTAGTTTGAAGAAGCGTATATGCTCCAGCTTTGTCCGTCCGCACGATAACACACGTGAAAATGGTTCGATCTCGACGAAATTTTAGTATGTGGTAGGGGACTACCTGGGGACGAACCCTATTGAAAATGGGCGAAGTAGGGTCAAAGGTCAGGACATAGGAGTGGGATCCATTCCATTGCTCTCATGCGTCATAACTTGCGTAAAAATTGTTCGATTTCGATGAAATTTTAGTATGTGTTAGGGAACCACCTGGGGACAATCCCTATTGAAAATGGGTGAAATTGGGTTAAAGGTCAGGACATAGGAGCTGGATCCATTCCATTGCGTCATAACTTGCGTAAAAATGGTTCGATTTCGATGAAATTCTAGTATGTGGTAGGGAACCACCTGGGGACAAACGCTATTGAAAATGGGTGAAATAAGATCAGGACATAGGAGCGAGATCCAATCCATTGCTCTTATGCGTCATAACTTGCGTAAAAATGGTTTGATTTCAATGAAATTTTAGTATGTGGTAGGAAACCTCCTGAGCACGAGCCCTATTGAAAATGGGCGGAATAGGGTCAAAGGTCGGGACATAAGAGCGGGTATATTCCTTTGCTCTTATGCATCATAACTTGCGTAAAAATGGTTCGATTTCGATGAAATTTTAGTATGTGGTAGGGAGCCACTGGGGACGAACCCTATTGAAAATGGGCGAAATGGGGTCGAATGTCAGGACACTGGAGTGGGATCCATTCCGTTGCCTTTGTGCATCATAACTTACCTAAAATGCTTGGATTGCGAAAAAACTTTATCATGTTGTTCCGGAGATACGGTGAACCGGTTCTATTGAATATCAACGAAATGGGGTCGAAGGTCATTGCATAAAAGCCAGATTTATTCCACAGACATTATTCTCATAACTTGCGTAAAACTGCTTCTATTGCGACAAAACTTTATCATGTTGTTCCGGAGGTATAGTGAACCGGTTCTGTTGAATATCATCAAAACGGGGTCAAAGGTCAGGACACAGGAGCGAGATTTATTCCACAGCCATTATCCACATAACTTGAGTAATAATTTCTGGTATGTTGGAAAGCGTATCATAATCAATGCATTGCATGATTTTACTAACTTGGTTTTTTTTTTCTTTTGCTTGGAGGTTATAAACAGTCGCCCGTCCCCAATTTATTAGGGTCACTGGTTCCAGGGAAGGAATAGAGCCAGCGCCGTAAGACAAACACAACATTTACGCCTCACCGGGATTCGAACCCGGACACGTCTCGGACAAATGATCAGGAGCCATGGCTTAGACCACTGGGCCACTAGGGGGAGGCATTTTTCGCTATATAGAAAATAAGCACACCAGACAAAAAATTAGTCACCTCTGGCAGAACTGACCTAAAAACGGGTGACGACGGCGCTGCCTCTTGCCTTGATAACAGCATGAATCCGGTGTGGTAGAGACTCCACGAGGATGTGGAGGTATTGAACAACGATTTGCAGCCAGTCGTGAGCCAACTGATCCCGTAGTTCCGCCAGAGTGCGTGGATGTCTATTCCGGCGTTTCACATTCTGTTCCAAATGATCTCACAGATTTTCAATAGGATATAAATCTGGGGATTTGGCTGGCCGGTAGAGGTGAGACAGCGTTGCTGATTGTTCGTCGTGCCACTCCGGCACAGTTTTAGCCCTGTACACATGGCAATTGTCGTCTTGGAAGACAGGAGTGGCAACGTGATGCTGCACCTGGAGATGTAGGGCAAAGGGGCAACACTTCGTCATTCAGAATGCGGAGGTACGCATGCTGGTTCGAATCCATCGTCCCTGCAACGAGAGGGTCCATTTCGTGGTAGGAAAAACATCTCCTAAACATCACAGAACCCTCCAGCTTGAACAACGCCTTCGACACAATCAGGGTTAAAGGCTTCATTGGGCCTCCGATACACTCGTCGCCTCCGATCAAACAAAAACGAGACTCAGACCAAATTGCTCGTTTCCAATCCTCCACAGTAAAGTTTTGGTGACTCTGAGCCCATTGATCACGTGAAAATTTGTGACTTGCTGTTAAAAGAGGCCTCTTCCGTGGTATTCTGCTCCAGATGTCCGCCGTATGCAGTTCTCGTCGCAGTGTCCTCTCGGAAATTGGTTAGAGTGGACTTTCATTGATTGTTTGGAGCAATTGTTGCCTGGTTTAAAACCGATTTGCAGCTACACGGCGTGAATCATGGCGGCGGTCCCTGTTGGTGAGAATCGTTTTGCAGCCACAGTTGACTGCAAACTACGCTACAGTTTGTAGACCCGCTGGACAGTACGCTCCAACACACGAACAAATTGGGCGACTTCATTCATTTAGTGTCCGTGGGCACGGCCAAACACGATTGCTCCTTTTTCTTTTTGCCACCCAGTAACGTCTGTCTTAGGACCCATAGTGCAAACTAAATTCAGCACACATGTTGCTCTTCACTACCGCACGAGATAGAAATTATCCTGTAGACCATGTCACTGCTATTTATCTCCCAAAAATGATAGCACGGCGCCCTCTGTGCAACCGATAACTTCCTACAGTCATTTCTGTTAGGGGTAACTAACTTTTTGTCCGGTGTGCTTACGTACAAAGCCTCTCAGCGTGAAACCCAGAAGCAAACTGACGCTCGCAAGCTTCTCCCAACTCTATCAACAGCTGCCGCTGTAGAATGATGCAACACCGGAAGTTGAGTAATAAGGACAGTAGCTGACGCATTCGGCAGAAATCTCCTAATACCAACAGGTGGTCTTAAACTTTTGTAAATGACTGCATTTTATATAAAATTTAAGACTACATACTTGTAATGTTGAGTTAGAATAAATTATCAACGTTTATTCACAAATAAATTCACGTTTATTTTAATTCATGTTCATTCATAATAAAGCATTTAATTGTGAATAGACGTTGATAATTTATACTGACTGTGATTTAGTAAGTTTATAAAGAAATACTGTAATGCACCAGTTATAACTTTATGCTGAATTCAATACAACAAACCTTTTTGCAGATCCAATGGAATGATACAGTAATTAAGAAAAATTTGAAAGAAAAGGAGAAGTCGCTCCAGTAACCGAGTGGTACGAGACGTGGGTGGCTACCAATTGTTCGTCCAAGATGGGTTCGGACCTGAATCCTGGGTGAAACATGGATGATGATGCAGGGAAAATCCCCCACAGGAACAGTCCCCCACGGCAATCTCCCTTACCTTTTTGAGTCAGGGACCGTGCACAAATTGCATTTTACACAAAATACCGAATGTGAGGGAGATTTTCGCGGTCACCATTTCCGTTTCGATGCAACCTTACGCGTAGCATAAATATGTGGAAGAAATTTCCAGTGTCGGCATTTTCATTTTTTTTTTTTTTTTTTTTTTTTTTTTTGCCGCAACCTACAGATGTTCGATAAGCGATTCGGACAACTGGCCACAAAAGTTTAAGAGCGATGTTCCATGCTGTTAATTATGATATTGAGCAGTTCGGTGGGTAGCTGCGTCTAATGCTAGAGAAAGGCAGTGCGGAGCTCCTGCATGGCTCGGGGAGGGACCTGGAGGCCAGCAACACACCTCCTGAGAACATCTCAGACATGCTCAATGGGATTCTGATCGGGAGAGCGTGCGGGCCACTCCTTACGGACTATAGTATCCTGTTCCAAGTACTGGTTCACGAGGCGAGCTGCGTGAGGGAGGGCGTTATCTGCCTTCAGTACATATGTATCACCAAATGCGGTCGCATACGGAAGAACAATAGGGCCCAGTACGTCGTTTCTGTACTTCTGAGCATAGAGGTTTCCATGTAGCAACACATAAAGATCGGTATGGCTGCTTAACGATATGCCTTCCCACACCCGAACACTTCCACCACCATAGTGTCCCCTTCCTGGATATTAGAGGGAAAATAGCTAGTGCCGGCCTCTCTCCAGATGTAAACTCAGCGATAATCATTCTGTAAACAGTATCGTAACTCATCAGTGAATAGAACGAACGTCAACTGAATTTGAGTCCCTAGTTTGGCCAAGTATGTAACTTACACTAGACTAGGTCCATCTAGCGTAAGTTTGACTTGACAAAGTTTCGTCAACTAGTCCAGTGTAAGTACGTAACTTCATCTATCTAGTCCAGTGTAAGTATGTAACTTCCTCTACCTAGTCTAGTGTAAGTATGTAACTTCACCTACCTAGTCTAGTGCAGGTATTTAACTTCATCTACCTAGTCTAGTGTAAGTATGTAATTTCATTTACCTAGTCTAGTTTAGGTATGTAACTTCATCTACCTAGTCTAGTGTAGGTATGTAACTTCATCTAACTAGTCTAGTGTAAGTATCTAACTTCATCTACCTAGTCTAGTTTAGGTATGTAACTTCATCTACCTAGTCTAGTGTAGGTATGTAACTTCATCTAACTAGTCTAGTGTAAGTATCTAACTTCATCTACCTTGTCTAATGTAAGTACGTAACTTCATCTACCTAGTCTAGTGTAATTTTGTAACTTCATCTACCTAATCTAGTGTAAGTATGCAACTTCATCTACCAATTCTAGTGTAAGTATGCAACTTCACCTACCTAGTCTAGTGTAAGTATACAACTTTATCTACATAGTCTAGTGAAAGTATGTAACTTACACTAGACAAACTAAGTTCGTCTAGTGTAAGTTTGCCTTGGCAAAGCCTCCCGTTGGCAGGCGAAAGCTCGACATGATTAAAATACTTTTTCCATATACCTCATCTCACGGATTTATGCGACTTTATTGCCTCCTTAGTTACGAGTTAAAAATGTTTCCATATAAAAAAATTAAAAAATTAAAAAAAATAAAAATTTATTTTAATTTTTTATTTAAAAAAAATATTTTTTTTGTTTTTTTTAATTGTTTTTTATAAAAATTAAATTTATTTTTTTATTTTTTTATTTTTAAAAATAAAATTAAAAATGTTTTAAATGTTTTATTTTTTTATTTTATTTTTATTTTTTTTTAAAGAAAAAATTATTTTAAAATTTGAAAAAGAAATTATTTTTATTTTTTAAAATTTTAAATGTTTTCGCATAAAAAAAGTGCGCCTACTAATTACCTTAATGTTTATTTTGGGGGGAGGGGAGTAACGTTTAACAACCACATTGATGACCTCTAAGCAGTTGCCCGTCCCTAATTTAGGGCCACTGGTTCTAGGGAACAGAAAAAGCCAATGCCATAAGACAAACACATCCATGCCGCACCGGGATGCGAACCCGGACCCAATTCGAACGTATAGGTCGGAAGCCAGCGATCAGACCTCGGCGCCACTGTTGAGATAATGCTCTAAATATTCATGCCCATCGCAGTAACAAACTGCTGAGCAGAATGGTCATTTTTCTTTTTTTAAAAAGATTAAAAATACGTCACAACGTACTTCCAGTCGTTTTGTAATTTAATCGAAAGATAAACTACATACACTCATTGTTATTAAAATCCGCGCACCAAGAAAACACCGTGCGATTGACGCGAAACTCGGCGAATAGCTACGAGGAGAGCAGATATGCAAGTGATTAAAGTTTCGTGCGATTCCGCTTGCCCACGCGTCCAAGACAGGCGCTGCAATCTCAATCATTGCGGCTTATAAGGCGCCGCGCAAGGGACTCCACATTCGTGTCAAAGTGCGCGGTAAGAGTCAGGTGAGATCCTTGAGTGGTAGACATGCCGAGGAGTCGTCGCAGATGAGCGTACGGGCAACTGACGGAGTTTGAACGAGGCCGCATCGTCGGGATGAGAGGCAGTGTGGCCGGCGCGCCAAATCGGCCGCCATTTGGACTGGTCGGACAGTACGGTGCGATCGCGTTGGGAGCAATACACACGGGAAGGCACCCAGACACAGCCGACTGGCTCTGGACTACCCAAGCACAATACCAGCAGAGAGGACCGTGGGATCGTGAGAGCGACACGCACAGATGCAACAACGTCCTTGTCCAATATCCAGAGACATGTGGCGGCTGTACAAGGCACTCCTGTGTCCGCCAGAACCATTTCGAGGTGCCCGGCACAGGCGAATCTGCACTCTCGGCGGCCCTTGCGTTTTCTGTCATTAACACTGACCGTCGTCGGCGTCAATTGCAATGGTGTCAGTCAGCACCGAGCAATGTAGAATGCTATGGACTGGCGACGTATAGTGTTCAGCGACGAATCCCGTTTCTGTATGGGAACGGACGATCACCGTGTCGGAGTGTGGAGGACCGCAGGTGAGAGCTACAGTCCCAACCTCACTGTTAAGCGGAACACGTCCCGAACTGCAGACGTGATGGTCTGGGCGAGCCATCGCGTATGACAGCCGGACTTCCCTCGCAGTGATCCGAGGGACTTTGACAGCCCAGCGCAACGTACAGAAGATCCTGCAGCCCCATGTGATGCCTTTCCTGGCGGGGTGACCCGGAGCCATTTTCCAACAAGATAAAGCCCGGTCAGCACACGGCTCGGGTTTCCCAAGACTGTCTACGTCATGCTTCGACGTTTCCGCGGCCTGCCAGATCGCCTGATCTCTTGCCCATCGAGAACGTGTGGACCAAATGGGACGCCAGCTTTCTTCATGTCCCAGTGTTCGTGATTTAGAGCGTCAGTTGCAAGAAGTGTGGGCCAATCTGTCCCAAGTTAACATACGGCTTCTCTTAGACTCCATGCCGGACCGTATCACCGCATGTATCCGAGCACGAGGCGGTCCGACGCTGTACTAATGCTGGCCGGAATGTGTACCGTATGTCCGCGGGAAATCGTCCTGCTAATGTTATGTTGTAATCACTTCTGTCCTTGGTATGTACCATCTCACTACTGAAATCTCATTTCAATCCCACGCCTGTTTCTTGGTGCGCTGATTTTTATGACAATGAGTGTATATTATATGAAATATTTCCTGAAAATACAATAGCTTTTATTTCGTAGTTTTTCCAAATGTTTTCGCATTTGATAATCTGTAATGGCAAAGGTGGCGAACTTTTTTGGTAGCGTGTAACGCTGATTGGGGATAATCTTCTAAAATATTTTCTCGTGTGCCCTTGAGAATTTTTAGCAGCAAACTGCCATTTATCCCAGCAAAAACACAAGTGTTGGGAAACTGATGGCCATCAGCTGGCAGTGATGGGTCACTGCTGGCTGAAATTTGCCGTTCACTGTACGGTAGCGGTCCGTTGATGGCAGCACCATCAATTGGCAGCCATTGATGGCCCTGCAGCATCTTTGTGAATTACGGGCCTCCAAGCAAACAACGCGAGCGGCTCGTAACTGGCAACAAAAGCAACCCCAACACGAGGTGGAAACAGCGGGTCTGCGCATGCGCAGAAGAAACACGTGCGTACTCTCTCGAGGTACCAGTTAGTTGAAGACGACGTCATTGTGTTGTTTTAGTGGATGTTAAGGGGGCGGGGGAAGCCATACGTAGAGAGGCGAATTAATTTTCAAATGAAATGCCACGTCGACGAAGATTACCGACGGAGGAAAATTATATAAACAATTAATGAACTGTAAGAAATAGTTAATTACTCTCATGTATTTATAGAAACTCATTTTGTACCGAAATTCCTGCACTGACACACAAAGAATCGAGAATACAGACAGCCATGAAACACATCCACTCCATTCCTATGAATAACAAGAAATAATTGCTGTATAGTCTTTCGTTAACATACACTAAACCGCTTCAAACAAAAGTTCCGGAAAGACATTAAAAAATCGTTATGTTAGAAAAAAAAAAAAAAAATAAGAAGAAGAATTATACCCGTACAAAGTTTATCAATTATTTGAAAAAGAAAAACTTTAAAAAAAAGGAAACGCTATGCGGATATAATGTACTCATCCATGGGTTGAATACACAAGATTGGAGGAATTCACTGCTAAAAATAACGAGAAGTAAAATAAAATGTATTTCTTGTTTAAAACAAATGTAGCTTCTGACCGTGGAAGAAAAAGGTGCAGCATTAAAAATGTAACAGAATGTGATATGAACGGGTAAATATATTAATTAAAGAATCGCCTTTAAAGACCACAAGGACAGCACAAAACTTTGGGAAACGTCTTTAAGTCGGTTCACTCGTTGAAAATGAGTAAAGTTCCCTTAAATAAAAACAATCGTTATGCTGAAAAAAAAAAATTCATGAAATATATGAAACGGACATTTATGAAGAACAACTCGCAATATTGTAAAAATTAAAAGTGTACCCTTCGTTTCACATCACTCAGGAAAAATGCTCACCTTCAAGCAAACGCTCATACGTGGAAAACTAGTGCAGTGGCTAAAGCGTCAGCTTCGCAAACAGGACGTCGTAGGTTTGATGCTACCCTGATCCGAACGGGCGTTTTTCCGGACCTCTTGAAGAAATTTTCTGAGCGCCTGCCATCATGCAGAAGTTTCGTTGGGAAAGAAAGCGGAGTTGCGCATCTGGGGAACAGCAATTATATAATATTTTTTTATGATTATATAATTAATGTTCCCCAGAAGTGCCAGGAAACTGGCAGACCACATTAGGCTAGCCATCATTTATGGCACGTGCTTGCAGGACCGCTTAAGGGCCGCTTATGACAGCCATTGCCTGTGATGTGTAATTGATGGCCCTATTCCGGAATATGACAACTGATGAGGGTACCAACAGTTGGCCTGAACTGCTAGCCCGTGTGGTGGCCGCTGGGATATTTTATTGACGGTTGGGCAGCGGCAACATAGTGCTGGGCAATGCTGGCTGCCAGTACTGGCTTGAGTACTAGCCCAGCAACACTGCTTTTCCTGGGAGGTACCTAGTATTGTAGGACCACCTCTAGCCCGGAAAAGTGCAGCAACTCGACGTGGCATCGTTTCCGCAAGTGTCCTGAAGACTTCTGAGAGATGTTGTGCCATGCCGTCTGAACAGCAGTATTTACCCACTGCTCACTCACAAACAACAGAAGGAAAATATACGCTGCCCGAAGGCAATGCCACCCGTTTACTTCTATTATTAATCAAATACTGATGTGTAGGCTGGGTCTATGAGGATTTCAAACCGTGTCATATGACGTCACATGTTTCCGGAACTTTCGGTCTGGCATCAGGCCAGCGTGAGACGTCCTTTGCGAACACTTCCCACCGTTCTCGTCGGCAAGCAACATGACCGGGGGTAAAACAGCCCAGCAAAAACACAAGTGCTGGGAAACTGCTGGCCACCAGCTGGCAGTGATGGGTCACGGCTGGCTGAAATCTGCCGTTCACGGCACGGTTGTGGTCCGTTGGTGGCAGCGCTATCAGTTGGCGAGCCATTGATGGCCCTGCAGCATCACCGTGAATTGTGGGCCTCTAAGCAAGTGCCACTAGTGGCACGTTGCTGGCAACCAATGAAACCCCCAACAGCAGGTGGAAGCAATGGGACTGCGCATGCGCAGAAGCAACACTTGCTGTGTCTCTCATGGTACCAGTTAGTTAAAGACGACGCCATCGCCATCGTGTTATTTTAGTGGATGTTAAGAAAAAATCCATATGTGGAGAGGCGAATTAATTTCCTAATAAAATTTTACGTCGACGAAGATATCAGATTAAGCCGTGAAATACTAGATTACAGCCATGAAATACACCCACTCCATTCCCATGAATAACAATTCATGGAATGGAGTGGATGAATAACAAGAAAAAATTTTAAACATCTTGAAACAAATATCCTGGAAAACCATTAAAACAACGTTTGTTGAAAAAAAAAGAATTATACGCGTACAAAATGTATTAATTATTTGAAAGAAAAAAAAAGCAACGCTATGTGGTGTACTCATCCATGGGTTGAATACACAAGACTGGGAGGAATTCGCTTCTAAAAATAACGAGAAGTAAAATAAAATATCTTTAGTCTTTAAAACAAATGTAGCTTCGGACAACGGAAAGGAAAGACACAACGTTAAAAATTTAACAGAATGTGACATGAACCCGGGTAAATATATATTTATTCAACAATCTCTTTTCAAGACGGCAAGGACAGTACAAAACTTTGGAAAGCGACTCTAAGTATGTACACGCCTTGAAAATGAGTGAAGTTCCCTTAAGGTAAAAAAAAACTATCGTTACCTGAAAAAAATAATTTATCAATTATATGAAACTGACTTTTATGAAAAATACCTCGCAATATTGTAAAATGAAAGAGGGAAGCATTCGATTACCCATTGCATACCAAACAGATAGCTTTAAGCATGCGCTCGCGCGTGACAAATTAGTCCGGTCGGTAGAGAGCTCAGCTACCACGGCCCAGGTTCAAATCCACTCCGATGCAAACTGGTGTTTTTCCGGTCTGTTGAGAAAATTTCCCCAGCGCAGTGTGTTAATTCACAAGCTTTGTAAGGGTAGAAAAAAAATTGTAGCTTTGGAAAATTGCGGTTATCCTTGCTTTTTTTATTATTATTATTATTTGGCTACTACTGGGAAATTGGCGGACAAGATTAGGCAAGCCACCAGTTACGTCACGTGGTGGCCGGCTGCCACTAACGGCACACTAGCGGACCACATTAGGCTAGCCATCATTTCTGGCACGTGCTTGCAGGGCCACTGAATGGCCACTTGTGGCAGCTACTGCCTGTGATGGACAACTGATGGCCCTGTTGTGGCATATGACAACTGATGGGGTGCCAACTGCTGGCCCTTCTGTTGGCCGCCCGGACATTTTATTGACGGTTCAGCAGCGGCAACATAGTGCTGGGCCATTGCTGGCAGTGCTGGCCCAGCAGGACTGTTTTTGCTGGGAGTAGGTCCTCTTTCCTCCTGCTCCAAAGAGAGAGGTTAATTACGGGGTACCCGCTGTCCAGGGCTTAGTAACAAGGGCTGGCTCATCGCTTTGTGTTTCTGTTCGTTGAAGTGGTCCTCGCATGTGCCGCTCAGTGACGTCACGCGGATGCATGTCACTTGTCAGTGCGCAATGGAAAGCGCTCCGTAGATGCTGTTAACCCACGTTTGTTGCATTAGGATTAGTTATCTGCTGTTTATTTGGTTGCATTTCTGACATTGAATTTTTTTATTTAATATCTTTAGTACATCGTTTTCGTACAACGGCTTCCTGCGCTGTTGCTACGTGCCGAAATACCTGCAGGATTACGAAACATAATTTTTCACTGTTTCCCTCGAAACGATCCAATAGTTACAAAAGACTGGGTTAACGGGTGTTGCAGAGCAGATTCTTTTAGTTAGAAAAATACCGGGATTTGCAGTGAGCACTTTTTAAATACTATAGTAAGTACGAAGACGATATGATGAATCGCCTGCTTGGTTTACCGATGAAAAAAATATTGAAATCGTCGGCTGTACCAACAGTCAGTTTACCGAGATCAAACGTTGAAAATGTCACTGCAAGAGGTAAAATACAAAGAAAGAGAAAAATACTGCACGATGCTTTTGATAGACTTAAAAATCTTAGTCCCAAAAAAAGGTCTTTTGCAGAAAATGTGGCCCCAATTCAACCTGCATGAGATGAAGAGACAATTTTCTGCGTGAAATGTGATATGTTCCAAAAAAAAAGTTAATTTTTAAAATGACAAATTGCCAATAACGAAAAAAGACAAACTTTCTGAAAACACGTAAAAAAAAAAAAGGATATTTTAAAGAGCTTTTTTTTTTTTTGATTGGAGGTTTAACGACCACCGTGAGCAACTCAATGAGCTACAAGCAGTCGCCCGTCCCTAATTTAGGGTCACTGGTTCCAGAGAAAGGAAAGAGCCAGTGCCGTAAGACAAACACAACATCCATGCCTTACCGGGATTCGAACCCGGACCCCTCACGGACGAATGATCATAGGCCAGCGCCTTAGACCACTGCGCCACCGGGACGGCGAGCTTTTATAGCAAAGCCAGAAGATGGAATAGTTCGCGTCGGCTTTTATTGAAACAAATCAGAGAACTGAAAATTAAGGTAAAAAAACAAAATACGGAAAACCATAAAGTGAAAAAAAAAATGACAAATGCTTTCGAAACATACTTACAAAAACACAGGCAACCTCTCTTGTAGAGGGTAAAAGTCGAATTAAATGGACACCTGAATATCCGAAACATTTGACAAAAATTACAGTAGCCGAGGTTTTGTTATTAACAAAAAAAGCATTATTTTCGCGTTTAATGGAAGTAATACACATCATCATCATCATCATTGTCAACCATTATCAATCCACTGCTGGACGAAGGTCTCCCCAAGTTTCCTCCACAACGGTCTGTCTTGTGCCAGTCTCCTCCATGTCACTCCCGCATACTTTCGAATTTCATCCACCCATCTTCCATGTGGTCTTCTTCTGGTTCTTTTCCTGTCCCTTGGAAGCCAATCTAAAATTTCGGCTGTCCATCGATGGTCTGTTCTTCTGGCAGTATGTCCAGCCCATTGCCATTTCAGGGATTTAACTCTGATCATGATGTCTTCCACTCTTGTCATTTTTCGGATCCACGTGTTCCTCTTCTTATCTCTCCTGGTTACACCAAGCATGCACCTCTCCATGCTATTTTGAGTTGTCTGCAGCCTTTGTATGTCTCTTTTAGCTAAGGTCCACGTCTCTGCACCATACGTAAGCACTGGAAGGATGCATTCATCAAACACTTCAGTAGGTAAATTCGGTCACGGCAACAGAAACCAGCGTGGAAATACTCTCGTAGAGTTTGCAGAGGCAGAAGGGTTTTTCATCTTGAACTCCTTTTTCAAGAAAAAGCCACACAGGAAATGGACATGGAGACATCCAAATGGGACGACAAGTGAAATTGATTTTATTATGTGTAACAAAAAATTCGTCATAGAAGACTGCAGTGTGCTAAACAAGTTCAACACAGGCAGTGACCATAGATTGGTGAGATGTAAGATGCACCTCAACACTAAACTCGAACGTAGCAAGCTCATAACACAAACAAAATGTATTGACATAACCAACCTTAAAAAACACCATAATACCTTCAAATTGGAACTGAAGAACAGATTCTCTGCTTTAGAAGGCCTAACATTGGATGAAGTGGATATTTCTGAAGTTAACAGAAAAGTAACCAAAGCTCTTATGGAAACAGTAACAAAATTAGCTGGGTCTAAGAACAAATTGCATGTGAACAAATTATCAGGAAAAACCAAAATGTTGATGCATAAAAGAAGAGAGATGAGGACAACTAAAGAAGATGTGACTTCCAAAGTGGAATATATAAAGCTATGCAAGACAGTACGAAAAAGTATCACTGAAGACGTAAAGAAATTCAACTGTGAACTAGTAATGAAAGCAATTGAAAACAACCAAAGCCTAAAGATAGCAAAGGGACATCTCAGTAAGGGAAAAAAACAGATTATGCCACTGAGAAAAGAAGATGGTTCTGTAACAAGAAATAGAGGCGAAATTTTGACAAGAGTGAAAGATTTCTACTCCAAATTATATGAAAGGGATGATACATGTAGTCCAGGCATCATGAAAGGTACCAGAGTTCTTCCAGTCCTTCCAGCAGAAGTTGCACATACAATCAAGAACATGAAGCGGGGAAAAGCTCCAGGAGAAGATGGAATTACTGTAGACATCATACAAGAAGCAAGTGGAGAAATCGAAACAGTACTCGCCCAAATTTTCACTCGATGCCTTAATGAAGGGAAAATTCCTGAGGATTGGAACAACGCTACAATGATCTTGCTATATAAAAAAGGTGACATTGAGGATCTCAGGAACTACAGACCTATCAGCCTCCTATCAGTGGTTTATAAAATCTTCACTAAAGTTCTTTCACACCGCTTGAAGGTGACACTGGACATGGCTCAACCGAGAGAACAAGCTGGATTCAGGAGTGGCTACAGCACAATAGATCAGATCCACGTACTGAGAGAACTAATTGAAAGAGCGAGGAAATATGAACTTCCATTGTGCATGGCTTTTATCGATTATGAAAAAGCCTTTGATTCGGTGAAACCATCAGCAGTTGCAATGGCTCTGAAATCCTGTGGTATTGAAGATGCATACATTAATATTATTAATAACATCTGTGAAAATGCAAGTGCAAAGATTCGGCTGTTTGAAAATACAACACACATAAAAATTGGAAAAGGAGTGAGACAAGGTGACACCATATCTCCGAAGCTCTTTAATGTCACATTGGAAAATGTCTTTCAATAACTGAACTGGGAAAACAAAGGCATAAAGATTAATGGAGATTATCTAACCCACCTTCGTTTTGCTGATGACATAGTCATTTTTGCAACTACCCCATCAGAGCTACAGAATCTGATGCAGGAACTTGCTGACAAGAGTAAAGAAGTGGGATTAAAAATGAACTTTCAGAAGACAAAAGTGATGTTCAATGCTTTTACAAGAAATGAAGATTTATCGATTGATGGAGAAAAGCTGGAGATAACAGACACGTACGTTTATCTTGGACAGCAGATATCAAGTGAGGGTCTCATTGGTGAAGAAATTAATCGGCGTACAAAACTTGCCTGGAGAGCTTTTGGAAGAAACAGCATAATTTCCAAGAGCAATATGCCATTATGTCTTAATACACATATATATAAAAGGAAACAATTAATGATATATTCTGCTTCACTCCTTTTGTTTCTTTAAATCATTTCACCATTTTGTTTCATATTCGGCAGCTCAGTAGTTGTATTTATCATCTGAGTTCCCAGCACAGAGCAAAGCAAACGCGATTCCTAACCCTCAGGGATGCATCCCAGCTACGTCCCCAGCCGCAACTTCCGGGGACAACTAAAATCTGTCGTATCAGCCAGCCCTTGTATCTAAGAGCTGCCCGCTGTCACTAAATCTTTCGCTCTTCCTGACTAATGTCCCTTCGAGATACGGCCATGACGAATCCTTTCGCACTCCTCCTTAGAAGAACCCATCTAACTTTTATCTTCTTGTTGTCTAGCTGGGAGGCCCTCTTTTGGGGCAGTTAACTCCGAAGACGCATCCATCTGAAACAAATTTCCTTACTGCAATTTTCTAATCTAACCCCGTCATTCAAAACTGGAAAATATCCCTTTGTAGTAGATGCTTCATTTGGGAGTAATGATAATCAACATATGCTTATCTCCTTATTTTGGAAGATGTTCAAAGGATCAAGAGGTGGCATTCCATGTTGTGTGCCAACCAACGTTTTTCGTGTGCCATAGGTTCGCCACCTATGGCTCAGGATTTAAATTCAGCCATTTCCTCACTACTCTTGTCTTTATATAAGATTATTTTTTTTCTTACAAGGAATTCATAAGAAAAATAATCATTTAAAAGCAATAAGTCGTCGTGTATTTCTGGCGGAAAATGTTTTATTGACCAGATTGACCAATACCTAAATTCCTGCCAATTAGACGTGATTTCCTGACTGATGCTGAGGCAGAAAGAACGGGAGATTAAGGGAAAGTGTTTCTGGGTTTACCTTGGGAAAAACGGCGGGTTAAACTGATCGTTTATTAAGCCCGTCTTGGAATTTCGTAAAACAAATTACGCACATTTTTTTGCACTCAGATGTCACAGGTGATACTTCCTATGAGACGCGTCGATGACTGAGGGGTGAGAGGCGCACAGTTGATGTTCCAAGTCCCAGATGGAGAATGAACAGTGCGTTTGTTTAACGGCGTTAGCTCTGCGTCGTCACTGTAATTTGCGGTCGTTAAAGAAAAAAATAACTTGCAGCAGTAAATTACCTACAAATTTTAATTTAACTCTTTCCAAGTCAGGGGACACCTTTTTTTGTTTTCAGATTAGACGGGCGACTGGTCAGAGACGCGGTCTTCTCGCCACTGGAAAGAGTTGGTCTAGAAGTGCCACGCGTGGGTTCCGGCGTCATAGTCCCTGGCTTTGCCTGGAGAATTAGTGGCCGTCCCCTTCCTCCGAAAAAAAAAATTCTCTGTTTAAAATTTCTTACAACTTTGAATTTAACTCTGCTTAAAGTCAGGTTGCATTCATTAATGGCAATCCCGATGGTTGTGAAAACAGGAATTTGTCGGACTCGCGTCTCCTCGCTCTGTAGTAAGTTGCTCTTACCCACTAAGCTACACCGGCGGAATGTATCGCTGCAGATTTGTCGTCTTGACACATGATTCACATCTGTAGTACGTCACATCATCTCCCTCTCAATTTTTTTAAGCAAAGAAGGAACCTTTCATTAATTCCAGACCATGCGTGGAACAAACATCACACATTTTTCGAAGAATCCAACGATCCATTTTACGTTCGGCCGCCAGTGTGAAAATAGGAACTTGTCGGTGACGAATCTCGCAGTCGCGTCTCCTCGCTCCGGAGTGAGTCGTTCTAACCGACTGAACTACACCGACGGAATGAATCGCTGCAGATTTGTCGTCTTGACACGGGCTTCACCTGTAGTACGGCACATGGTCGAGTGGTCAGATGCGCAAGTTTCTAGCCAACAACTGAGATAAAAGTTGAAAGACACAGGTTTGTCACAAAATAATCCTATAAATTTATTTGCGAGATCCATTTGCTGTACATTGCAAATAACAATTTAAAAGAAAACCGGAATGCGAAATTCGAACGGTCGTTCTTGCAATTAAAGCTGGGACAAAAAAAATCGGAGCGAGAATCGGGCGTGGAAATTATGCATTCGCAGATTTTAAAAGGAAAAGAAAATCGCAAGTTTTCTTAGCTGATTTGGTTGACATGTCCTAATCGTTTTGAGTAAAATTATTCGTAATGTTACTGGGCTAGTGCATATTTCCCTAATCCCATTTTCACCATGAAAAGTTTTTATTTCATAAGAAAGCAAATTATATTAAACTCTTGTCGGCAAACTGCAGGATCAATAAACTAGCTGAATCATAAGTATTGCGTGTCAGTAATATTTCAAATGTGAAAACATTTCAACCAATTTATTTATTTTGATGAAAATTCAGGTGTTCCACCTACTTATATTTATCATATATGTAAACTACTGTAATATGTTTCATACAATATAAAATGTAGACAACTAAATGTAATTTTATTTCTGCTTGCATGTATTCATGCATGTTCTGAAATATTGCTATCTCACTTTACGCAGTACTTTAAGCATGCCGCCAACTGCAATCAGTCTCCTAAAGAAAGAAACAAATATGGTGTGTTGAGAATTTACTGCAATTTTCAGGATGAATAAATCTCGAGCAATATCTCTTGGTTTTGACAACAGCGAAAACCCACAGTTATCTGATGCATGTTCCAGATATCATAGTCATTATTTCCCTATAATACCATCACGCTTTTACTTGGCCCCATGAAAAGCAGTGAGAGAGAGAAAGAGAGGGATTGGTAGACGTTATAAAAAGACAGTGGAAAGCGAGAGGTGGCCGAGGAGAGATAGAGAGGAAAGAGAAAGTGACAGAAGAGAAGGAAGAGAGAAAAAGAGGGTGAAAAAAGAGATCAGAGGGAGAGAGTGAAAAGTAAGAAGGCAGAGCGAGACTGGGAGAAGATAGAAGAGAGAGAGGAGGAAAAGAAAAGATAATAGAGGGAGGTGAGAAATGGAAGAAGACCGAAAAGAAGTTGGAGAAATATAGAGCAAAGAGGAAAGAAAACAGAATGAAAAGGAAGCAAGCAGAGCGAGACAAAAAGGAGATGGGAGAGAGTGGAAGATAAATGAGAACAGAGGGAGAGAGAGAGAGAGTAAAATGAAAAAAAGCCGAGCGAAAATGAGTGGAGGTGGAAGAGAGATAGAGGTGAGAAAAGATAACGAAAGAAGAAAAAGAGAGAAGATGGTAGAAAAGAGGACAGAGGGAAAGAAAGAGATAGAGAAGAATGCAGAGCAAAACATAGAGGTGATGGCAGAGAGAGGGGAACAGAAAGAAAGGGAAGCAAGCAGCAAAGGAAAAAAATAGAGAAGGAGAGAGAAAAGGGAACAGAAGTAGAAAAGAGATAGAGGGGGAACAACATAATAAAATGTGAGAGAGATACGATAAAAGTTGTGGGGGCGTAACCACTGTGGGATCGGAGTTCAGTACCCTCCCAGATTTTCAGAGTCGGGGATCCCCAAAGAAAAGCACCCCTTCCCCTCCCCCCAAAAAAATCGGGAATATAATGATATAATGCACACTTTTTATGATGTGAACCAACTAAATTTAAGAACATAAGATTGTAATTTTTCGTAGAATGCAAACACCTGTATAATGTGTAATTAATAAAACAGCGATATCGATTCCTAATAAGCAAAGTCAGTTCTACAACTTTGTAATTTACATTTTTACCCTACCTATCATAGTTTTGCAGTTGTGTTCGCTAAGTTCCACAATCCGCCAACAGAGGAGCCTATGTCGTGCCCGTTAGATCGTGCCTCAGCAACTGCTTTGCTCTTGCGTGTGTAGGAGAGGGGGTCCCAAACTCTATCTTATACAGTATGTATATCATCATTGTCAACCATTATCAATCCACTGCTGGACGAAGGTCTCCCCAAGTTTCCTCCACAACGGTCTGTCTTGTGCCAGTCTCCTCCATGTCACCCCTGCATACTTTCGAATTTCATCCACCCATCTCCCATGTGGTCTTCTTCTGGGTCTTTTCCTGTCCCTTGGAATCCAATCTAAAATTTCGGCTGTCCATCGATGATCTGTCCTTCTGGCAGTATGTCCAGCCCATTGCCATTTCAGGGATTTAACTCTGATCATGATGTCTTCCACTCTTGTCATTTTTCGGACCCACGAGTTCCTCTTCTTATCTCTCCTGGTTACACCAAGCATGCACCTCTCCATGCTGCTTTGAGTTGTCTGCAGCCTTTGTATGTCTCTTTTAGTTAAGGTCTACGTCTCTGCACCATACGTAAGCACTGGAAGGATGCATTGATCAAACACTTTTCTTTTAAGACATAATGGCATATTGCTCTTGAAAATTATGCTGTTTCTTCCAAAAGCTCTCCAGGCAAGTTTTGTACGCCGATTAATTTCTTCATCAATGTGACCCTCACTTGATATCTGCTGTCCAAGATAAACGTACGTGTCTGTTATCTCCAGCTTTTCCCCATCAATCGATAAATCTTCATTTCTTGTAAAAGCATTGAACATCACTTTTGTCTTCTGAAAGTTCATTTTTAATCCCACTTCTTTACTCTTGTCAGAAAGTTCCTGGATCATACTCTGCAGCTCTGATGGGCTAGTTGCAAAAATGACTACGTCATCAGCAAAACGTAGGTGGGTTAGATAATCTCCATTAATCTTTATCCCCTTGTTTTCCCAGCTCAGCGACTGAAAAACACCCTCCAATGTGGCATTAAAGAGCTTCGGAGATATGGTGTCACCTTGTCTCACTCCCTTTCCAATTTTTACGTGTGTTGTATTTTCAAACAGCCTAATCTTTGCACTTGCATTTTCATAGATGTTATTAATAATATTAATGTATGCATCTTCAATACCGCAGGTTTTCAGAGCCATTGTAACTGCTGATGGTTTCACCGAATCAAAGGCTTTTTCATAATCGATAAAAGCCATGCACAATGGAAGTTCATATTCCCTCGCTCTTTCAATTAGTTCTCTCAGCACGTGGATATGATCTATTGTGCTGTAGCCACTCCTGAATCCAGCTTGTTCTCTCGGTTGAGCCATGTCCAGTGTTACCTTCAAGCGGTGTGAAAGAACTTTAGTGAAGATTTTATAAACTACTGATAGGAGGCTGATAGGTCTGTAGTTTCCGAGATCCTCAATGTCACCTTTCTTATGTAGCAGGATCATTGTAGCGGTGTTCCAATCCTCAGAAATCTTTCCTTCATTAAGGCATCGAGTGAAAATTTGGGCGAGTACTGTTTCGATTTCTCCACTTGCTTCTTGTATGATGTCTACAGTAATTCCATCTTCTCCTGGAGCTTTTCCCCGCTTCATGTTCTTGATCGCATGTGCAACTTCTGCTGGAAGGACTGGAGGAACTCTGGTACTGGTATCTTTCATGATGTCTGGAGTGCATGTATCATCCCTTTCATATAATTTGGAGTAGAAATCTTTCACTCTTGTCAAAATTTTGCCTCTATTTCTTGTTACAGAACCATCTTCTTTTCTCAGTGCCATAATCTGTTTTCTTCCCTTACTGAGATGTCCCTTTGCTATCTTTAGGCTTTGGTTGTTTTCAATTGCTTTCCTCACTAGTTCACAGTTGAATTTTCTTACGTCTTCAGTGATACTTTTTCGTACTGTCTTGCATAGCTCTATATATTCCACTTTGGAAGTCACATCTTCTTTAGTTGTCCTCATCTCTCTTCCTTTTTGCATCAACATTTTCGTTTTTCCTGATAATTTATTTACATGCAACTTGTTCTTAGACCCAGCTAATTTTGTTGCTGTTTCCATAAGAGCTTTGGTTACTTTTCTGTTAACTTCAGAGATGTCCACTTCTTCCGATGTTAGGCCTTCTAAAGCAGAGAACCTGTTCTTCAGTTCCAACTTGAAGGTATTATGGTGTTTTTTAAGGTTGGTTATGTCAATAGATTTTGTTTGTCTTATGAGCTTGCCACGTTCAAGTTTAGTGTTGAGGTGCATCTTACATCTCACCAATCTATGGTCACTACCTGTGTTGAACTTGTTTAGCACACTGCAGTCTTCTATGACGAATTTTTTGTTACACATAATAAAATCAATTTCACTTGTCGTCCCATTTGGATGTCTCCATGTCCATTTCCTGTGTGGCTTTTTCTTGAAGAAGGAGTTCAAGATGAAAAACCTTTCTGCCTCTGCAAACTCAACGAGAGTATTTCCACGCTGGTTTCTGTTGCCGTGACCGAATTTACCTACTGAAGTTTCATTCTGTTGCCGTTGCCCTATTTTTGCATTGAAATCTCCCATAATTATTTTCAAGTGCTGCTTACCTTTATTATTTAGATGACAAATTTCCTCATAATATTCTTCAATTTCTTCTTCAGGATGACTTGTGGTGGGTGCATAAGTTTGAATAATCTGAGCCTGGTATCTTT
This sequence comes from Macrothele yani, assembly GCA_039090855.1. NCBI lineage: Eukaryota > Metazoa > Arthropoda > Arachnida > Araneae > Macrothelidae > Macrothele > Macrothele yani. Next base: position 55,012,592 of record CM077028.1, read on the forward strand.
TCGAGAGTTGGATAACAAGTCGTGCAGCTCTGTCAGAGGAACTTTCAACTTCTACAACTTTATCCTTCAGTTTCTTGTTTATTATAAATCCAACACCACTAGTTCTGCCAGTATCTGTCCCACGATAGTAGAAGAGATGTCCACTTTTCAGTTCGATGAGATCTTCTCCTTTTCTCCTTACCTCACTTAGCCCCACGATGTCCCACTTGATCCTTTGTAGTTCCTCTTCCAATTCAAGAAGCCTTGAATCAGAAGATAGGGAGCGTCCATTGTACGTAGCCAAGGTCAGCATCAGATATTGTATATATATGTATACATATAATGTGTGTAAGTGTGATCAGACCCCCCCGATTTTGAAACATGGCTACACCACTGTGTGTGTGTGTGTGTGTGTGTGAATGTGCGTGCGCTCGATCAATCGTCGTTACACATCTTAAACAATAATTTACAAAGGAAAGACATGGCGAAAAATACTATCCTAAAAGACAATGAAACGGAACAATAATCGTAAGCCTAAACGGCGAAACAAATAAGTAAAAGTCACTGAAATTCAAACATTGACACAACTAAATAACGAATGACAGGCCAAAAATACAAATTAAGTAGTCGGCGGAAAGAAAACCAAACGAAGAAAAACGGAGTAACGAGAAAACTATCCAAACGATGAAGAAAAAAATATCTAGATACATGATATCCAAGCTTTCCTGCATTTCATTCTCCAATCTGTCTCTTCCTTACACCCTATTATCACAGCTGTTATTGCCAAAATACCGGAATGTCTACTTCCTCGAATGGCCGCCAGTGATTTAAAACTTTATGGTCAACTAACATTCCCGGTTTCATTCAACATGTTTGAAAAACGAACTGGATATTCTAGAACAACGTGGAACTTTGGAAAGTGTGTCAGGTTTCACTGTTGCCTTCGGGAAAATTGGAAATTTTCAGTCATGTTTCATCAATCGATAATTCAAAGACAATGATATATCTTACAAAGTATAAGTTCATATGTGAGCCAACCACAAGAAAAAGTGCACACTTCTGCAAGAATTGAAATATGATGCCGAGCCATGTTATTTTGTTACGCACCATTTTTTTTTTTAACTCCGTCTTCCAGCAACACGTCAGAGCACGAAAATAGCTAGATAATTAAGTTCCAAGAACAGTGGTAAATTGTTGCTCAATTTTTGATAAAAAATAAAAATATCGCTGTGATAGGCAAATAGATACGTTGAACGTCTTGTGCATACACTTACTGTATAGACAGGCGGAAGGAACTTTTGACCATTCGGTTACTCGTGGAATGGGGTTATGTCATGTCCATTATTTGTATGTAAAAAAAAGGAAACCGATTGAACAGTTTGTTCCGGGGGGGGGAAGGAGCAGTTTGTTCCTTCTTCACACACTTCCTTTCTTTCCTTCTTTTTTTCTTTTACATTTTTTACTGCACTATAAGTGTAATATTTTATATGTTCAAGTTTATTTAATAAGAGGCACTATCCCACAGAACGAAGTATTTTATTCCGCTATAGGGTGATACAGAACAAAGTTTTTTGTTCCTTTATAGTGTGATACAGAACAAAGTTTTTTATTTCTCTATAGAGTGATACAGAACAAAGTTTTTTATTCCTCTACAGGGTGATACAGAACAAAGTGTTTTACTCAGCTATAGGGAGGATGTTCAAGTTTATTTAATAAGAGGCACTATGCCACAGAACAATGTTTTTTTACTCCGATATAGGGGTAATACTTTATCTGTTCAATATCATTTAATAAGAGGCACCATCTCACAGCGCAAAGTTTTTTTACTCCGCTATAGGGTTAATACTTTATCTGTTCAATATCATTTAATAAGAGGCACTATGACACAAAACAATGTTTTTTTACTTCCATATAGGGGTAATACTTTATCTGTTCAAGTTTATTTAATAAGAGGCACCATCTCACAGCGCAAAGTTTTTTACGCCGCTATAGGGGTAATACTTTATCTGTTCAAGTTTATTTAATAAGAGGCACCGTCTCACAGCGCAAAGTTTTTTACGCCGCTATAGGGGTAATACTTTATCTGTTCAAGTTTATTTAATAAGAGGCACCATCTCACAGCGCAAAGTTTTTTACGCCGCTATAGGGGTAATACTTTATCTGTTCAAGTTTATTTAATAAGTCTCACAGCGCAAAGTTTTTTACGCCGCTATAGGGGTAATACTTTATCTGTTCAAGTTTATTTAATATGAGGCACCATCTCACAGCGCAAAGTTTTTTACGCCGCTATAGGGGTAATACTTTATCTGTTCAAGTTTATTTAATAAGAGGCACCATCTCACAGCGCAAAGTTTTTTACGCCGCTATAGGGGTAATATTTTATCTGTTCAAGTTTATTTAATAAGAGGCACCGTCTCACAGCGCAAAGTTTTTTACGCCGCTATAGGGGTAATACTTTATCTGTTCAAGTTTATTTAATAAGAGGCACCATCTCACAGCGCAAAGTTTTTTACGCCGCTATAGGGGTAATACTTTATCTGTTCAAGTTTATTTAATAAGAGGCACCATCTCACAGCGCAAAGTTTTTTACTCCGCTATAGGGGTAATACTTTATCTGTTCAAGTTTATTTAATAAGAGGCACCATCTCACAGCGCAAAGTTTTTTACGCCGCTATAGGGGTAATACTTTATCTGTTCAAGTTTATTTAATAAGAGGCACCATCTCACAGCGCAAAGTTTTTTACGCCGCTATAGGGGTAATACTTTATCTGTTCAAGTTTATTTAATAAGAGGCACCATCTCACAGCGCAAAGTTTTTTACGCCGCTATAGGGGTAATACTTTATCTGTTCAAGTTTATTTAATAAGAGGCACCATCTCACAGCGCAAAGTTTTTTACGCCGCTATAGGGGTAATACTTTATCTGGTCAAGTTTATTTAATAAGAGGCACCATCTCACAGCGCAAAGTTTTTTACGCCGCTATAGGGGTAATACTTTATCTGTTCAAGTTTATTTAATAAGAGGCACCATCTCACAGCGCAAAGTTTTTTACGCCGCTATAGGGGTAATACTTTATCTGTTCAAGTTTATTTAATAAGAGGCACCATCTCACAGCGCAAAGTTTTTTACGCCGCTATAGGGGTAATACTTTATCTGGTCAAGTTTATTTAATAAGAGGCACCATCTCACAGCGCAAAGTTTTTTACGCCGCTATAGGGGTAATACTTTATCTGTTCACGTTTATTTAATAAGAGGCACCATCTCACAGCGCAAAGTTTTTTACGCCGCTATAGGGGTAATACTTTATCTGTTTAAGTTTATTTAATAAGAGGCACTATTCCATAGAACAAGGTTGTGTGGAGATGGCAAACACGCTGCCGTAGTGTCCTGTGTGCCACGGGATTCAGTTTCCTCGTTTCTCTATTGGAGAAAGTAGTAATAGTGCTGAAACAGAGACCACATTTTTTTCAATGAATTTTCGTAATAACACTCATGGTTGTTCACAAAGCCGACTCAAGGCAATTTTGGGCCCAATGAAAAGTGTCATTTCTGCGCCCCATTGGGAACTTTTCGCAGGTGAAAATTTACACATTGTTTTCAAATTTAACATACTCACATGCATTTGACTGTTCCGTCCCATTCCACTTCCATAAATTTATAAATAAGGTGTTTTAGTATCTTTCAAGCACTTAGGAACATAAATTGTCACGCGGTAAATGTGGGTTTCATTCACGTAAAAAATATTGTTTATGAACTCCCCCTCCCTCGGCGCCCGAGATGCTTCACTCCACTCAGAATGCAGAGATAAAAATACGCAAGTAACTTCTCAATGTCTGAATTTCATTTACGCGCAAAACTAAGGTGCTTCGTGAAATTTTTAGAAAGCGAAATTTCGCCCCGCCGTTAACCGTCGCTCCAAGCAGGTGCTTCCTTTGTTTAATGGGAAGTACGGCACTGTAAGGGGAGGGGGCTTCAGGCGGATAAATACCGTTTCGTTTCTCAGAAAAAGAAAGGAGTGAAAGGGAAAGAAGAAGCGTTGACTGATGTAGCAAAACACGACAGTCTGTGGCCGAAGATGGGGTGGTAGGATAAATCGGTCAGTACTGCTTTGGATCAAAACCACTTCTAGTTCTCAGCTATAAAACGGAATAAGGCAACAGAAGCTCCAAACATATTTCAGTTTTCAAACACAGGCTATTTACCATTTAAAAGTTAACAAATTTTGGTTGTGAAGTCCCCTTTCCCCTAGAAAAGCGCCACGGTGGCTCACTTACCGGCTTAAGTCAGTCTAGTTGTTCATTCCACATAACCTTTACTTGCTATATTTATAAAAAAAAATGAAGCATTTTATCTCTTTTTTCTTCCTTTTTTTCTGAGGCGAATTTATACTTCATAACCGGTACTTACCGTGCTCAGGTTAGAACCATCACAACCTGTAAAACTATTTTCGCAGCAGATTTTTCACAGACAGTGTAGGTTCTTGAACTTTAATTGCGTTTAAAGTGCATGTTTTTTCCACTCCTATCAGTCTCTTTTAATGCTGCAGTGTCAGTCAAGCATTTTTTTTTTTAAGGTAGCTGGATTGAAGTTCAGAATTGCAACCACCTGAGTTGCTATGCTGTGAAAGCAACTTAACGGGTCTCGAAAAATGGGGGAGGATACGGTTTAACTATTGATTTTGAACTTTGGCTTAAAAATAAGGAGGGGAAGGGAAATGTTTGCTTTATTGATTTACATAATTTACATAAGAGGTATGGGTTGTGATAGAAAAAAACGACAACATGTATTTGATCAGGAAAGTTCATTAAAAAATTGAAGTTGCTCAACCATCCTCCCCCCTCCCCTTCCAAAACACATAAAGAAAATTAAAATAAAAAAAACACCTCGAATTTCACAATTGTAGATTTTTTTTTTTTTTTTTTTTTTATTGGAGGTTTAAGGACTACCGTGAGCAACTCAATGGGCTATAAGCAGTTGTCCGTCCCTAATTTAGGGTCACTGGTCCCACGGAAGGGAGAGGGCCAGTGCCGTAAGACAAACACAACATCCATGCCTCACTGGGATTCGAGCCCGGACCCCTTTAGGACGAATGATCAGAGGCCATCGCTTAGACCATTGCGCCACCGGGGCGGCAGAATTGTAGATTAAAGGTCTGCAACGGGATAGGCTTGGATGTTTTTTCTCTTTTTCTTAAACAATATAATTCCAATTTTAGCACGTCTTTCGTAAAGAAAGATCATGCTGATGTTACGGTTTGTCCGCAGGTCCGTCCGTCTGTGGACAATATATCTCAGCTTCCGATTTGAAAAATTCTTTTTGTATTGTGAAGCTTCAAATGTGTGAATGATGATCCTTCATTTAGTTTTTTTTTTTTTACGATGAACAATTTCGCCGCTAGAGGGCGTAAATGCAGATCACATCGAATTCAAAATACATTTTATTCCATATATTATGCTTCTAAACATCCGATTGAAAAAAAAATGTTCTACCTTTAGATTCAATTTATGTAGAAGACTATTTTAGGTATAATCACTTTTTCACGTTACGCATAGATTTTCCGCTAGGGGGCGTAAAAATAAATTGGGTTTCCCCCGATATCTCTGCTTCTAGAACTTCGATTTGAAAAATTCTTTCTACAGAGGATACAGCTCCTTATGGGAAATCTTTTGCATGTAATTTCTAATTTTTGGTAAAAAATGTTTTGGCCACAAGGGGGCGTAAGTGCTAATTTCTGGTTCTGACGTATTTGCAGCAAAATCCGAGCTTCTAAAATCTCGATTGAAAAACTTCTTTGCGGACCGATGCTACTCACGTCGATAAACGTTTTCGGAATATTTTCTTCTTAATATCTTACATGATTTCTCTTCCAGGGGGCGTAGATGTATATCTTATGTTTTTCAATATCTCTGCTTCCAATGGTCCAATTTCAAAAGTTTTTTTCCTTGTTAGATAGAGTTTCCGGTGCGACATGTTTTCATTTAATTTCAAAATTTTCAAGTAATTCATAGACTTTCCGCTTGGGGGCGTAAAGGTAAATTGCGTTTTCCCCTATATCTCAGCTTCTAAAACTCCGAGTTGAAGAATTGTTTCTGCACCGGATACAACTCCTGATAGGAAATCTATTGCAAATGATTTCTAATTTTTAGTAAAAAATGGTTTGGTCACCATGGGGTGTAAGTTATAATTTCTGCTTCTGATGTATTTGCAGCAAAATCTAAGCTTTCAAAATCTCGATTGAAAAAATTCGTTCATGGACCGATACTGTTCACGTCGATAAACCTTTCCGGAATGTTTTCTTCTTAAAATAATACATGGTTTTTCTGCCAGTAGGCGTAGATGTATATCTTAGTTTGTCAATATCTCTACTTCTAAGGGACCAATTTGAAAAATTCCTTCTTTGTTGGATAAAGTTTTTGATGCGTAATGTTTTTCATATAATTTTAAAATTTTCAATTAATTCATAGACTTTCTTCTAGGTTACGTTAAGGTCAATTGTGTTTTTCCCGATATCTCTGCCTCCAAAATCCCGATTTGAAAATTTTTTCTTGTATCACATACAGCTCCTGATGGAAAATGTTTTGCATATAATTTCTAATATTTGGTAAAGAATGGTTTGGTCACCAGGGGGCGTAAGTGTTAATATCTTCTTTTGAAGTATTTGCAGTAAAATCTGAGCTCCTGAAAACTCGATTGAAAAAATTATTTGGTGAATCGATACCGTTCACATCAGAAAACCTTATGAGAATACTTTCTTCTTAAAATAATGCATGTTTTTCCCGCCAGGGGTGTAGATGTATATCTTATGTTTGTCAATTTCTCTGTTTCTAAGAGTCCGATTTGAAAAGTTATTTCTTTGTTGGAGAGCGTTTCAGCTGCGAAATGTTTCTCATGTAATTTCAATTTTTCTTAACGCAGATGTCTGTCTGTCCCCAGAGGGCGTAAGTTCACGCTTCCGTTTACAACAATATCTGCGGGATTAAAAACGACCAGACATTAAATTTCTTGTCCTTTCTGATTAGTAAGCAAACATTCAGCTAGCTCTTCAAGCAACTTGTAGCACTTTAGCGATGAATATCAAGATGTCGCGCAGCCTTTCCTCCCAAAATACAGGAGCTTTTTAACTTCAGTGAGCAGGACATATTTACAGTTAACCAGACCTTATTTTCTATTCTCTTAGGTTATTTTCCGAATCTACCCTCGACAGCAGAACGGGACTGACATATATCACTGAAGAACTCTAAACTCTAAATGAGGTGTTAAGAGTCTTTTTTTTTTTTTTTTTTTGTTGAGGTTTAACGACCACCGTAAACAACTCAATGGGCTATAAGTAATCGTCCGTCCCCAGTTTAGGGTCACTGGTTCCATGGGAGGGAAAGAGCCAGTGCCGAATGATAAACACAACATCTATGCCTCGCCGGGATTCGAACCCGGACCCATCTCGGCCGAAGGATCAGGAGCCTGCACCACTGGGGCAGCATTAAGGGCTTTTAAACCTTCGTGAATTGCAAAGGAGTTAGAGGTACGACTTTTTTTTTTTTTTTTTTTTTTTTTTTTTGAGTACTGCCGAAATTTTAGTCAGCACTTGAAGTTTTTCCGTCGCTACCTCGTACGTCCGCAGCTCTCCCTGCCCCCCTAATGGGCCAGATGTATCCTTCAAACCAACTAAAAAGTCTATAACAGGTAGATTTTAAGTTCCAAAATTAAGATCCGAACAAATTACTAGTAGAGATGTCGTTTCTACAAAAGGACAGACAAGACAATAATTTAAGTTCTTCGTCTTTTATGATTCATATGCACTCTATGTCGAAAGGCGTCCTAAAAGTTAAAAGAGTTCCATTTTGTCCTTTTTTACGCTTTCCAACCGTAGGTTGAAGAAGCGTATATGCTCCAGCTTTGTCCGTCCGTCCGCACGATAACTGGCGTAAAAATCGTTCGATTTCGATGAAATTTGAATATGTGGTAGGGGACCACCTAGGGACGAACCCTGTTGAAAATGGGACAAATGGGGTCAAAGGTCGCGACGTAGGAGCGGGATCATTCCATTGCCCTTATGCGTCATAACTAGCGTAAATATGGTTCGATTTCAATGAAAGTTTACTATGTGGTAGGAGACCGCCTGGGGACAAATCCTATTCAAAATGGGAGAAGTGGGGTCAAAGGTCAGGACATATTTTTTTTTTATTGGAGGTTTAACGACCACCGTGAGCAACTCAATGGGCTATAAGCAGTCGCCCGTCCCTAATTTAGGGTCACTGGTTCCAGGGAAGGGAGATAGCCAGTGCCGTAAGACAAACACAACATCCATGCCTCACCGGGATTCGAACCCGGAATCCGTTCGGACGAATGATCAGAGGCCATCGCTTAGACCACTGCGCCACCGGGGCGGCGTCAGGACATAAGATCCGGATGCATTCCATTGCCCTTATGCGTCATAACTTGCGTAAAAATGGTTCGATTTCGATGAAATTTCAGTATGTAGTAGGGGCCCACCTGGGGACGAACCCTATTGAAAATGGACGAAATGGGGTCAAAGGGCAGGACATAGGATTGCGATCCATTCCATCGCCCTTATCCCATATTATTAAGGTGGACGTCAAGTAATTTTGCTTCCTATACTTCCAATGGAAAAACTTTTGTACACATTTCCTTCACAATTAATGTGTTCCCAAGGATGAAAATTTTAACATCGATTAAAATAACTTCATATTATAACTTGGAAAACTTAATATTTTCTAAAACATAACCATAATTATATTAAAAATCAATAACTTTTCCTTTGGTGGTGTTGAAACCAGGAAAAAGATGGCGCGACCTGTACTTTGATGACGTCAGTGGACAAATAAAAGTTCGATTGCATAATTACGGTTATGGTTTAGAAAATATTAAGTATTCCAATTTATGAAATGAAGCTATTTTAATCATGTTCAAATTTTAATCCTTGGGAACGCATTAATTGTCCAGAAAAAAGATGGCGCGATCTGTATTTTCATGACGTCAGTAGACAAACAAATGTGCAGATCCTATTAGAGTTTTATGACGTCATACTCTTGCTGGCGGTCGCAATTCCCATCTGCCTCATTACGTCACGCGTTGTGTGCGTATGTTCGTCCGCACGATAACTCGCGTAAAAATCGTTCGATTTCGATGAAAATTTAGTATGTGGTAGGGGAACACTTGGGAAGGAACCGTATTGAAAATTGGCGAAATGGGGGTCAAAGGTCAGGACATAGGAGCGAAATCACTTCCATCGCCATTATGCATCATAACTTACGTAAAAATGTTTCGATTTGGATGACATGGTATTATGTTGTAGGGACCTGCCTGGGGACGAATCCCATTGAAAATGGGCGAAATGGGTCAAAGGTTAGGACACAGGAGCGGGATCTATTCCATAGCCCTTATGCATCATAACTTACGTAAAATTGCTTCGATTGCGACAAAACTTTATCATGTTATTTCGGAGGTAGACTGAACCAGTTCTGTTGAATATCATCGAAATGGGATCAAAGGTCAGGGCACAAGAGTGAGATATATTCCACAGCCATTTTCCTCATAACTTGAGTAATAACTTGAGTAATGATTTCTAGTATGTTGGAAAGCGTATCATAATCAACGCATTGCATGATTTTACTAACTTGTTTATCCATGATCACAGTTTGTAAAATTCGAAACAGATGGATCGCAGCTAAATTCTAGGGGTGCATGTGCCCCTAAATTTCATTTTATTGAGCAATGAGGGAGTAAGGTTGGCCTTTAATCCTTTTAAAGTTAACCTTTGAGCCTCCTCCCCAAGTGGATCTGTAGTTTTATTTCCTTTACCGGGAAATTTGTAAGTAATAATTGCCGTCCCGGTAGCGCAGTGGTCTAAGCGGTGGCTTCTGTTCATTCGCCCAGTTGGGTCCGGGTTCGAATCCCGGTGAGGCATGGATGTTTGTCTTTCGCCACTGGCTCTCAATATGTTACTTGTCGAACACTGGTTATCTGTGTACTATGGTCATTTAGCATAGTGTAAATTCCATGTTTGATGTATACTTGTTCACAATGTGCTACATGATCAACACTGTCTATATCTGTGTAAATTGGTCATTTGGCATGCTGTCAACCATGTATGATTTGTTCTTGTTGCTGTGTAATTACTGTCTCCTGTTTATGTCTGCCTGTATGTCTTTGTACCACCAGGTCCAATAAACCATTAAAAAGGGAAAAATACAGACCTCCTAACCAAGTAGATCTGTAGTTTTATTTCCTTTACCGGGAAATTTTGTAAGTAATAATTGCCGTCCCGGTGGCGCAGTGGTCTAAGCGATGGCTTCTGATCATTCGTCTAAGATGGGTCCGGGTTTGAATCCCGGGGAGGAATGGTTGTTGTTTTTGTCTTACGGCCCTAGCTCTCTCTCTTACCCGGAACCAGTAGCCCTAAATTAGAGACGGGTGACTGCTTATTTATAGCCCATTGAGTTGCTCACGTTGGTCGCTAAACCTACAATAAAAAAACATTAATAATTACAAATACCCATACAAAACGGCAATTAAGGTTACAGTAACAAACTGATCTTATTTTATTAAAGAAACTTGTTGTTGTTGTTTTCTAAATACGTTTCTTTGGGTAAAAAATGCATGATCATGTTTTTACCTTTTTTAATAAAAAATATAATATGACATCAGACGTTACCTTAATTGAAAAAATATATGTACAATAAACTTCAGTAATACATGGAGGGGGACGTAAGGTCAGGTGATGCGTAACATCACAGCCTCTCCTTGACAAATGTCAACCCCGCCTTCTCGTGGTGCATCCTGTTCCCACAAAAGGGGCTCTGACGACCGCCAATAGCGGTATAACTATACCATCGGGATTAGAGGAAATGCTATCCCCCACTCACCAACCCGCTTGGCCAGCGTGGTGAGTTATGGCCAAACCCCTCCAAAATGACTCCACAACTTAAATCTTAGCCCTCAGTCTCCGGCACTGGAATGTACCTGGCCAAGGCGCGGCCAGTGCGACATAAAGGCAGAGGGTGCTAAGAATCCCCGGAGGACCGGACTAGGCTGCCATCTGATGCTGACCTTGGCTACGTATAATGGACGCTCCCTATCTTCTGATTCAAGGCTTCTTGAATTGGAAGAGGAACTAAAAAGGATCACGTGGGACATCGTCGGGCTAAGTGAGGTAAGGAGAAAAGGAGAAGATCTCATTGAACTGAAAAGTGGACATCTCTTCTACTATCGTGGGACAGATACTGGCAGAACTAGTGGTGTTGGATTTATAATAAACAAGAAACTGAAGGATAAAGTTGTAGAAGTTGAAAGTTTCTCTGACAGAGCTGCACGAATCGTTATCCAACTCTCGAGAAGACCAGGCTCAGATTATTCAAACTTATGCACCCACCACAAGTCATCCTGAAGAAGAAATTGAAGACTTTTATGAGGAAATTCGTCAAATAATAAAGGTAAGCAGCACTTGAAGATAATTATGGGAGATTTCAATGCAAAAATAGGGCAACGGCAACAGAATGAAACTTCAGTAGGTAAATTTGGTCACGGCAACAGAATCCAGCGTGGACATACTCTCGTTGAGTTTGCAGAGGCAGAAGGGTTTTTCATCTTGAACTCCTTTTCAAGAAAAAGCCGCACAGGAAATGGACATGGAGACATCCAAATGGGACGACAAGTGAAATTGATTTTATTATGTGTAACAAAAAATTCGTCATCCAAGACTGCAATGTGCTGAACAAGTTCAACACAGGTAGTGACCATAGATTGGTGAGATGTAAGATGCACCTCAATACTAAACTCGAACGTGGCAAGCTCATAAGACAAACAAAATGTATTGACATAACCAACCTTAAAAACCACCATAATACCTTCAAGTTGGAGCTGAAGAATAGATTCTCTGCTTTAGAAGGCCTAACATCGGAAGAAGTGTATATTTCTGAAGTTAACAGAAAAGTAACCAAAGCTCTTATGGAAACAGCAACAAAATTAGCTGGGTCTAAGAACAAGTTGCATGTGAATAAATTATCAGGAAAACCCAAAATGTTGATGCAAAAAAGAAGAGAGATGAGGACAACTAAAGAAGATGTGACTTCCAAAGTGCAATACATAGAGCTATGCAAGACAGTACGAAAACGTATCACTGAAGACGTAAGGAAATTCAACTGTGAACAAGTGAGGAAAGCAATTGAAAACAACCAAAGCCTAAAGATAGCAAAGGGACATCTCAGTAAGGGAAGAAAACAGATTATGGCACTGAGAAAAGAAGATGGTTCTGTAACAAGAAATAGAGGCGAAATTTTGACAAGAGTGAAAGATTTCTACTCCAAGTTATATGAAAGGGATGATGCATGTACTCCAGACATCATGGAAGGTACCAGTACCAGAGTTCTTCCAGTCCTCCCAGCAGACGTTGCACATGCAATCAAGAACATGAAGCGGGGAAAAGCTCCAGGAGAAGATCGAATTACTGTAGACATCATGCAAGAAGCAAGTGGAGAAATCCAAACAGTACTCGCACAAATTTTCACTCGATGCCTTAATAAAGGGAAGATTCCTGAGGATTGGAACAACGCTATAATGATCCTGCTACATAAAAAAGGTGACATTGAGGATCTCAGGAACTACAGACCTATCAGCCTCCTATTAGTGGTTTATAAAATCTTCACTAAAGTTCTTTCACACCGTTTAAAGGTAACACTGGACATGGCTCAACCGAGAGAACAAGCTGGATTCAGGAGTGGCTACAGCACAATAGATCATATCCACGTACTGAGAGAACTAATTGAAAGAGCGAAGGAATATGAACTTCCATTATGCATGGCTTTTATCGATTATGAAAAAGCCTTTGATTCGGTGAAACCATCAGCAGTTACAATGGCTCTGAAATCCTGCGGTATTGAAGATGCATACATTAATATTATTAATAACATCTATGAAAATGCAAGTGCAAAGATTAGGCTGTTTGAAAATACAACACACGTAAAAATTGGAAAGGGAGTGAGACAAGGTGACACCATATCTCCGAAGCTCTTTAATGCCACATTGGAGGGTGTTTTTCAGTCGCTGAGCTGGGAAAACAAGGGGATAAAGATTAATGGAGATTATCTAACCCACCTACGTTTTGCTGATGACGTAGTCATTTTTGCAACTAGCCCATCAGAGCTGCAGAGTATGATCCAGGAACTTGCTGACAAGAGTAAAGAAGTGAGATTAAAAATTAACTTTCAGAAGACAAAAGTGATGTTCAATGCTTTTACAGGAAATGAAGATTTATCGATTGATGGAGAAAAGCTGGAGATAACAGACACGTACATTTATCTTGGACAGCAGATATCAAGTGAGGGTCAGATCGATGAAAAAATTAATCGGCGTACAAAACTTGCCTGGAGAGCTTTTGGAAGAAACAGCATAATTTTCAAGAGCAATATGCCATTATGTCTTAAAAGAAATGTGATGACATCACAACATATGCTGGAAGTGACCACCATTTGCGTCGAGACAGCATTGAACCCGGCGCTCTCCGCCAGCCAACCGTAGTGCTTCTTAGTGGCAGACACATTCCTAAGCGTGGCGTCACTGAGGAACAGTCCGCCAGCCAGCAGTAGTGGTTCTTAGTGGCAAACACATTCCTAAGTGTGGCGCCACTGAGGAGCAGTCCGCCAGTCAGCAGTAGTGCTTCTTAGTGGCAGACACATTCCTAAGTGTGGCGCCACAGAGGAGCAGTCCGCCAGTCAGCAGTAGTGCTTCTTAGTGGCAGACATATTCCTAAGTGTGGCGCCACTGAGGAGCAGTCCGTCAGCCAGCGGGACGCGCCTCTGTGCTGCTTTGTTATTCCATTTTGCTGAGCGTGTCTACACAATACGGTTGTCGATAGTGAGTGCTCGTGCTCGTGGCTGTTCGCGTACGTGTGAAAATGTATTGGTATACTCTGGAGGAGCGCGTGTTTATTGTTCGCACTTATTGAAAAACAGAATCGATAAAGTCTTGTCAACAGCAATTCCTGGAGAGGTTTGCAGGCATACATCCTCCGAGCAAATCCACCATTTGGGCGTTGTCAAAGAAATTGGAAACCAAGAGGACTTTATTAGACGACCACCGTCCACAAATGTCCGAGGAAATGATCCAGAATGTAAAGGCGGACTACTTGCGTCTCCCAGGAGTCACTTCGCCGACTGTCACAGGAAACAGTGTTGTCCAAAAGCACTTGTCAACGTGTGGTGAAAAAAGCGAACCTTCATGCAAACCGTATCTCCGTGGTCCACGAACTGAAAAAGCCCGACCAAGTGAAACGAGTGACATACTGTCGATGGTTTAAGACATTTCTTCGGGAAAATTCGGGCATTCTGGACTGCCCGTGGTTCTCAGACGAGGTGTTGTTTCACCTGTCCGGATACGTCAATTCTCAAAATTCCCGTATTTGGGCCAGTGAAAATCATAACGCGATACGTGAAGAACATCTTCATTCACAGAAAATCGGTGTTTGGTGCGAGATGACCCTGCGCCGTATTATTGGTCCCATCTTCTTCGATGCAAACCATCACAACAGCTGCATATATGGAAATCTTCAACACCTTGGTAAATCAATTGGACGACGAAGAACTCTCCATTGGATATTACCAACATGATGGAGCAACATCACACACCAGTACAGCCTAAATTCAGTCCTATTTCCTTGACCGCGTCATTTGGAAGGGTCTATGGCCACCCAGCTCGCCCGATCTGACGCCTCCTGATTACTTTTTACTGGAATATCTAAAAGGGAGATTTTACCAAAAGAAACCGCGAACCATAGATGCCTTGAATGCAAAAACATCACTGAAGAAATTCAGGCAGTGACGCCGGGTTCAATGCTGTCTGGAAGCAAATGGTGGCCACTTTCAGCACATGTTGTGATGTCATCACATTTCGCACGAAATGAGGTAAGTCCACTTCAAATTTCGTTCCAATATCTTCATTGGTGTTAATATTATTGAAGAAATGCCAGGTTCGGTAGCGAGTGGGACACCCTGTATTTTCGTATAACGGCGGAGTGTGAGAAAATAAAAAACTACGTATTTTTTTAGTGGAACTCGAAAGGCACTAATTTTGAACTCGAAGGGTCGTAATTTTAATTCTCGCCCTCACAGATAACAAACGCTTGCTACGGTCCTGAATACATGCAAAGAAATTCAGAGCATTTGAAACAGCACTTGCGCAAATTCTTTTTACCAGACTTGCAAAAACAAAAACAAAAAACAAAAATGCAGGGACAAAGAAAGAAGCTACGTGCACTGAAGTTAAATACTGTCACTCAATCTCATTCTAAGAAAATCATTTAATTTTCTTAACAACGGCTAAAGTTCATTTTCGGGCATCACTTATGGCAGAGATGGATTCGTTAGCAAGGACATCAGCCTTCCTATCTGATTTGTTTCAAAATAACCACCGGCTGGCCTTGTCTGACCGTCCTTGAGACTTTTGACACCTTTTCAAGATCTTCACCTTAAAACAGCAGACGAGTTTTTTCTGTTCAGAGATCTTATTCTCTTCAGCTACAGGAGCCTTTTGGCTATAAATAAATCATCTCTGGCTGACCGGAGAAGGTCATGGCGCTTTCACGGGATGTCAGAAAAAATCTTATACCTTCTGTTCGTATTTACGCACACCGGCCACTGAATTAGAAAACTTTATGCAGATGTAGGTAAAAGTCACTTATGCAACGTATACGCAAAATGTGTGATTACGTGCGTCGCTACGTGATTAGGCAACTACACTGCTGGCCACCCAAAATGCAACACCAAGAAGGACACGAGATAGCAAAGCCAGATTTACTGGACACATAACAACAGATACAAAGATGAAACGATTGAGCTTACAGGCCTGTGCGACTTGCGGAACACGCAGACATCAATAGTTCGTGTGGCCCCCATGGCTGGAAATAACGGCCGCTACACGCCGCGGCATCGAACGAAAGAGGCTTTGGATGTGGGCTTGGGGTATGTCGGTCCAGGCTGCTTCTACACGTTGCCACAGTTCATCAGGCGTAGCCGCGGGTGGTGCTTGCCGGGCCTCTCGGTTGCCGATGAGCGACCAGACGTGTTCGGTGCGCGACATATCGGGAGAACAGGTGGGCCACGGCAGCATTGACATGTGGTGGGCCGTGAAGAATTGTTGCACGATGCGTGCCACGTGCGGGCGCGCATTGTCCTGTTGAAACGTAGCCGCTGGCAGGTCCTGCAGGAAAGGGAAGACTACGGGCTCCAAAACGTCAGAGATGCAGCCGTGGATGTTGAGTGCACCGGCTATTTGTACCAGAGGGGTGCGGGTGTCATATCCAATTGCTCCCCAAACCATAACGCCAGGCGACGGACCGGTATGGCCATGCATAATGCAGGCGTCATACAGTCTCTAGCCGCGGTGCCTCCACACGCGGATCAGACCATCGTGGTGTTGCAGGCAGAAACGGGATTCATCAGGAGAAAACAATGTCGTGCCATTCCGTAGTCCAGGTGCGGCGTTCAACGGCCCACTGCCGCCGCACTCGCCGGTGGTGTAACGTCAATGGTAATCAGAACAATGGGCGCCGTGCGACAAATCCCCGCTCCTGCAGACGACGTCGAACGGTATGTGCTGACACAGGTTGCTGCGGAACACACCCTAATTCCTGCGCTTACGTTCATGATGTGGCGGTGCGAGCCGTCAATGCCCGCCGCACAACATGCCGGTCCTCTCGTTCAGTGGTGTGCCGCGGCTACGGCAATCGCTCACGTCGGTCGATCCGTCCCTCCAGCACCCACCAAATCCATACTCGCCTCACTGTGGCTTGATGTCGTCTCACACGGGCGCCGATGTCTCGGTACGTTAAACCTCTGTCGCGATAAGCCACTGTTCGTCCTCTGGTGAACTCCGAGATTTGCCCGAATGACTGCCGTATTCTGCGACGAGGCATCAGGAAGCTTCCCACGCACAGGTCAGGCAGCATAACACACTTCCACTACTTACTTACACCCCGCCTTCTGTGCACCCTTCTTATAGTGCTTCTCGGTGGCGTGCCGGGCGCACATGATTTACATATGCCTTGCAATGTTAATCGTTTGCATGTCCTTTCCCGAGCGACGCATGCTGCGAATTTCAGGCCAATCGGATGTTTCCTTCTTCGTGTTGCATTTTGGGTGGCCAGCAGTGTATTTAAGACTCGTCAGTAATTCGATCGTAGGCAGGAACGAACGCTCGAACCACTAAATATCGTCAGTGCGTAAAATGGGCACGTTAAGCCGTCAGGCATCTGGTAGTGGCTCCCTGGTTATAAATAAGGGCGTCTGTCACTACCTTTCTACCTCGCTTCCGTGTGACTTTCCTGTCACGGACTCTTGCCCAAATCTCTTTTCCTACCTCTAAGGGTTGTAAAAGAGCTGGGGTCAGACACTCCCTTCCTAAAAACTCCTCTTCGTAGATCTCTGTCCGATCGTCAGTGTTATTGATCACATGGGAAAAACAAAGGATCTTTCGGAGTTCAATAACTTACTGTGGGCAGAGATGGAAACGGGTCAGGGGTCAACGGGTCGACAGCTTCTAGAGAGAAGCTGTCGACCCGTTGACCCCTGACCCGTTTCCATCTGGTAGTGGCTCCCTGGTTATAAATAAGGGCGTCTGTCACTACCTTTCTACCTCGCTTCCGTGTGACTTTCCTGTCACGGACTCTTGCCCAAATCTCCTTTCCTACCTCTAAGGGTTGTAAAAGAGCTGGGGTCAGACACTCCCTTCCTAAAAACTCCTCTTCGTAGATCTCTGTCCGATCGTCAGTGTTATTGATCACATGGGAAAAACAAAGGATCTTTCGGAGTTCAATAACTTATTGTGGGCAGAGATGGAAACGGGTCAGGGGTCAACGGGTCGACAGCTTCTAGAGAGACAAACGGGTCGGGTCAAGGTGTTTCTGACAACAATTTCGACCAGGATTTACTTGCGTTTTATTTTTGAAAAGCAAAAAGTGCGCGCTGTATAATTTTTTGCTAGAGATGGTACCCGCGAACAGAAAAATGATTTGTCATTCAATATTAAGGAAGGGTGTCTTCAGAAGAAAAAGTGCCCCTTCCTTCTGAGGGGCAAAGATGAAAACAACATCCCATCCACATTTTGGAAACTTTCAACTCATCATAAACTTGTGAAAATTGATGTTTCTGTGAAACATATTCTGAAACTTGCTTGATACGTATGTTATCTAGAAAACAGCAAAAACTGAAATTAAAGATACAACAAGTTGCTTAATTCAAAAACTCTGACTGTAGCGCAATCCAAATAAGATAGAACAGCCTTAACATTACTACGCAGGGACTTTTTGACTCGCAAATGTGTTTGAAAACAGGTGTAAAACAGTTAGGTTATACAAATTTGGAAGATGTGAATCCGTCTTTTGGTGTAAATATGACATGGATGTTAAGTCAGATAATATCCGAAAACTTGGTCGTTCTGGGTGGTGTAGCGGTTAACATAGTCGGACGCTTACCGGGACACGCGGTTTCTATTCCCACTCGAGGCCGACTAAATTTTCAAAAGTTTTCGGATATTATCTGACTTAACATCCATGTCATATTTACACCAATAAACGGATTCACATCATAGAAAATTGCATTGTACAATGGTGTAATCTTGTATTTAATTCAGTTAGGTTATGTTTTGCAAATGAAGGATGACAGTTTCAGTACTTCTTGTAAGGAAGTGAGTAATATACGTCCCTATAATACATTTGCCAGGAACTTGCTGACAAGAGTAAAGAAGTGGTATTAAAAATGAACTTTCAGAAGACAAAAGTGATGTTCAATGCTTTTACCAAAAATGAAGATTTATCCGTTGATGGGGGAAAGCTTGAGATAACAGACACGTACGTTTATCTTGGACATCAAATATCAAATGAGGGTCACATTGATGAAGAAATTAATCTGTGTGTAAAACTTGCCTAGATAGCTTTTGGAAGAAACAGTATAATTTTCAAGAGCAATATGCCATTATGTCTTAAAAGAAAAGTGTTTGATCAATGCGTCCTTCAGTGCTTACGTATGGTGCAGAGACATGGACCTTAACTAAAAGAGACATACAAAGACTGCAGACAACTCAAAGAAGAATGGAGAGATGCATGCTTGGTGTAACCAGGAGAGATAAGAAAAGGAACTCATGGATCAGAAAAATGACAAGAGTGGAAGACCTCATGATCAGAGTAAAATCCCTGAAATGGCAATGCGTTGGACATATTACCAGAAGGACAGACCATCGGTGGACAGCCGATATTTTAGACTGGATTCCAAGGGACAGGAAAAGACCCAGAAGAAGACCACATGGGAGATGGGTGGATAAAATTCGAAAGTATGCGGGAGTAACATGGAGGAGACTAGCACAAGGCAGACCGTTGTGGAAGAAACTTGGAGAGACCTTCGTCCAGCAGTGGATTGATAATGGTTGACAATGATGATGATGAATACATTTGTTTGATTTCCATATAACCTAAAATATCCTCGCGGAGAGACGTTTTGAGCATCCTGTACATATATTGTAGTTCAAAGCAGATTTGTTCGGGTAGGGTCCGGGTCGGGTCCAATTATATGCCGGGTCAGGTCCGGGTAGGAGTCGAGTCCGGGTCCAAAATTTTTGACCCGTTTCCAACTGTAATTGTGAGTACTCGTGTGTCTGGAGCGACTATTTCGAAAACAGCTAAGCCGATTAGCTTCCCAAAAAGTGAGATATCCCGAGAGAGGCGTAAACATGGCGCGACGACAATCTGTCAGGAACGAGATCGCCTTCGCATGAGAAGGCTTGCATGGAGAAAGAGGAATTCCTATGGGCAGCAATTGACTGAAACATTCAATAAAGGCTGTTCTCAACCCATACTCAGCAACCTGTGCTCAACGAATTGAAGAGGATCGGTATTGGCATTCGTATTCCCATACGGAAACCACTGATTTCTATGAAGAACCGGAAAGTTCGTCTACAGTGGTTTCAGGAACACCGTGACTGGACAACGGAAAAAATGTCAGGTGACCCGACGAGTCGCTACACACCTTGCTCTGTACTGACAGAAGACAGGGAGTTTGGTGGGAGCTCCATTAAGCAAGGGATCCAGTTTACCTTGTAAACACAACTCTAGATTCTGGAGGTAGTGCCGCGGTGTGGGACATACACTGTGTTGGAACAGAACTGGTTCCCTGATATTTCTGGGAGATCGGATGTCCTCTAGGGATTACCTGAAGATTGTTGGCTATTAAGTCCATCCTGCAATGTGGACTTTTAATCCAGCAAGTGACGGCTGTTTCATAGACGACAATGCTACTATCTATCACGAAAGATGTGTTCAGCAGTCATTCAGCGTGTATGACCGCAACTTCTACCATCTTCCTTGGTCAGCACAAAGCCGGGATCTGTACCCCATTGAGAATGTATGGGACGTGTTTCAGAAAAACATATCCTGGAGCAAAGTCGTCTTCTGTCAAATCTGAGCCAAATAAGGGACTGTCTGGTTAGTGAACTATAACGAAGTGAATTTCTCCGTCATTTTTATCCGCGCCGGGGTTCGAACCCGGGTCCACTCATTCCGGAATAAGTTGCTCTACCAATTAAGCTACG
The DNA here is from genome assembly GCA_039090855.1 of Macrothele yani. Lineage (NCBI taxonomy): Eukaryota > Metazoa > Arthropoda > Arachnida > Araneae > Macrothelidae > Macrothele > Macrothele yani. Next base: position 55,033,160 of record CM077028.1, read on the forward strand.
CGGACATTGATTCTAACTGCTATCTGCCTTTATGTCGTGTGCGTCCTTCTGGCAGGTACGTCACATCTCCTGGTACGTTACAGAACGCTTGGTATGCTGTAGATGTAGATGCACTCCGACATCTTGTTGAATCTATGCCAAACCGCATACGTGCTTGTAGTTCAGGCTCGAGGAGATCCAACCCGGTACTGAATAAAAGTTTCTAATTCATGAAACGCATATAGCGTATTAAATCCGTTTATTTTTGTGGTGCACAAAGATTCGCCAAGCTTTCGCACTCCACTGGGAGGCTTTTCAAGGCAACGGTAGACTTAAAAATGCTACCATTGGTACACATAAAGCATTTTTATGTCTACCATTTGCCTTGAAAAAGTCTCTCGGTGAAGTGTGAAGGCTTGGCAAATTTTTGTGCTGACTAGACCACAAAAATAAACGGATTTAATACGCTATATGCGTTTCATGATTATTCAAGTCTGGCGTATTTAAAATAAAGTTAGTTTCTAATTCAATATCCGGTACGTGTAGATCCAGTAGCGCGCAGAGAAATTGTTTTTGGTGGGACACATCCTTTTTTAATCGATTAAAAATTCGACTAATGACATTTTTGCTTTTATTATTCATGGTGTAAGTATTATTATGCTTTCATCATAAAAAAATGGTTTTCGTGTAAAACGTTTACTACGAAGGTGACCTGTGCCGTCTGTTATTCACGAAGACGACACTTTTCCCGAGCATAGCCCTTTCAGAAAATCGGAGATTGATTTTCCTGTATGAAGAAAAGTTCAACTGCTTCGCCAAGCAACTTGCACCTAGCCCTAACAAAACTCCATTTGTTTCTCGCACTGTTGGTGCACAGCACAATAAAATACAGTGGGTAAGATCACACAGAACGCGATGACAAGGCGCTTCTTAGGCAAAGGGATTCCCTACACACAACTTACGAACATCAATGCACTCATATTCGACTATGTCTCAGCCGCGCCGGTGGCGCAGTGATATAAGATCTGACCATTAGTCCAAGTGGGCCCCGGGTGGCCTAGTGTTTAACGTTCGTGACTGTCACGGAAAGGACCTCGGGTTCGATCCCAGCCAGGTACGAACGCTCAAACCACTAAGTATCCGCCGTGCGTCGGATGGGCACGTTAAGCCGTCAGGCACCGGGTACTGGCCCCCAGGTAATAAATAAGGGCGTCTTTCTACCTCGCTTTCATGTCACTTTCCTATTGAGCACTTTAGCCCAAATCTCCTAGCTTCCTATAGCTAAGGGTTGCTTAAGACCTGGGGTCAGACACTCTCCCTTCCTAAAACTCTCAACAGATAGTTAGGCCCTAGTCCCGTGTGAGGCAAGAGGTGGTGCGCAGGTCTTACGGTATTCTCCCGCCCTACCCGAAACCAACGCCTCCAAATTAGGGACGGGCAGGTGCTTATAACCTGTCGAGTTCTCACGGTGGTCGCTACCCCCTCCCATCCGCCCGTTAAAAAAAAAGAAAAAAAAAGAATTCCGAAGGGAAATACGCACGCGATTATTTTCCTTTTTCGCGTGTAACGTGAAAACCTGTAACCAGTGCAGCTCGAAACATGTTAGCGCCCCGCTTCAAAGTCCCTCTTCGACGCCCCTTTTGAATTCTAAATGCACACATGCATTCTCCTCCCCTCTACCCCCCCCCACCCCACCCGAGTTGGAGATAACATGTTTTAGTCTATTTCATGCATACAGAAGCAAGGGGAGGAAAAGAGCCAGTGCCATAACACAAACACAACATCCGTGCCTCACCGCGATTCGAACACGTACCCCTTTCGGATGAATGATCAGCAGCCATCGCTTAATCTAATGCGCACCAGTGCGCGGCTCAACTAAATATTTTTTTTGTTTTTTTGTTATTGAAGGTTTAACGACCACCGTGAGCAACGCAGTGGGCTATAAGCGGTCACCCGTCCCTAATTTAAGGCCATTTGTTCCAGGGAAAAGAGGGAGCCAGTGCCGTAAGAAAATCACGACATCCATGCCTCACTGGATTCGAACCCGGTCATAAGCCAGCGTTCAGACGACTGCGCCACCGGAGCGCCATAATCTCTTAGAAGACAGCACTTTCACTCTTAACTCGGGTACAAAATTGTGACACCTCTCAGGTTTGATTCAAACAAATACACTATATTACCAAAAGTATTCGGACACCACCAAATATTTGCATAAATGCAAAGAAAGGTTGCTCGGACGGGCTCAGAATTCAATAACTACCGATAAACCCAGACCCGGGCTGGGCCCGGTCTCGGAATTACATGTCTTGAATTTCATTACTGCAATTAATTCAACACGTGTAATTCCGAGCCCGGTTAAATTACACGTGTTGAATTTCATTATGGATTTGTTACCATGGTGGAAGGATTTTCAATTTCCTAACCTAGCTGCCATTGCAAGACAAATTTTGCTTAGCAAGACTTGCATTATGCATTGTCCAAAGCTATGGCCCAAGCAAGGATTAGTTTAAGGAGGTCTGGTATCGAAAAACTGGGAAAAAATCACATTCCCATTTTTTGTATTTTATAAAAAGTCAAGAATCTTATCTCTAAAATGATATACTAATTTCCAAAATTGTGCAGTTAGTATTGTTATTTATTTTTTTAAATTTCCTCACTCCCGCGATTTTTGGGGTGACGTTGGTTTTCAGTGCAGCAGGTGGAGTTTTAGAGAAAAGATCAAGTTGAAACGCTGAGGCATTAGATGCAATTCTCTCTCTCTCTTTTCATGATGAACTTGATCTGCAAAATTGCACACACATATGATAATATTGTGATTATTATACCATTAAGCGCAAAGCTTTATTAATTTTACAAAATGCAGAAATAATCTGGTCTGGAATGCTTTTACTTTTTTTTTTTTTTTAATTTTGGAAATTTCCCTACATGCTTTCTTTTTATATTCTACTACATCATTCTAAACTACCTTTACCAATTAGCATATATGTAAATTATATTGCAAAGATTAGTTTTCTAGAGTCAAAATTTCAAGCACTTGCAACTGTCTGTACGGCGTTGTACGTTTTATAATGCAATTTATTCAAAATAAAAGTAAATTTAGAAATCAAAAAGAAATAACGAATGGAATTTTTTAGTTTCTAAACGATTTTCTTTTCTTCAGCTTTTACGAAAATTACTGATTCCCCTGATACGATCGAAGGGCACGTTGATTATTTTTATTTATTTTCAAATCCACGTTTTAGAACATTTGGCTTTATGCGTAGAATTTCTAAAAATTGGCTTTATGCGTTGGATTATTGTGAAGTGGATTAACTGAACTAAACTTTTAAACTAATCCTTGCTTGGGCCATATCTTTGGCCAGTGTATATAATGCATAAATGCAAGCCTTGATAAGCAAAATTTTCCAAGAATTGGACCCAGGCTTAGCAAACACATATAATCAAAGAAAGCGGGCCGAGCCCGGGCTCCTAAAATTGAGCCCGAACTCATCTCTAGTGTGGACGTGAACTTTCCGAGTTCCCACGTCTGCTGGTCATGGTCATGGGATATTATTTGAGTAACGTTTCCATAAGTAGCATTTTTTACATACCAAAATCGACTATCAGTGATATCGTGCAGAGATAAAAGCAGGACGGTGCAACTACAGCGAAAAAAAAAAAAAAACGTTATACCTTTGCCGTTTCCATCGCTGCTGAAGTTGGACATGCTTGTAATGGCTCTGTTAGTACCATAACTATCCGCAGAGAGTTCAACAGTGTGGGTTATTATGGTAGAGAAGCGACACACAAGCCACACATCACTACCGTGAATATGAAATGCTGTTTGGAGTGGGTAAATAAATCCATCGCTCTTTCCACGTTAAGCAACGCACAGCAACCGAAAAATTGTTATTCGGCCGCCGTCGGGGAATCGAATCCCGAATCTCTGGATATCCAGCCGAGCGCGTTAGCCTTACACCAGTGGGGCGTATCCCGTCGTTCCTGGAATGTGGGCGACTGGAAGGCTGTTCTTTGGTGTGACAAGTAACGCTTTTGATGTGCGTGTTTGGATTTGGCGACAGCCCGGCGAACGGTTTCCGTCGGACTGTGTTCTTCGAACTGTTCAGTTCTGCGGAGGCTCCGTCATGGTATGGAGTTGTTTTTCGTGGATGGGACTCGGCCCGTTGGTTATTACACCACGAGCCACGAACTCTGAAGAGTGCCTCGACGTTTAGGAAAACTCTGAAGAGTGCCTCGACGTTCAGAAAAGCTCTGAAGAGTGCCTCGACGTTCAGGAAAACTCTGAAGAGTGCCTCGACGTTCAGAAAAACTCTGAAGAGTGCCTCGACGTTCACAAAAACTCTGAAGAGTGCCTTGACGTTCAGGAAAACTCTGAAGAGTGCCTCGACGTTCACAAAAACTCTGAAGAGTGCCTCGACGTTCAGGAAAACTCTGAAGAGTGCCTCGACGTTCAGGAAAACTCTGAAGTGTACCTCGACGTTCAGGATAATTCTGCTCTACCAATAATGTGGCAGTGTTGTGGAAATGACTGTTGTCTCTTCCAACACGATCTACCGGGAGGGCAGGGCAGTAGCTACCGCGAGGGCAGGGTGGTAGCTACCACGAGGGCATGGCCGAAGCTACAGGGAGGGCAAGACCGTAGCTACTTAAAGGGCAAGGCCGTAGCTACCGGTGGGGCAGGGACGTAGCTACCGGTAGGGCAGGGCCGTAGCTACCGGTAGGGCAGGGCCGTAGCTACTGGGAGGGCAGGGCCGTAGATATCGGGAGGGCAGGGCCGTAGCTACTGGGTGGGAAGGGCCGTAACAATCGGGAGGGCAGGGCCGTAGCAACCGGGAGGGCAGGGCCTTAGCAACCGGGAGGGCAGGGCTGTAACTCCGGGGGGGGCGGTTGTCCTCCCAGAGTGGTCATTCCTGGGGTGTAAATTCATGCTCTGCGGGATGTAAAAATGGTAATTGTAACTAAAAAAGAAAGTTACACCCTTCAGTATTTTTAAAGACTTTGGTTAGTATCATACAGTATTCCATACAGTTAAACAGGGTACAGTGGCATACAGTTAAACAGGGTACAGTGTAACATACATTGTGAGGTGTGAACAACTCATATCCATGAAATTAATTTTCCAAACCAGTGACTGGAGGCATAGAAAACAGCATGCTGATATGTCTAAACTCTATGACCTTTCCGAACATGTCGTTGGGATGAAGAGCTAATTAATCATCTGTGCCTTGTCGCAGAAAGTTCTCTAAGCGTTTAACACTTAACGAAATTTTTGCAAGCCCTACCCGTAAAGCTGCTTCCTATTGTTTACGTTGACTATCTGATACTCATTTGTTCTGCGCTGGCTTGTTTTTTTGTCATGCATTTCTGTGGAGTGTTGTGTTATCGGCATTCCCATGACGTTCACGCTTTACTTGGTATTTACAACATGTGGTTCTTGGGTGTTTACATAGTTTTTACATATTTAATAATAAATTGTGATTCATAAAGAAGTATACAGTTTCCAGATGCTGTAAAACAGTAACAGTTGAAGACACGGACCACAACTGCGAACCGTTAGGTAGATGTACTCATAGAGTTTGTGTCCCGCTACTGAAGGAAGTGAAGTAGGCGATAGCGCGCGTGTCATGTGACTGGTCAGTGAAAATGGCAGCATCTGCAGTGGAGAAGGCGTTTTTTGTGTTCTTGAATTGAGCAAAACGGAATCTGTAACTCTTGTACAACGGCATTTTCGATCACGATTCGGAAAAGAACCTCCAACCAGAAAATCTATCTACGATTGGCATAAAAAAATTTGAAACTACGGGCTGTTTGTGCAAACTTAAAAGTCCTGGACGACTGCGTGTGTCGGAAGAAGTCGTCGATAGTGTTTGCACCGCCACTCAACGAAGCTCGGGAAAATCAACGCGAAGGGTGAGTCGTGAAGTGCAGATTTCACAGCCCACTGTCTGGAGAATTTTGAGAAAGAAGCTGAAAAAGATTCCTAATTTATTTATTTTTTTTTTTTTGCCAAATCTTACCTCTCGTTTATGAGGAAATGGATTACCGGCTCGATGTGTGTCGTGTGACTAAGGGTGCACACATAAACATCTGTGACTGTCTCTAAAAAAACTTTAAACATTCCCCTACAATTCTGTTACAGGTAGCATAAAATATCTTCTTGTTTTATAGTGCGTTGAAATTGTATACTTCTTTATGAATCACCCTGTATTATGTCAAAAACCTGAAATGCGGTTTTTGAACGATCATAATTCTTTCCTATAACCGCGGTGTGTGAGAAAGTAAAAACCACACATTTTTTGAGTGCAACTCGAAGGGGCGTGATTTTGAACTCGAAGGGGCATAATTTTGAACACGAATGGCGTAATTTCAAGTCTCGCCCTCCCAGATAAGAAAAGCTTGCTACGATCCTATTGTGACTGGGTTCTTGAACATGAGGTGGAATTGTTAAACTGGCCTGCTCAAAGTCCTGATCTTAATCCCACAGAGCACCTATGGGATGAACTGGAACGCCGGATACGAAATCGACAACAACGACAGTCTTCGCTCTCCACTCTGGCAGCAACTTTGCAAGAAAAATGCCGAGCCATTCCTGTCGAGACCTATCGGAAATTGGTTGATAGTATACCTCGACGTATGGCAGCTGTCATACAAGCAAAAGATGGACCGACTAACTACTAATTGCGAAAATAAATTAATTTGTCCCAAAACATTGTGATGTCGGAATATTTTTATAATGTAGTGTATTCACTGAGTGGCCACTTTATTATGACCACCACCTCAGTACTTCGTTGGGCCACCTTTTGCCTTTAAAACTGCATCGATTCTTCGTGGCATGGACTCCACGAGATGTTGATAGGTGGTTTGTGGAATCTGAGACCATGCTTGATGAATAGCACTTTCCAGAAGTGTGAGATTGCAGGGTTGTGGATCCAGCTGTCTGATGGCTCGTTCAACTTCATCCCACAAATTCTCAATGGGCTTGAGATCTGGAGATTGTGGGGCCACCTAAGCAAAGTAAACTCCCCGGCATGTTTCTGAAACCAATCCTGTACAATACGAGCAGTATGGCAGGACGCATTATCTTGTTGAAAGTAGCCATCACCATTGGGATAAACCATCCACAAGACAGGATGCACTTGGTTTAGATATGATGTGCCAGTCAGACGTGAATCAACGCGAATTAAAGGGCCCAAAGCATGCAAGGAAAACATTCCCCAAACCCTAACGTTGCCTCCACCAGCTTGAAGGATTGTAGCAATGCATTTGGGGTCCATGCTTTCGTGCTGTTTCCGCCAAAGTCTCACTCGGCCATCGGCATGGTGCAACTGAAAACGTGATTCATCGGACCACATAATTTGTTTCCAATTATCCACTGTCCAATCCTTGTGCTCCTGTGCGAACTGGAGACGTTTTCTCTTGTTAACTGCAGACGGCAAAAGTGTTCGAACAGGAATTCGGCTGCCATATAACATCCGGTGCAGTGTACGGCGAACAGTGCAGGCAGAGATCATTTGAGGGGATCCTTGATTAAGATGGTCTGTAATTTGCTACAATGTTGCCCTTCTGTTGTCTGTTACCAGTCTGAACACTCCGTTCCGCCCGAGCAGTCACTAGTCGATGACGACCACACATTGCACGTAGAGACCCAGTATTTTGGCTGACAGTCCAGTCTTTAAACACTTTAACAACAGCTGCTCTGGAACATTTCACGAATGCGGCGGTTTCGGTGATACTCGCTCCATGGCTCCGAGCTCCTACAATCATCCCACGTTGAAAGTACGTCAAATCGCACTCAGTGTATAGAACTGTTCTTCGATATACAAGTTGAAAGACTTCGTGCAACAGAACTAAAATAGGCTGCAATGGAATACCGTCTTAGCACGATTTATTTTAAAAGATGAAAAAATTAGATACAGGTTAAAACATACATTAGTACTTTCGAAGTGACACTCACTTCATCTTCAGATGTACTGAAATAAACGACAATTCGATATCATATATATATATGCACTTGTGCATCATGGGTACCCTACCTCCTGGTCACGTTGCCAGTAGTTTGGTATTTTTCCAATCTGGGTACATATCACCACTGTGACCAAAGAAGGGGGCGATAAACTGGGCATTACCGTTTTGGGGTTTATAACCTACTCCTTGTTTGCGTACGAATGTAAAACGAAATAAGGCAATAAGAGCACTGAAACGTATATTTTATTATAACTTTCCTTTTGAGTTTCTTTTTCTATGTAAATTTGAGTTCGTTCTCTTAGACATTTTCAAACCTTAACGTTATGTCTTTTCCCTCAAACGAGAATGATGTTGGAAACACTGAGGTTCGAACAAGAGTGACGTACTTGTTGCCGGATAAGAACGATAGATAAAAAGGCAATGCGGCGGTTGTTTATGGGGACAGGCAGCGGGTGGCCTAGTGTTCAACGTTCGTGACTGCCATGGAGAGAACCTCGGGTTCGATCCCAGCCAGGTACCAACGCTCGAACCATTAAGCATCCGCCGTGCGTCGGATGGGCACGTTAAGCCGTCGGGCCCCGGGTACTGCCCCCAGGTAATAAATAAGGGCGTCTTCCTCCCCTTTCTATCTCGCTTCCGTGTCCCTTTCCTATCGGACACTCTAGCCCAAATCTCCTAGTTTCCTATTTCTAAGAGTTGTTTATGACCTGGGGTCAGACACTCCCTTACTAAAATTCTCTACATGTGATCTGATCTGATCTGTTTATGGGGATTTGATGTTATTGATGACAGACGTGGTGTTATACTGCGATTGAATGTTAAATCACTGATACTGTATTAATTACGCCAATAAACCAGGTGTCAAGCAAAATAAACGTATTTGTAAGTACTATAATTGACCTCTTTCTTGTAATGCGTATGGATACCTTTTAATATTGCATTGACTTAAGCATACATAACGTAATTACTGACGATAGAACTAAGTTACAGCGGAAAGACAAATTACTTTATAGCACCAAAAATATCCCCATCCTTCCCACATCGGCTATTTAACATTTAAACTTTTATAAGAGTTAAATGGCGCTCCTTTAGATAAAGCGCCCCGATGCTTTTTTTTTTTTTTTATTGGAAGTTTAACGACCACCGTGAGCAACTCGATGGGCTATAAGCAGTCGCCCGTCCCTAATTTAGGGTCACTGGTTCCAGGGAAGGGAGAGAGCCAGTGCCGTAAGACAAACACAACATCCATGCCTCACCGGGATTCGAACCCGGACCCCTTTCGGACGAATGATCAGAGGCCATCGCTTAGACCACTGCGCCACCGGGGCGGCCCCCGATGCTTTGCTTACCTTACTTACCGGTTTGAGCCGAACCTGCCTGTAACCCCAGCTATTCCAAATGAATTAAAACTTATAAACGAACTTCATGACAACTGACTAACTTTTTAAAACAGGAAGTTCTACGATTCCTGCAAATGTTTTGAGACCCGCCGGGGCACATGATTAGCGAAATATTAATTTCACTAAAAATAAGCATATTCAGGATGTGCCAAATTCATCACACGGAAATTCAAAGGTTACTTAACTGTATTTTATTTTTTTCTACTCAGTTTAGCATAGCTTAACTTTTCCACTTATTTATCACATTATTCTGATAAAACCGTTTCAAAGAAGGAACAACACATTGAGGTCGTCCTCCTCTGACCCTCACATTGTGTAGCAGCACGGAAGTGACCGTGTGACCTTTTTCAGCTGGACAGCAGCTTCCGTTTGTCCTCGAGGAGTTATTTTACACCAAAAAAACTATGGCCAGAATTCTTTCCTTCGAATACATTAAAACACGCCGACCCGATTACTCCATCTGATGATTACACGGAAATTCTCAATAGGTTACGTAAATACGAATATTTTTTGTTCGCGTGTGAATGTGTCAGCTCTGGTTGTGCAACTTAAATTACAAAGTGAAGTCCTAAGAAGCTTAAAGTTTGAACTCGGTGATGACTTGTGCCGCATTGTTCAATTTGACACAACTTAGACAATGCACATATTAGAGAGGGTTAACATGTCAAGAATGTTCCCACACATCTTTTAACCTGTTTTTTTACTTCGCAAAATGCTCAACGTAGAAAATTCTAATAAATACATTACGTTAATGTGGAAGAGATTTTGTAAAATAATTGTACTTCAATGAAAGAGTTAGTAACAACAGTAAGATTTTTGGTCGTTGAGAAACAAACAGAAGAATACATCAAAATATATTTGACATTTCAACACATATTGTGGGTAAAAAACGTGTATATGTCCGTGGGCATTAAAGCGGTTCAAAATCACATGCAAAAATAAACAGTTTTCATAAATTGTTGGTGCTCATGGATTTTATTTTTCCTTTCGATGAGTAAACAACTCACAAAACATTACCTTTATGGCTATCCCTGCTTTTTTACGAGTACTGGGAAAAATGCTCCTAAAAGCGAATGGTATCCGGTACAAAAAGAATTTTTCAAATTTGACTCTTTGAAGAACAGATACCGAAAAAAAATAGATTATGCATTTGGGATCCTAATAGATAAATTATGAATTATTTTGTGCAGGAAATTCACATAAAATGTGTTCTTAGCGAGCAGCATTTGTCCAAACAAGGATTTTTTGAATAGGGTTTTTAGACGCGCTGGGTACAAACGAATCGGATTATATTTAGGATTGCTTCATATAGCGGAACGCTTTCTAACTTGCAAATATATGGCGAAACGCTTTCTAAAATGCTCGAAGCAGAATATTGAAGTTTGCATTTCTTCTTTGAAGCTTCCCATTTCTTCTTCGAAGTTTGCATTTCATCTTTGAAGCTTCCCATTTCTTCTTTGAAGTTTGCATTTCTTCTTTGAAGCTTCCCATTTCTTCTTTGAAGGTTCTCATTTCTTTTTTGAAGTTTGCATTTCTTCTTTGAAGCTTCCCATTTCTTCTTTGAAGTTTGCATTTCTTCTTTGAAGCTTCCAATTTTTTCTTTGAAGTTTGCATTTCTTCTTTGAAGCTTCCAATTTCTTCTTTGAAGTTTGCATTTCTTCTTTGAAGCTTCCCAATTTCTTTCTTTGAAGTTTGCATTTCTTCTTTGAAGCTTCCGATTTCTTCTTTGAAGTTTGTATTTCTTCTTTGAAGCTTCTCATTTCTTTTCTGAAGTTTGCATTTCTTCTTTGAAGCTTCCCATTTCTTCTGAAGTTTGCATTTCTTCTTTGAAGTTTCCCATTTCTTCTTTGAAGTTTGCATTTCTTCTTTAAAGCTTCCCATTCCTTCTTTGAAGTTTGCATTTCTTCTTTGAAGCTTCCCATTTCTTCTTTGAAGTTTTGCAATTGAATAGCTGTTGCTTGGCCAAGAACATGGATTCCGGAGAAGTCATTAATTCTTTCCAGAAAGCAAAGACAGTAATGCAGGGGCGTAACTACCACCCCGCAGCTTCGGGCGTTGCGGGGGGAGCAGGCAACAAAGTGGCGTACTGCAGCTGCCAGTCATAGTTTTATGAAAAACTTCAAACACGCACAATAATTAACCCAAAGATTTGTATGTTGCTTTAAGATATAATTAGATTTGCCTAAATGAATGCCTAGTTTCACTTTTAAAACACTGAATGTCTTAAAAATTGAGGGTGTTCGGCTCTTTGATTTCGAGTTGTAATACGATTGCTCAACAACGGGTTGTAAATAATACGATCGCTCTCCAGTCGCTCTCTCTCTCTCTCTCTCTCTCTCTCTCTCTCTCTCTCTCTCTCTCTTCGCTGCTGAGGAAAAATGGAAGGCCACAGTGGGATTCCCCGTGGAGGATGTGGGAAAACAGTCAGTTACCTAGGATTACGTGCACGACAGGCACAAAATTTATTCACAGCAGTCGCAGATGTGCCATGTGTGAGAGGGTGATTTCTTCAAGTGTTTTTAGTTTTGGACAAAGCAATTACACGTATTGTCAAATCTATTACTTAAAAAGTTAGAACTACAGGGCTCTAGGTACCACCATTACTTTTGCAGACACTCTGCCTAACTTCCTAACCCCCTACCTTCCCCCTCTCCAACCACCCCACAGCCACACACACACACCCCGCGAAAAATGCATTCTCTCTCGTGTTCGAAATCTTGGGGAAATTACTGTGCTTAGGGATGCTGATGTAAATCTTGCAGGGGGCGGGGGCCCTCGTTGTGCTAGTCACGTCACTGCAGTAATGGCTCTTAACCCTTTAGCGACCATGATCCAAAAATCTTGTATCACTCTAAATATCATAACTCCCGAAACTTTCTGTTGGTTCATTTCTTTGTTTAATAACAACAGTAGTGATTGAAGGGTGACTCCTTCTGATACCTCATAGGTCGAGAAAATTTGAAGAACAAGTAAAGATAGAAATCTGACACACTCTAGACAAGCGTTTCGGGCGGCTATGGCCGTTTCTATGTACGGGCGTTTTGGGCGTTATGGTCGTTAAAGGGTTAAAGTTGTCAAAGATAGTGCTGAAAGGGGACTCGCTCTTGCTACTACTTTCAATTCTTCTCTCACTAAGCACAAAAATCAGAAACAATTCTTGTTTCAATTTGTGGAGAGTCACCGGAAACACTTTCTGGATACCAAGAAAAGCACACTTTTCGCAGAGACTGAGAAGCAAGCCGACTGAGAAATTAGCAGTGGGATTTTCTGTAAATTGTTGCGTAGTATAATCACTATAATGAACCGTATGTGAGCCCACTTATGAAAATAAATTTGAGATTTATCTTGTTCAGGTAAAGTATTCTAGTGTCAATGTGTCATATTTATTATTTTCTTTATAACTGGCGTAGTCTTGTTGTAGGAAAAGTTCAACCACCATGAGGTTAAGGCAGTCCTAAATATTATCGGATTTCCTTGAAATTTTGTGTGTGGCATTTTCTCATCAAAAGGAGCAAAAAAAAAATCCATGAGCACCAAAATATTTTGATGTTCGAATTTTTTGAACCATCCTAGTGGGGATGCCGTATAGGCAAGCAAGAGGGGGTACTTTTCTTATACAGTGGATCCCGCTTAAGACGTCTTCGTTGGGACGAAGCGATGAAAACTTCTTAAGCGGGAAAACTTCTTAAACTTTCGGAAAGTGTCTAATTGTGTTTTGTAAGACTTTAGCGATTAAAAATGTTGCATACATTAAATCCAGAAATTACATTTTAGTTAATTTTAAAGTAACAACAAATTTCACAACTTACCCATTTAAACTTGAATATGAGGATTGAAAGCTACATTTATTATGCTACAGATTACAAAAATACTGATCTAAAAGCGTTTGTTTCTTCATTTTTTCCGCTAGATTCACAAAGTACGTGTCCATTTTCCTCAAGTTTCTCATTGTCCGTTGGAACAAGTTCGTGGCTTTCTATAAAGCGGCGAAAAGTTTCTAGTGCTTTACCAGCTTCAGCTGAAGTTGGAATTGGTCTGCACTCATCTTCTTGCGTTTCTGGTTCATCGTCCTCTTGCGTTTCGATGTCGCAAATATCGTCGATATTTTGCATTTCAAAAGTGGGAACATCTTTGTCAACGTTTCGCCACTATACCGTTGAGGGTTGAAACAAGTAAATTTAGTTCTTTTGCTATCTGCATCCTAGTTAAACTCGGGGTTTCATCAACTTTCGTAATAATGTTTCGTTTCTGAACCACAAATAAAGCTTTTCTTTTGATGCCTTTAGACGTCATATTTCTAGCTACGCATTTCAACAATAAAACTAAACGTTTAACTCCACGTATGCGAGGTGCAACACCTGAGCCTAACTCTGAGAGAATGACTAACTTTCAGTAGGTGTTTCCTTTCCCAGCCTTTCCCCAGCCCCAAAGATAAGGCGATTGTGATACAGAAAAAGCAGACGCAGAAAAAGTGGGGGGGATAAACATGACCCCCGTGCATTGACCGTGGGAAGCCGGCAGGGGCTTCGCTTGCTACATGTACGGGGAAACGTTTCCTCGCAACTTCTTTGATATGTACTTATCTGCTGGACGAGTTCCAAAATTGTATGTTCTTACTCAGAAACTTGTGACACTTACAACTTCTTAAGCGGGAAAACTTGAAACATTGTTACTTCTTAAGTGGGAAAAATTAACATTAGCACTATGGGGAAAAAATCGGGACTCTAAAAATAAAACTACTTAAACGGGAAAACTTCTTTAAGCGGGAACTTCTTAAGTGGGATCCACTGTATTACAAAGCTTTTGATTGCAAATTTTTCCTGTTGAACTTTTGGATGTGTGTGTGTGTGTGTGTGTGTGTGTGTGTGTGTGTGTGTGTGTGTGTGTGTGTGTGTGTGGCGTGTGTGTGTGTGTGTCTGCCTGTGCAGTAGGAAAAGAAGTAAAGGTCTGGAATTTCCAGTATAAAATTTGAAGTTTACAGTAAAAAGTAATAACATTGAAATTTCCTATTGCATATTCAAGCACAGCTTATTACACATAGTATGGAAGTGTATGAAAGGCAAAGAAATGAAAGATACGTGATCTTCTGCGACAGGAAGATCTTGTATTTTTCACTTTTTCGGGACGTTTGTCCAGCAGCCATTCACTGCTTGACAAATGTCCCCCGAAGTTTCTTCCTGAACTTTGTATTGAGGATATTTTCCCCTTCTTGATAGTTGATTGAGTAATCGCTGGGATATCGTGGCACATGGCGTTCAAGAGACCAAAAAACAAAAGTCACAAAAGAATAACAAAGAAATTTCTTTAGTGTTCCAACATGTTGTCTAATTTTATTTATCCATCTCTTTTGCGTAGTTTTTGGGGTTTTTTCAAACTGAGTTTAAGTGCTATATTTACCATCATCCATACATACAGGTAGACTGCGAATGACGTCACAATTTGTGGCTCCAACATCAGAAAGGGAAATGTCAAGTGATCTTAGTCTAAAATGTTAAAAGCAAATTCCACAACTTTTAACCAGTGAGAAAGGAATTAAATTATTAAGTAGATTCCGTTCTCTATGGTAATAACGTGATTCCAATCTACAGTAAATTTTAATTACGGTTAGTATGGGCCACCATTCCACCTCAGTTTTCCATGTTTGCACTAATGATTATCAAATACGGGAAGAAATAATCAATATTGAGGTTCAATTCCCAATCCAGAAAACGTGTTTAAAATAATAATATACACCGTTATATACTAACAGATTAAGTACTATTACGTACCTCTAATCCTCAGTGAAGTAATTCATATTGTTAGTGTGTCATTTTTCTTACTTGTGGATTCATTGACGATTCTCACACATGTCGCGATATTCCCATGATAATTCCTTGGTAGATGAGACTTTTTGGTTTTAATATTTTCTTTTATGTACACTATTGCACACACACTATTGCACATGGTCTCAGCTCTTTTAATGTTAAAATCACTATATACATGTTGATAAAATACTCTATTCCATCGATGTTCCCTGTACTCACTGCACCACTAGTTTAATTTGAAGTCTAAAAATTCATCAATTAAAAATCACATTCAGTCGATGTTTACTTGCACCACTAGTTTAAAATATTTCACTATTAAAATCTGTTAAGAAGTTTAAAATCACGGCATGTTTAAGATCACCATCATTCCACTAAACTTTGGTTGAAGCTTTTCAACCTCTATGAGGCCGTCTTCAGAACACTTGTCCTAACCACTTGTTGCAAACCGACCATGTGCACCAGATTTTCTACGGGGTCTCTTTACTTGTGTGAAAGGGCCAAGGATCACGTGCTCCTCCCTGCATTCTTGAGTTTTATGCATTTCCCTTGATACTGTGCTGCCATCTAAATTTCATTCGCTGTTCAATTCTCCTGTGTTTCCGACATTCCTTTTTTTCCCACCCTTCCTTCTCCATTGCTGTTCTTTATATTCTTTTTCTCTTTTTATTAAGGCCTTCCAAGGTTCTGCTATGATGATTGGTTCATTATTATTACAGGCTCTGTGCTTATTTTTTTCTATGGTGAGAGCCTCTGAGTACCTCAACTCCCATTCATTCTTATATCCACTTTTTATTTGAATATCCTCAAATTTTGGTTTCATATTTTCTTCAATAGAGTACTGCACCATTGCTGTAACATTCTCTCTCTTTTCCCAATTTTTAATATGTTTATTTCTTCTTTTTATAAGTCAATTTTTGGTTGATCCATAATAATATATGCTTTTCCTTTTTTTTTTAAACTTGGTTGTTCTCGTGTTCCAAAGGTATTCTATATACTCCTTCTTTTTGTAAATCTGGAATTTTTTGCCTTGTATTATTTATCATTGTAGATATTGTTGTTACAGATTGTCCTATATTTCTTTTATATCTTGCTCCTTCATGATTAATTCTTCCTGTTACTCCATCAATAAATGAAAAATTGAAGATATTCAGATAAAAAGTGGATATAAGAATGAATGTTAGTTGAGGTACTCAGAGGGTCTCACCATAGAAAAAAATAAGCACAGAGCCTGTAATAATAATGAACCGATCATCATAGCAGAACCTTGGAAGGTCTTAATAAAAAGAGAAAAAGAATATAAAGAACAGCAATGGAGAAGGAAGGGTGGGAAAAAAAGGAATGTCGGAAACACAGGAGAATTGAACAGCGAATGAAATTTAGATGGCAGCACAGTATCAAGGGAAATGCATAAAACTCAAGAATGCAGGGAGGAGCACGTGATCCTTGGCCCTTTCACACAAGTAAAGAGACCCCGTAGAAAATCTGGTGCACATGGTCGGTTTGCAACAAGTGGTTAGGACAAGTGTTCTGAAGACGGCCTCATAGAGGTTGAAAAGCTTCAACCAAAGTTTAGTGGAATGATGGTGATCTTAAACATGCCGTGATTTTAAACTTCTTAACAGATTTTAATAGTAAAATATTTTAAACTAGTGGTGCAAGTAAACATCGACTGAATGTGATTTTTAATTGATGAATTTTTAGACTTCAAATTAAACTACTGGTGCAGTGAGTACAGGGAACATCGATGGAATAGAGTATTTTATCAACATGTATGTAGTGATTTTAACATTAAAAGAGCTGAGACCATGTGCAATAGTGTGTGTGCAATAGTGTACATAAAAGAAAATATTAAAACCAAAAAGTCTCATCTACGTAATATCGCGATATGTGTGAGAATCGTCAATGAATCCACAAGTAAGAAAAACGACACACCAACAATGTGAATTACTTCCCTGAGGATTAGAGGTACGTAATAATACTTAATCTGTTAGTGTATAACTATGTACTTTCGGTGTGAGTTATCAACGTGGACCTGAAACAAACTTTTGTGGTTCTACTAAGATATTTTATCAATAATACAGACATTCGCGTTAAGAAATTAATCTACGTGTTTTAACTTTTTCACAAATATTCATAGCAATATTCTAATCATGGCCTGTAATCAAGTCTACCTATGCACATAGGTACATATTTTAAGCGAACTTATTCGCCCCGGTGGCGCAGTGGTCTAAGCGATGGCCTCTGATCATTTGTCCGAGAGGTGTCCGGGCTCGAATCCCGGTGAGGCATGGATGTTTTGTTTGTCTTACGGCACTGGATCTCTCCCTTGCCTGGAACCAGTGACCGTAAATTACCGACGGGCTACTGCTTGTAGTCCATTGAGTTACTCCCGGTGGTCATTAAACCTCCAGTCAAAAAAAAAACTTTCTCTGAGTACGGAAACATATTTTACGTAATGTTTAACCGTGCACTTCAGGATTTTTCACATTATAACACACTAAAGATATTGTAGCTGTGCATCATAAATTATTAATCAGAACACCACTTTACATAGAGTATTAAGTACAAACGTAGCCGATTCATACAAGAATAAGCACTAAACAAATGACCTCTTTCGTCCTAACGACTCATCTTGTAACTTCGAAATGGTTGCAATTAAATTTCTATAAATGACAGTTTCTTAATGAATATATCCTTAGGTTCCCCGGCTATAATCAGTTTCCCGTCCCTAATTTAGGACCACTGGTTCCAGGAAAGGAAGAGAGCCAGGGACGTAAGACAAGCACAACATCAACGACTCACCGGGATTTGAACCCGGACCCATCTCGGACGAATAGTCAATGGCCAACGCTAAGGTGACTGTGCCACCTATATTCGACCTCTGCATATGCTGATATTCTGCAAATAGGCAAAGCGTACGTGTAGAAAGGGGTCAATAATGAAAAGCTACGACTCGTTCTCGATTTATAGTCAATTTCGAAGAGGGTTTCCTTTTTTTTTTTTTTTTTTTTTTTTTTCTTATTGCTTGATGGTTAATCCCGCGGCCCGTAGGTTAAGAGCTAAGTAAGAAAACCTAATAACTTAAAATTAAAATATAACAAAAATATATAAATAATAAATATAGAAAAAAAAATTAGTTAGGAAGAAAATCTGATTTTTAATAATTATCCCAAGACAATAATCTTCTCTTATAACTTTCAACTTAGTTTTTGCTTTAATTTTACTTTCAACATATTTGTGTATTAATTCCATCAAGTGAACATCAATCCCGGATTATAAATATTTTTGTTTTTGTTGTTTTATGAACTACAGTTCAAAATATTAGGGGCATGCAAAAATTTCCGCCGCCCCGCTAGCGGGCGCTGTAGGGGTTTAACCGACCGGCAACTCGTGCTGTCAGTTCGTACATGAAGCCAAGCATGGCGGTCAATAAAGTTCATTTGCGGCACTGTTTGTTATTCACGTTTAATTTAGGCAAAAGTGCGAGTGAAGCATACGTTTCAATATGTCAGGCGTATGGCGAAACTGTTATGGGTAAACGGACGTGTCGAGAATGGTTTGCCACATTTACGAAAGGTGATTTAAGCTTGGAAGACAAGCCACGTGCAGGTAGACCGCAGGAACTCGCAGACGAGGAGCTGGAATCGCTGTTGCAAAGAGGATGCCACACAATCGACCGCGCAACTGGCGAAACGTTTGAAAGTGGATCAATCGACGGTGGTACGGCGTCTACAGGCCTTGGGGAAGATCCAGAAGATTGGTAAGTGGATTCCTAATACTATAACGGAGCGTAATATTGGTTAACGATTGGGCATCTGCATGTCGTTGCTGAAGAGCTGTCAAGGGAAGAATTTCTCGTGGAAGGTTGTCACCGGGGATGAAAAATGGGTCTATTGCGACAACCCGTAGACAAGCGATCCTGGGTCGACCCAGGCCAGCCATCAACATCCACTGCAACGACGGGATATGTATGGAGTGCTGTACTTCGAACTGGTGAAACCGGGCGAAACAATCACTGCACAACTATATAGCGATCAGTTGATGAAACTGAAAGCTGCAATCGAGCAAAAACGCCCATGGGCAGGTAAAGGACGCAGCCCAGTCATCCTGTTACACGATAATGCCAGACCACATGTCGGTGCCACCATGAAATCAACCCTTGAACAAGTTACACTGGTAGGTTTTTCCGTACCCGGCCTCCTCCCATGATTTTGCATCCTCAGACTTCCATGTGTTTCACTATATGCAACATGCCCTAGCCCAGCAGCGGCTCACCACAGTTCCGGAGGTGGACAAATTCGTCACTACGTTCTTCAGCTCCAAACCCAAGTCCTTCTATCACAGAGGCATTCATTTGTTGCCCGAAAAATGGTTAAAGGCCATTGATGTCAAATACCAATATTTCGTTGAATAAATGTATACTGGTTTCCTGATTGTTCCTGTTTTTTTTTCTCCTTAAAACGGCGGAAACTTTTACATACTCCTAATATACACTGGCGGAAAGTGAAAAATGAACACCAAGAAGGAATTGGCGGACGATCATGAAATTTACATATGTTAATGGGGTCGAGTTTACGTAGGTGTGATGTTAATTTCGGAGCCAACCGGTGAGCGCTTACGCCACAGCACGGCATAATACGCAAATTATCGTCGGTGGTATTTAAGGAGTACGGCAAAGTGAATGTAATCAGTCGTTGGCGTACGGACACGTGCGAAGACCCTGAAGAAGCTTCAATGCCTGAACATGGAAGACGCGTACGATTTCAGCAGTTATCGGACTTTGAGCGATGTCGTCTAGTCGGACTCCGCGAGGCCGGGTGGTCGTATCGTCGTATTGCGGGGCGAATTGGACGGGAAGTATCGGTGGTGGTACGATGGTGGCGTAGATGGTCGAAGGAACATTCCCACACGAGAGGATGTGGAACCGGGAGTCACAGACGGACTGGTGAGCGGACATCCACTGCGACGAACATCCACTGCGACGAACATCCACTGCGACGCAAATCTGAGCTGCCGTTGCACCTGAGGTAAATGTGCGAACAATCCGCAACCGTCTACTGGATGCAGGACTACGTGCACGTGTGCCTCTGGCATGTGTACCTCTGACTCCAGCCCACCGTCAGGAGCGGCTGCAGTGGTGTCGCCAACGTCTGCACTGGAGAACGCAATGGCGATCTGTCGTGTTCAGCGATGAAAGCAGATTCTGCTTGGGAGCCTCCGATGGGCGTATGCGTGTTCGCAGACACACAGGGGAGCGCCTCCACCCTTCTTGTATCCGCCAGCGACACACAGGGCTTACACCTTGTCTCCTGGTGTGGGGAGCGATCAGCTATCACTCCCGTACACAACTAGTGTTTGTACCGGGTACGTTAAACAGCACTTCTTACATCAACAACATCATTCAGCCCGTTGTTGTGCCATTTGTAAGGTCGGTCCATCGTAGTGTTTTCTAGCAAGATAACGCACGCCCACACACGGCACGTGCAACGCAGCATGCACTTCAGGGTGTGAGACAACTTCCATGGCCTGCACGTTTACCGGATTTGTCCCCCATTGAGCACGTGTGGGATTTTAGGGGTCAACGACTTATTCGGTCTCCACGGCTAGCCACGATCATCCCCGATTTACGCGTCCAGGTTGAGGATGCTTGGAACTCAATACCCCAAACTTACATCCAACATCTGTACGGCAGACTCCATGCCAGAATTGCACAGTGTGACGCAGTTCATGGCGGTTCAACCTCGTACTAACCATGTTACATGGAAATGTTATTTTCAGTTTACCAGCAAATACAGCTGTATTTTGCCATAATGTTTTGATCACGTTATCCTCTGTATTCCGTTATTATGCTGTATAAATTTCGTTGGTATCAGACGTCTCCTTCTTGGTGTTCTTTTTTCGCTTTCCGCCAGTGTATTATAATGTTAGGATTTTTTTCTAATTCGACCAGCACCGCGCGCGCTTGCCTACTGTGTATTTGACAAACTTTAAAGTGTTTAGCTTTTCTTTTATGGAAACAAAAGCTAAACAGTCCTGGTCAACTATTCTCGAACTTAGTATAACTAATAAATGATCTCGTTGAATTATGTATAATTTTTTTTTTCTAAACTGTCTGTTCTTTTCCTGTTCATGAGTTTGATCAAAATGACTAATACCAAACCTCACTGATATACAAAACAGGGGGCTTTACCAATAGCTTTCTACTAGTCAATTGAATTAGAGACAGCTGACGTTATGCAAATGTGGCGCTGTGGGCGGCCATGTAAACGGAAACGAAATAACGTATGCAGCGATCCGACAATATAAGGAGTGATGCGACGGGAATCAGTAAGAGTCGGACGCAGTATGGGTAAGACGAAGGATCTAAGTGCATTTGATCGTGAGCAAATTGTCGGGGCCCGACGAATGGGTCACTCGATCTCGGAAGTCGTGCAGGCACTGGGATTTTCACGAGCCACTGTGTAACGGGTGCACCGTGAGTACATCGAATCCGGTAAAACCATCTCTGTAAGGGCCAACTGCCGTGGACAACAGCGTGTGGATGAGCGGGGTCATCGTCGGTTAGCTCGCTTTGTAACAGCGGATAGACGGGTCACAGTGCAAGAAATCACTCGGCAATTTAACGCTGGTACAAAAAAACGTGTAAGCAGCCACACCATCCACAACCATCTCCTCACTATGGGTTACAGAAGCCATCGTCCCACGAGGGTACCGCTGCTGACCGCACATCACAGGGTGAAAAGATTAGCATGGGCGTGGGAACATCGCCAATGGACCTTAGACACGTGGAAAAATGTTGCCTGGACTGATGAGTCGAGATTCACGTTGGTACATGCGGATGGCAGGATACGAGTACTGCGCAAACCACATGAAGCGGTGGATCCTTCTTGCCAGCAGGGCACTCTTCAAGCTGGTGGGGTGGCATTCTCGTCTGGGGACTGTTTACGTGGACTGAAAGGGTACCCCTGGTACGTGTGACATCGTCCCTCACAGGTCAACGTTACCGGGATATCCTGGACGACCATTTGCTCCCGTTTGTGCGTCTTCAACATCCCACTGGGGACCTCATCCTGCAACAAGACAATGCACCGTGCCATCGCTCCCGAACTGTATCCGAATGGTTGGATGAACACTCCACCGACGTGACCTAGCCTCCTTGGCCAGCTAGGTCACCTGACCTCAATCATATGGAGCACATCTGGGATGCCATCGAGAGAGATGTTCGAGTCTCTCAGCCCCTCCATCAAACCATCAAATCTTCGTGAACTGTGGGAGCTTGTTCAGGGGACGTGGATCCGTTTGGCTTCCCAACGCTTCCGGTGTCTTGTCGAGTCCATGCCGAGACGAATCGCCACCGTCATCAGGGCGAAAGGTAGTGCTACACGTTACTAGACAGGCATCTCTAATTCAATTGCTCTTCAGTGTATATATACATATAAAGTCCGAAGTACAATCAGACTGTGCAAACGTGACGATTTGTAGAGCTTTTCCAAATTGCTTCGCAGTTTAGGCATTCGGTATCACATCAAACGGACCTAATGTAGCTGCCAGTCGTGGCTCGTAGCCGTAGTAATGAGCGAATAGCCCCCCAGAAAATCTTCAGCAATGTGAATGACATCCTTATCTTGCAACGTAATTATAACTGCGCTTTCATTTCTGAATGTGAACAGCTAACATCCCCAGAACCTTTAGAGAGAGAGAAAAATACAATTTTTAAGCTGCCAAGATTACCGAAATTGGCAAAGCATATTATAAGCAAAGTCTGTCAGTGGAGAAATAGCAAAGTATTGAGCGAAAAAATCTATCATAAGCTGTTCAAAAGTTTCGATTTTAATTTTACTGGGATTGTAACCAGGGATTTTTGCGCCCTCTCTTGAGCTGCGCCCGGGGCAGCCGCCCAGCATGCTCAGCCCTTGTTACTCCACTGTTCAAGTGCTTTAATTGCGTAAAAAAGCACAGCAATAATTTAGTGGGGAGGGGGATTGTTCCGCAATATTTAGTGGGTGAAAAAATCTGTTGGCACAAATTAGAAAAGTTTCTCTGCATTTGCGTGAAACATAAATTGTATAGCACAAAAGTAAATCGCTCTTTAATTTTAATAAGGAACTAACTTTCCTTCACGTTGAAATTACAAAATAGTAAACGAAATAAAATTGCACATGATCTGGAATTTTGTAGCTATAAAACGCTTACGCAATTCGATTTCTTGAAATTGGATCCAAATTTTTTGAATTAGTTGTCTTAATGGACTCAGCCTCAGAAATCACACGGATGAACAACTCTTGTCTTTTAACGTCTTTTTTTTAAGTATTTTCGTTTTGTAATACTTGAATGCGTCTTTTTGTTTTAATTAACAAATATGTTATGACTTCAGATATCTTGATAAAATTCAGCTTGCGCCGGATGATGCCATTTTTTTTTTTTTTTTTTGTTCTTTATCTTTTGAGCTGTTCCTGATGGTTCACTTTTTTAACACACTTATTGAATAAAATCTGGTAAACCTTCTACGTTCGGCCCAAAAATAGTTTTATGATGCGACGATAGATGGCGAAACGTTATCGCTACATCGTGAAGCGTATCGTTACGTTGTGAAAGTGGCAAAGGAAGTGAATAATATGGATGAAAGGTGGCGCTTAAAAGGACCTTTTTGAATGTTGATTGTGGCATATGTGTGAAATATTTATTTTAACGGAAGAATATGAAACTGTGTAGGTAGCAGAATAAAAGCAAGGAAAGTTTTATCTGCCAAGGAAGAACTGTCTGATCGCAGGAATCAGGACTTCAAAGCAATGTTCAGAGGAAAGACAGCAATTCGTGTCGGAATAAATTTTCCAGAATATGGTCTGCGAAGTACATTTACATTGCAAGGCTACCATAAACTCTGAGACTAGCTGTCTGCAATACGAATACCAGTCGCTAACTGTCTCAGTGGATGTGGCCATGTGAGGTTTCTTCAATCGCCTCATCGTAAGACAATCCTTTGGCGAAAAAATACGTGAGAATCATCACTCTATCAATAGGAATCTCAGCATAAAAAAAACACGAACCAAGTGTGCGGGAAGAGTACTCATCATTCTCTGAAGCGTACTTCTTCCGACACATGAATTGTCCTAAACGATGAGACGCATCGCCACATAGAGTCATGAGATGGCTGAATGCATTTCACGTGCGAGAAGAGCGGAGGATAGATGAAGTGCTACCGTGGCGCCATCTATTATTGCTTTCGGACTAGCGGAGCCGAACATAGAAGTTTAGCCTAAAATGGTAAAAATCCGTTGATTTCAACAGAAATCTTTTTTTTTTTAATGTTTGTTTTAATCTTTTTCATATTCGTTTATTTACTGGCATGTGGCATTTCGGGTTATGCTACTATTGTGTCGCCATCTACAAAAATAATATGAAATATGAAACTGCTTTTGCGAATTGATCTAAAAAGCACAACACAATACTGTAGTGGCGACGCCAGCAGTTCAAAAATAGGGGAACTATTGGGGGGGGGGGGCAGCTGAGTATCTTACAGGCAGGCACGTCGCTAGACTTCGAAATCAGGATGGGCGACGGATGGGTAGCATTATTTTTTTTTTCTTTTTTTTTTTAACTTTTTTACTAAACGCTGTAAGAACTCATATGTAATGCTTTCACTACCGGCTACAAAGAAATCCGTGCAATCCTCTCCACCTGGACACACACACACGTGCGGATCTGACTAGTTACGCCACTAGTGTAAGATACAAGTGTTGCTGAAATGCCGCCTTCTACTTTTTGCTTGCTCTGAAATCTGAATGCATTGTCTTAAATTGCTTTTCAAAATCATGAAATAAATACAGGATTACACCATATAATACACATTTTGAAGATGACAATCCGATTTTTGGTGTAAATGTGACAAGGATGGTAAGTAAGATAATATCCGAAAACTTGAAAACTTCATCGTCCTGGAGCGGGACTCGAACCTGCGTCTCCCAGAGAGCGCTGGGTATGCTAACCACTACACCATCCGGAAACTGGACACTTAGTCGCTCTGGGTGGTGTACAGGGTGACCACAATGTCTTGTAACCCTCCCTCCCCCTGTAATAAGAAATGTAAGTGAGCTATGTATCTCCTTAAACATTCAGTGGATCCGTTTGGGCCCCGTCATTCTCGTGACAGAGAATAATTTTTACGCCATGTTCTGTGGAACATTTTCCGAAGCAGTTGCGGGGTGATACAAGAGAAAGCACGTCTCACTGCTTGTTTAAGTTCACCAGTGGTTTGGTAGCGCTGCTGTGCAACAACCTCCTTTATGAAACCCCAAAGGGGCATTATCACAAGTTGAGAGATATGGGCTTCGAGGTGGCCATTCAAGTGGAGCGGGCAGCACTGCCGAACCTCGGCCGATCCAACGATCCCGAAAGACCTCACCAAGGTATTCCCGAACAGCGATTGCGTAATGGGCGGGTGCCCCATCCTGTTGGAACCATGCGTCATTCATAATGCCAAGATTTCCAAGTTGTGGCCCAAACCAGGTTTGCAGCATGTCCAGATAAGTTGTCTGATTCACTGGACCATCAAAGAAATACGGTCCAAACAGATGTCGAGTATTCATTGCTGCCCATATCATGACATGCGGAGGATGATGTTCCAATTCTTCGACATAATGTGGGTTTTCCTTGGACCAGAACACAACGTTCCGTGATCGACAGCTGCGGTATATCGCGCATTCATCACTGAAAATGACCTTTCCACGTTTTGGGATGGTGGCAAATATCTGAAGCATCATTGCACATGCATCCCGTCTGCGGTTTAAATCGATGTCTGATAACTCCTAAACGAACATCGGGCGATATGCGTGAAATTCAGGTCATTCTTCATGTGTTTATGCAGTGTCGATCGTGGTATTCCAAGCTCCGCTTATAGTTTGCGGAGCGACTTCGTCGGTGACCTGATAACTGATTCCTCGACCGCTTGACAAGGCTGCACTCTGGTTGATGGTCTTCCCGTTCGTGGTTTATCCTTGATGTTGCGTGCTTTGAACAGTTTATGTTCCCACTGCAGAAGAGTCTGTTTTGGAGGGGCCTCTTTGTCAAATCGTTGTTGGAAATCGGCATGCACGTCACGCATTGTCTTCCCTGTGTGTGGACGTTCGTGTACCCAGACAATGACAACAATCCGCTGTTGCAGGGTGTATTCGCTGGTATCACACATGGTTCCGATACCTAATCTGTAAATAAACACAATACAGACCATAACTCAACATATACATCATACAACAGATACATAGCTCACTTACATTTCTTATTACAGGGGGTAACAAGATATTGTGGACACCCTGTAGTGGTTAGCATACCCGGGCGCTATCTGGGAGACGCAGGTTCGGGTCCCGCTCCAGGATGTTGAAATTTTCAAGTTTTCGGATATTATCTGACTTACCATCCTTGTCACATTTGCAACAAAAATCGGATTGTCAGCTTCAAAATTTTGCATTTTTGCTTACGCAAATAGTACTTACTGTACATGAGCAATTTAGAGGAAAACGTCGGCTTTTGTTTATCTAAATCAAATTTTAAGACATGCCACGCAGACATAATACCTCCCCTTTCCCCCTCCTTAACACTCCCTTCCTTCAAGCCATCGACTTTGCCTTGCACATGTACTCCTCTCCTACAAAGCAGTCATCAGCCATTTCTTGCACTTTTCTGTCTCTGGGCAGTCCGAAGAGCGCTATACTGTATTTTTTTACTCCACTTTCCGTGTTGAAATCTCCTATTTTGTAAAGAAAACAAACAGCAAAGCAATTAGTACAGTCCTCCCTCAGCTAATTCCTATCCACCCTCGTCATTAGTCCCCCTGGCCGCATACAAACATGAAAAAAAGGCTTAAATTAAGGAATTGGAAGAGTGGATGACAACTGAATATTTATGACTCGACGGATGCTATTTTGATAACGTTCCTACGGAAAAGTAAGCAACACACTTCCTATGGAAAAATACATAGGGCTACATGAAATAAAACATCAGACTTATTATTTGGCAAAATCCAGATTATATTTTCAAGTTAAATACACTGAAAAATTGCCCATTTCGAACTGGGTGGGCTGCAGGTTGGGCAAGAAAAATGTCGGCCCACCCTCGCATTACCGTTTAGACGTTGTCCGCGCGACCGAGGGGAGTTACATAGAACATTTGTAAGGTATGGAAACAAAATTCTAAACTTCCTTTTTTATTGTGCCACAATGTGATCTCTGTATAAACCAGGTATTGTCATTTGTAATTGGGACAATCATTTTGAATAACCCTGTATATGGACATGTCTAACCTCCGTGACCTTTTTAAATAAGCCGTAGGGATGTGTGACCTTTCCAAATAGGCCGTAAAGTGTCAACTTCACTCCCAGTGCTGTTTCTTTATCACTCTCTGTGTATTCTGGATTCATGAGTTTGTTTAAAAAATATGAGGCTGGAAAATGATACAGTGTACATGCTGTTACAGGCATATAACGTGCATATGGATGCACTCCAGGACGTGTAATAATTGTTTTCGCTAACTCATACTTTGCTTTAAATCACTGTGCCAGCAGAAAAAAGTTTGTCCAGTCTGAAACGAATAAAAAGTTAATTAAGGAATACTATTTCACAACAAATACTACTATCGTTATCTAATATCGCGTTACTAAAAACTTTTTTCCGAAGTTGTGGTTAAACAAGCCTTTTACGATGACATCATTGACCGCTATGCTTCCTTGAAAGATTTTTTTTTATTGGAGGTTAAACGACCACCGTGAGCAACTCAATGGGCTATAAGCAGTCGCCCGTCCTTAATTTAGGGTCACTGGTTCCAGGGAAGAGAGAGAGCCAGTGCCGTAAGACAAACACAACATCCATGCCTCACTGGGATTCGAACCCGGACCCCTTTCGGACGAATGATCAGAGGCCATCGCTTAGACCACTGCCTTCAAAATAAACCTTTATTAGTCTAAAAGCAAGGTACATGTGATACGCTTCAGTCACATGAGACTGTATTAAAAGTGACGAGGCCAAGAAGTCTCAACACAAAAGAAAGGAGGAAAGAAAACTGGTAACATCAGAACAAGATTAAAATATATACAGATAAAAAAGGAACACAGAAAACAAAAACGAAAAACACACACATTACAAAACCCAAACCCCAGAGTGAGGGAAGAAAAACACATTCCAAAAACTAGTACATAGCAGCGCGAACACAAAGGTGACAGGTAAGAAACACAACAACAATACAACACAACACAAATTGACTGACATTGCAAGACAGCGACAGGAGAAACAAAACTGTACTTCTGAAAACATGCAGCAGCGGCCAAAACATTAGTACAAGAAGAACATAAAAAACAAAAAAACCGTGCACATAAAGAGGGGTGTTAACCAACCGCTATAACTAAAAACGAAATACGAAGTGACGCATGTAAGTCAGGAGGAACACTGTACAGAAGAATACATGGTAATAAGTGGAAAAACCGCTGCATCACACAAAATAAATGTAGCCAAACAGGCACACGAGGTTCAGAAAAAAAATCGCACTCAATTCAAATTTCAGACTCAAAACAAGAAGACGCGCGTTGACAAACCCCAGAAGCCGACGTGGCGCTATATAGAGAATCACGCGGAAACAAGATCGCATAGCATCATAACACATTGAAAACAACACAAAGTACGTCCAGTCGTGCACGGCGACAGAAGGCTGTGCCGAGAAAAAATACAATATTACAGGAAAAACCCGGACAGGAGAAACACGAAGCAAGACGTAGAACCCTAGCTTGAGTGCAAAGAAACACAAAAACGAAAACACAAAAAGTGCACTTAAAACATAATCAAAGACAAAACTGCCTTAACTGACTACTTCACTACACATGTAGTCACATACAGTCAAGAAAAAAAAAAACACAAGAGGCACAGTAAAAAAAAGTACAAGGCAAAATGAGCGTTGACCAACTCCTTGGGTCAACGTAACCCAATAGACAAACAAGTGAACATGAAACACAAGGCATGAGAAAAAAAAGGCTCCCTAAACTGCGGAGCCAACTGAAACACGAAAGTAGAACATGCACAAACAAGTAAAAAACAAGATTATCACATTAGCAGTATAGGTAAAATACAATCACAGTACTATAAAAACTCAAACAGGAGCAGAGTGAGTAGGACAGCCGCCATCCAAATCACTAAACACAACACGTGCAAAAAGCAAGAGCAATTACAAAAACACGGTAATACCACATTAAGGAAACACAGTACAAAAAGAAGATCAGGAACAACAACAAACAAACAAGCACAAAAGAAACACAACACGCCAAAAAAATTTTGCAAAACTAGACAACACAGACTAGCCCAACGGAAAACAACAACACCCAACAAGCATCACACTAATACCAAACAATAACAGTGATCACAAACAATTGGTGGCCAACCAGTACAACAAAACACCACAACAAGAAATGCGTCGACCAACAACTGTGGCCGACGAAAACATGGAAAGCAAGCACACCATAATACATAGACAAACAACTCAACAAAAATACCGACACAAAAAACAATAACCGATTGCACAGCACCACCAAGAACCAGAAAAAAATACACACAGAACACAGGAACACAAATGCCCACGGACTCCGGACAGAAAAAAGTCAAAGCAACTAGCTGTAAAACATCCAATCACAGCGCAAAACGACAAGAAAATTCAGACAAAGAGGCAGAGGCCGCTAGTAAGAGGAAAAGTATAGAAAAGCACTATCCAAGAAAGAAAATACCGACCAGTAGAATGAGCTAACAAAGCACAGAGGAAAAAACAACAAAAAGACCGGAATCTCAAGGAAGCAAAACAGTACAACGTTACCAAAGGGTCATCAGACAAACAAGAAAAGGAAAACGGAAAAAAAAAGGGAAAAACAACAGGATTAGAAGAAAAGAATGAATACAAGGCAAAAAAAAAAACCTGCAGCTCAATCAAAAACAGAACAAGACAACAACCCGGAAAAGCAAAAACAAGCAAAGTGAAGAAACCAGTACACCATAACAAAAACAAGAAAAAACAACTGATCAAACGAATTGAATCAACCCATGCTCAACCCGAAACCAGGGGAGGTGGGGGGACCAGATCGAGAAGAAAGCAGGAACTGCCTGCCAGGCAAGAGCTACCTCGTACTCAAGTTGGATGACGGACTTGATCGAGGAACGAAACCTACGGCACAGAAAAACTCTCGCAGGATGATATCGACGAAGAGCAGGCCGATCAACACTGGTATGATAGTATAAATAAATAGTCAGTTTGGCCTGCAAAATTAAAAACGCGCAAACTGGATTGTGAACAGCAGCGGAAGGATGATGACGGCGAAGAAAATAGTAATGTGAAACAGAGTGAAAGGAAGGACAAACCTTGGAGAGAAGAGCAAACATCAAGGAAAAAAGAGGCTGTAAAACTAAACAGGAGTCATATGCGTGATGAACATCACCGAGCGTTGAACAGAAAAAACACAAGGGAGAAGACAGGCGACCAAAACGATGAAGAGTTCGTGGTGTGAGCAAGCGGCGATGAAGATGTAGCCAATGAATATCAGTTGCTTTTGGGGAAGCCAGAGAAATGTGTGAATCGACCCATGTCTGAGAGGTTTCATCAGGAGGCACAAAAGGAATAGCGAGAGGTGCTCGAAAATAAGTAAGAAAGTGGCTGTACAAGAGTTTTGCAGTAACTTGATGCACCAGAAAGGGAACATCATTCAAATAAACCAGAAAAGGAAGGCAAGGGGACGCCGAAGAAGAAACAATTAACCCAAAAGAATTCACGAGGGACGGTTAAAGGCGTTGAAGCTGAAAATGATGCAACCGGAGTTGGGCGCGATGTAAGGGAGTGTCAGCAAGAGGGGGGTCGATTTGGGAAAGAGACTTCCAGCAGAGAGAAGCATCTACAAGTTGGGATACCTGTGCCACGCCACTGGCGAACCAGGTGGAGAAGCACAAGTACGGTGAAGAGGGAGAATGGAGTGCAGAAGAGTAAAAGAGAGGTTCCGCAAGCAGATCATTAGTTGAGGTAGGTGGGAGACGGACGGGACATAAGGAATGCCAGAGGGAAAAGACGGTGCGATAAGTATCGGGAAAGTGATCTGGAATGAGGGGGAACAGATCCATACGGAGGAAAGTAGCGAGAGTGAGAAACGGACTGCGAGGGAAAAGTAAAGTATCAACAATAGTAAGCGATGAAATCTGAGGATGAGAAAAAGAACGGAGAAAGGTCTGAAGATGAATAGCATTAGATTTTTGAAAAAGATCTAGGAGGGCAAGACCTCCAAAGGACAGAGGAATGACGAGAGTAGAACGATGAACCCAGTGAACTTTATTCCAGATGAAATCAGTAATCAAACGTTGAGCGGATTGGAGAAAAATGGGCGAGGGAAAATAAGCGAACCACGAATGTGTCAAAATGGGAAGAAGAAAGGAAGAAACCAGATGTGCTCTGCTAAAAAAGGACAAAAAAGGTTTGAACCGGCAAAAAGGAGCAAGACGGCGATTGAGCTGCTGAACCAAAGGAATCCATGTGGCATCAGCAACCGCCACGGGATTTCCAACGTACACACCAAGAAGTTTAATGACCGAGGATGACCAACGGGCACCCTAAGGGCGATCACCGTGTGCCACCCACGATCCGGCCCACAGACCGACAGATTTAGACATATTAAGTTCGGAACCGGAAATTGAAGCATACTCACGATAAGCAGAAAGGACAACACCGAAAGAACGTTCAGTGCGAAGAAAGAGAGTGAGGTCATCAGCATATGCAGACAACACTATGCGGTGGTGACGAGTAGGAGCAATACTGCGAGGTTTCACAGAAAACAAACGAGAACGCAGACAAATTAAGAGAGGTTCAAATGCAAGCGAAAAAAGTTGACCCGAAAGGGGACAACCCTGCCGGATCCCGTTGTCAAAGGGGATGGTAGCTGTCATGAATGTGGAAGTGCGAATACGGAAAGAAGAGTGAGAGTAAATATTAATAAGAGCTTGACAGAAAAGAGTAGGAAAGCCAAAATGACGAAGAACAGCAAAGAGATAAGAGTGATTAATGGAGTCAAAAGCTTGTTTCTGATCAATATTAAAAATTGCGAGTGGTTCGGAAAGTTGGGAAGCAAGAAAATATAAGTTGCGAATGGTGGAAATGTTGGTAGTAATCGAACGGGAGGGAATAGTGTAAGTTTGATCGGGGTGGATTAAATGCTGCAAGACGGGATTGAGGCGAAAAGCGAGAATTTTAGCAAAGGTTTTGTAGTCAGTATTAAGAATATAGATAGGACGCCAGTTAGAAAAAAGACCAAGGTTTCCGGTTTTGGGGATGAGACGGAGAAGAGCAAAAGTGAAATCAGAAGACTGAAAATTTGAAGAAGTAAAAACGGCATTAAAACAAGCAACCAGAAGCGGGAGGAGAGAAGGAAGAAACTTCTTATAAAATGAGAGCGGAAGACCGTCCGCGCCAGGGGAAGAACGGTCATTCAGACTGGAAATTGCAGAGCGGACTTCAGAAGGAGAGATAGGAGAAACAAGAGAATAAAAAAAACAATGTGGAACCTGAGGGAGGACATGAAGAAGAGGGGAGGTATCTGCAGGAGAAAGGAGTCGGTGTTGAAAACGATGCGAATAATGGGAAAAAGTAAGTTCACAGATACGATAAGGGTCGGTAACTGTAGATCCGTCAGGTAGTGAAAGAAAGGAATTTGTGTTGCTTTTAACATGATACTCCTCAAGGGACTTCAAACTAGAAAAGGGGTCGTCGTGAAACCGCAAGTGAGTGAATTTCAGACGAGTAATGGCTGTTGAAGCAAAAGTAAACAGAATACGACGAAGTTGAGCTTGAAACACGGGAAAAGAAGGATCAGAAGGAGAAATAGCCTGCAATTTACGACGGAGAACATCAATATCTTGAAAGCGAGAAGTACGGGAAGAGAAAGAAAACTGACGTGCGAAAGAAATAATCGAAATTTTCGTGGAAAGCCACAGAGCCACTGGGTCGTCAGACGAAGAAAGTTGTTGCACAGAAGACGAGATCATAGAGCGAATTTCAGCACAGCAAACAGGATCAGTTAAAACTGAATCTTCGAGCGACCAGACTGGGGAAAGGGGAACAGAGGAAAAATGCAAAAAAGTTTTAAAAGAACGGGGCGATGATCTGACGAAACGGAAGGATGATGAGTAATTTCAAATAGAGAGGAATGGAGAAAACTGGTAACATAGAATCTATCTAAGCGTGCTGCGACACAGCGTGAAGCAGCCGGGGGAACCAGGAAAATTCCTTGGACCGGGGATGGAGGGAACGGAATGCATCAATCAAATCAAAATTAACAACGAGTTGAGTGAGATTGGAATCAAGGTCGGAACGGCTTTCGGTTGAACCATCTCGGTCAAAACCGGGTTGCAAAGTGCAATTGAAATCGCCTGCAACAATGACTGTATCATTTGGATGGAGGGTCAAAAGGATAGAAGAAAGATGTTAGAGGAGAGTTTCTGCATCCGTAGCAGATTGCGGAATATGGATATTGAAAACATGAATACGTTTAGAACAAAAACAAAAGGAAATATGTTGAAAAGAACCCAGCAGACTCTGTGACTCAACAAGATCAGAAAGGGAAGAATGAAAACGCACATGAAACGCTATAGCGGTACCAGACCTGAGATGGGTCCGGTAATTATGATAAAAAATGTACGGCCAGCGTCTCCAGCGGGAACACCCGGCATCCAAGTAGCAGTTCGTCTCCTGGAGAAGGAGGATATTAGCCCCCAGGTAACGAACGTCCTCGTAAACCAAAGCATTCGCCGCAGAAGACGCAAGCCCTCTACAATTAAAGCTAAGTAGTGTTAACAAGGACATCACTGGTAGATTGCATCCAGCCTTCCAGTTCAGCCCTCAAAATCTTGAGTAAGTATCCCAGACGGCGAGCATATTGCTCAGTCCCGCCAGGCAAAGTAACATTAGTTATAAATGCATGGAACTGGTTTAGCTGTGCAATCATTTCAGGCAGCAAATGAAGCTTACTCTTAATGCAAGGCAGTGTGATCAACTTCGCCTTACGCGGGCGAGTGGTCAATGCATACAGATCAGTTAAGGTAAGAGGGTGCAAAGGCACCGCAAGTTCTTCAAACATAGTAGAAATGTCAAGAAGTGTAGGAGAAGGAGAATCATCGTCAGAGTCAACCATTGCAGTGTCATCAGGATGAGGGGCAACCGTGTCCATAACATCATCATCCTGGAAACATGCGAATCGGTTCGAAACTAGTAATTCAGAATTTGGCTCATGATGGCTAGGTGAACCCGAGGTAGAATGGGCTGGTTTCTTGGATCGAAGACGTTGAGACGAACGAGAAGAGCGAGTAGAAATACCCGGTGAGCTGGGCGTTTACGTTGTGATTTAGGTGCAGACACTTCCAGCGATAAAAATTCCCAATTGGAGGGCTCCAAACCATCCAGTACGACGACAGGAACCGGGAGGGAAGGAACGACTGGAGAAACAGCAGGCAAAATTGATGAAGGTAGAATGTGAGCAGGTGCCTCAGCGGCCTGCACAACATCCGCAGGGGCAGCGGCCACCTGAACTGTAGTAGCTAATGAAGAATCAGATCTAGCACCAGGAGTAGCATGAGGACAAGCAGAAGCGAGATGACCTTCCCCTTTACAGCGGAAGCACTGAACCCCTGCAAAAAGATTAGAAATGTACGTCCGGGTATCAGTGACTAATTCCAGAGTTGCAGGGCGTTCCGCAATTGACTGAGAAGTTGGAACAATAACCCGGTACTGGCGGCGCCCACCCTGCACATGTTTCAGGGGGGAATCACGGGCTGTAGCTGGAAGAATCTTGGTCACTCCCACAACACGACCCATCGTGTTGAGGGCATCAATCAACAGAGAATCAGGAACAGCCGTTGGTACAGGAGAGAGGGTCACCGTAACTGGTCTTTGGGCTGCAGCGGCAGGTTGTAGATGAAAGGACCCAATATCAACCCCATGAAATATAATTAAATCTACTGCTTGCTGGTGGGTGAAGTGAACAACCACCCCTCCACCCAAGCGAATAATGGACAAAATGCTTTCGGCTGGAACGACCTTCGACACAGCATGCAGATACTGGGGGAGGGGTGTCACGCAAAGCAGGAATGAAAACACTTAATAATAAGGCAGACGACAACTGCTTACCTTGCGGCGAATCACTTGGAAGAATAATTTTCAACGCCGAAGCTACACGTTTGAAATGTGGTGCAGAATCACTAGAAATATATGAGGTACTTCCCACAGCTTGTGTGAACGACGTTGAAGTAGAACTAGCAGAACCAGGAATATTAGACGCAGCCGGTACACGGGTGGCCAGAAGCACAGTTTCTGGAAGTCCAGCAGCACTAGTCGACGCAACATTCCCCGAAGAAGGCACAGAACTAAGAAGCGAAGACATATCAGCAATCGACGAAGCAGCTGTAGACGACGGTGACTTATTCACAGTGGTAGTGTACATTCTCGACCACTGGCCCACCTAAACTCATGCGTCGTAACTGACGACACACGAAAATGAAAAAAGAAACAAAAAATAAGCACCCACTCGGCACTCAGCCTCACTGCTCGTGAAGCGACTGTACGAAACACTGCAACCAAAACACAAAACGACGAAATACCACAAAAAGAACAAGTAAACTAACGAACGTTGACTTCTACGCAGGAGCCGAAAAAATATGCGACTTGTCTGTTCAACGACCACTGCGCCACCGGGGCAGCCCTTGAAAGATAGAAGAATTGGCCTTCTTTATAAGAAATAGGGGAATTTTTCCATGGATTTTCATTTCGTAATACTTCACCTGTTTCTCTGGTCATGAGCCCGCCACTTTTGTGCTGGTTCGTTTTTAGTTTTTCATTTTTACGACGTACCGTGTGTGGGCGTTCACATGACTTTTCCTTTTTTTTTTCTCGATACACAGGGTGAGTCGAAAGTTTTGCAATATTTTCCTAAACGTATGTGCTGCGATGGGCATGTCACGTGTTTAAACTAGTTGAGGTCGCGCTCTGCAGTCAGTCAAAAGGGATATAAAGTGATAGTCGTTGTTGTGAACAAACAGCACTGCATGTTGTCGTGGTCGGGACGCCTATAAAAGGTGAACAGCCACAGCCGGCTAATTAGGAAACTTTCCCTTTACGAGTTTGAACTCTGCCATAACGCTGCTCAAGAAACACGAAACATATGCCATGCGAAAGGGGAAGGTTCTGTGGATCACAGCACTGCAACCAGATGGTTCAAGAAATTTCACTCAGGTGACAGAAATCTCGATGATCGGCCACTGTCTGCTAGGCCACGAACCGTGGATTCAGATTCGGTGGGCCAGGCCGTTGAGGCAAATCTGACAACTAGCACTCGGAGATTATCAGGCGAGCTGGGCATGTCACAGACCACCGTGGTTCGTCACCTTCAGGACCTCGGCCAGGTCTACAGGAGCTGCCGCATTGTCCCTCACGAACTGACGCCAGCTGAAGCAAACTACCGAGTGGAAGTGTGCACGAAACTCCTAGAAAACCCACGCGAAGTACTTTTCATCAAGAGAATTGTTACGTGCGATGAAAAGTGGGTCTATTTCCGTAAACCTAACACACAACGGCAGTGGCTGAGCCCGGGCCAGCTTCCAGAACCTGTTGCCAAACCAGGTTAAGATTCACGACCTTGTCCACGGACAATAAAACCACTAGATACGTTGGAAAGGTGGATTATCTCCCTCCAATAGTTAACACACTCAAGAAGATATGCCATAAGCATAATTTGGCATTTGGAGTTTGCACTAAAAATGTATTTACCTTATTGAGAAATGACAGAGATAAAGTACCCAAACTCATGAAATATGGTGTATACTGCATTCCGCTCGGTCATGAGGATTCCGGTGTTATTGACAAATTTTATATAGGTTATACAATTAGGACTCTGAATACCCGGTTGGGTGAACACAAGTACACCCTCCGGACAGGAACTATTAATACTACCTTTACTATGGCAGTTAAACAGGGTGGTTACACCCCTGTTTGGGAGAATGTGAAAATCTTGAACTCCAATGTCAACAAAAGTACTCTTTTCTTTTCTGAAAGTTTATATATTATTGCATACGGAGACAACTGTTATAATTTAGATCTCCCCACATTTGTACCAAGACCTTGGCAAAAAATGGTTGATCCACAAGAGACTCTGACACCTGAGGAATTTTGAAACATCGGAACAGTATTTGTAAATATTTTGTATTTTTATATTTATGTTTTGTTGAATTGGGATTGAAATTTTATAATTTGTACTTATATTATGACATCACGGTCTTTTGGTGACGTGGTGCATGATGGGTCGTGTTATCCAGTATATAAGGGTTGACTCTGTTGGATCCCGTGGCGCTTTGACCAGTAGATGGGGACGGGAGATCCCCGAAAGCGCTAGTCTGCTTTTAACCCGCTTTTAATCTGTAAATAAATTGATTTTGATTTGCTTATTGAAGACGTGGTTTGTTTTTATCGCATGTATAAACAGCTTATTTTTGTACATAAAGGACTGTTACGGCGTGGTTTGACGATAATTCCGTACGTCTGTGGACTTGCCAGCACAGAGACCTGATCTTAATCTCATAGAGCACCTATGGGATGAATTGAAGGGCAGCATAAGAAGTTTGGAACCAAGGCCTACTACTAAGCAACAGTTAGTGGCAGCATTATGTACTGAATGGAAGCGCATACCTAATGTTCCAAAACCTTGTCGAAAGCATGTCTCGAAGGGTCACTGCATGCATTAAGGCCAAAGGTGGACGGACACCCTACTAATGTATGTCAATAAATGCTATGTTGTGTTTCTCTTTTAGGTGTCCGGTGACTTTTGTCAATGTAGTGTATGTTTATCTGTTTGACTATGCTTAAGGACTGAAATGAATACAAACGGGTGGTGGAGGGAACGAATAGGGTGTTAACTTTGCTCTTAGGAGCCTGATAAAAGTTTTCAGTCTTAGATAAAGGAAGTTCGCTTTAGACATTTGCAGGATGTTCACGCAGAGCTATCCCATCTCCCCTCAGAATGAATACAATGGTAGGGAGCAGGGCAGGGACTGAATTGCGCTGCTACGTATCAAAACATTAAATATTAAAAAAAAAAAAAAAAAAAAAAGTAGACAAACTTTTACCGAAGCCACTGATTGATTGCAAAAAATTAATCAATTTAGGAGTTGATGACGATAGGCAAAAGTAAGGAACTTTTGTTAACGATAGACGAAATTTTGTTATTAATTATTATAAAAAAATTCTTGTTTGTAGTTTCACCACATTTAAGCTTTGAATTATTATTTTTATTTGTACATTTCTTTGAGTGGGCTACATTCCCCCTAACATTTCCTTTACCTCCTGGATCGGATCCGAATGAGCTACATGAAACTGTAGCCGTCAAATTCTTTATTTTAAAGGGGAGTGGGGGCGGCAAAGTCCTAAATCCGTCTTTGCATTCGGCGATTTTTAAAATCTATAGATAAATAGTAATTTTAAAGTTTAGAAACGTTAGTTAACATTCCACGAAATTTGTATTACTACAAAAATCTCATTTGTTTTCGTGTGTAAGTAATATTTATCCTCGGGTTCATCACTCCGTTGCAGATGAATGCATTCAGAAACTCACGAAATGAGAAAAATGGGGAACTATATCATTTTCGGTCCCGATGTTTCTTGAAATGGAATTGTAAAATCATCCAACCGTTCCATTTTCGTCACGGGCTTCCTTTATCTTCGAGTGGTGTGACAATAATTCATTTCTACCGCTTATATCATTTCGGGGTAGTTTAATGGATCCTCAAATAAAAAGAACTTCACAGTTTCATTACTTTACTCGTGAAGTATGATATGTTAAGTACACAGTTTTGCGGGTCATCAACTTTATGATCCACTTCGAATCATTCCTGTGGCGATGTCTCTGACACACTTTTCTTACAAACACCTTTCTTTTCGCAGAGGTCAAAAAAAGTGTCATCAGCCACGCGCACATAGTGGCAAATGATTTTCTTAAATAAGACGACGATTTTAAGGTCACGGCTACAGAAGCTAAAGCAGGCAACAACAAGGTGGAGTGGTCAAGTTCCATTCTGTTACGGCAGGTGGCCAATTGTAAACAAATCCACGGGGCATCCATGAGGACAGAAGCCACACTGAGGTGAACTCGCATTCGCCGAAGTCGTAAATGCAGTGAATAAAGCATTTTCGCGTAATTTAATCTGTTTCCATAGTTTTCAGTGTTGACGAGAAAGTGGATAAATAACAGTAAGTAGAATTTTGGCATTGAACAGTGTCCATTTTATTAGAATTGCTTTGTATATTGATCAAAACGAATCGTCGTAGCCAGAGTAGCATTTTAAATCACAATTTCACAGGAAAGAATCTGGCATCGTGGACAATTCCGTAGGCCCTGGGTCCTGAGCGCGTGTCTTAATCGTGAAAGTTTCACAAAGGAAACCTTTGAAGAAACATATAAACGCATCGAATTTATGGAAATTCAGGTCCCAGAAAAAACACTGAAGTGCGTAAATTATACATTCATACGTCATTAAAAATACGTTGCAAATTTTTTTAATGAAAATGTATATGAGGCTAGTTAAGGAAATAGCAAGGATTATTTTTACGGTAACACATTAAAAAGAAAACGAATTTTTGGTAATTTTTCCAGTAAATAATTAAGGCATTTGAAAATCATTCTCGCAATTTTAGTTTATAAAAACTGAATGACCGAAAAGCAGTTATTCCATATGACTGGAAGCCTCTTTTCACAGCCATAGCAGTAGTGTATATGTTATCGTTAAAGTATGAAATCCGTTATTTCATAGAATACCTAGTGATTTCATGAAATAACTGATCAAGTCAGTTAAAGCGTAAAACTCACTTGTATTCTATGGTTTAACTAGTTATTTCATAGAATAACGATCTACACCCCATTAAAGTGCAAAATAACCGAGTAAATAAATCCCAAATTCAAAAGGCTGTAAAGTGAGAACCACTGGTCAGAAATAGCACACCATTTTCAACCCACTATAAAGTGTTATATAATAATAATGATATTAACTTATGAGTACTTCGTCTCAACCTGATAATGAAGTGCTGGTTGAAAAAACAAGATTAAATAATGCCATTAGTAAAGTATGTATAGTTTACAATAATGGAACGTACACCTTAGTATTATACAACTTGAAGTATTTATTCCGTATTGAATGGTGTAACAATTTTCAAGGCCTTGAAAAAGCCTCCCGTTCGGAGTGTGAAAGCTCGGCACTTAGTCGTTGTATCTTTTATAAAAATTTTACACCATTCTATACGGAATAAATACTTCAAGTTGTATATGTGTTGTTTGTTGGGGCCGCGGGTGACCAAGTGGGCAACGTTCGTGACTGCCACGGAAAGGACCTCAGGTTCGATCCACTAAATATCCGCCGTGCGTCGGATGGGCACGTTAAGCCGTCGGACCCCGGGTACTGGCCCCCGATAATAAAGAAGGGCGTCTACTTCCCCCTTTCTACTTCGCTTCCGTGTTACTTTCCTATCGGGCACTCTAGCCCAAATCTCCTAGGTTCCTATTTCTAAGGGTTGTTTAAGACCTGGGTCAGACACTCCCTTCCTAAAATCCTCTACTCATGATCATGTATAGTTTGTTCACAAGAATGCAGTGAAAACGTAGTTTGTTCGAAATGTAATGAGCCTGTCGACAGTTCATGTTTAGAAAACTATGTTTTGGAAGACAAAGTTGTATAGAAGATCTGCAAATTGTGTTTTAATGAACTGAATGTTCAGAGGGAAAGAGAAAACTCTAAAGAATGTTTGGAAATTCAAGCTAAGAAGATGAAATTAATGTCGGATAAATCTCATTCTGAAGCCTCTGTGGGGCTTACAGTCCGTATCCCAGTACCTGAAGTTGACAGAGGAAGGGGTGATGCCAGATCTATTTTAGCTGTTATCATGAAAATAACCGAAGAAGGAGTTTTTCAATTGGGAACAAGAAACGGTCGCATAAAACAGGTATATTCCCGATTCCAGTTCAGCGTCTGTGAACAAAAACTAATTCAGATCGAAGAAGTGCCCGGATATAGAGAAATCGCTCAGGTCGGTTGCTACAGGGTCAGGGATTTAAAAAATTTTCATGTAAAACGCAGTGTGAACAAAAAATGTATTTGTTTGCAATTCCAAATGCCATTTAGTAATCCCTATTGTAACAAATGATTTTATTGTGTCTTTATATAAATAACATTTTGTATGCTGTATAATTCAGTCAAATTGTTTATTTTACACTTTAACTGTCTATCATTAGTTAATTTATAGAATACCTAGTTATTTCATAGAATAACTAGTTAAAGTGTGGAATTATTAATTTATTGCACGCTTTAACTAACTTGATCAGTTATTTCATGAAATAACTAGGTATTCTATGAAATAACTGAATTATACACTTTAACGGTAACATATACAACAGGAGATCGTGAAAGAAATTTCAGTTCAATAAATGACATTTTTATACCAATGAACATAAGGTATTATGCATTACGGTGGCTTGCACATAACTGACGCATCATTCAGAAAATAATGAACTAAAAGTTGCTCTTAAGGGCGCGAAGAAACAGAGACTTGTGTCATTTTTTATAGCAGAGTCAAGAGAAAAAAATTTTTACTACGTGTGAAACATTGTCGCATTACGTTAAGGATGATTTTTGTACATTCAAGAGTAAATAATTTAATGTGTTTCTATATATTCAAGAGCACATGATTCTTAATCGTCACTTATTTATTTGTTTACTTATGTTCCGTATTTTCGTATATATCGGAAAAGGTCATTAGACACTGTCACTCGGCAGTTACGTGTTTTGTGAGTGATCGTGAGATAATACAAAGAGGCTGGTCTAAATGTTCCCACACAAGCACACAAAACAAAGGTAAAATTTTATCAATGACTATTTTAATAAATGAAAAGCTGAAAACGAATAGAAAAAAGTTCCTCTCAAGGTCAAGATTTCAGGCACACGCTGAAGAGCTTCACTCCTGCTTCACTCTACGCTACACTTTGCCAAGGGCACCAAACCTGTCCCAGTTTCTGGAGTGACATTTAAACGTGACACTCAAGAGCTTGCGTGTGTGGGAACCTTTAGTTCTCTAAAAAATATAATTTGGATGATATGATAAACTTTGGCGGAAGTTTTTTGCAGTACTTTGTAATGGTATAAATCTAGGGCAATAATTTTAATTACAACATGCACCTTTGTGTTTTATCAATACAGGACAATGATTTTAGTTTTACGAAAAATACCTGGTGGTTCCACGGAAGATGAATTGTTCAAACGCTCATAAAACCTGGTTAATAATATAGAATTAAAAATTTTCTATGACTGAAGTCTAATAAATTTTCGCAAAAGGGCCTCGAAGCTATTTTTGCAGGGAGGTGGGCCAAGTTTTTCCGGTACCCCACTGGCTGCTAGTACTGCATATTGGTCTCATCTCGCACTCTTAGGGCTCCTGCACTTTTTTGGTTGAAATTAAGCCCTGCCTGAGACTGACTTGCCTGATACACATGCGATTTCAATAATTACTCGCTATCCTTCTTGAAGAAGCTGGCTGAGTCAAGGAAGTTCTGAAAATGCCCTAAGTCAGTTAACCGTGAAACCGCAAAGTGTGGGAATTTGAAGTTGTTTGCACCATACTGTGAAAACTCAAGTTCGTTCACGACGGACATAGAGTTCGTGTCCCCTCACTCCGGAGTAAGTCTCTCTCCCAACTGAGCTACGAGGACAGAATGTCTCGCTGCAGATTTGTCGTCTTGACACATGTTTTCACCTTTGTAGTACGTCACATCATCTCCTCCCTCTTTATTTTTTTTTTTTTTGAAGCGAAGTAGGAATTTTTCATTTATTCCAAACCTTGTGTGGAAGAAACAACACACATTTTTCGAAGAACCCAACTGCCAGTGGATCCATTTATCCATTTTCTACAATCGGGCGCCAATATGAAAACACAAATCGAATTTGTGTCACCTCACTCCGATTAAGTCGCCCTACCAAATAAGCTACGCGGACAGAATGTCTCACTGCATATTTGTCGTCTTGACACATGTTTTCATCTCTGTAGTACGTCACATCATCTCCCTCTTAGTTTTTTTTTCTTTGAAGCAAAGTAGAATTTTTCATTAATTCCAAACAATGTGGGGAACAAACATCACACATTTTTCGAAAAACTCAGCGACTAGTGGACCCATTTTCCACAATCGGGCGCCAATGTGAAGACACAAATCTTTCGCATAGAATCCACGTCCCCTCACTCCGGAGTAAGTTGCTCTCCCAAATAGGCTACGCGGACAGAATATCTCAGTGCATATTTGTCGTCTTGACACATGTTTTCACCTCTGTAGTACGTCACAACACCCATGTAGTTTCCACTGTGTTTGTTTTGGAATTGCGCGGTTTTTGATTGCGGAAATCGTGTTAATATCAAACCGGAATGAATTATACTTCATACACGAATGAAATTTCCAATTTTAACGTTATTTCTGTTTTGAATTCGCACTAACGTTCATGTTTTTCAATTTAAAATAGAAATGGGGAAGAAGCTCAAAATAATTAAGAATTTTATAAATCCAGAATTTTCTCACACATCGGCAGCAAGTTATGATGCAAAATTAGAAACATTTGTGACGAAAGAATGACCGATTACCTTAACACAAAAAGGAATTGCAATAGCCTTGAAAAGCCACCGGCTTTCTCAC
Source organism: Macrothele yani (assembly GCA_039090855.1). NCBI lineage: Eukaryota > Metazoa > Arthropoda > Arachnida > Araneae > Macrothelidae > Macrothele > Macrothele yani. Next base: position 55,077,064 of record CM077028.1, read on the forward strand.
ACTTTAACGGCAATCGCTCTTGGTTATGCGAGTTCGAGTCCCGCTCCAGGGTTCAAGCAAAGTGGTATTGCTCCATTACCAAGGGCATCTCCAGATATCTTATTCTAATATGTTTGGACTGAGTCAGAGCATTTTGGTGGACAAGAAAAGTATAGTGATTGTGATTAAATGCTTTTTTCATTAATCTTATCATTCACACATTTCACTGCTCTGAGACCATGCACAAACCAGTCACCAAGGTCCGTCTGTGTTTGTTCATTGTACTCATGGAGAGTTCATCCATAATTCCAATAGTAAAATCAAGTCATGAAAGAAATACGGGATTACACCATATAATACAAATTTTGAAGATGTCAATCCGATATTTGGTGTAAATATGACAAGGATGGTAAGTCAGATAATATTCGAAAACTTGAAATTTTTATCGTCCTGAAGCGGGACCCGAATCCACGTCTCCCAGATAGCGCCCGGGTATATTGACCACTACACCATCCAGAACAACCAAGTCTCAAGTTTTCGATATTATCTGACTTACTATCCTTGTCACATTTACACCAAAAATCGGATTGACATTTTCAAACGGGCAATCACACGATAGGATTCTTTACCTCCACATTCGTTAAACATGAATGCCGGTTGCTTCGACTAGCGAATCCTGTGATGGTTATATTCAAATTGATCGGAAACTTGAAACTTGGTCGTTATGGGTGGTGTAGTGGTTATCATACCCGGGCGCTTTCTGGGAGACGCGGGTTCGAGTCCCGCTCCAGGACGATGAACATTTTCAAGTTTTCGGATATTATCTGACTTACCATCCTTGTCACATTTACGCCAAAAATCGGATTGTCATCTTCAAAATTTGTATTATATGGCGTAATCCCGTATTTCTTTCATGATTTATCTGCTTCTCCGGGCAAACACGGGATAAGATTCTTAACCTCCAGATTCGCTAAACATGAATGCCGGTTGCTTCGACTAGCGAATCCTGTGATGGTTATATTCAAATTGATCGGAAACTTGAAACTTGGTAGTTATGGGTGGTGTAGTGGTTATCATACCCGGGCGCTTTCTGGGAGACGCGGATTCGAGTCCCGCTCCAGGACGATGAAATTTTCAAGTTTTCGAATATTATCTGACTTACAATCCTTGTCACATCTTCAAAATTTGTAGTAAAATCAAGATTTTTTTTACCCTGTTCATTGATTTCTGTGAATACTTGTTCTCTTATGCACTCCTGTTGCAGTATATAGCCCATTGTTCTTCAGTAACTACCGTATAGCTCGTCCCATGACGGTTGTTTTTAAGCCTTAAATAAATATTACGAGGGTTGTACTAAAAGTAATGCAAAAGTGGGCATTACTTTTTTATTAACTGACAGAGGTCGTTCAAATTGCCCATGTTGGTAGAGTAAATCTTTCTCTATGCAAAGGTACTACTCAGTATAGTCTCCATCACAACAGATGCATTTGCGCCATCGTTGAACCCAACCCTCAAATCCTCTTTGAAAAAATTCAGGTGTTACTGTTGTACCCACTTCTTCACAGCCACTTTCACCTCGTGTGTGTCATCAAATCGCTATCCTCAGAAACTGTCCTTCATTGGACCGAGCAGGTGGAAGTCAGAAGGCACCAGATCTGGGCTGTACGGTGGATGGGGGACCACCGACAAGCCTAATTTGCTGATCGCCTGATTTGTTGGCAAAGGTATGTGTGGTTTCGCATTGTCATGGTGAATGTGGATTCTTTTCAGATTCTTGTTCGGTCTCTTCCTCCTTATGGCTTCTCTAAGCTTCTTGAGTGTCTCAATGTACCACTCGCTGATCACGGTACGGCCACGTTCCAGGAAATCAAAAGAATGACACCCCTGTCATCCCAAAAAACAGTCACCATGACTTTCTGTGCTGATCGCTGGATCTTGAACTTCATAGGTCTTGTGAAGAGGTGTGAAGCCATTCCATGGATTGGTCCTTTGTTTCCGGATCGTAAAGATACGCCCACGTTTCATACCCTGTCACCAGATTGAAAAAAACAACAACGTGTCTTCATTGGCTTCAAACGGTTCCAGCAGATCAGAGCAGACTTCCACTCTTCTGTCGAGTGTCAACTGCCCAAGTCTCTCCTTTGCACACATTTTCCGTTATCCTAAGTCTTCAACCATCTTCTGTGTGGCATTGTGACCACAGTCCTGTTGTGCAACAAGTTCACGGATTGTGACTCGTCTCTCTACGCAAATCATTTCATTCACTCGCTGACTATTCGTGTCAGTGGTCGCAGATGATAGTCTCCCATTGTGGGATTTGTCTTCAATGCTGGTTTCTCCTTCTTTAAACTTCTTCATCCATCTGTGCAAATTGCTCTTACCAATGTCTTCACCTCCGTAAACATTCACTAGCCTTCTGTGGATGTCGGACAGCCTACACCCTTCCTTCGTCAAGAACTTAATAACGGCACATTGCTTCTGCTTGGAATCCAATTATTTACCTGCAATAAAAAAAGAAGGGTTACTATAGACAGGAGCGGATTTAAAGTCATCGGGGCCTTGCGCACAGCATTGGTTTGGGGGCCCCTCTGACTTTGACTGCCATACTTAAAAAATAATATTTTTCTGTCGTATACCCCCCGCCCCCCAACTTCCAATGTTCAATTTTTTTCTTCATCTGGATTTTTAGTTAATGGAACTAAATGAATACGTGTGGCATTTTATCAACCGCAAATACACTGCTGGCCACCCAAAATGCAACACCAAGAAGGAAGCATCCGATTTGCCTGAAATTCGCAGCATGCGTCCCCCGCGAGAGGACATATAAACTATTAGCATTGCAGGGCATATGCAAATTATGTGCGCCCGGCACGCCACCAAGAAGCACTATAAGAGGGGTGCACAGAAGGCGGGGTGTAAGTAGTGGAAGTGTGTTGTGCTGCCGGACCTGTTGTAAAGTACGACTTCCACGCACAAAAGTGCGGAAGGATACATTGACATTTAATGACTTGAGCGTGTGGTGAGTGATGAGGAGAGTTGCGAGAGAGATATCGAAGGAGGAGGACATGGCGAGCTTTGGCTAAGACAACAAGTTCAGTTTATACCGCGGAGTGTATTCCAGTTGATGTTTTTTGTGTAAAGTAATAAATGTTTTGTATTGTGATCGAGTGTCTGTGATGTTACACTGTGCGTGGGAAGCTTCCTGATGTCTCGCCGCAGAATACGGCAGTCATTCCAGCACGTTTCGGAGTTCGACAAAGGACGAATAGTGGCTTATCGCGACAGCGGTTTATCGTACCGAGACATTGGCGCCCGTGTGGTACGACATCAATCCACAGTGAGGCGAGTATGGATTCGGTGGATGCAGGAGGGACGGACGGACCGACCGATGTGAGCGATTGTCGCAGCGGCGGCATACCACCGAACGAGAAGACCGGCATGTTGTGCGGCGGGCATTGACGGCTCGCACCGCCACATCACGAACGTTAGCGCAGGAATTAGGGTGTGTTGCGGAACAACCTGTGCCAGCACGAACCGTTCGACGTCGTCTGCAGCAGTGGGGACTTGTCGCACGGCGCCCATTGCTCCGATTACCATTGACGTTACACCACCGGCGAGTGCGGCGGCAGTGGGCCGTTGAACGCCGCACCTGGACTACGGAATGGCACAACATTGTGTTCTCCGACGAATCCCGCTTCTGCCTGCAACACCACGATGGTCGGATCCACGTCTAACGGCACCGCGGCGAGATACTGTATGACGCCTGCATTATGCATTGCCATACCGGTCCGTCGCCTGGCGTTATAGTTTGGGGTGCAATTGGATATGACACCCGCACCCCTCTGGTACGCATCGCCGGTACACTCAACAGCCACCGCTACATCTATAACGTTTTGGAGCCTGTAGTCCTCCCTTACCTGCAGGACCTGCCAGCGGCCACGTTTCAACAAGACAATGCGCGCCCGCAGGTGGCACGCATCGTGCAACAATTCTTCACGGCCCACCAGGTGTCACTACTGCCGTGACCCGCCTGTTCTCCCGATATGTCGCCCATCGAGCACGTCCGGTCGCTGATCGGCAACCAAGTGGTCCGGCAAGCACCACCCGCGGCTACGCCTGATGAACTGTGGCAACGTGTGGAAGCAGCCAGGAGCGACATACCCCAACCCACATCCAAAGCCTCTTTCGTTCGATGCCGCGGCGTGTAGCAGCCGTTATTTCCATCTATGGGTGCCACACGAACTATTGATGCCTGCGTGTTCCGCAAGTCGCACGGGCCTGTAAGCTCAATTGTTTCATCTTTGTATCTGTTGTTATGTGTCCAGTAAATCTGGCTTTGCTATCTCGTGTCCTTCTTGGTGTTGCATTTTGGGTGGCCGGCAGTGTCTATTGCTGTTACAGAGTAAAATAACGTTTTTGCTATTTATAAGTAACTGGAAGTAAATGTATATGTGCAGCATTTTATCAACTGCAACTATAATACAGTTATAGGCTATTACCAAAAGCAAGAAGAACGGAGAACTATATGCAGATCCATATTTTTCAACAATATTCATTACGATATTTCTTTGTACGTATGTTTCGAATGCTTGTATTTGGAGTAGAAGTTTCCTTTTACATATTTTTGCTTGCTATGAATATAAATAAGAGGAAGTAAATTAATGTGTTTTATTAACTGCACTGCATATGTACTACTGTAATAATAATATAACATAAATAAGAAAGTCTAAGAATATCATGCATATATCTTTTTTTTCAGAAAGATTTCATTATGATATTGCATTATTTATGTGTTTCACTGCAGTGCATTTTTACATAACTTGTATTTAGGGATAAAATGAAAACAGGATGAGAGGAAAACCAGAATGAAAAAAAATTGCTACATATTTTGGTATAATTGTTTCTGAAGTATGTAAATGAATATAAAGTCAGGTTACCTGGATTATATTTCCGTTCTAGTTGATTCAGTCTTCAGTGAATTCATATAGTTTTCTTTCTACATTTTTTTCTTTACAAAATCGTCTATTATGCTATCGTAAGTCACATTCTTTAAAGTAGCACTTTCTATTGTCAAAATTGCGGAATTCGTCAAATGTTCTTGATTCATAGAATTCCTCAAATAATTTTTCACTCTTTTTAACACTGAAAAAGAACGTTCGCCCGAAGCATTTGTTACAGGTATTGTTAGAATTTTTTTAGGATAGTATCTACACTCGGAAAGGTTGCCTGCAAACCATCATGCAAACATTCATACAGATTGGTAGGTGATCGGGACGGACACACTGCTTCCTCGTTGTCTATAAAATGGAAGAAATGTCTCGATTCTTCTTCAAAAAGAATTGCGTCGATGTCCTCTCGGTACAACTCAGTTGACTTGTGAACATGTTTGTTTTTAAGATTTTCGTCCATATTTTTATCAAAAAACACGCAAAATAAGTCAACAATTTTTTTTAGAGATATGCTTCTATTCTTCAAGTGCACAGTTATTGTGTTACAACTAACGTTGACGGTCTGAACGATGATTTTGTCTTTACCTTTCAAATTGACTTCATTGCCTCTCGTCTCATCGAAACATAACTTTCTGCTTCTTTTACGCTTCTCATCAGAGGTATCTGAAGAAGCTTTATTTTGTACTAAAGTATATACTTCGGCTTCTATCAAACTATAGTCATTTCGAACTTCAGAAACGAAACTTTGAAGTGAATCAAACAGTTTCACAGCACTGAGTATATTTGTTTCGCTTTCTGCAGTGATTTGCTGACAGCATCAATTCTTTGAAGCAAGCGATTCCACAAAACAGTAAAAACAGCTGTATTCTACTTTTCAAACTTTTCCGCTAAGGACTTTGCTTCAATGTTTGCAAGCGTTTTTTTCCAAATTTGATAAAGCTATGTCTTTTAATGTTTTCTTTATATTATTATAGCCCATTTTCAGTGATAAAACAGCATCAGTGTGTGCAGACCATCTGGTGTCACAAATCCTCCTTACCGTGAAGTGTACATTTTCTTCTTGCAAGCGTGTATTTCACCGATGTGTGGAAACCGAAAAAAAGGCATACACGTTTTGAACAAAGTCAAAGAAATATGTCGCTCCTTTGCATGATTCGGCTGCAGCGTTGCAAATCAAATTTAACGAATGGCTAGAACAGCTGCAGCTTTGCAAATCAAATTTAACGAATGGCTAGAACACGGCATGAATAAAGCAGAGGGCTTGCTTGCATTGTTCAGTCTCGCCTGCAGACCTGAATATTTTCCAGCCATATTAGCTGAATTATCAAAGCTCTGCCCACGGTAATTTTTTTATGTCCAATCCTAAATCTGAAATGATTTTCAAAACCGTTGTCTCCAGACATTCAGAAGTGTGCGATTTCAGTGGGACGAAACAAATAAATCGTTCTGTAACTTCGCCGCTGTCGGTCACATATCTAAAAATTAACGTTAATTGATCTATATGGCTCACATCTGGTGTTGAATCAACTATTATGGAATAGTACTTGGCATTCTTTACTTCGTCATAGAACTGGTTTCTGACTCGCTCCGCCATTAAAGTGATGAATTCATCATAGACTTGGTGCGTTAAATAGTTAGTTTTCTCTGAGCCACAATACTGAAAGTTTCTCAAATGTTCTTTTAGGAAACTATCAAATTCAATGAGATACTCAAGACAGGTTAAAAAATTACCTTTTCGATTGGACGCTGTTGATTCGTCATGTCCTCTTAAAGGCAATCCTAAAAAACATAGCGGTTTGACTGTGGCAGCAACTCGTTTCAATACTTTTCTCCAGTAAGAGCACTCCTCTTCATACTGGGTACTTAATGCAGAATAAATTCTTCCACGTACTTTACACCATAGCATTGATATGAGATTTGGAAATTTCATAGTCGGCAATATCTCTAGCAACGTTTCTCCAGTTTAAATAGCCGTCTACAAATGTCTGTTTTTCTTTACTATGGTCAGGGAATAATTTACAAATATAACAATAAATTGTATTGGTTGTTTCCAAAAAAATCAACAAATTTCTCATTTCTTTTGTTCCGTTTTTCTTCACTCTCAGAAAATGAGACTCATTGAAACCTGTGAGTTTAATCCGTCCTCCTTCCTCATACTCTTTTTCAAATTTTCCATGTTTCCTACGTTTTTCGGTTTATTCAGTAAAAAATATTCGATCATATCGGATGAAATCAATTTTGGCCATCCATAATGCAATATCTTCAGGATAGGCACCATCCCTTATTTCAACAAAATTGCTATTAGTAGGCAGTACTATTGGCATTTCAGAGTTCGGTTCACTGTAAACCGCCACACAGGGAAACTGCCACACAGGAAAACTGCCACACAAGAAAACTGCCACACTGAAAGATTGCCACACAAGAAAACTGCCACACAGGAAGATTGCCACACAAGAAAACTGCCACACGCTTTTCATTAAGGGACAGGGAACGAATTGCTATTTTTCCGAGGAACACTTTGAATGTGTGGCAGTTTTCCAAATTTCCGAATTACACTGGCGGAAAGTGAAAAAAGAACACCAAGAAGTTGATACCAACGAAATTTATACAGCATAATAACGGAATACAGAGGATAACGTGATCAAAACATTATGGCAAATTACAGCTGTATTTGCTGGTAAACTGAAAAATAACATTTCCATGTAACATGGTTAATACGAGGTTGAACCGCCATGAACTGCGTCACACTGTGCCATTCTGGCATGGAGTCTGCCGTACAAATGTTGGATGTAAGTTTGGGGTATTGAGTTCCAAGCATTCTCAACCTGGACGCGTAAATCGGGGATGGTCGTGGCTGGCCGTGGAGACCGGATAAGTCGTTGTCCCATAAAACCCCACACGTGCTCAATGGGGGAAAAATCCGGTGAACGTGCAGGCCATGGAAGTTGTCTCACACCCTGAAGTGTATGTTGCGTTGCACGTGCCGTGTGTGGGCGTGCGTTATCTTGTTGGAAAACACCACGATGGACCGACCTTACAAATGGCACAACAACGGGCTGAATGATGTTGTTGATGTAGGAGGTGCTGTTTAACGTACCCGGTACAAACACTAGTTCTGTGCGGGAGTGATAGCTGATCGCTCCCCCACACCAGGAGACCAGGTGTAGGCCCTGTGTGTTGCTGGCGGATGCAAGAAGGGTGGAGACGCTCCCCTGTGCGTCTGCGAACATGCATACGGCCATCGGAGGCTCCCAAGCAGAATCTGCTTTCATCGCTGACCACGACAGATCGCCATTGCGTTCTCCAGTGCAGACGTTGACGACACCACTGTAGCCGTTCCTGACGGTTGGCTGGAGTCAGAGGCACACGTGCACGTAGTCCTGCATCCAGTAGACGGTTGCGGATTGTTCGCACAGTCACTTGAGGTGCAACGGCAGCTCAGATTTGCGTCCCAGTGGATGTTCTGCTTGACAACGCCGCTCTTCTTATGCGCCGATCGGTCCGCTCCTCGGTCAGTCTTTGACTCCCGGTTCCACGTCTTCTCGTGTGGGAATGTTCCTCGGACCATCTACGCCACCATCGTACCACCACCGATACTTCCCGTCCAATTCGCTCCGCGATACGACCACCAGGCCTCGCTGAGTCCGACTAGACGACCTCGCTCAATGTCCGATAACTGCTGAAATCGTACGCGTCTTCCATGTCCAGGCATTGCAGCTTCTTCAGGGTCTTCGCACGTGTCTGTACGCCGACGACTGATTACATTCACTTCGCTGTACTCCTTAAATACCACCGACGATAATTTGCATATTATGCCGTGCTGTGGCGTAAGCGCTCACCGGTTGGTCCCTAAATTAACATCGCACCTACATAAACTCGACCCCATTAACATATGTATATTTCACGATCGTCCGCCAATTCATTCTGGGTGTTCTTTTTTCACTTTCTGCCAGTGTATCTGTGGTAGTTTCCCAAAGTGCCTAACGATGGGAAGGAGCTCTTTTGTTTGTCGGAATTTTCATTTCGGTTCATACTTAGGGCAACTGGCAACAGAAGTTCGAGGGTATAAAGATTGCCGTTCCCTGGCCTATATTGAGAATTGAATTGGGAACTCCAAACAAATTTCGAGAAAACGTTCTATGTAAGCCAAGCGAAAATTGCTGTGTTCAGGAAAGGAAAATAAGGTGGGATTTTTTAATAACGCAGCACTTTTACTTAGGCACTAAATATTTACATAACATGCCAAATTTGTAATATTTTTCTTTTTCTTAATTAATTCATAGGCCCTACACCTCGGCCTTTTTAACAGCTTTTAATCCGCCGACTTCATATTCATAACGCTTACGTATCAAATCAAGTCAATAACATTGCGGTTTTGCTTATGCACTAAATATTAAAGTCATAGGCCACAGGCATAGGCCCTCTTAACAGTTTTTATCCTACTAGTGTCATATTCACAACATTTACACATCAAATCAAGTTAATAATATTGCGCTTTTATTTAGGTACGAAATATTTATTCACAGGCCCTAGGCCTAGGCTTAGGTCCTTTTACCAGTTTTCATTCTACCAATGCCATATTCACAACGTTTACACAGAAAATCAAGTTAATAATATTGGGCGTTTACTTAGGCACGAAATATTAATACTTTATCAATGCCATATTCACAACGTTTACACAACAAATAAATGTAATAATATTGCGCTTTTACTTAGGCACGAAATATTAATTCATTGGCCTTAGGCCTCTAGGCCTTATTAATAGTTTTTACTCTATCAACGCCATATTCACAACGTTTACACACAAAAAAAAATGCAATAATATTGCTCTTTTACTTAGGCGCGAAATATTAATTCATTGGCCCTAGGCCTAGGCCTTGTTAATGCTTTTTACTCTATCAACGCCATAATCACAACGTTTACACACAAAAAAATAATGTAATAACATTGCTCTTTTACTTAGGCACGAAATATTCGTTCATAGGCCCTAGGTCTGGGCCTATGAATTAATATTTTGTACCCAAGTAAAAGCGTAATATTATTAAATTGATATGCTGTGTAAACGTTGTGAATATGGCATTGGCAGAGTCAAATCTATTAAAAAGGTCTAGGGCCTATGAATTAATATTTCGTGCCTAAATAAACGCCCAATATTGTTAACATGATTCGCTGTGTAAACGTTGTGAATATGACATTGGTAGAATAAAAACTGGTAAAAGGGCCTAAGCCTAGGCCTAGGCCCTGTGAATAAATATTTCGCACTTAAATAAAAGCGTAATATTATTAACTTAATTTGATGTGTAAACGTTGTGAATATAGCATTGGTAGAATAAAAACTGTCAAAAAGGCTTTGGCCTAGGGCCTATGCATGAATATTTCCTGCCTAAGTAAAAGTGCAATGCTATTACATTTATTTGTTGTGTAAACGTTGTGAATATGGCATTGGTAGAATAAAAACTATTAAAGAGACCTAGGCATAGGGCCTATGAATTGATATTTCGTGCCTAAGTAAACGCCCAATATTATTAACTTATTTTCTGTGTAAACGTTGCGAATATGGCATTGATAGAATAAAAACTGGTAAAAAGGCCTAAGCTTAGGCCTTGTGTATAAATATTTCGTGCCTAAATAAAACCGCAATATTATTAACTTGATTTGATGTGTAAACGTTGTGAATATGACACTGGTAGAATAAAAACTGTTAAAAAGGCCTATCTATGCCTGTGGCCTATGACTATTTAGTGCGTAAGTAAAAGTGCAATGCTGTTGACTTGATTTGATACATAAGCGTTATGAATATAAAGTCTGCGGATTAAAAGCTGTTAAAACGGCCGAGGTGTGGGGCCTTTGAATTAATTAAGCGAAAGAAAAATATTACAAATTTGACATGTTATGTAAATATTTAGTGCCTAAGTAAAAGTGCAGCGTTATTAAGAAATCCCACCTTATTTTCCTTTCCTGAACAGAGCAATTTTCGCTTGGCTTACATAGAACGTTTTCTCGAAATTTGTTTGGAGTTCCCAATTCAATTCTCAATATAGGCCAGGGAACGGCAATCTTCATACCCCCTCGAACTTCTGTGGCCAGTTGCCCTAAGTATGAACCGACATGAAAATTCCGACAAACAAAAGAACCCCTTCCCATCGTTAGGCACCTTGGAAAACTGCCACACATAATTCGGAAACTTGGAAAACTGTCACACATAATTCGGAAACTTGGAAAACTGTCACACATAATTCGGAAACTTGGAAAACTGCCACACATAATTCGGAAACTTGGAAAACTGTCACACCAGAAAACTGCCACACATTCAAAGTGTTCTTCGGAGGAATAGCAATTTGTGCCCGGCCTCTTAATGAAAAGCGTGTGGCAGTTTTCCTGTGTGGCAGTTTTCTTGTATGGCGGTTTTCCGATGTGTGGCAGTTTTCTAAGTTGCTGAAAAGATGTGTGGCAGTTTTCCTGTGTGGCAATCTTCCTGTGTGGCGGTCTCCCGCCAACCCAGAGTTCACTCGTTCAGATACTGCAACCGGTGTATCAGCCTCAGAATTCTCTAAATTATCTGATAATCGAGACGTTTCCTCGTTCATCCTTTCCGATGGAGTACATACTTCTGCTACTAAAGAGTCCACTTTTTCAATTGGTAGTTCATCTCTCGTAGTTTTCGATGAATGTTCACTACTGGACTCGTCTTCAGTTTTTTTTTCACATACGGTAACAAACTGTTTCTTTGCTTAACTTCATTTTCTTGTCTCATCTTACTTTTTTTACGTTTTTGACTGCCAGACTCATAGTGTCGCTTCATTGTTACTGTCTAGTTTTCACTTTCGCGTACAATACCAGAAGATAAATTCCAAACTTTGTTAAATAAAAAAAAATCTAGTAATGGTAAAACCCTGCCAGGGTTTAAACAAGCAGGCAATGCACTGCTGTGAACAAAGATATTTCTATGTAAAAAGATAAATGAAACAAACTATATGAAATTAAAATGTCGTGGTGTGAAATCACGGAAAACTCCTGGTAAACAAATAAAACAACTCATAAGGTACCGCGAACAAAAGAGATAGCGAGAAAAGGAAAAGTTAACAGTGTCCTACTTCAGTATTCCTCCGTCAACGGCGCTGATTTTACATAGCTGGGAGGAAATATACCAAAGATGTGAGATGGACTGGGGTCAGTCCATGCCTAAATCCCCTTTGCGATTTAAAAAAAAAACGCCTTGGTGACCACTACCTACACATTCTGCTGTGATAGAGATCCTTGTCCACAAGACAGGGATACTTCAAGGGGTCGTGAACTGTAATTTCGTTCAGCCAGAGGGGTTTTTTTGGGGAAAAAATCGCTGAAGCTACATGTGGCAAGGAAAGCCTTTCTTTAGGGAGAAAATTCCGCGTAGCCTCACTTCCCCTAATCCATTTCCCCTAATTCCCGTTTGCCCTAATCCCGTTCACCCCAATGGCGTTTCCCCGAAATCGCTTTTACCCGAATTCCCCTTTCCCCTAATTTCGTTTGCCCTAATCTCGTTTCCCCAAAATCTCGATTCCCCTAATTCACGTTTGCCCTAAACGCGTTTACCCCAATGGCGTTTCCCCGAAATCGCTTTTACCCGAATTCCCATTTCCCCTAATTTCGTTTCCCCTAATCTCGTTTCCCCTAAATCTCGATTCCCCTAATTCACGTTTGCCCTAAACACGTTTACCCCAATGGCGTTTCCCCGAAATCGCTTTTACCCGAATTCCCATTTCCCCTAATTTCGTTTGCCCTAATCTCGTTTCCCTAAATCTCATTTCCCCCAATTCACGTTTGCCCTAAACACGTTTACCCCAATGGCGTTTCCCCGAAATCGCTTTTACCCGAATTCCCATTTCCCCTAATTTCGTTTCCCCTAATATCGTTTCCCCTAAATCTCGATTCCCCTAATTCACGTTTGCCCTAAACACGTTTACCCCAATGGCGTTTCCCCGTAATCGCTTTTACCCGAATTCCCATTTCCCCTAATTTCGTTTGCCCTAATCTCGTTTCCCCTAAATCTCATTTCCCCCAATTCACGTTTGCCCTAAACACGTTTACCCCAATGGCGTTTCCCCGAAATCGCTTTTACCCGAATTCCCATTTCCCCTAATTTCGTTTGCCCTAATCTCGTTTCCCCTAAATCTCATTTCCCCCAATTCACGTTTGCCCTAAACACGTTTACCCCAATGGCGTTTCCCCGAAATCGCTTTTACCCGAATTCCCATTTCCCCTAATTTCGTTTTCCCTAATCTCGTTTCCCTTAAATCGCGTTTCCTCTATTTCACGTTTGCCCGTATCAAGTTTTTTCCTAATTCGCGTTTGCCCTAATTTATATGTGTCCTAATTTTTATTCACCGAAATAAAACGGTGGGTTTTGATATCGCAAGAGAATTATTCTTTCCTTTCTTGTTGATGACTTCGATAATCATGCCAACAAAAGTGTAAAGAAGTGCACGTGGTGAGGACCATTATACGGTTAGTCCTTAACGCAGCCATTGTATCCGTCACGCCGCGACTGATAAAGTACTACATCGCACTGAATTTTTATTAAAGCAAGAAATAGAATTGTGAACGCAGAAGGCCCCCTTTTTAAGAGTTCTTAGCGTACTAGACCCCTCCCCTCTCCCCACCTTTCGTCCCCTGGTGGCCAAACCATTTTTACGAAAAAATTAGAAACTATAATCCAAACGATTTCACACCAGGAGCTGTATTTTTCGCCCTTTAGCCAAAAATCTATGCGAAACATGAAAAAGTGACTATGCCTAAAAAGTTGTCTTCGACATAAACGGAATCGAAAGTTAAAAGTATTTTTTTTCAATTGGTTGTTTAGAAGCAAAAATATGGAATAAAATGTATTTCTAATTCAACATCACCTGCGTTTACGCCCTCTAGCAGCGAAATTGTGCATCGTATAAAAAAAACGACATGTAGGATCATCATTCGCACATTTCAAGCTTTCCAACGCAAAAATAATATTTGAAATCGGACTAATAGTTGCAGAGATATTGTGTCCACAGACGGGCAAACAGAAAACATAAACACGATCTGTTTTACAAACTACGTGCTACAAATATTCTCTTACACGGCGCGGCAAATGTCCTTTGCTCGCCCTTGTTTGGATGGATGGATGGAGGGCTTTTGGAAGAAACAATACAATTTTAAAGAGCAATACGCCATTATGTCTCTAAAAGAAAAGTGTTTAATCAATGTATCCTTCGAGTTCTTACATATGGATGGGAGACATGGATCTTAACTAAAAAAGACATAGAAAGGCTGCAGACAACTGAAAGCAGCATGGAGAGATACATGCTTGGTGCAACCAGGAGAGATGAGAAAAGGAACTCATAAATAAGGAAAATGACAAGAGTGGAAGACATGATCAGAGTAAAATCTTTGAAAAGGCAATCGGCTGGACATGTTGCCAGAAGAACGGACAACCGAAATTCTGGACTGGATTCCAAGGGACAGGAAAAGACCCAGAAGAAGACCACATTGGAGATGGGTGGATGAAATTCGAAAGCATGCGTGAGTGAGATGGTGAAGACTGGGGCAAGACAGACCGTAGTGGAAGAAACTTGGTGAGATCTCCATTCATCCAGCAGTAGATTGATAATGGTTTATGATGATGATTAAATATACATATATTTTCCTAAATTTGACGATAAAAAATTTCATACAACGATTTTTCTCCTAAATTTGACGATAAATCCGATTTTTTGTTTCCTGAATTTTGGCGATAAAAGAAACGTTTTATTTCGCTCAACGAAAATCAGAACAAACATGAATTACGGAAAACATGAATTTGGGAAAACGCGAATCAAGGCAAAGGAGAATTAGAACAAACTTGATACAGTAAATGTTTTTAGGGGAAACTTTGACACGGACAAACGTGTTAAGGGCAAACGTGTTAAGGGCAAACGTGAATTAGGGGAAACCAGATTTAGGGGAAACGAGATTAGGTAAAACGAAATTAGGGGAAATGGGAATTCGGGTAAAAGTGATTTAGGGGAAACGCCATTGGGGTAAACGTGTTTAGGGCAAACGTGAATTAGGAGAAACGAGATTTAGGGGAAACGAGATTAGGGCAAGCAAAATTAGGGAAAATGGGAATTCGGGTAAAAGCGATTTCGGGGAAATGCCATTGGGGTAAACGTGTTTAGGGCAAATGTGAATTAGGAGAAATGAGATTTAGGGGAAACGAGATTAGGGGAAACGAAATTAGGGGAAATGGGAATTCGGGTAAAAGCGATTTCGGGGAAACGCCATTGGGGTAAGCGTGATTAGGGCAAACGGGAGTTAGGGGAAACGGGTGTTCACCGAAAATTCGGAACTTTCATCACTTAATTGGTGGCTATGATTAGTTTATGGCACTGCTTTCATTGTCATTTATACTTCAATGCATCGTGGGATCTCCTTCCACATCCGCACATCATATTCCACCCCACTGACAGTTTCTTTTGAAGCTATTAGTCGTCGTCACTTGTCTATCCCTTCGACTTCCCAAAAAAGCCTGGACAATGGTGAAACCAATAAGCGTGCTCCTTAAAAGCAGTTCCCCCATGCCATTATACTCACATGGTAACAATCTTGTGCCTGCCTCTTAAACTGTACTGAATCGAAAAAAAAAATTTTAAGGATAAGATAGCCCGTTACATGAAATACCGAATTGAACAACAAAATGCTCATTACATTCTAAGTAAATCTACCAGAAAGCTCACCTATCTCTGCGGTCATATAACTTTTATTTATTTTATTTATTTTTTGTTTTTTGGGAGAAAGGCAAAAAATCGTTGTTTCGAGGCATCCCCAGCATCGCGTGGCCCTGCGCCTGGGCTTCGTGGGCTTCCTTGTAAATCTGCCCCTGACTATAGAGGAAGAGTTACTCTACCAACATGTGCAGTTTGAACGACTTGTGTCAGTTAATAAAAAAGTTGTGCCCACTTTCGCATTACTTTAGGTACAACCCTCGTAATATATAGGAGATGTTGCCCGTCCTATGACGGAGTGAAATTCTTAAATAAATACACAGTTGGCGTGGATTAAAAACATCAAATAGAAGTCATCGCTTTTTCCACGTTTATAAGTGAGTCACGGAAAAATTATCATCAGCCGCCACCGGTAATCGAACCCAAGGTCTTTTAGTTACGCGCCGGACATGCTTCCACTGCACCACAGCGGCCTCAAAATTCTCCAGCCTCACATACGACAAAATGCCAAACCACCTGACAGGTTGCTTTCCTTGGATCCCCCCCACAATGCTGCGGATTCACCAAAGATAAACAGTAGCAACCGAACAAATAACTAGAAGGCGAATGACTAATAAATACACAGTTGACGTGGATTAGGAACATCAAATAGAAGTCATCGCTCTTTCCACGTTTATAAGTGAGTCACGCAAAAATTATCATCGGCCGCCACCGAGAATCGAACCCAGGGTCTTCGAGTTACGCGCCGGACATGCTTCCACTGCACCACACCGGCCTCGGCTGTTACACGCCAGGACATACGGCCTCGCCTTTACAAGCCGGACATGCTTCCACTCACCACAGCGGCCGATTAGAATTTTTCCCGGACTCACTTATAAACGTGGAAACAGCGATGACTTCTATTTGATTATGAAATTCTTAATAGAAGCAAATTGAAAGCAAATCCAATAGACGCCGGATTTCAGTACGGAAGCATAGTAAAAACTTATATGGTAAAAACTCATTCATGTTAAAATTAAAAAAGATGTGCTATTTATTTCCGTTTCTCAAAAGACCTCGCAATAAATAACATTCTGTGTAAAAAAAATTGTTATTTTGCAATTGTAAATTAGAGAGTTTAGATAGATCGATATTTTGCAAAATGTGTAATATAATCACCACTAAACTCAAAAAGTTGTTTTCGTGCAAACTTACTTTAGTAACTTTTACTTTCATTTTTCGGGTTAAATTACTTTTTCTCCGGCACATCCTTCACGGCTTGTTTCAGACTGTCCTATTCGACGGTTAGTTTGAATCTTCATACCTAACATTTTTCTACAAAATATTGCGACATCTGCATGGTATTACAAATCGGAACTCTCTAAGTTCTCGACAATGTGCTATTGGGGCGACATCTGCTTTTAGATTCAATCTAACTCACTTTGACATCGCAAGATTTCAGTTTTTATTGTGGATTAGAGGTTTAGATAGATCGATATTTTGCAAAATGTATATATAATATTGGGTCATAAGTTCTACCCGTTTTTGTACGCTACAAAGAAAGGAGGAGAACACAACTAACAACGTACGTAGGATTTCACAAAATGGCCATCATTCTGTATGAGCTCTTGCCATCTGTCTATGAGTATAGGTGAATACCACGCCGGAAAAACTCCTGTTTTTTAGAGTCAAAAAAGCCATGTAATGCCGTTTTCACATTATCCACATCATCGAAAGTTTGGAGAGCGAAGGCGTTCTGTAACGATCGAAAAATGTGGTAGTCCGTAGCTGCTAGGAAAGGGGAATACGCCGGGTGAGATAACACTTCCACCAAAGTCCAGTAACTTTTGCCGAGTGATTAAAGCAGCATGATGTCTAGCGTTACCATGATGAAGAATCACGCCTTTGTGATAGACGAGTGCTGGGCGCATCGATGGCAGTTGTTCTCGCAATATGTCCAAACGTTGGCAGTAGAGGTCAGCATTTATCGTTTGGTTAGGTGCCAACACCTCCTAGTAGATTATTCCCTGGTCATCCCATGCACCAAACACTCAACAAAACCTTTTGGGGATGCAGTCCTCCTTTTCAAGTCGACGGAGTTGGCCCCGCACATTCGCACACAGGCCGTCGACACTTTACATTAGGGTACAGTACCCATTTCTCATCACCAGTTACAATTCGTCTCGAAAGCAGTTCATTTCTGTGACGAGAAAGCAAAGAAACACAGGTATGGATTCTCTCCTCTCGTTGCTTTGCAGAAAACTGGTGCGGAACCCAGTTATCGAACTTAGTGATGAACCCAAGCGCATGCATCCGTCTTTCGACTGTTGTTCTGTTTACCGTCAACGTTTCCGCTAATTCCTGAACGGTTGGCTGTGAGTCATTTGTTATGGCTTAGTCCACATCCTCGTCAGAAACCACGGATGGGCGTGGTTGATTTTTACAGCTTCTGTCTCTGTTCCGGAATTTCCGAAAACAACGGCATCATGTGCTATCATCAACTGCATCCTCCCCATACACTTGACAGATGTTGCGGCAAACCGCAACATCTATCAAGTGAGATGCAGTTGATGATAGCACATTTATCGAACTCGTACAGTACACAATGTCTAATGTGCTCCTTATCGCATGCCATGTTACACCGTCCGTGATTTCTATTACGAATGGCTTATTCAGACAAACCTAGTGCCTCTATATGCTCTACTGCTCCACGCTTTATTAGCCAGATATTCGGCATTGCAGCGTCATCTGTGACGTAACTATTCCGATCTCAATTTGCATCTATTACAAAAACTGGTAGAACTTTTTCACACACCCAATATTTATCAGCACTAAACTCGGAAAGCTAGTAAAATTAAAAAACTAAAATATAATTAAAGCGTGCGCATTAATATTCGAATTGTGCTAAATTATATTATTATACACTGCTGGCCACCCAAAATGCAATACCAAGAAGGACACGAGATAGCAAAGCCAGATTTACTGGACACAACAACAAATACAAAGATGAAACGATTGAGCTTACAGGTCCGTGCGACTTGCGTAACATGCAGACATCAATAGTTCGTGTGGCCCCCATGGCTGGCAATAACGGCCGCTACGCGCCGCGGCATCGAACGACAGAGGCTTTGGATGTGGGCTTGGGGTATGTCGGTCCAGGCTGCTTCCACACGTTGCCACAGTTCATCAGGCGTAGCCGCGGGTGGTGCTTGCCGGGCCACTCGGTTGCCTATCAGCGACCAGACATGTTCGATGGGCGACATATCGGGAGAACAAGCGGGCCACGGCAGCAGTGACATCTGGTGGGCCGTGAAGAATTG
Organism: Macrothele yani; assembly: GCA_039090855.1. NCBI lineage: Eukaryota > Metazoa > Arthropoda > Arachnida > Araneae > Macrothelidae > Macrothele > Macrothele yani. The sequence continues at coordinate 55,096,006 of CM077028.1, forward strand.
TTGCACGATGCGTGCCACGTTTGGGCGCGCGTTGTACTGTTGAAACGTGGCCGCTGGCAGATCCTGCAGGTAAGGGAGGATTACAGGCTCCAAATTGTCGGAGATGTAGCGGTGGCTGTTGAGTGTACCGGCGATGCGTACCAGAGGGCTGCGGGTGTCATAACCAATTGCGCCCCAAACCATAACGCCAGGCGACGGACCGGTATGGCGATGCATAATGCAAGCGTCATACAGTCTCTCGCCTCGATGCCGATGATCGTGGTGTTGCAGGCAGAAGCGGGATTCGTCGAAGAAGACAACGTCGTGCCTTTCCGTAGTCCAAGTGCGGCGTTCAACGGCCCACTGCCGCCGCACTCGCCGGTGGTGTAACGTCAATGGTAATCGGAGCAATGGTCGCCGTGCGACAAGTCCCCGCTCCTGCAAACGACGTCGAATGGTACGTGCTGACACAGGTTGTTGCGCAACACACCCTAATTCCTACGCTAACGTTCGTGATGTGGTGGTGCGAGTCGTCAATGCCCGCCGCACAACATGCCGGTCCTTTCGTTCGGTGGTGTGCTGCGGCTGCGGCAATCGCTCACGTCAGTCCGTCCGTCCCTCCTGCACCCACCGAATCCATACTCGCCTCACTGTGGCTGGATGTCGTCCCACACGGGTGCCGATGTCTCGGTACGATAAACCACTGTCGCGATAAACCACTATTCTTCCTCTGTCGAACTCCGAAACGTGCTGGAATGACTGCCGTATTCTGCGACGAGGCATCATGAAGCTTCCCACGCACAGGTCTGGCAGCACAACACACTCCCACTACTTACACCCCGCTTTCTGTGCACCCTTCTTATAGTGCTTCTCGGTGGCGTGCCGGGCGCACATGATTTGCATATGCCCTGCAATGCTAATCGTTTGCATGTCCTCTCGCGGGCGACGCATGCTGCGAATTTCAGGCCAATCGGATTCTTCCTTCTTGGTGTTGCATTTTGGGCGGCCAGCAGTGTACTACAAACGCAACTTGTCGTGATATTTAGATTTCCATACGAATTTTGTAGATCGAATAAATAGAACTCGAGTAATTGATAGTCCAGTGTTTTTTAATTAGCCCGCGATCACCTTGACATTTCAATGTGATCCCGTGTAGACTCAACTGTCTGTGATATTAAGAATTAAATTCGAGTGTTTTTTTTTGTAGACTGGAAAAATAGAACTCGAGTCATTGATAATCATATGTTTTTAGCCCTTTAAGGCTGTCTTTGAATGAGCGTAAGAGAAATTCTATCCTATATATCTGCAATGAAAATTCTTTTGTACACATTTTCTCGAAGACTATTACTTTGTAGTATTTGAAATTTTGAGCACAAATAAAAACGACCTATAGGTGATATGTGCTCCAGTTATTTTTTTGAAAAAATTGTTAGAATATTTTTTTTAATTTAATTTATCTCACTCGAAAGTATTCCAATTTGAATGCTAGATGGCGCGATAAGTTAGCTTGGTAGTGTTTCTGTCTGGAAGAAACGAAATCTCTCATTTCTGTCTGATTTTTTTTAATTATCTCGGCCAAAAAGAAATAACTAATGGAGCCAAAAGTGAGACTGGAATCTTGTCTCCCATAAACCATCTTAAGATCTGCACGTTCATTTTTTGAAGAGAAAATGTGAACATTAACGGAGAACCCCTGAATTTGAGCTGTGAAAACTCCGCCTACGTACTTAGCTCCAGCCTAAATAACGTCATTGGTTAAAGCGAAACAGCGCGTACTTTGTTTTTTCTTTGTGGAGCCAACGAGAGACCGCTTCCATTCTAAACATGGTGAGGTCTGCAGTGATTCGCTGATACCAACTTCTGGGACAATCCCTCAAGAAGTAGCCACGACCAAGGAGTGATTTTTGCGCCATCTATCGCAGAAGATGAACCCTAACACTCATTCAAAGACATCCTTAAGCGGCCGATGCATCTTAACCAAATGGTACTCAAAATTTTCTGCACTCTGCAAAGAGAAATGTTCATACAGCAGCCGGATTTTTCTTTCTGAACGGCACGTCAAATGTCTTGCTTTGCCAAAATCTACAACTAAATAATGTATAACTCCTCATCTCATCAGTATCGCTAATAAACCGGCCACAAATGATAAGCCCTCCTTTCTAGTTCTTCATTCTCTGCACCATGACCCAGATTACAAAGGGGTAGGGCTAGCCCTCCTGACATGGACATTATGCCACTGGGTGGAAACAAGGGACTCGAATATCTTTTCTCTCCTTTCTTCACCATTGTTATAGCCCATTTTTGAAGTAATCAGTCAGTAAGGATTAGTGTTAATCATCCCCCTGAACGACCACTTTGAAAAATAAATCTAAGGGGGAAGCAACGCCTTCTGACGAGGAGGCTCACTCGTTCGATTCACGTGTTCTTAGACAACGAATATATTCGTTTGAGCTTATTTTAGCCCATTTTTCTGACCCCGAGTTAATTCGTTCTAACCGGTTAAAGGGTTAAATCAGCACCCGACCACCTTGACATCTAAAAGTGATCACGTGCTATTATAAAGCAGGCAATCATTTTGACATCGTGAGAACACACACGAATTGATCGTTAAGTGATGGCGCAACAATTCAGACGTTGCTGTGACGTCAAGCGTGAGAGAGAGAGAAAGAGAGAGAGAGAGATCTGGGTGTTTATAGTATTAATGTGAGTACGGTGTGCGAATTGCAGTGTCGCATTACCAGAAAATGTTCCTGAATAGAACAAAATGAAATCCCACTGTTAAAAATAAGTGGTGTGAATTCACGGAAAATTCCTGAAAATAACGTGCTGCAAAATTGTCGTCAGATGTCCGTCTTTTAACAAAATTTCCGTTTTTAAAAGTGCCCGCTTTTTTTAACCCACGTTTTTCCAGATTTTCCGTAGTCAGTAATTCCGTTTGTTCCAGAAAAGCCTACTTCAGGTTTTTCCGTATTTGTACATGAATTTCGCAAAATCGTATAAGCGCTGAACTTTTCAGCCCTTTAAACCAGAGAATCGTTTGGCATCAGTGGGCCTCAAGCCGACCACCAGAGAATCCTTTCGCACCAGTGGGCCTTAAACCGACCACCAGGAATCCTTTCGCACCAGTGGGCCTCAAACCGACCATCAGGAATCCTTTCGCACCAGTGGGCTTCAAACCGACCACCAGAGAATCCTTTCGCACCAGTGGGCCTTAAACCGACCACCGGAGAATCCTTTCGCACCAGTGGGCCTCAAACCGGCCACCAGAGAATCCTTTCGCACCAGTGGGCCTCAAACCTACCACCAGCGAATCCTTTCGCACCAGTGGACCTCAAACCGACCACCGGAGAATCCTTTCGCACCAGTGGGCCTCAAACCGGCCACCAGAGAATCCTTTCGCACCAGTGGGCCTCAAACCTACCACCAGCGAATCCTTTCGCACCAGTGGACCTGAAACCGGCTACCAGAGAATCCTTTCTCACCAGTGGGCCTTAAACTGGCCACCAGATAATCATTTCGCACCAGTGGGCCAAACCGGCAACCAGAGAATCCTTTCGCACCAGTGGACCTGAAACCGACTACCAGAGAATCCTTTCGCACCAGTGAGCCTGAAACCGACCACCAGAGAATCCTTTCGCACCAGTGGACCTCAAACCGACCACCAGAGAATCCTTTCGCACCAGTGGGCTTCAAACCGACCACCAGAGAATCCTTTCTCACCAGTGGGCCTCAAACCGACCACCAGAGAATCCTTTCGCACCAGTGGGCCTCAAACCGGCCACCAGAGAATCCTTTCGCACCAGTGGGCCTCAAACCTACCACCAGCGAATCCTTTTGCACCAGTGGACCTGAAACCGACTACCAGAGAATCCTTTCTCACCAGTGGGCCTTAAACTGACCACCAGTGGGCCCCAAACCGACCACCAGGAGAATCCTTTCGCACCAGTGGGCCCCAAACCGACCACCAGGAATCCTTTCGCACCAGTGGGCCTCAAACCTACCACCAGCAAATCCTTTCGCACCAGTGGACCTGAAACCGACTACCAGAGAATCCTTTCTCACCAGTGGGCCTTAAACTGACCACCAGATAATCATTTCGCACCAGTGGGCCAAACCGGCAACCAGAGAATCCTTTCGCACCAGTGGGCCAAACCGGCCAGCAGAGAATCCTTTCGCCCCAGTGAGCCTGAAACCGACCACCAGAGAATCCTTTCGCACCAGTGGGCCCCAAACCGACCACCAGGAATCCTTTCGCACCAGTGGGACTCAAACCGACCACCGGAGAATCCTTTCGCACCAGTGGGCCTCAAACCGGCCACCAGTGAATCCTTTCGCACCAGTGGGCCTCAAACCGGCCACCAGAGAATCCTTTCGCACCAGTGGGCCTCAAACCTACCACCAGCGAATCCTTTCGCACCAGTGGACCTGAAACCGACTACCAGAGAATCCTTTCTCACCAGTGGGCCTTAAACTGACCACCAGTGGGCCCCAAACCGACCACCAGGAACCTTTCGCACCAGTGGGCCCCAAACCGACCACCAGGAATTCTTTCGCACCAGTGGGCCCCAAACCGACCACCAGGAATCCTTTCGCACCAGTGGGCCTCAAACCGACCACCAGAGTATCCTTTCGTACCAGTGGGCCTCAAACTGATGTCGCTTGGGTTAGGACCCACGCGTCTTAACCACTTGACCGAAAACATTCAGGAATCCTGTTCACGTTCAAAGTAAAAGTCTTTTTTTTTTTTCGATGATGAAATTCTTTTCTGTCATTAATGCGAGTGATTTAGTCGTTTTATTTTGTGTTGGACCTTATTATTTTTTTAAATGGGTTTGTAATATTTTATTTTTTCTGTAGGAAGACTTATCACAAATCAAATATTTTTTTTTCATCGTGATCTTTCGAAGCAACAAAATGCTTTGGAATTTGAGATCTTTTAAACTGGCAATGACTTTCAATTACCTTTAAGGTAAAGTTAAGTATACCGTCATATGATGATATTTCACAAATCTCCTCAATATAAAACTTACTCTTGATAGCTATATAGCTTTTGTCTTAAGGACTCCACAGATTGATATGTTATAGGTAAGCTGACCAGAAGTCCCGAATTCTTGAGAACAGTCCTCGAATTTAGTTTACTGTCTCCAAAAACGTCTGATGCCTTCGGGGGCGCAAATTGTCCTCCAATTTTGATTTTTGTCCTCAAACTTAGACTTCACCACTAGGTCGTTACACTCGTAATGAACTGCGTTCTTAAAATTAGATTTAGTTGTATCTATTTCTTTTTTCTTTTTTTTTGTTTGTTTTCGGGAGTTACTCACAATGGTCGTTACACCCAAAAAAAGGGCTACAGTACTCACTCGTGCGTAAATAAGGGCCACTAGTTCTAAGAAAGGAGAGAGCCGTGCGGTAAGGCAAAAGCAAACACACCCATCTATGCCTCAACCCGGAGTCGAGCATTAACCCACTCGGCAAAACTGTCAGAAACTAGGGCTTAGAACCCCTCGCCGGCCAAATTTTGATTACTAAAATAAGAAAATTCTCCATGCATTTCGTTCTTCAGAAAAATATAAGAATTATGCAGCTTGCTGTCAATTCTGCTCGTGTATCTACAATAAACTATTTCACTTTAGCAATGGTTCCTTCATCACAACTCTGCTTTGTCGATACAAGTTACCATTATTTTACAACTACAAGATACATGTCCTTTAAATATTTTTAAATTTCTGATATGATATATCACTTAACAGAAAAAATACAATGTTGCATTTTTTATTTATTTATTTTTTTGCGTATTCAGTATTAGTATATACTGTATGTGTCCTCAAATGAGCTGTCGATCTGGCGACGCCGAGCAATTTTCCCTCAAATGAGTGTTCGAACATCTGATTACCTTAATTACAGGCATCGTACAATCACTTGAACAATAATGTAAGCACACGGTTTCTTACAGTAACATAATATACACGGTCGAGTCACATTATTAATCAGCTAATTTCCAGAGTAACCGCCGTGTGCAGCGCGGACATCAGCTAGAAGGGCTGGGTGTGACTCAATAAGATGCTGGAAGGCGTTCACACGTATTTGGAGCCATGCTGACTGCAGTGCTTTTGACAGCTGCTGGAGATTGCGTGGTGGAGGATCCATAAAGCGAACAACACGATCGAGGTTGCTCAGTTGGATTTAAGTCTGGGGGAATTAGAGGGCCAGGGAAATACTTTGAAGTCTTCATCATGCTCTTCCAACCACTCTCGGTGACATTTCTAGCTGTGTGGAACGTCTGATTGTCGTGCTGGAAGATCTCATCCGCCCCAGGGAAGACAATCAGCATGTATGGGTGTACGTGGTCTGCAAGGATGGATTCATAACGAATTCGGTTCATAGTGCCCTCCACATGTATGAGTGGACCCGGAGAATGCCACGAAAACATTCCCCAGACTATAACGCTGCCCCCACCAGCTTGTGTTCTTCCAGCAATGGTTGAAGAGTGTTTGTTCTCCGATGTTTCTCGCCTTATACGCCAACGTCCATCCGTTCGATGAAACAGAAAACGTGATTCGTCAGAAAAGGCAATCCTTTTGCCAATCAGCGGAGGTCTAATTCCGATACTCCTGTGCAAATGTAAACCTTTTCTGTCGATGCATCTTCGTTATCATAGGTGCAGTGACCATCCGTCAGCATCGCAGCCTCATACGCAGCAGGGTTCGCTGAACTGTCGTTCTAGACACACTTCCGGCAGACTCCTGGTTCATTCGGCCAATGAGTTGCCAACTGTAGCGTGTCGATCAGCCCTCACGCACCTTCGAAATCCGACGTTCACCTCTCACATCAATGCCACGTGGATCTCCGCAGTTTCCACTTCGCTTATTCACATTGGTGCCGTTTCTCCAATCACGATACGCTTTAACTACAGCAGCACGCAAACAGTTCACGAAATGCGTTGTTTCAGAAATACTGCCACAATTGGCAAGAAAGCCGGTAATAATCCTTTTTTGCAAATCTGATAAATCACTCCTTTTATCCATGACAGCAACGAGTGATATCTTTTCAGAATGCCTACAGCATATCAAGCCAGCTCACGACAACTGGTGCTTGGGACAACAGCACTTGAACTGAGGTTTCTCGTGTCTTAGGTCGTGCGCTTACTACTAGGCTCTCATAGTCTTTGCCTACGCAAAAACTTTAATTACGCCCTGTTGAAAGTAGGAGGTGGTCACAATAATGTGACTCCTCTGTGTACATTTCACAAATACGGTAGAATTGTGCGTGCAGGAAACTGGGTGATGAGGTTTTCCCCTTTTCATAAAAAACAGTTAACGATTTGTCCATTTGCTTTGATGGAGTATCTTTTGCATTTAATCCCACGGAAAAACTTTGTTGGATGCGAGCACTGTTTCGCATAAATATCACAGTATGCTACCGTGAATGGTGCAGTAGTGAAATGAAAATTTTGGCAGCCGATCAATTCTGAGCTTTAGTCACATTGACTCGTAAAGAAACATGAGTCGCAAGGAGTAGCCTAATACAACAGTTGGCCACCCCCACCCCCATTTTTGAATGCGGACGCTTTTTCTAGTGGGAAATATTTATATGGACAATTTTATTGTTGGTATTATTCTGTGGCGTAGCCAGAAATTTCTTAAGGGGGGGTTCCATGGGTTTGTTTGGTTCATTGGTGAAAACCCCGTATATATACATATATATCGCTTTAATTTCATACTAAATCTCCACTCAAGGGCGGGGAGTGAGGTCCGGACGCGAGGACCACTCCCTTGGATACGCCTATGCTATTATTAGCGTACACCATTTTTTAGTACTTAACAATACTGGAAGGAAATACACAATGTTTTAATTTGAACAAATTAAAAAAAAATTAACAATTGTGAAACTTTTTTTATTTCGAAATCTATGAAATTTTTACCTTTTTATTTCAGTTGTTCCACATCCTCCAAGCCTACAACAAACTAAAAATTAATGTTTCATACTTTTTTTTTGCGGAAAAGTTTCTAATTACCTCATTGAAATCAATTTGCCGCCCCGGTGGCGCAGTGGTCTAAGCGATGGCCTCTGATCATTCGTCCGAACGGGGTCCGGGTTCGAATCCCGGTGAGGCATGGATGTTGTGTTTGTCTTACGGCACTGGCTCTCTCCCTTCCCTGGAGCCAGTGACCCTAAATTAGGGACGGGCGACTGCTTATAGCCCATTGAGTTGCTCACGGCGGTCGTTAAACCTCCAATTAAAAAAAAAAAAAATAAAAAAAAAAAATCAATTTTCCTGGAGAGCTTGCTTTCTATACATACAGTAACATAGATAGTGCAGATAAGCGTATATTCCTCATTGTAGGCCTCCTGCTGTTCTTTATTTACTGAAACTACGTTCTGTAAATAAGAACAATTATAAGACAGAACGTAGCTAATTTACTGAAGCTACGTTCTACTTAAACAACAATTACAGGAAATGTGCAGACCATCCTTACAACAATGAACATTTCACCAAACGCTAACTGCAATGTTTTGTCACAAATTTCTCTCAGAAGAATGACAGGTGGTAGTTCAGAATTATGAACTTTAAAGTTCTTTCCTAATGTGCATCGAAAGATTTTTCTCAGGTGCAGTATTTCATCGAAGTAGTTTTCACTAGGATACGTGGAATACATTTTCACAAGAAATTTGCATTTTCCTTCAAGAGCATTCACTGAGGGAAAATATTTCGATGCACATTAGGAAAGAATTGTTAATATAGGGCTGAACACTTTGTTTATATTATTGGCAGCCGCGAATCTGTGTGTCAAGTAATTTCTAAGGTAATCCCGAGTTACATAGAATGCATTAATTCTGAATTATGATTCATATTCACCATCATTATACATAGCACCTGCTTCCCCCGAGGCAGCGTCATCACAGACAGAATCTTTTTCTTTTCTTGATCCTTTTTATTGGGAAATGTGACGGGAATCCTACGGCCGCCCCGGTGGCGCAGTGGTCTAAGCGATGGCCTCCGATCATTCGTCCGAAAAGGGTCCGGGTTCGAATCCCGGTGTGGCATGGATGTTGTGTTTGTCTTACGGCACTGGCTATCTCCCTTCCCTGGAACCAGTGACCCTAAATTGTGGACGGGCGACTGCCTATAGCCCATTGAGTTGCTCACGGTGGTCGTTAAACCTCCAATAAACAAAAACAAAAATCCTACGTTATTTACAACGGCATGTGCTTGCTTCTGACATTATTATGGGCCATTCTTCTCTTCACACAGTCTTATTATACTGTTCGAACTAAGTAATAAGACTCTGAATCTAATCGCATCTGCGTCCATCGTACAAAGGTCACTTCTTCTCAGGCGGGGACTGGGTCACCGGAATACCGGGAGAATTCCCAGTGGGCCACCATATTCTGGGCCGGTAAGCCTTATACTAATTTAAGAAAAAAATACACTCACGGACAATGAAATTTGCGCACCTAGAAGAAAACATGCTACAACTGCGAAACTTTGCAAATAGCTACAGTGCGTGTTGGTGTGCAAATGATCCACGTTCGGTGTGATTAAGCATGACCGCATACCCTGTGGTGGCGCTGCAAGAACGAACAAGCAGCTTTATAAACCGGCGTGTAGTCTATGCCCCATGAAAGCGAAAACAACCGACTGACGCAAGCAAGAGTACATAGTCACAAGTATGCCGGGTAGACGCCAGAGACGTAAATTTACGCAACTTACGGACTTTGAGACAGGCCTGTTCATCGGGCTGAACACCGCAGGGTGGTCGACGCGCCTTATAGCCCGCCACGTTGATCGTTCTGACCATACCGTCCGACTGTGTTGGGGGAATGGATACGAGATGGCTCTGCCACACGGCGGAGCGGCTCCGGACGGACCAGGAGGGCCACCGGTAAAATGGATCGACAGATCGTGCGCCAGGCGCGAACGGATCCCACGGGGACATGGTCCACTATACAGGCAGATATAGCGGCTCCTGTGTGCCCACCAGCCATTTCCCGACGCCTCGCGGAAGCGAATCTGCGATCCCAGCGCGCTCCTTACGTGTGCTGCCATTAACATCGTAACATCTGCGGCTCCGTGTGCAGTGGTGCCATGCCAGAGGGACGTGAAACGCCACACCCTGGTGACGTGTGGTGTTTAGCGATGAGTGCCGCTTCGTTTTCGGGACAGATGTTCATCGTGTCCGGGTGTGGAAGTTCCCAGGTCAACGGCACAATCCCACCCTCGCTATCGAGCGCCACACCTCCTCCACTGCAAGCATTATGTTCTGGGGAGCCATAGCCTACGATAGCCGATCACCTCTAGTAGTGGTATGTGGATCATTGACGGACCATCGATATGTGGATGAGATCCTGCGGTCCCATGTGCTCCCATTCCTGGCCGAGATTCCAGATGCACTATACCAGCAGGATAATGCCCGCCCGCACACTACTCGGATTGCCCACGACTGCCTACGTCATGTCCAGACTCTTTCATGGCCTGCCCGCTCCCTGGACATGTCCCCTATCGAGCATGTGTGGGACCAGTTGAAAAGCCAGCTGCCGCCGTGCCGCACTATCCGGGATTTGGAGCACACCGTCCACACGTGTGTGCCAGTCTGCCTCAGGAGAACATCAGGCGTCTGTTCGCCTCCATGCCGGACCGTATTGCAGCATGTGTTGCCGCACAAGGCGCTGCGACGCGCTGTTGAAGATGACCGAACCGCGTGCCACAGATTCCTCCGTAATTGTCTTGCAGCTCTGTTTTTGCCATCATGTGTAACATTCGTCTGTATCATTACGTCCATAAAATTTCAGTTCAATCCGATGCTTCCTTCTTGATGCGCAAATTTCATTGCCCGTGAGTGGAAGTATGCATATATAGTATATACTTGTACTTCAATATTCTTGAAGAAGAAAATCAAGTTATATTAAAACGGCAAAGTCTGTTTATCACTTTGGGCTTCAGAAAAACAACAACCAAGTGATAAATGTTCTGTTGAGCCAAACACTGTTTCTGATACACCCCCTTCTCCATTCTCAACTTTCAAATTTAATTCCCGTCCCTTTGGGCTGATAGCCTATACCTCAGTCGCTTTTGCCAATTGCATTCACAGTTAAATGTTCAATACGCTGTAATCAAATATGCTATCAGTAATCTGGGATACAAACTCGAAATTTATTGAGTACATTAATGCATTCAAGTGTACCTACGGTAAAATTTTTGGTTGCTATTTGTTCATATGTACAAATCGACGTTTCTAGGGTCTTCCGACGTCTCGTAAATCATAATCTATGCATAAATCGACGTCTCTGACATCTACTCGGCATTCTTGTCACTCTGTACTCTTGCTTGCGTCAGCCGGTGCTTTTCGCTTTCATGGGGCATCGACTACACGCCGGTTTATAAGGATGTCGGTTCGTGTTTGCAGTGCTACCACAGGGTGTGCGGGCATGCGCAATCGCACCAAACGTGGATCATTTGCATACCAGCACGCACTCTAGCTATTTGCAAAGTTTCGCAGTTGTAGCATGTTTATGTTTTCTTCTAGGTGAGCAAATTTCATTGTCCCTGAGTGTATATGCTTTTTTTCCTTTTTAACTAATATTTTTTTAATGAGATCTGTTTCTGATTTACTGCATTTTAAACATTATAGTTACACGAATTCTTAAACTGTAATTCTGGAAAATTTGTTTCAGCCGCAGTTAAGAATTTCTTTTTTCCGTTTGAAAGTAATTAAATAAAAATTAATTTTGCATTGCTTAATTTCTCTCACTTTATAAATTTGCACTGAAATTCTTGAAGTTCTAGGCATTTCACTTTTTTACAAGAGCTTTTTTGTAATTATTTTATTGATAACACCAGTCTGCAAATTTAAATTTTTTGTCAGATGATTTCTTAGAAATAGCTGTTCGTGAATCAATTTTTGACACCGGTTATAGAAACAACTTCCATTTTTCTCTATCACGTCAGGTTTTTAAATAAAATAAGAAGTTATGTTTTCAAAATTTTAATTAATGTTAGCACAAAAATGCAAACACAATGTCCCACAAAGACTTTTTTTTTACAAAAACACTTTCAAATTACTGTAAAGAACTGACCTGTTACTAGTCTTTAACAAAACGACAAGCAAACAGTGTTCCATTAATTTTCAAACTGCCTTTTTTTTTACTTTCTTGCAGATCCTGCTATATCTTTACTGTCCCTCTTCAACATCCAACAATAGTTGGCCATAATAGTTTCATTCCATCTCCCCTGGTACCTTTTTTCCATCTCTTTAATATCCTGGTGAAAGCGTTCACCGTGCTCTCCACTATAATGTCCCAGATTTTCCGGAAAGTAGTCGATATGGGAGTGTATAAAGTGAACTTTCACACTCATGTTACAACCCAACTGCTTGAAGTTTTCCAATATTGTTTCAACAATTTTTCTGTAGTTAGGATCTTTGTGATTCCCCAGAAAATTTTCGGTTACAGATCAGAATGCTGTCCATGCGTCTTTTTCTCTCTCATTCATCGTTTTCTCAAAATCTTTGTCCTTCATCAGTTTTTTTATTTGAGGGCCGACAAAAATTCTAGCTTTCAATTTTTCTAGTGTGATGAAGGGAAATTTCATAGAAAGGTACTTGAAGCATGGCCCATCTTGTGGTAGAACCCTTACAAACTGATTCATCAACCCTAATTTGATGTATAGTGGTGGAAGCAATACTTTTTGGGGGTCTACAAGTGGGTCATGCAGGTTGTTTTTAGTCCCAGGAACAAAATTTCTCTGCTCTGGCCCATCTTGTGGTAGAACCTTTACAAGCTGATTCATCAACCCCAATTTGATGTGTAGTGGTGGAAGCAATACTTTTTGGGGGTCTACAAGTGGGTCATGCAGGATGTTTTTAGTCCCAGGAACAAAATTTCTCTGCTCTGGCCAAACTCTCATTGCCCAATACCTTTGCTTTGCCCTACTGTCCCATTCACATAGAAAACAAAGCATTTTCGTGTACCCAGTTTGTTGCCCTAGTAACATTCCTATTACCACAGATAAGCCATTTGTGTTCCTCATACTGTATACTTGTTAATATTATAATATCTGCATGTTATCGAATGTCTCTTTCATTTTAACTGGATGGGCCACAGGAATGGACCCATACATATTCCCATTATGCAGTAACACGCCTTTGAGGTTCCTCTTGGACGAGTTAATAAAAAGTCTCCACTGAGTAGGATCATGTTCAATGCCATAGAAGTGCATTAACTCGTTGATGTTATTGCCGTAAACCAAGGAATCGTTCTGTGAGAAAAAAGGAAGCACTTCTTTTTCTCTGTGTCGGTACCATGAAAAATGTGTTCCTGGAGCCAGAAGATTCTTACTTTTCAACCGGGAGCCAAGTAGTTTCTTAGGCAAGTTCAGATCACGTACTAGATCATTAAGTTCATTCTGGGAGAACAATTGTGGATTAGAGTTGTTTTCCGGCTTGTAGACATCATCACTATCGTCTTCGGAGATTGCACCACTTTCATATTCATCATCTTCCGCCACGTTCTCTAACACAGCTGGAGGAAGAGAGGCAGGCAGATCTTTTCCATGTGAAACTGGCCTAATGGCTGAAGGAATGCTTGGATACACAATTTTGTTCTTTTTTGTCGAATTGCAGCCCTTAACGTTTACTAAGCAGAAGTAACAATCGTTCAGGTGGTCTTTAGGCTCCCTCCCCACCATAGGTATTGCAAACGGCATGCACGTTTGCTTCCCTTTTGTTCATGACCTTAACCTCTCAACACAATAGCGGCATACTTTATGTGATATGTGGTGCCCATGCCTTATTCTGATCACCAAGATGCATTTTAAAATAAGCATAGTAAGCTTTCTTCACAAAGTCTGTGATATCTGTTCTTTGTTTAAGCACAACATAATTCCCACAAATGTAACATAACACATTAGGACAATTTACACACTTGCGTTTCGACATTGGAAGACTACGCACTCACAATAGAGACAGCAACTTAGAACAGCTGTGTAAATCCGAACAGAAAGACTAATGAACTGGAAATGTGAGCTTCTGTCTGGCGGGAATGCTATTTTTGGATTCTTGCCAATTCCATGCCTTCTACAGGTGGCTAGTTGGCAATACTCCAAAAGTAACCTTACGTTGCTTTGACGATGATTGGCAAAAGAGATAGCTGAAATGCCTCCCGCTAAAATGCCCCTGACTGGCAGATGTAATGCTATCAGCGATAAATCTTCGAAATTAACTTGGGTCGATTTGTGCAAAAACTGTATATTATAAAAGAAAACTAAGACCAGTTCTGGGATCAGCATGAAAAATTGAGCTAAGCACACATATTAGTTTTCAATCATCTGATCTCATGCAGACTAGTGTAATAGGTGAGTCTTGTAAAAGGAACTCATTTTAGGCACATTTGGTTTTCCGTTCTCATAAAAGCAGAGAAACTATTACAAATTTTGAATTCAGTTATCACAACAAAATGCGTAAGAATGGAATAAAGTCTTCGACAGCTTCTCTTATAGAATGTACCTTGTCTGTTGCTTCTCAGCAAAGGAAGTAATTTTGTTCGTACATTAAATTTTACTAGAGATCTGCAGTACAGGAAGATGGGTAAAATGTTGATCATCATTGTTTCCGTACAAAAAAACTGCATATGATACGTAGCTTTGTGGTTATAAGTTGTTTATATAGTAAACAGTGGAGCTGACATGCTGTATTTTTATAAGGATGGGATAACTTGATAATTTTTCCCCAAAAGTGGGCCGCACAAAAGAACTTCCAGGGCCGTTTATAGATCGCCAGTCCGCCATTGCCTGTTCTCAAATAATTGGTAGGGTTTTTTTTTTTTAAGTTTCACTTAAATATTTCTTGTTTATAATTTGAATTTTCAGTGAACCATCTTACTGAGCTGCGGGACCCTGGAAGCCCGGGACCCGAAAATATGTTCCCTTTTGCCCCTCTTCCGTGGTTGGGGACTGTTTGAGGCTGAATTTATTCGCCAAAGTTAGTTATTTTGAGTTAAAGGTAACAATTTGTTAAGGGATTGTAGAAAAGCTCTTTCATGGAGAAAGGGGAACATTTGTTCAGAAGACCATAGCTGAAGCTCTTGCGTGGGGAAAGGGAAACACTTGTTCAGAAGGCACTAGCTAAAGCTCAGTGAGGGAGGGATGGGAAGATCGCCCAGGTCTCGGGCCCAAAATACTCCCCTGAATTATTCTACTATAACACTGAACACATCACAGGTGATTAATCAGCTAGATGGAAGTTCACCTTGCCCCCAAAAAATCAGTCTGTACCAAGTCTATTGTTCATCGGTTAAAAATAAAAATTAAAAGGGGATGAGTAACTTAACATCTGTGGATATTTGAATTTTTTTTTTTTTTTTTTTGGATTGGAGGTTTAACGACCACCGTGAGCAACTCAATGGGCTATAAGCAGTCGCCCGTCCCTAATTTAGGGTCACTGGTTCCAGGGAAGGGAGAGAGCCAGTGCCGTAAGACAAACACAACATCCATGCCTCACCGGGATTCGAACCCGGACCCCTTACGGACGAATGATCAAAGGCCAGCGCCTTAGACCACTGCGCTACCGGGGCGGCGATATTTGAATTAATAATTAAATGTGAAAATAGCAATTCTAAACTATTAAATAGTGTTTTACTTACCCGTCTCTATTTTTAAGTGCAAATTTCCTTGCCAATATTAAGATTTAATAAAATTAGGTATTATTAAACCATTATTTGTTAATATTAAGATTTAATAAATTAGGTATTATTAATTATTAAATCACCTTTTAAATTAATTGATAACATTTAGTGGCAACAATAAATGTACTTACTCTTTCAAGGATGCGTATTGGTGGGCGACTCATCTTGTGCTGTGCCTAGGGCCCGATTCTGTGTAAATCGGGCTTTGCTCATATACTTAGACGCACATGTCCTGAAAGCCGCCCCGGTGGCTCAGTGGTCTAAGCGCCGCCCCGGTGGCGCAGTGGTCTAAGACGCTGGCCTCTAATCATTCGCCCATAAAGGGTCCGGGTTCGAATCCCGGTTAGGCATGGATGTTGTGTTTGTCTTACGGCACTGGCTCTCTCCCTTCCCTGGAACCAGTGACCCTAAATTAGGGACGGGCGACTGCTTATAGCCCATTGAGTTGCACACGGTGGTCGTTAAATCTCCAATCAAAAAAAAAGTGGTCTAAGCGATGGCTTCTGAACACTTGTTTGTGATCGGTCCGGGTTCGAATCCCGCTGAAGCATGAATGTTGTTTTTGTCTTACTGCACTGGCTGTCTCCCTTCCCTGGAATCAGTGGCCCTAATTATAGCCCATTGAGTTGTTCACGGTAGTCGTTAAACCTCCAATGTCGCCCCGGTGGCGCAGTGGTCTAAGTAATGGCCTCTGATCATTCGTCCGAACGGGGTCCGGGTTCGAATCCCGGTGAGGCATGGATGTTGTGTTTGTCTTACGGCACTGGTTCTTTCCCTTCTCTGGAACCAGTGACCCTAAATTAGGGACGGGCAACTGCTTATAGCCCATTGAGTTGCTCACGGTGGTCGTTAAACCTCCAATCAAAAAAAATAAAAATAATAAATAAATATTAAAAATTTATTATCTCATTGTTTCGTAAAAGAAATTTGCTGTCAAGCTACTCGACCACTCATTGCCCATCCTGATTTCGAAGTCTGGCGACGTCGCTGGTTTTCGAACGCGACCAACGCAATTTTTAATACCCGTAACCAACAGTAGTTCACGTTGATGGTAATTTGAACTTGTGCATGCCTTTTGACGTTGGTAAACACGTGAGGAACTGAGGTTGTTGAAGGATAAAAATGTAAATAATTTCATTGTTTAAAGTTCCGTGCATTTGAAAATTGGGTAACATGTTTTTCATGCTTAACTTTTCTGTGTTAAGAGCAACTTTGTTATATTGTAATACAGGTTGTGGCATTTATTGGAGGGTGAATTATCAAACAGCTTGGAAAACATATTTTGTGTTGGTGAATAAGTGTAATTAAACTAACTTTACGCAGGGAATTATTACTAATTTGACTTTTTCGTGGGGAATTTTTTGTCGCTCCCACAAATCCTAATTATTATTGTTATTTTATTTTTGCCGCTTCAGTAGCCTCACCCAGAGATCAGAGACTCCTGTTGGGTAATCGCCCTTGTTGGCTGAGGTTCAGTTCCTAGAGCAGGCTTGTATGATGTCTTTCGGGTCGTTAAACGCAGTGCAAAATTTGAGCTTGTTTCATATGGCACGTGCTGTAGTATTGTGTCATATATTTTCATAACAGGCCATTGTTAACAGCTGTGTTGAAATTTCAGTTTGATGTTTCTCATTTTCATACCACAATGATGTGCTAGTGCAGAATAGTTAGCTAAAAGAAATCAAGTTTTGCAATTTTCTGTGTCAGCCTTCCATCCTAGTAGTGAAGCTATTTCGAAATTAACTTGGTAGTCATCCACTCTGTGTTGTTAAACACATTCACTGGTATCGTCACTGGTATTTCTTAAAGCATCTTGTAGATTTGTTCTGGCCAATGACAAAAAACTTCATTTTCACAGAGCTCGTCATTCACAGAGTCGATAACCAGTAATACTGTAATTGAAATTTTGCTGAGCTCTTCCGCCACAGTTGTTACAAAGAGATTAAACTTTGCTTGGAAGTAGCTACCAAAACAAGTTGATCTCTTCCCCTAGTAAGTGCTATAGAATTTATGCCCTTACTGTATGTTTGCCCAGTTTTGTTGCAACCATTTCTAAACGTTTTCAACAATGACTTCATGTTTTCCTTCAGACACTACTTTTTTGACAATGCCATAATGATCTTTAAATTTCTGCACCCATCCAGTACTTGCATTAAGATCCTTGTTTTCCATTGCAACACTTGTTGCACAAATACATTTGGCATCAGCAGCATCTGTTTTTACACTGAAGTTCCTTTTGATATAGTTTTATTTTTATTTAAAGTTGTGCATAATGTACGCTTCAGTACATTAAAATGACTTAAAGCAGAAAAAAGTGCACCATATTTCCAGTTAAATATTTTTTTGTGCTTTGCTTAAAACAGAAGATTTTTGTCTTTATCTTGCTGCCATTTCACAAAACAGTACTACGTTTGCAAGCATAATGAACAAGAGCACAAATTCTCAATTTCTAGCAGTCAAGTCACTATGTCAAACCACCAGTTTCTCCAAGAAAACATTTTCTAGGTCAGAATCATTTTCCATTTGTAGCCTTCTGCTTCTTTCTGACCATCAATACAGATGACATTTGTCGTGTCATCATATTTGGAAATTCCGTATCTGTACAAGAATTTGTGCATGTAAGCATCCATAGCATAGTTTCAGAATTCTGAGGTGGTAAGCTGATTCTGTAAAAACTCCTGATTCTGTAAATGGCTAGAAGAACTTGCAACATAAAATGTTTGCTATCTACCAACAAGTAATTAGACACCTATGGTAGCAAAGGAAAACAAAGTTTATTCACCTTCAATAGTTGGTGGAGCCTCCACGAGCGGCGATTACAGCTGCGACCCTCCGGGGCATACTCTCAACCAGGCGTTGTACGACGGCTAGCATTATTTTCTTCCACTTGGCTTGGAGAAGACAGGTCAGTTCCTTCACCGATTTCGGACGGTGGGGGCACTCCTTAAGTCGCCGCTCGGCCGCCCCGGTGGCGCAGTGGTCTAAGGCGCTGGTCTCTGATCATTCGTCCGTAAGGGGTCCGGGTTCGAATCCCGGTGAGGCATGGATGTTGTGTTTGTCTTACGGCACTGGCTCTCTCCCTTCCCTGGAACCAGTAACCCTAAATTAGGGACGGGCGACTGCTTATAGCCCATTGAGTTGCTCACGGTGGTCGTTAAACCTCCAATCAAAAAAAAAAGACGCCGCTCCAACTCGTCCCAGAGGTGCTCGATAGGTTAAGTCCATTCGATTAGCCCCATTGTCACCATACCAAGCCATGGTGGACCTCGCAACATGACAGGTGGCATTGTCATTCTGAAAGTAACATGGGTCCACCTCGTAAAACTGCCACAACGTAGGAAGCGCATAGTCATCCAAAATGGTGCAGTAGTTCGGTCTCGGCGTTGAGTCTACCAAGAATTGCGACCAAGGGTCCCATGTCATACCAGGAGAAACACCCCCATAACATAATTCCACCGCCGCCGAACTTCACAGTTGGCACAATACATTCCAGCAGGAGGCGTTCTCCAGGCAGACGCCAAACCCAGACCCTGCCATCCGAACGGTAGAGGGTGAACCTTGATTCGTCGCTCCAGAGAACCTGTTTCCACTGTCGATGTTCTTTGCACCACGTTAGCCGAGCAGTGCTATTGGACTTGGTGATCGAAGGCTTGTGGGCAGCAGCACGTCCATGATAACCGAGCAGATAGGCTTCCTTACGGATGGTATTCATCGAAAGAACACTCCCGGGTGCCTGTTGAAACTCCTCGAGGATGTGGCCCATCGATTTGGTGTGGTTCTTCCGAATTTCTCTGGCCAGCACCCGTCAGTCTCTAACTCAGTTTTGTGGGTCTGCCGGTTTGGGGCACATTCCGACAGTCACCTCTCCTCTTCCACTTGCCAATCACGTAGGCCACTGTCGATTTTGGGTACTTCAACTCGCTGGATATGTCACGTGTGGATCGGCCATTTCTGTGATACCCAACGATTACACCTTTCTCGAAATCAGAGAGCTCCGAACTGCATGGCATCTTGCATGCGACTGGTTGCGTTGTTGTTTCCCACACGATATTTAACGGCGGCGGCCGTAACGTGTATCAGGACCGCAGATATCATCAATTGCAGGGGTGTCCAATTACTTGTTGGTAGATTGTGTATATTATGACCATTGGTAGAAGAAAAAATTTGGTGTCAGCTCCTATATTTTAGGAGCCAGCACATATTTTCAAGAGGCACAAGGAGATAAACCAGAAGACAAAATGAGCTGCAAGGAACAAAGGAATATTTGTGTGTCTAAATTTTTGGGTAGTACCTCTACCCTTCCTCAGGACTACAGCTATAGTAGGTGTTGCCATTCATGAAGTAAATTTCAACTTTTCAATTTTTTTTTTTTTTTTTTTTTTGTACCGTTTCTAATTCTAGTCCTGGCAATTTTCTTTTGAAGAAGTGATGTTGATGTGTCAGAACTTCTGCAATATTCCAAAGTTCATTATGTCCTATATTTTAAAAATAGCTGTCCAAACCTGTTTTATTTGTCATATTTTTAATTGCAGCTGCAGGGCTTGAAAAATACCATGCGCAGGGGACGTTAATTATTGTCCTGGGCAGGAAATCTGGTTGACTGGACCTGGCAACTAAATTTAAAAATAAAGTTTGGAACAAAATTTCTGGCATGGTATTTTTCATATGTGTACTTTAGCGCCCTAAATTATTTCGTCCGAAAAATTTAAGTGTGTGGGAAAAGTGGGACATACAATCTTTTAAATATGCAAAATAATGGGGAAAGGTGCAAAAATATAGTATTTGTAGAGAACAGGAAATAATTTTCCGGAAGTATTTACCTGGGAGTACGATGGTTTGGAAGAGTACGTGCGGTAGGCCTAGGACGACAGAGCGGCGGCGACGTCAAGGTGTAGTCCGGTGAATGGAAGCTTCGTTGAGAAAGCCAAGCTACGAGCGGAAGAATACAGAAAGAATCTGTTTAGCAGTACGCAGTCATTGAAGCGTCTTGTAGGAATATGCCGAAGGAAAGAGGTCTGCTTTATGCAGCATTGTAAGTGGTGTTAGTAGCTTTTTCAACAGCACTAGTGGCTCTTTCCAAAGTCGTGAGCCTCCATACTTCATTTCATATTTCGTCAGGGCTTAATATTTCATTATCTGGCACAATACGACAACAAGCTCGTGGGCTCCCTGCCATACTACGATTTTTGATTTGAAGGAACTCCTTCATTTTCGAAAAGATCCATTTCAGGATAAAAAAATGTGAGCTACGATGTATCAAATAACAGCACAACTACAAATGAATTGGTTAAAGAAATCTACTACCCCTGTTCGTCTTCGAAACCATAATCAAAGCTTGCGATTCAACCGGAACCAAAACTTACTCAACACTTCTGTCGTACATGAAAACATTTACATTTCTTCCCATTCAGAGACACTGTGAAACTAATAACGAAATTCTGCACATTTCTTTCTCGAAAATGAATAAAACATCTCTGAACTACTTCTACTTGCACACGATTACATGACGCATCACACTCCTCCAAAAAATACACCCCACTCTGTTGTATTCTTCCGCACATTCTCCACCAACTCTTACTCCCTTCCGAAGCACGGAACCTTCACGTCATGGTCGTTAGCATCGCTTCACTCACCCGCACCAACTGCTGCAAACCATCGTACATGCAGGTAAATACTTCGGACAAATTGTTTTCTTTTATCTAAAAATCCTATATTTTTTAACCTTTCCCCATTATTTTGCATGCATGCTTAAAAAATTGTATGTCGCACTTTTCCCACACAGTTAAATTTTTCCGACAAAATAATTTGGGACGCTATAAAGTACACATTTACCAAATTTCCTGCTACAAGAAAAAAGATGGGTATCACATGTCTTGTTTCGTTTTGCTGCTAATCACCGGGAGGTGTATTATTGTTACAGAGTGCCAAGGACAAAAGGATATTGCTTCTGAAATTGGAACCATATGTAGTTTTGCTGCAAATGTTGTTTATAGTCAGTGACAGGATGCATGCATCTGATGGAACTAGCTTCTGGTGTTTAGTGACAAAGTGCTGAAACTTAAGAAAGGAAACATGCAGAATCACTAAATTTCTCAAATACCAGTTTCAGCATCATCTTAGAACTTGAGATACACGCATTTGTGCATCGAACATTTTGAATACAGACCCTTAAAATGGAGGGTGGGGAGAGTTCATATTTTTAACTTAAAAAAAGAGTTCTGATTTGTTATCTTAAAATAAGATAAATTTTCGGTAAATGTGTAGTTTAGCATCCTAAATTATTTTGTCGGAAATGTTAAAGGGTTGCGAAAAAGTGAGACCAGGGCGCGATTTCACCGATTAGCAACTAGCAAATCGCTAGTGAAAAATCAAATTTGCTAGTGAAAAAAAATCGCAGTAGCAAATATTGCTAGTAAGGTAATTTCTTTATTTAAAGTAACCAAAAATCATTATTAATCCACGAAGTTTACATAAGTTTCTATTATCACTTGTTAAAACAGCGACGATCAGCGATTCTCTTTCGCCAATTTCCTTTCGACACTTAATTACCCATCCTCCCCATATCTTTCATCCCTTCCAGTGGAAACTGTCGTAGAAGCGCATTGAAACTCCTCTCCATCGTGCCTTCATTGGTCTATTACAGAAACTGAACGTGATGTCGGCAATGGTTGCTGTGGCAACCCAGAGCTCTGGGATGGATCGGTTGTTTGACCACCTGCTCCTGCCACCCTCCCTTCTTTTGCCCCACGAACTTTGTCCTCAACTCCTGTCATACCCTAAGCCAAGCGATCGCCTACTTCCACAAGTCTTGATAGTCGTGCATACATCAAATACTGCGCTCTAATGATCAGTGATGAATAAGCAAGAATAATTCCACTTATTCGGATGGTAGACAAAACCGAAAGAAGCAAACCAAAATGTTACTGGAAAATAGCCTGCCAACACTGGCAAAAGTCTTATCCATAGTAACTAGCCTTATTGCATGGCATAGATAGACGCTTTTTTACGAAACGTGTTCGTGGAGGGGTAAA
Organism: Macrothele yani; assembly: GCA_039090855.1. NCBI lineage: Eukaryota > Metazoa > Arthropoda > Arachnida > Araneae > Macrothelidae > Macrothele > Macrothele yani. Next base: position 55,118,694 of record CM077028.1, read on the forward strand.
CGATTACGGAAGAAACTTTTGCTTCGTCTGACTTCTGGTTTTGGAAATTTTCCTTGTATTTTCAAGCTGAAATACAAATATTTATCCAGTAATATGTTAATGAGCAATAATACTTGACAGAGGCAACATCGTGAGAAAAAAAAAATTATGATTACGGAAAAAATCCGAATTCCGTCGACCTATCATTTTCTAGTTTCGTAAAGACGGAATTCCAATAATAACGAAAAAAGCCAGAATTCCTTGAATTCGCGGAAGAATCTCGTGCCTGAAGATTACAGAAAATTTTTGCAGCAGCCAACTTCCGTTTTTGCAAATTGTTCTCCACAGTTTCAAGCTAAAATGCAAATATTTATGCAATAAAATGATATTTAACTAAAAACGCGGACACAAAGACAACATTGGGAGAAAAATTTGCGATTACGGCAAAATTTTCTTACTCCGTTTCACTACTGTGTTCGAAAGTTTTGAAGCACGAAATTTCGTCTCCAGATGGAAAACGACCCCCCCCCCTTCTCCCAAATATCGATCTTCAGAATGATCTGATGACAAAAAAAAACCCCAAAAAAAACCGGGATTCCGCGAATCCATGTAAGAATCTCGTGTTTATCATAAAAATAATAGCAAAATGAAAATTTGTAGAATCCGTAGTTTTGATAGTGTTCCGTAGTCAGACAACTAATTCCGTAGAAACGGCATTGTGTGGTAGTTGGCAGATATGAAGTGTGTAGGCCCGCACGGGGATAACTGGTTTTCCAGTTATTTGGGGAGCGGCGCCCCCACGGCCCGAGCCGACCTTGTGACGGATCATTTTGTCATTTCGTCTTGAACGATTACATCACCGAAGGGACAGCTGTTCATCCAGCTGATGGGGATGGCGTCCCCACGGCCCGAGCCAACATGTACTATATGTGATGATTTTCACATTTTTTATGTTTTTTCACTTGACATGAACCCGCCTCAGTTGTAGGTTGCTGAGGTTGTGATTATGCGCCAGCTCCGGATTTTAGTTTCTCGTTTTCTTTCCTGTCTTCTCCATTTCATGTTCCTTTCTTTGTTTTTCCGAGCTGGTTAGCTAGACCTGCCTGCACGTTTGCCGTGTGCGGTGACCCGTAAGGTGGAAAAGGGGATGCTGGAGGCTGAGGTTTCTGGAGGCCTGGGTGTTGTTGTCACCAGTTGCCAACACTCCTCTTTGCCCCCTGCTTCACCCTAAACGGGCGGCTGGGAACTAACCCACTCCTAGTCAATGAGGTCTGTGGCCGAGTGGAGCCCAGACCTCTAACGGCTTGTCGTCTCGTACGACAGGGTGAGTCTGGGGATAGGGTGGGCATGCCAAAGGGGTGTTCCCCAGGCATGGGAAAGTCTGGGTGCTCGCCGAGCGCATGTCTGCCCTATCAACTTGCTATATCCGCTTGCTATCCCTAGAGCCGTGTCCTGCGTCCACTTGGGCTTGCGGACCTCCGGTTCTCCCTTGTTGGGCTCGATTGTGGGTGGGGAAGTCGGCGGATGAATCCTTTAAATTTTTTCATGGCTCTCAATGAAATTTCCCATGAACCCAAAACTAAAAGAAGTATGGAGGAAGGTTCAGGTCCTTCCGCCAAAAAATTTGTCGCTGATGTTTCCAATGCTAGATTCTTTTTTGTGCACTCATTGGACCCTTCAAAGCCTTTGAGTGCCAAAAAGTCCATTTTGGATCCATAAAGCACTGCAATCAATTGCAAGCTCTCCTAAAAGCGTCAAGAAGCTCCAGTCTGGAGATCTTCTTGTTGAGATGTCTACTGTGGCCTACGGTTCCACACTTATCAACACCAGCATGCTGCTTGAGACTCCGGTCAAAATAACACCACACGGTTACCTAAATTCATCTCGAGGTGTTGTCTCCTCTCGGGATCTTATTGATTGCACTGAGGAGGAACTTCTCGAAGAACTGAGGAGCCAACATGTTACGGGTGTGCGGCGTATTTCTTTCAGGAGGAATGGGCAGTTTGTCCCATCCTGGAACATTATCTTGACATTCAACTGCCCTTCCCTGCCTACATCCATCAAGGCAGGGTATCTCCACCTCGAGGTACGACCGTACATTCCTAACCCGTTGAGATGTTTTAGGTGCCAGTCGTACGGCCACTCTCAGCAGTCATGTAGGAGTACTCCTAGGTGTGGACGCTGTGGTGCCACAGAGCATCTACTCTCAGAATGTGTGGCCGAGGCCGAGTTTTGTGTGAACTGCAAGGGTTCACACCCAGCATCAGCCAAAGATTGTCCCAAGTGGAAGGAGGAGAAGGAAATCCAAAGGCTCAAAACGGTGGAAAATATTTCCTATCCTGAGGCCAGAAGAAGAGTGGTTCCCGTTATATCTGATCGGCGATCATACGCTTCAGTGGTGGTTGCCAAATCTACGGTTGGCATTCAGACCGACGCTCAGATCTCCCCTAACTGTCCATTCAATATGGAGGAAATCATCGCAGCCGGACTGGAGGCACTCCGGTCGCGAGCTATTAGTCTGAAAGCGGCACCCGCCACTTCACCGAAGCAGACTCACTCCAACACCAGCAAGGGCACTCAGTCCACTTCTTCTGGCAAAAACGCCAACACTAACACCAACACCAAGGTCAAGGATAAGAAGAGCATTTCTTCTCCTTCAAAGTCTCAGCCAAACAATCAACGGCGAGCAAATCCCGCCAAGACACTTGGGACAAAGCATTCACCAATCTTGGCCCCTGGTCACACACCACCAAATCTGGGGGAACGCTCACCAGAGGAAATGGAGGCTGACCAAGTTTAATCATTTCCTTTTTCATTTCATTTTTACCCATGGGTTCAATAATTCAGTGGAACTGCCGAGGTTTTCGCACCAGTTTTGATGACGTGACACATCTGCTTTATTTGTACTCTCCGGTGTGCCTTTGTCTTCAGGAGACAAAGCTTAAACCATCGGACCTGCTTTCAGTTCGAGGCTACAGTGCATTTCGGACAGACCACTCGTCTGGAAATATAGCCTGTGGGGGTGTCGCTATTCTCGTTCCTCACAGGGTTCCGGTATCTTCCGTCGCGGTTTCCACAACTGTGCAGGCCGTGGCGGTTCGTATTTCTATGCCTGTGCCTCTTACTGTTTGCAGTGTTTATCTACCACCGGATGAGGATGTTAGCGTCTCTGTTCTGGAGAGCTTGATTGATCAGCTGCCCTTTCCCTTCCTTCTTTGGGTGACTTTAATGCTCATCATCCTTTGTGGGGTAGTGTCAGCGCCAGCGCTAGAGGTCGTCGCATAGAGTCTCTTCTGTGCTCGGCCTCTGTGTGCCTTTTAAACACCGGTGCTGACACTTACTTCCATGAGCCGACAAGATCTTTCAGTGCGATCGATTTGACCTTGGGTTCACCATCGATCATTGCTGACTGGTCGTGGACGGTGTGTAAGGATCTCCACGGGAGCGACCACTTCCCAATCGTCCTCTGGCACCATGCAAACGTGCCATATTCTGCCTCCCGCCCACCTCGATGGAGGATGGATTGTGCCAGATGGGAGGTCTTCACATCGTCCGCGGTGATATCTTCTGAAATGGTGACCCAAGAGTCAATCGACGCAGCTGTACTTAAAGTCACAACTTGTATTCTTCAGGCAGCTGATCTTTCAATTCGTAAGACATCTACGAAGCTCCCCAGAATTCCGAAACCTTGGTGGAACCCTAAATGCGCAGCGGCTAGGAGAGCTCAACACAAGGCCTGGTCTACTTTTCGGCGTTATCCAACCGAGGCTAATCTCGTTGCTTTTAAACGTGCTAAATCCTATGCTCGGTTGGTGCGTCGACGTAGCAAGAGGGAGTCTTGGATCCAGTATGTATCATCTCTTACCTCACGTGCCAATTCGAAAACTGTGTGGGAAAGGATTCGTAAGATCCGGGGAACCTACAGTTCACACCAGATTGCCATTCTCGAGAGTAACGGCTGCACATATGCTGACGTCGGGGAGATTGCAGACTGTCTGGGGGAGGCGTTTGCCTCCGTTTCGAGTGATCTGGCGTATCCGGCCTCCTTTCATAGGATTCAGTCCTCCGCGGAACGCCAGAGAATCTCTTTTGCGCCGTATACCGACACTGGTTATAACTCCCCCTTCAGCATGTGTGAACTTCGGGTGGCTCTGCATCGGTCCGGGGCTACTTCTGTCGGTCCCGATGACATCCACTACGACATGCTCCGTCATCTCTCCCAGTCGTCTCTCGAGAACCTTTTAATCTTATACAACCGCATCTGGTTAGAACACAGTTTCCCGGAGTCTTGGCGAAAGGCTTTTGTTCTACCTTTTCCGAAGCCTGGCAAGGATCCTAAGTCTCCCTCTAGTTATCGCCCAATTGCTCTCACTAGCTGTCTGTGTAAAGTTCTCGAACGCATGGTTAACTCACGATTAATTCATTTTTAGAACATCATCAATTACTTTCACCATCACAAAGCGGTTTTCGGCGTCATCGTTCACCTCACGATCATCTCCTGCACCTTGAGACATCTGTGCGCGAGGCGTTCGTGCGTAGGCAGCACCTGGTTTCTGTATTCTTTGACATCGAGAAAGCCTATGATCGTGCGTGGCGGCACGGGATTATCCGTGACCTCCACGCATGCGGATTGCGAGGGAATCTTCCGACCTTTATTGTAAATTTTCTTCGCAATCGGGTGTTCCAGGTGCGCCTGGGTACGACGCTATCTGCAACATTCCATCAAGAACAAGGTGTTCCTCAAGGTTGCATTTTATCTGTCACATTGTTCATCCTTCGCATTAATTGTCTCCTCACAAATCTTCCTCCTGCGGTTTCGGCTACTGTGTATGTCGATGACTTGCACATCTTCTGCTCGTCATCGAGCATGCGTTTCATTGAAAGGCAGTTGCAGTCTAGTATTAATCAGATTTTTAAAGCGGCAAATAGCAATGGTTTCGTTCTTTCTCCCGACAAGACAGCGTGTGTTCATTTCTGCCGGAGGCGTGGCCTCCATCCTGACCCCGAGCTGTATTTGGACCGTGCAGCCATTCCAGTTTTGCCGGAGACCAAGTTCCTTGGACTGACCGTCGACCGTGCGCTTACGTTCCGTGTGCACGTTCGGCGGCTCAAGATTTCCTGTCTGCGTGCTCTTTCTATTCTAAAAATCCTTTCGAGAGTTTCGTGGGGCGCAGACAGGATCTCTTTGTTTCGCATTTACCACTCCTTAATTCGGTCGAAACTGGATTACGGCTGTATCGTGTATGGCTCGGCTCGTCCTTCCGTTCTCCGGCCTTTGGACGCTGTTCATCATCAGGCACTGCGTCTTTGTACGGGAGCATTTCGAACATCTCCGATTCCCAGCCTTTACGCTGATGCGAACGAACCATCGCTTGAATTACGCCGTCTGCAGCTGTCTGTCCACTTTTACTTAAAACTTCGGTCTCTTCCAGACCATCCTTTGTACGGTGCAGTTTTCCATCCTCAGCATGCTCGTTTATTTGCGAACCGGCCCTCGTGCGTTCCAACCTTCGGTCTTCGTATGGCGGCCGTAGCTCGTGATGCAGGGCTCGACTTGTCGCTTGTTGCAGCGATCAGGGGCTTTGGGGATCCTCCATGGCACCCACTTGGTGTCATGGTTGATACCACCTTTACGTCTTTCGACAAATCCTCAACCCCTGCGTCAGTGTACCAGCAGCTCTTCGCTGAGCATCGTGCCCTCAAATCTGAATACACTCCCATTTTCACTGATGGCTCCAAGATGCATGGAGTCGTTGGATCCGCAGCTGTCTGTGTTGATGACGTGTCAGTAGCGGATCCCAGCTGGGGCCACGGTGTTTTCGGCGGAGATGCATGCTGTGTATCTTGCACTTCTTCATGTTCAGTCGAGTTCTCATCATAGTGCTATGGTCTATACGGATTCATTAAGTGTCCTGCAGTCTTTGTCATCGCTGGACTATTGTAATCATCCTTTTCTTTTGAACGTACGAGGGCTTCTTCGTTCCTTGCTCGAGGCCGGTGTCCAGATTCAATTCGTCTGGATTCCTGGGCATGTTGGAATCTCGGGTAACGAGTGTGCTGATGCGGCCGCTAGATCTGCTTCCTCTTTGGTCGTCACACCCTTGCCACTCTTTCATCGCGATTTTCGATTTCTTGTTCGTGATCATATCAAACGAACGTGGCAGGGTCTGTGGGACCAACAGGTTGAAAATAAACTGCATCGTATAAAACCTATTCTCGAAATCTGGAACTCCTCATCTCGTCGGAACCGTAGGGAGGAAGTGGTGCTTGCGCGTCTCCGCATTGGGCATTGTCGTTTCACTCACCGCTTTTTGCTGTGTGGCGACACTGCGCCGATGTGTGAGACGTGCAACTGCCGACTCACCGTCACTCATCTTTTGTGTACCTGTGTTCGTTTTCGTGATGTACGTTTTCATTTCTTTCATTCTCATTTGTTGAACGAGGACGCCGCTACACTGCAGCGGCTCCTCAATGACCACTGCAATCCTGTTGTTGTTTTTTCATTTTTTAAGCAAATTGACTATTTTAAACGTATCTAGATTTTAGCCCTATCATTATACTCATTTTTCAGTTTTACTGAATCAGCTAGATTTTAATATTTGTATCATGTTTTTAGTACTGTTTGTTTCATTATCTTTTTTAGCCCTTTCATCGTTCTCATTCTTCAGTTTTATTTGATCAGCCATATTTTAAGCTTCATCGCACGTTTTTAATACTGTTTGTTTGTCTGTCTGTCTTGTAGTTTTTACCGTATTCATTTCCATCTTTCACCTTTACCGCTTCATCCTGTTTTTAGCCTTGTGTACTTATTTTATTGATTTTGTTCTCTTTTGATGTCTTTTGTTTGGCGCTCTTTGGCCAACCATGGCCCTTGCGCCAATAAAATCAATGAACCAACCAACCGAAGTGTGTAGAAGTTTAGCAGAAATTTGTGCGATACTTCCACTTAGTACTGCATGTTGTGAGGTGGGATTCAGTTTTTTAAAAAGAATACAAGGGGATTGGAGGAACAATTTGTCTGTTGAAACTTTAAATGCTCTGATGACAATTGAAATAGAAGGGCCACAAGAAGAGATTTTTAATCCACGGTCAGCAGTTATAAAGTGGTATGATGACAAAGTCAGACACCCTGAGTGTAAACCATATGGGAAGAAACCTGAATTAGAATATCAGTGAAATATATTCATGTGGTATGAGAATTTATTAGAAATTAATAATAAAGATAGTCACTAAACTTATCTAAGATTCTATTCATTATTCAAAAAGGTAAATCAAAATATTTATACACATATTTAAATTTCTGTGTAACTTTATTAGAAAATAAGTTACGATGTGATTTAGTTTTACTTGCTAGTGATGCAAATGTTTTGCTAGCAAACTATTTGGTCACTAGCAAAATTTGCTAGTGAGCAAAAAAGATGAAATCTTGCCCTGAGTGAGACGCACAGATTTTAAAGTATTCAGTTTCATGGCAGATGGTGAGAAAATTTCGTCTTTATTGTGCATTTTAAAGATTTTTACTGTAATATTTACGTGCAAGTACGACGTTGTGAACAGAAGCTGCGACAGACCTAACACAAATTTGCTGCGACGACATCAAGCTTTGATCTGCTGAAACGATGTTCTCGTTCCGGTGGCCATTTTGCTGGCGGAAGAGTACAGGACGAAGGAGGAACGTTCTTGCCAGGAAAGCAATCCAATTTGTAGTGTTACCTTACATAAAATAGTTCATTTCTGTCGCAGTTTTTCAAAACACGTGGTGGCAGTTGCTTCGTTCTTACGCCTATGATTCCCTATTATAAAATAGAAGGTATGTAGATGCCTTCCTTCTATGAAAGCATTAAAGTAGAGGCCGCATTCTTTCCAATGGAAGTTGCATGGCATCAAAAAATCGAAAATCGAAGTTTTGCTCCTTTTGACAGCATTGCAATTCATTTAAATTGGATTACAAAAAAAAAAAAAGAAAAAAATACTCAAAGTGAGTTCATACATTGTGCATCAAAGAATCATATGTGGAAAAAAACAAGAAATTCTCAGATTTCCTCTTCAGTATGCAATGAATTATTTCCTTTCAGTGAGCATCAGGGTTCGCCAAGGTGGGCCCAGTTGAAAAAACCCACCTGGGTTTTTTCAAAATTAGATTCTATTTTTGCTTTCACAATGTTCTAAATTTAATCACACCCAATATAATATTTTCTTTTACAAGTGTGACATTTATTTTGACCAACCAAGTTCATGCATTACCTACTGAGAGATGGCTGATTAAATTTAGGAAAGAGACTGTGTAGCTGTTTGACTGGCGCGTGGGGAGGGGCTTTTTTTTTTTTTTTGTAAACAGTTAGTCATTAATTCTTCCATCTGTAGGATATAACCATTAGCTGTTTTTGACTAGCTCTTGTAAAATGTAAAAAATTTACTTTCTGAGCTCTTCGCTAAATATGTTACTGAAAAATTTTTTGTCTGATAATGCGGAGGGGGGGGGGTTATTTGCAAATTTTCAGCAATTGTAACATTTGTAATTACCCCATATATTGGACACGTGTCCGATATTGTAAGGTTTAAATTAACGGGCAACAGTGTAATAATACATTTAGGGCAACTTACCATTTCATGGTCTTGCTCCCAATTTGATATTTCCAGCACGTGAGTTGTGATCACAATGTCGCTTGTTTCTAGAGGTAGCATGGGGCTCTTCACTTTTGTCGGCTGAAGTCATTCACTTAATTCAATTCAATTCTGTTCTTGGTCGTGCTGGAAATGTCAAATTGGGAGCAAGACCAAATGGTAAGTTGCCCTAAATGTATTGATTGTGACAGTTTTTTTTAATAGCATTAAACTAACTGCTAAATTTTCAGTTTTTACCACTTTCGTAAATGTTCTGTGTTGATATTACCAATTCACACAATCATAATGATTAAGAATAGAACCAGATTTAAAAGCAACTATTGTTGTTTGTTTCATCAGTAAGATTTAGATATTCCTTTTCCATGCACCATTTTATTTACGCTTTCCAACCGTAGGTTGTAGAAGCGTATATGCTCCAGCTTTGTCCGTCCGTCTGTCTGTCTGCACGATAACTCGCGTAAAAATGGTTCAATTTCGATGAAATTTCAGTAAATGATAGGGGATCACCTGGGGACGAACTCTATTGAAAATGGGTGAAATGGGGTCAAAGGTCAGGACATAGGAGCGGGATCCATTCCATTGCCCTTATGTGTCATAACTTGCGTAAAAATGGTTCGATTTCGATGAAATTTTAGTATGTGGTAATGGACCACCTGGGGACGAACTCTATTGAAATTGGGCGAAATGGGGCCAAAGGTCAGGACATAGGATCGGGATCCATTCCATCACCCTTATGTGTTATAACTTACGTAAAAATGCTTTGATTGAGACATAACTTTATCATGATGTTCCGGAAGTATGCTTTAATGGTTCTGTTGAATATCATCAAAATGGGGTCAAAGGTCAGGTCATAGGAGCAAGATTTATTCTACAGCCATTATCCTCATAACTTGAGTAATGATTTCTGGTATGTTGGAAAGCGAATCATAATAAATGCATCGCATGATTTTAATACTAACTTGTTCTTAATCGTCAACCTTGTACTGGATTTTTAAAATTTCCTCTCTCCTGCTATAAATGTTGTCACTTTAATTTTTAATCACACCTTTGTATGCACCCCTCCCCCTTTTGCAGTGGATTTGTTGTGATTTGATGAATCTATGGAAAATGAAAAATGTCGAAAAAAACACTAAAGTGAATTTGCTGAAGCGAAAACAGTGAACAAGTGATACATTTAACACAGTGAAAAGGAAAGAAAAATAGCAATGTACTTCCTCATTATTCAACAGACTTTTGGGGAATGTTTAACAAAATCTCGAATCATTTTTATAACAAAAGAGACAGATCACAGACTATCTGTGTGTTTCTGTTGGGTGCAGATTATACAAAAGTGCAGAGAAACTGGCTTTTTTTTTATTATTCATAACTATTGAATGCAAATATGTACATAACAATTTTTGTACACACTCTTCGCACCTTAAATATTTTTATATATCACTTAGTTTTAAAAAATATGAACTAATAAAATATGATAAATTGGAATTTCCAGTAGTTTTTCAAGTAAATTCCAGCTATGAAATTAAAAATCCAAAAAGATAGAAAAAATCCATGTGGGCTGTTTTGTTTTTTTTCAAAGCCCAGGGTTTTTCATACCCTGGTAAGCATAGTGACAACCTGGATCATTCGGTAATTAAAGCACCGTCAGTTACACGATCAGGAAGTTTAAAAACTTTATCAAGTTCAAAAGATTATTACACACATTAGATCTTTCGATCCCACATTGCGATCATCATGCTTTTAACATCTGGTGATGATCCCAATGTGGGATCGAAAGATCTAATGTGTTTTTTTTAACTTTATAAAGTTTTTAAACTTCATGATCGTGTAACTGATGGCACTTTAATTACTGAATGATTCAATGTCTAAAAAGCCATTCGTGCCATTCAATCAAAACTACTCAAATGACTACCGTCTGTGCACGATTAAAATAAGAATAAAAACCTATAAAACTTTTAATGGATATAGATAAAACCTTACATATAAGATCTTTTGGATCGTAAAATACGATCCATCATCAGATGTTACAAGTGCTGGCAATACACAAAATATATATATGCGCAACGGGAACAGCCTTCAACATAATTAGCGTGGTTGCTAGGAGGAGTCAACATAATCCAAAATTTGATTGGATATTGTAGTTGTTGGAGTCAGAGTTGTTTGTACAGGAATACCTCGGGGAACAATGGTGGGTATAATCAGGAAGTGCCGATTTCCAAGGAAGCGGTATGAGTTCCGGTGGGTTATCGTTGCACACCCTATCCCCGAAAGAATGAATGAAAATGCTTTCTGTAAACCTGAGGTGTGATCTGAACATTGGAACATTCAGTACAAAAATATGATCCCAAACTGGAACGTGGGAGCCCTGGCTGACTAAATGTGACATCGCGATCGAATTTGCTTTCATTCTTATGTCAAACTTACGTTCAGCCAACCTAGTCCTGAGAGTCCGAAAAGTAGATCCTATGTATACTTTTTCTGTATCCGTGGGCAGCACAGGCTCCAACGGTATCAGGTATACTCCATGCTTATGTGTTAAGTCCACTGAATCATGATCGCTCTTGATGGAAGAGAGTAAGTTAATAGTTCATTCCCCAAAATTAATGAGATGTCTTTTACAGATCCTTTTTAGGGCAAACGTTATCCTAGGATCATACATGACTGATCCTACAAATGTCTTTGATGGTCGCTTATTGACTGGTTGTAATGTAGATAAGTTATTCATTCTTCTGTAGTCTCAAGCAGTCCATACACCATCTGTGCAGTATATCCATGTTCCTCAGCAATACCAACTATCTTGCCGATTTCTTGACGGCGTAGAAGCTAAGTTGCCGAGTGGGTAGAAGAGCGTCTCAAGAGATAGGTGATGGCCGATGTTTTTTGACACCAGTGATGAGCCGATGAATATGGAATAATTGACGTACACGAATCCAATTTCCTGAATACTGAATAAGTCACTTGGTTAGAATGAGGGTTACGGACCAACCATAAATCTAAAAAGGCTAAAGTGTTGTTGTCCTCAATTTCAACTGTAAAATCAATTGACTCATATTGACTGGACATTTGAAAAACGAATACGTCAAGGTCCTCCCTTGAATGGGGCCAAAACATTAGCACATCGTCATAATATAGTAATGGTCTGTAGTCAGATTCTCTTAGGACCTTTTCTTCTAAATTCTGCATAATAACTTCTGCTAGAATTGGGCGCAGGGGTGATCCCATCAGGGCCCCTCCTGTTTGTCTGTAAAGAACCTGATTGTACTTGAAATAGGCCCTCCTGTATATTAGCTTAAGAGTCTCCATTACAACATTTGCCTCCGAATCGAACGCTATCCCCATAGAGGTTAGCTTGTCTCTTATAATATCATGAACCAACTCCACCGGAACACTGGGAAAGATAGAAGTGACGTCCAGTGATACTAATATGTAACGTAGGTTCATGTTATTAACAGATTTGATTCTGTCGATTACCTGTTGAGTACTGGACACTGAATATCTTGAGGCCTCTGTTAATGGTTTTAAGTATTTAGCTATGGCACTTTCTCGAGGCCTAGTTGGACTTCTTCTGGCAGATACCAAGGGGTGGATTGGGTGGCCATCTTTGTGTAACTTCAATTGTCCAAATAGTTCAGGGACTCTTGGCCCAGAAACTGAAGTTAGGCTTGATTTTATACTCTTGAGACGCGCTTTTACCCACTCGGTAACCCAGCTTCTACCCCGTCAAGAAATCGGCAAGATAGTTGGTATTGCTGAGGAACATGGATATACTGCACAGATGGTGTATGGACTGCTTGGTAGACTACAGAAGAATAACTTATCTACATTACAACCAGTCAATAAGCGACCATCAAAGACATTTGTAGGATCAGTCATGTATGATCCTAGGATAATGTTTGTCCTAAAAAACATATCTGTAAAAGACATCTAATTAATTTTAGGGAAAGAACTATTAACTTACTTTCTTCCATCAAGAGCGGTCGTGATTCAGTGGACTTAACACATAAGCATGGAGTATACCTGATACCGTTGGAGCCTGTGCTGCCCACGGATACAGAAAAGTTATACATAGGATCTACTTTTCGGACTCTCAGGACTAGGTTGGCTGAACGTAAGTTTGACATAAGAATGAAAGCAAATTCGACCGCAATGTCGCGTTTAGTCAGCCAGGGATACCACGTTCCAGTTTGGGATCATGTTTCTGTACTGAACGTTCCAATGTCCAGATCACACCTCAAGTTTACAGAAAACATTTTCATTCATTCTTTCGGGGATAGGGTGTGCAACAATAACACACCGGAACTCATACCGCTTCCTTGGAAATCGGCATTTCCTGATTATACCCACCATTGTTCCCGGAGGTATTCCTGTACAAACAACTGTGACTCCAACAACGACAATATTCAATCAAATTTTGGATTATGTTGACTGTTCCTGTTGCGTATATATATATTTTGTGTATTGCCAGCACTTGTAACATCTGATGATGGATCGTATTTTACGATCCGAAAGATCTTATGTAAGGTTTTATCTATATCCATTAAAGGTTTTATAGGATTTTATTCTTATTTTAATCGTGCACAGACGGTAGTCATTTGAGTAGTTTTGAATTATTCTACTCGCACGAAATCAACTCATCTTGTGACAACCTGAATATTGGATTATTTGTTTGAATGATGAATGAACTCCTAAGGGGGAATAATTTATGCTATCCAGGACTTGAAAATTATATGTCGCCTATATGCCCAGGGCATGTAAAAAGTCTGACTTTGTACAAGATAAAAGAAATTGAGGCCGCCACAGTGGAAGCAATGGCTTCTTATCATTCGTCCAAAAGGGGTCCAGGTTCGAATCTCGTTGAGGCATGGATGTTGTGTTTGTTTTACGGCACTGGCTCTCCCCTTCCATGGAACCAGTGGCCCTAAATTAGGGACCGGCGACTGCTTATAGCCAAAACCCCCAAACCCCTGGAGAACAAGCCCCCCCCCCCGCAAACTGCGAAGGGGTGTGACGTCACAGTCAGAGGGCCATAGCAATCCCAGAAGGGGCCAGTGGGCATTTGCATAGTTGCAATGGGGAACCCTATGCAAATGCCCACTGGCCTGTTGTTGTTTTGTTTTTTTTTGTTGTTGTTTTTAACACTGAAGGGAAAAGTGCTGTAGAAATTCATTGGAAAATGAGTACAGTGTACAGTCCGAACTTTATGAGTGAAGGATGTGTGAGAGAGAGAGAGTGGTGTAGAAAATTTAGATATGGGTGAACAGACATGCATGATGAAGGAGATTTGGGCAGGGTTTGCCCGGGTGGGCCCAGTTGAAAAAACCCACCTGGGTTTTTTTTTCAGAATTAGATTCTATTTTTTCTTCTACAATATTCCAAATTTAATCAGCACCCAATAAAATATTTCCTTTTACAATTAGTAGGAATAATGACTAGATTCTCTTTCTTGCCTTCTCAAAGATGATGGTTGACCGATTTTATTATTTAGCAACACAGAACAATTCTTTCAGATCAGCTGACAAAAAAGCAACTGCTCTGAAATAAAATTAAAACAATAATCCTGAAAACAATAAATGGTTGCATATAAATAGCTTTCCACCTATAAAGAGTAACTATAGAATAGGCCAACATTATCTATTCATTCTATAGAAAAAAATAGAGAAACAGATTATAACATACTTAGCTTCTAACTGAAATACTATCTTTAAATGAAATTTGCCTGAGATATTATTTGTGTGCGGCATGTAAACTGCAATGGTTGTTGACTCTTATTTTATACAAAGATAGCCTGAAAATTAAACAATGGTACAAATAATAAAGTATTTTTGCTTTGTGTTTTACTAGAACCTCAAAAGCAGTCTGAAATTATCATAGTTTTGTGACGCACACAATTTTCAAATATGTTCAAACCTCTTGAGTTTTTCTGTAAAACAGCCACATTTAAATAAATAGTGTAATCTCAGGGGTTTTAGCCATAAACAAAACTACCAATCTACAGGAAATTTTGATCCAAAAAGGTATAAACTGAACAAGTTTCGTGGCTTTCGCTATCCCATGCATATTTCGTAATTTATTCCAAACTAGTTAAACACAGAGAAAATTCTCTCAATGGAGGCAGATGAAGCTGGTGCTGAATGTAGGCATACAAAAAAGTTACAAAATCCTGCAGACAATTTTGAATTTGAATTCTTTTCAGACTTTTTGCAATTACTTGCCATCCTTTTATGGAAGAAAACTGGCTGATGACACTTTCTTTCATCATTGATGTTAAGTAACAGTCTGTGTCATTAATTTTGAAACCCATTACACCAGGCAAATACACGGTCGTATCAGAATAATATGACCATCTACCTAATAATGGGATGACACATGACAGTGGTGAGATGGCGTAGTTCGTACTCGTTGAGGGCCTGGAAGGTTGCCCGAGGCACACGTTCCCATTCGGACTGCAGCAGAACATGGAGGTCCTGGAGATGATGTGGCTGTGGGTCGGTACGCTGAACTTGTCGATCTAAATAGTCCCATAAGTGCTCTAGGGGATTGAGGTCGGGCGATTTCGCCGCCCAAGGGAAAACGGAGACATCGCTGTCGTGTTCCTGGAAGTAGTCGTGCACCACCTTAGCGAAGTGACAGAGTGCATTGTTCTTTAGATACCATCACCACCAGGGTAAACGTCCAATGTGAAGGGATGCATGTGGTCTGCAAGAACGGACAGGTAGCCAAAAGGCATCCAGGGACCCATCCAGTGGTACCAGCGGTTCCAGGGCATACAAGGAAAACACCCCCCAGATATGCACACTGCCACCGCTGGCCTGTACTTGACCAACAAGCGTGTCCTAGTGTTGGTTCTCGTGTGTCTGACGCCATGTTCACCACCGCCTGTCACTTCTGTGGAGCAGAAACCTATATTAGTCAGTGAAGGCAACCTTTTTTTCCACTTAGTGTTGTTCACCCTAGAAACTAAAAAGGGCACATTTGTATAAAAAAAAGTGGCATGTTATGTGTGCAACACATTGTAAGATCTTGAAAAAAGGGCACTCTTTGTTATATCTGGAAAAAAAAGGGGACATTTTATGTATTCATAAGCTTTAGATCCCACTATCCCACCTCCTTGAAATCAACCTCTGACCCTGTTCTCATCCTAAGCATAATACCATTACATACAGTGGTGAAGTAGGTATAATTTTTTTAACGAGCTCTATTATTTTTGTAATATATATATATTTTTTTGTATTTAATATTTTTTTATGAAAACCAAAGAATGTAAATTAAAATTGATTTCAATATATTGAAATTGTTTCATTAACAACATTCATTTACTCAATAAGAATCAGATTTATTTTTTCCATAACCAGAACAACATAACGATTTTTTACATTTAGTTTCACTTAAAGCATGTTTTCTCAATCTGTAGTAACATTTTGTTGTATTAAGAGCAAAACAAAAATATTTTAGTTTGTTTAAAGCAAAATTAATGTTCCAAAGACACTACTGTGTGCTCATCATACAGAGGAAACACGACTCAATGGGGGACAAAAGACCGCAACGGAAATTTAAGTTCCCATTTTGAACTTCAATTCTTTTGTTAACAAAAGTAATAATTATTGGTCTTTGTTGATAAGCAGGAAGTGACTAATCAATGCGAAATCATGCACTTTTGGAAAAACTTAATAAAAGCGAGCTGCTGAAGTTGGTTTGTGACGTCAGAGCTCCAGCTGAAGATCAGATGTCCATTATCATTACTTTATGCTCAAACTTCAGTGGGGAGAAAACCTGTCTCCCCTTTCTAGAAGAGTGAATCTATAAATAGATCACACCCACTTATTTACTGAGCAGAGCATTGTTTTTCCTCACGTGCGAGTTGGGTGATAGAAAATGCCTTGCAAATTTATAGGTTTTTGAAAAATGCAAATAAATTCGTTAGTAATGAAAAAATAATTTGACCACCAGACCATATGAAAAGGCAAATTTTCAAGCCTGGTGAATAAAGCAACTTTTCATACCGGCCTCTGTGTTTCATCCAGTTGCCACGCTGTAGTAATGACTGTTTATAGCCCTTTGAGTTGCTCACAGTAGTTGTTAAACCTCCAAATGAAAAACAAATGTTGCAATTTCTACGAGATCTCGTTAACTGTAAGGTTTGTGGGTATTTACACGAAGTAAGACAGTTACACGGGTACGTTTGTGATTGTGGGCGTGGCAAGCTGCGGAACAGCAAGGGCCATACAAGACTAAGGGCAGGGTAAAAATTAGGGAAGGGCTGGCATTTTACCATCCAGAAAGGAGGCAGGGCGAATTTTAACATGTCAAAAATGAGCAGGGCGCTGCGCCCTGCTAAAACGACCTAGGGAGAACACTACCACTGTCCAATGATGGTAGTCCCATGCGAACTGCAGACATAATTGCCAATGACCCTGGGTTAACATGGGTGCCTTGACGCAGCGTCAGCTCTGGAGACCCATGCGCAACAGGGTTCGCTCTACTGTTGTGGCAAGCTGCGGAACAGCAAGGGCCATACAAGACTAAGGGCAGGGTAAAAATTAGGGAAGGGCTGGCATTTTACCATCCAGAAAGGAGGCAGGGCGAATTTTAACATGTCAAAAATGAGCAGGGCGCTGCGCCCTGCTAAAACGACCTAGGGAGAACACTACCACTGTCCAATGATGGTAGTCCCATGCGAACTGCAGACATAATTGCCAATGACCCTGGGTTAACATGGGTGCCTTGACGCAGCGTCAGCTCTGGAGACCCATGCGCAACAGGGTTCGCTCTACTGTTATCTGGGACATGTACTTGGTTACCCCAGCATTCATTTGCGTGGTCAATTGCTGTGCTGTTGCGTGTAGATTGCCCTTTACAAGTTGATCGAGGTGACCTTCTCCTCTGGGGTTGACGGCCTTTGGGGCTCCACAGTTATGATGTCAGTAGGTACTTTGTGTGCTGGTGGTCCAATCTTGGTACACCCTTACTACTGCACCTTACAGACAGCCCCCAAAGTCTGCTGTTTCTGAGATGCTTCCATCCTTGGCGCAGTAACCAATGATCTTTCTTATTTGAACATCCATCAAATCACTACATCTACCCATTGTGCTCACGTTATACACTGTGGCTCATCTGTCCTGGTCAGCCGCTTATATCTCTGTGTGGTTGACCTTGTCACATGCACTCTGTGACACGCCTGGGTGAGTACAGTGATTTCGGGGGTGGTCATATTATTCGACTGTGTAATCAGGGGGAAATTTGGATAGCCACTCTTCTGCAATACTCTCCTGTTCTTGGTTACATTTCTTACCTCTGTATTTTGGATCCATGAGGTTTGCTAGAAAATGTGGTGCAAGAATTGCTTGTTCAAATCTTTTTTAAATCTAAATGGTAGGGCTGCAAGATTTCTTCTTGTAGTAAATCCGGCTATATTTGAACTGAAACAGACATTGTATTGTGTCTCTCTCTGAAGTGTGTCCAGTGTGCTAGCAACAATGGATAACTGCTTTTCCAGATTTATAGCTTAACAGTAAATGCCCATTTTATCCAAGATTTTTTAAATAGATTGATAAAATTCCTGAATATGCTCTTAAGATATTTCTCCGTATTTGTGACAATTGCCCACAAATGTTTTAACACAATCAAGATTAAAGTTGCACCTTGTTTCGCTAGGTAGTTGTGGCATTAAGCCAGACTTTTCTTTGAACTATCTGTGTGGTTGATGTAGGCCTACATTACGAAAATATTTTTGCACCGCCACAATCTGCTTTAAAACAGTCTTTGGGGAAGCATCTTTTTCTAACAAATTCAACAGATGTGCTGAGCATCCATATGTTATGAGAGTTGGATATCTTTCATTTAAAAGTTTCCACATATTTATCATTTTGCTTTTCTCTCAGTTACAACAGCAAAAACAGGTTTTCCAAATTTTTCTTCACTCCTTTATGGCCGCCTCTAATTTAGAAGCACAATATTTTGATGTTTTCTTTTCGGATCTAGTATCATCAGCATACAGCAAAAAAACTCTGTTCCGGTATGGACACTAATGGGACATTCCACGTCAGATCAATAAAAAAAAATAAGTTTTTGACCTCACCATTTCTGATTTTGATGAAATTTGGTGTGAAGCACACATATGACAAGGTAAATAATTCTGCCAATTTTCAGATTTTTGTTTTGAAAATTGTCCAAGATACACACATAATAAAAATCGAAATTTTCGTAAAAAATGACAAACTCGCACACTTATAAATGGCTGTAACTGTTTTCCTAATTGTAGTACAGTGACAACTGAAACAGCTGCAAAGCTAAAGCATTGAGCTTTCTATAGATACCATACATGACCTTCTTACAACAGATTAAAGTTTCAAGGTCATCCACTGTGACCTTTGACCTTGAATATCTCAAAACATGCCATCTTAAAAAATTACGAAAAAAATATATTTTATTGCTACAACATTCTTCTACCCATGTGCCAGATATTAGGCTGGCACCGCTATGGCAAGGCAGTGTAGGATTAATAGGAGTATATGTCCTCCAGGTTAGGTTCGGACAAATGTACAATAACTGTTTTCCAGATGCATGTATGTATTAATTTCACAATGTGTTACAGGTTATATTAGTGGTGTACACATACAAGTGAACCGCTTGGTTAATAAGGTTGCAAACCAAAAGAATGTGATGCCATCTTGCTAGTGACCATCTCTATTTCACTTCTCTCCATAAAATATGTCCGACCTGTTGCTGTTCATAAGTCAACCTTCGTAATGACCGCTGTTTTATCCACTTCTAATATATCTGGCTTCTGTGGGTATGTGAAAGACACTGAAGGTCCATGTGGGTGCAGAAAACTTATCTTAACTTGTTCTGTATGAATGTTCACATCCAAAACACAACCAACCCACCACTGGTTATCATACTCAACAATAACATAGCCACGAATATCCTCCAGATCCAGTTCTATTGGATTTAGCAATACTGACTCAACCTTGTATTCAGTTGAGTTTGAATACATCTTGGTTTTAATAGCTGTGCGGCTTACTGGTATTACACAGTGAAGTTTTTGAGTACCAGGAATTGGTCGAGCACTAGCATGACATATCTCGAGGAACTCCTTGTGGTTCTCATAGTCCTTGTCCGTGCTGTATTTAAAATGGCACGAAATAATGTTTCTGGAAACCCAATCATACAGTTGTCACTGTGTCATAATTTGGTCATTGTATGAACACTGAAGGCTGGCATGTGCAGCTAAACTCTTAATGGTTCCTGCCACGCCATCACATGGCCCCTTTCCATGTGAGGTGGCAAAGAAATGCCACTCAGCTGTGATACCAAAATCTACATCATTTTGGCACAGATTGACAAAATTCTTCCTGTTCTTATACTGTGAGGCTGCACCGTCTGAAAAGTAATAGATGTGTTCTACTTTCTTGTCAAAATGTGATGATATAAACTGCAACAATTGGCTCTGGGAAAAGGTGAACAATACTGATAGTGTCATGCTTAAGACATTCTGAGATGACAAGAAAAGAAACATGATCCAACTGAAGTGTGTGTGAACTTTTGTAGTACACGACGAAAGGGTTAATAGTAGCTTGGGAATTGTTCCAGTGGTATCCTTGGACTGCATCCTGCAGTGTGAAGGAATAATTCTCAGCAAAATTGCACAACACAACACACTGATTATCATCAAGGTTTTCTTTCAGATTTGACAGAAAGTATGACTGCTGAATAGCTATAAAAGAATGTGGCAATAGCAATTTCACTTTTGATTCAAAGGTCTCAAGGAATTCTTCTACAATGTTACCGACTGTCATAAGTGTTGTGCGATCAGTTGTAGTCCACAATTTATATACAATTTCATCAATCCCATTCATGGTGAATAAGCTACTTATTTGCTCTAGTAAGTGTGCTATACCAGGACAAGAATCACACTTGAAGAAGAAGCATTCTGGAAGAGGAGGGTTACAAGTTATTCTTGCAAGGCAATCTTTTTATGTCCTAACTGGTAATTCATCATTACGAGTTAAGTCTTGCAATTTGCACCCTGCTAGCATAAGTTTTACATTTTCATGAGCAACAACACACACAGACACAGTGTGTTCCACTTGCACCAGCCAGCACACAATTCTTTGGGCGTAAACCACAGAACTTTGAAAACCCTACTTTGACATTAGGATTCTTGTCTTTAAATCCTTGAAATATCTCTTTCAAATTTCCTAGAATAAGACGTTTCTGTTTTTGTACTTTTGATCCTGATTCCATCATTGCAACAAAATCTTTTTTCCTGGTAAACAACGGCTCACTTCATCACTATTATGGTATGCAATAACGTTTTCAACTGTGCTGTCACTGAGAGTTTTCCTAGGCCTAGGATTTGGAGTTGCTAAAATACCCTGCTCTTCCACAAGATTTTTAGACTTTCGTGCCATGTAATATGTTACACCAAATTCTTCCTGAATTTTACGAATACTCCAGGTTCTAGGTAATATTGTTAGTATTTGGACTTTAACACTGCTAGAGTCTGTTTCTTGAAATTCTTCTTTCAACTGTGAAATCATGACCGATTCATCAGACACTGTCACAGGATTATCACATTCTGGAACACCTATGTAGTCTTTTATCACTTCACCAATTTTCTGATATTTCTTCTTACTGTACTGTCCAACACCTAATCTTTTTTTTTTTTTCACAGGAGATTTGCCTAGAGAAAGTAACGTATTCATTCAGACTATCCAAAGTTGTCTCTCTGTCAGTCCATATCTCACTCTTCACCACTCCTTCTGAATTATCTTCACTTAACAGAGGTTGTTCTGCCTCTGCATCTGTTTCAATTATACATGAAGGACCTGGCATTTCAGAGATAGATTTTCTGCATGAACTACATATTTTCTGTTCTAATGTTATATTTGGACATTTCTGAACCATTCAAGGCTGTACTTTTCTCAGATTCTTTCTAAACCTTGTGTGTCCACTTTTACCCAGAGGATTGCAACAAAAAATTTGACTTTTAAAGTCCATTTTGGTTAATGAAACTGCACCTGCAAAAAAAATGTTAAATAAATATAGTTTGATAAAAAGAAATTGATTAAATAAAAATAACAATAAAGATAAAATAAAATAACAACTAAACAGTTAACAATGTTACAGATAAATTGATAACCACACACTCACAAGCTCAGAATTGAAATAACAGCAAATGTAAAATGGTGTACCAGTAAGATTTCTCATTGGCTGTAATAAGAAGCCTTTGCCATTGGCTTTAATAAGAAACCCTGTCATTGGCTCTAATAAGAAGCTTTGTCATTGGCTAAGAAGCAGCCCTGCCATTGGCTAAAATGGGTGGAGTTTCAATCTCTGATCTCAAAGATTTGTTGACATTATTTACTGCTGAAAATTGTGTCTATCAAGTAAAATTGCTGTCACATAGCATATTTCTGATAAATCTGTTGATCTGTTATAATATATACACGTTTCATGTATAATAAACACAAATCCTCAACGTAAGAAATATTTATTGCATGGTATGTCTCTGTGCCTTACATACAGAAGGGTGCAGCATGACACTCCTATTAATCCTACACTGCCTTGCCATAGCGGTGCCAGCCTAATATCTGGCACATGGGTAGAAGAATGTTGTAGCAATAAAATATATTTTTTTCGTAATTTTTTTAAGATGGTATGTTTTGAGATATTCAAGGTCAAAGGTCACAGTGGATGACCTTGAAACTTTAATCTGTTGTAAGAAGGTCATGTATGGTATCTATAGAAAGCTCAATCCTTTAGCTTTGCAACTGTGTTTGAATTGTCACTCTACTACAATTAGGAAAAAATTTACAGCCATTTATAAGTGTGAGAGTTTGTCATTTTTTACAAAAATGTCGATTTTTATTATGTGTGTATCTTGGACAATTTTCAAAATAAAAATCTGAAAATTGGCAGAATTACTTACCTTGTCATATGTGTGCTTCATACCAAATTTCATCAAAATCAGAAATGGTGAGGTCAAGAAGGTGATTGATCTGACATGGAATTGCTCTAATAGCTTGGACTGACTCATTCTTCACACTGCACCACCATCTATGGTGAGAGTTAAAGTGCCTAATTTTATTTTTCTGACAGCAGAGATTCAGTTTCTTCTGCTGCAGTATCACACAGTTTTCCACCAATGGCTTTTGCTGAGGGTAATTGATGTCCAGGTCTCAGTGTTTCAATCATAATTTTAAACTGATCCAATTCTGCTGCATTGAATGGTATGTTAGCAGCATGAGAAAAAAATAGTCACTGTTTTATCAAGAGATTCCTTTTGCCCTTTTATGCTTTTAAGACGTAATTTACTCATTGATTGTCACTTTTGTGTTTTTTTTTTTTTTTTTTTTTTTTTTTTTTTTTGCAACAGTACTTGAAAAAGCCCAATAAAACCCCCAAAAAAAACAAGTGGCCTGGGTTTTTTTTTAAAAGCCCGGGTTTCTTCAAAACCTGGATTTGGGTCGGCAATGCGTGGTGACTGATGAACTTGTTCAAAGTGCGTGAAAGACATCGCTTCACAATATCGGAGCTGTCATAATTTTCCTCAAATTCCTCTAGCTGTTCTGTATGAGATCATTACAGGTAGGCTAGGCTACCATAAGTTCTATGCCAGATGGGTGAAAAAAACTCTTACCAATGTGAAAAACATGAAAAGAATGGGATTGGCTTTGACATTTTTGCAGCATTACAGCAAAGTTGGAGATGCATTTCTTGACCATATGCGATGGGTAATGAACTGTGTGCTCAGTTCGTGAATGTCGAACGCAAAGAGCAATCAAAGCAGTGGATGCACACCCATTCACCAAAGAAGCCCAAAAAGTGCAAACAAACGTTTTCACGCTAAAAGCTGATGGCAACCATTTTCTGGGGTCAGAAAGGAGTGCTTCTGGCTGACTTCACGTAACCAGGAACCAAAATAAAGGCAGAGAGAATTATAGGTTTGTCTTGGTGATATATCCGTGTGTGCAGATTGTTTTCATGCTGATGACACTGTCCTGTTAGCAGAGAGCAAAAGTGAGTTGCAGAGTATGTTGTCTCGAATGTACGAAGTTTGCATGAAATTCAAACTGAATATAAATTAGGGAAAAACCAAAGTTATGGTTTTGTGAGAGTAGTACTGAATGTAATATATGTCTTAATGGCACAGTGATTGACCAGGTGAATGAGTTTGTGCATTTAGGAATCATGTTTGACAGAGAGAACAAATTGGATATTAAAATTAGTAGGCGAGTGAATTCTTCATTGAAAATCATGGCTGCTTTGAGAGGGTTTCACAGAAATGATGGGTTCTCAAAAGAGTCCTGCATGGCTGTATATGAAAATGTAATTGTTCCTGCTCTGACGTTTGGCAGTGAAACCTGGGTACTACAGAAGAAACGTAAAAGTTGTTTGTGTGCTGGAGAAATGCATTACTTACGTGGCAAGACACGTTCTGATTGTGTGAGGAATGAAGATGTGTTGCAGTTGCATAATGTGAAGCAAAATGTTGTTAGCAAGGGGGAGACTAATATGCTTTGGTGGTTTGGCGATGTTGAAAGAATGAGTGATGAGATGCTTACAAAGATAATCTTTTTAACCCAAGTGGCAGGAAGGAAAGGTAGAGGAAAGCCAAGGAAGTCATGGGAGGATCAGATTCAGGAGTGTGCATGAGAAAAAGATTGAGTATGAAGTATAGAAGATCTTGTGTACTGCGTGTGATGGATGTCAGTGAAGCCCGAGTTGTATGTCAAGATTGCTGTAAACGGAGAAGTTTGTTACAGCAACACTAAGTAAAAATTTTCTGGTAGTTTGTATTTCTTTGTGGAGCTAACCTCTGAATATCAGAGAACAGCTTAGAGATATGTATGTATGTATATGTATGTATGATAATTATAGGTACTATGAAACACTAAGAAAATTGTGTGGGGCTATTCAGAATAACAGGAGAGGAATGCTGACATCAGGCATTGTGCTTTTCCATGACAACATACAGCCACACATGGCTGTACTCACATGAGCACTGCTGGAGCATTTCGGTTGGGAGGTGTTCAACCATCCTCTATTATAGCCCAGACCTGGCACAAAGTGATTACCACCTCTTCACCCACATGAAAGCGTGATTGGGATCCCAGCATTTTCAATGAGTAGAAGAATGGCGTCCAGTCATGGCTGAGCTCCCAGGTGGCAACCTTTGATGCAGGGTTATGAAAGCTCATACCCTGATATGATAAATGTGTCAATTTAGGGGTGACTACCCCTCCAAAATGACTCCACAACTTAAATCTTGGCCCTCAGTCTCCGGCATCTGGAATGTACCTGGCCAAGGCAGCGGCCAGTGCGACATGAAGGCAGAGGGTGCTAAGAATCCCCGGAGGACCGGACTAGGCTGCCATCTGATGCTGACCTTGGCGACGTATAACGGACGCTCCCTATCTTCTGATTCAAGGCTTCTTGAATTGGAAGAGGAACTACAAAGGATCAAGTGGGACATCGTCGGGCTAAGTGAGGTAAGGAGAAAAGGAAAAGATCTCATTGAACTGAAAAGTGGACATCTCTTCTACTATCGTGGGACAGATACTGGCAGAACTAGTGGTGTTGGATTTATAATAAACAAGAAACTGAAGGATAAAGTTGTAGAAGGTGAAAGTTCCTCTGACAGAGCTGCGCGACTCGTTATCCAACTCTCGAGAAGATACCAGGCTCAGATTATTCAAACTTATGCACCCACCACAAGTCATGCTGAAGAAAAAATTGAAGAATTTTATGAGGAAATTCGTGATTTAAATAATAAAGGTAAGCAGCACTTGAAGATAATTATGGGAGATTTCAATGCAAAAATAGGGCAACGGCAACAGAATGAAACTTCAGTAGGTAAATTCGATCACGGCAACAGAAACCAGCGTGGAAATACTCTCGTAGAGTTTGCAGAGGCAGAAGGGTTTTTCATCTTGAACTCCTTTTTCAAGAAAAAGCCACACAGGAAATGGACATGGAGACATCCAAATGGGACGACAAGTGAAATTGATTTTATTATTTGCATTTTTGAACTTCACTTTTAGTTGGTAAAGTTCGATGAACACTTACTTCACTTTTAGTTGGTAAAGTTCGATGAACACTTACCGCACGTGGGGCTTGGCTTTCAATTCATATTTTCGTTATGTGGATGCGGCACGGGGTTGTTGTTTTTTTTTCCATTTGGCCACGGTTCACTTCTTTTTTTTTTTCCGTTGGAATTATTTTGCTTCATCACTCATTTGGTGATGAAGCAAAATAATTCCAACGGAAAAAAAAGAAGTGAACCGTGGCCAAATGGAAAAACAACAACCCCGTGCCGCATCCACATAACGAAAATATGAATTGAAAGCCAAGCCCCACGTGCGGTAAGTGTTCATCGAACTTTACCAACTAAAAGTGAAGTAAGTGTTCATCGAACTTTACCAACTAAAAGTGAAGTTCAAAATGCAAATGCATTAATGCACGTTAAAATATAACCTCCAATATCGGAAGTAAATTGAATGATTTTATTATGTGTAACAAAAAAATTCGTCATAGAAGACTGCAGTGTGCTAAACAAGTTCAACACAGGTAGTGACCATAGATTGGTGAGATGTAAGATGCACCTCAACACTAAACTTGAACGTGGCAAGCTCATAAGACAAACAAAATCTATTGACATAACCAACCTAAAAAAACACCATAATACCTTCAAATTGGAACTGAAGAACAGATTCTCTGCTTTAGAAGGCCTAACATCGGAAGAAGTGGATATTTCTGAAGTTAACAGAAAAGTAATCAAAGCTCTTATGGAAACAGCAACAAAATTAGCTGGGTCTAAGAGCAAGTTGCATGTGAACAAATTATCAGGAAAAACCAAAATGTTGATGCAAAAAAGAAGAGAGATGAGGACAACTAAAGAAGATGTGACTTCCAAAGTGGAATATATAGAGCTATGCAAGACAGTACGAAAAAGTATCACTGAAGACGTAAGGAAATTCAACTGTGAACTAGTAAGGAAAGCAATTGAAAACAACCAAAGCCTAAAGATAGCAAAGGGACATCTCAGTAAGGGGAAAAAACAGATTATGGCACTGAGAAAAGAAGATGGTTCTGTAACAAGAAATAGAGGCGAAATTTTGACAAGAGTGAAAGATTTCTACTCCAAATTATATGAAAGGGATGATACATGTACTCCAGACATCATGAAAGGTACCAGTACCAGAGTTCTTCCAGTCCTTCCAGCAGAAGTTGCACATGCAATCAAGAACATGAAGCGGGGAAAAGCTCCAGGAGAAGATGGAATTACTGTAGACATCATACAAGAAGCAAGTGGAGAAATCGAAACAGTACTCTCCCAAATTTTCACTCAATGCCTTAATGAAGGGAAAATTCCTGAGGATTGGAACAACGCTACAATGATCCTGCTACATAAAAAAGGTGACATTGAGGATCTCAGGAACTACAGACCTATCAGCCTCCTATCAGTGGTTTATAAAATCTTCACTAAAGTTCTTTCACACCGCTTGAAGGTGACACTGGACATGGCTCAACCGAGAGAACAAGCTGGATTCAGGAGTGGCTACAGCACAATAGATCATATCCACGTACTGAGAGAACTAATTGAAAGAGCGAGGGAATATGAACTTCCATTGTGCATGGCTTTTATCGATTATGAAAAAGCCTTTGATTCAGTGAAACCATCAGCAGTTGCAATGGCTCTGAAATCCTGCGGTATTGAAGATGCATACATTAATATTATTAATAACATCTATGAAAATGCAAGTGCAAAGATTCGGCTGTTTGAAAATACAACACACATAAAAATTGGAAAAGGAGTGAGACAAGGTGACACCATATCTCCGAAGCTCTTTAATGCCACATTGGAAAATGTCTTTCAATCACTGAACTGGGAAAACAAAGGGATAAAGATTAATGGAGATTATCTAACCCACCTTCGTTTTGCTGATGACATAGTCATTTTTGCAACTACCCCATCAGAGCTACAGAGTATGATCCAGGAACTTGCTGACAAAAGTAAAGAAGTGGGATTAAAAATGAACTTTCAGAAGACAAAAGTGATGTACAATGCTTTTACAAGAAATGAAGATTTATCGATTGATGGAGAAAAGCTGGAGATAACAGACACGTACGTTTATCTTGGACAGCAGATATCAAGTGAGGGTCACATTGGTGAAGAAATTAATCGGCGTACAAAACTTGCCTGGAGAGCTTTTGGAAGAAACAGCATAATTTTCAAGAGCAATATGCCATTATGTCTTAAAAGAAAAGTGTTTGATTAATGCATCCTTCCAGTGCTTACGTATGGTGCAGAGACGTGGACCTTAGCTAAAAGAGACATACAAAGGCTGCAGACAACTCAAAGTAGCATGGAGAGGTGCATGCTTGGTGTAACCAGGAGAGATAAGAAAAGGAACACGTGGATCCGAAAAATGACAAGAGTGGAAGACATCATGATCAGAGTTAAATCTCTGAAATGGCAATGGGCTGGACATACTGCCAGAAGAACAGACCATCGATGGACAGCCGAAATTTTAGATTGGATTCCAAGGGACAGGAAAAGACCCAGAAGAAGACCACATGGAAGATGGGTGGATGAAATTCGAAAGTATGCGGGAGTGACATGGAGGAGACTGGCACAAGGCAGACCGTTGTGGAGGAAACTTGGGGAGACCTTCGTCCAGCAGTGGATTGATAATGGTTGACAATGATGATGATGATGATGTTGAGAAGTAACCCAGACCTTGTAAGTGTGCTTCATATACAATAAAATATTTTGTTCTCATCGCTTGTTTTCTTCACAGTCCATTAGAGGTTGATATCCGAATGGCCTATGTATTAATAAGCGTAGTACTAATAGAATAGAATATTTCTGTTTTTTTCTCTTTGCTTTAATGTAGTTTTGCAATTTCTCTCAGTTGTATGTAGTTAATATTAATTTCAGCACAGAAATGCTTTCATTTATGTGTCCATGTAACCAACTTCTCTGAAACATCACTTTTGTGACAATTAAGACTAGCTAATCATAGTTGATGACATCTTTGCTTTGAAAGTAATAATCATGATGTGTGCCTTCCATACCAATTGGAAATTTGTTCATCAATATCTGTATTTTTTCTGATTGTTCCAATCTTATTTTTCTAGAAGTCTAATGGTGATTTATTTTTAGTTTATTTTTAGGTAAAGATGGCAGAACTTGTGCAGTTACACTTGGAAAGCACTCTGCCTGAATTGGAGCAGATGGAAAGAATTGGGTTGTTTTCTGCTGAAGAGATTAAGTAAGTTGTAGAATATGTAGTTTCATTTACCTATCCTTTGTATTTTTATAGCATAACCTCATATGAACATGTCACACTCACTCTTGCCATTATTCTTTCGGTTCTTCTGATTATGTCACATAAATTCATAACACAGGGTGTCTATTAATCATAAAAGTGACGAAAAAAGTCAAATTTAAAAAGGGGTCATGAATTTCTTTTTATTTTTACTAATTGTTCATATTCTGGTGACGATATAAGTAATTCTCCATACACCAACCACATAAGATGTAATTGTGGTTTCCATATAATGATCTAAGTGTTCAAAAAAGAAAAGAGCACTTGTACTCTACTCCTCAAAGAACTGTTAAAGCAAAAATTGCTTTAGCATAAAATATTTTCAAAATGTTATTTACAAAATTTTGTGGTCAATTTAGCAATGTAAAAATTATACAGTCATGACGTTTTCAAATATAAATGTTGTAGAAAGGTGTGTAATGAAATCATTTAGCACGGTGTTGAGTATGACAAGTCAGATTTTTGTTACTGGCAGAAGGGCAGGGGGTACTTTTTCCATAAAAAAGAGGGGAAAGCAGAGTATCTCCCATTTTTAATATGTGTGCACACATGCATGCCATACTTGGACACACACATCCACACGTCTTTTAAAAAACATCATGAAAATTGTTAATTGGTCATGAAATTGCATTTCCCAAATTTCCACCTTTCTTTTATCCATGTAGTATATACTTTATCTTTCACTGCATAAACTCACGCAAATATGTAGTCCTTTAATTTATGTTATTTTACTCCATACCTACCAACTCTTCCAATTTTTCCCAGAAGATTCCAAATTTCAGCTTAGTTTTCCAGTTTTCCGAATTTTCTTTCAATCTTCCGGTTTTCGGACATTCCAGGGGGAAAAAAGTTCTAAAATTTCACCCGTGCATATTTTTATTAAAATATACCCTCCAGAAGTAAATTATCTTTTAGAGTAACAGAGAGAAATCGTGCAAGTATGGTGGAGGGGAGGGAGCAGGGGTAAAAGAAACGAATAAAACGCAGCGCTGAGCTGGTGGTGGGAAAGGAAAGAGGCAAAGTTTGGAGAACTTTATGCCTGCATGATGTCATCACACAAGAAAGAATTTTTCTCCAGAAGCGGGGGGGGAGAACTACTGGACGCCGGTGAATTTATTGCCGTGCACCAGTGGAATACGCAGGCAGCACATACAATTCATTGTAATCTGTCATGTGGGAGGATTCCAACCGCCACGTATGTTTTTCGGGTTAAAATTATAGAGTTGTGTGTCAGGATTTGGCAACACTGCTTATGCATGCCTGCCAACTACTACGGAATGTTCGTAGTTTCTACAAATTTAGTTGTTTGACTACGGTATTCACTGTCGAAACTACGG
Source organism: Macrothele yani (assembly GCA_039090855.1). NCBI lineage: Eukaryota > Metazoa > Arthropoda > Arachnida > Araneae > Macrothelidae > Macrothele > Macrothele yani. The sequence continues at coordinate 55,148,968 of CM077028.1, forward strand.
ATTCTAAGAATTTTCATTTTTATTTTTTTATATATATTTTGCTATTACGAAATAACACGAAATACCATCTGGGTACGGTATTTAGTGTTTCAAAACGTTCGAAAATGGTAGTTAAACGGAATAAAAAGTTTTGCCGTAATCGTAATTTTTTTATTCCGATGTTGCCTTTGTGTGCAGTAGTCTTGTTAAATGTCATTTTAAATCGGTGTAAAACTGAAGAAAATTTGGGGGGGGGTCGTTTTTCGTCTGGTGACGATATTTCGTGTTTCAAAACTTCCGAAAGCGTAGTTAAACGGAGTAAAAAATTTCTGCAACCATAATTTTTTTTTCTCACGATGTTGCCTTTTTGTCCAATAGTCTTGTTAAATATCATTTTATTGCAAAAATGTTTGTATTTCATCTTGAAACTAGGCAACAATTTGCGAAAACGAAAGTTAGACACCGCGAAAATGACCTCGTGATCTTCTTTCATTCACTCTTGGAATTCCGCTATTTTCGTTATTATTTTGTTCATTTGCGAGATCGTCGCACAAGTGAACACAGATTTTTGGGGAATTGCTTGCGGCGATGGGAGGGGGTCATCGAGGGGATGGAATTCATTTTTTCTAAGCGTTCGAAAACGGAAGGTCGTCGGAGTTCAGATTTTTTCCGTAATCGCAATTTCTCCAGTATTATTGTTAAATAGCATTTTACTGTATAAATATTTGTATTTCAGCTTAAAAATAGGGGGAAAATTTTCAAAACCGAAAGTTAGACAGAGCAAGAATTTCTCTCGTAACCCCCACCCCACCCCCAGTCCCCGTTCTGCATTTTCCCATCCCATGAGTTTTTGCATTCAAGCTTGATGGGGAGGGGGGGATTCCCAAGACAGAAGTGACAAAGTTGGAATATTTGTAAAAGTTGATGCATGGTGTTTAAAAGTATTAATATTCTCAGGTCCTCAGGCTAAAAGTTCTTTCAGCACGATGGATGAAATTTTTGTATCGGAGGGCATAAAAAAAAGGGAAGAAAGAAAAGCGGCAATGGAGAAATAGGGAGAGAAAGATATCATCAGAAAGAAGAATTAAGCAATGAATGGATGTTGTGCAGTTACAGAGTCAACAAAAGACAAACTGACAGTAGTCCACATTCTTGCTGTGTGTTTTGATTTTCCACCCAGTTAAAACATTCAGTTTTTTCCTTTCTTTGGTCTCATCTTGTCATAAACTGTAATGTCAGAGGAAGTATGATCAAATAGTAAGTGGAGGTTTGCGCACTGTGAATTCACTTGCTTGTATTTCCCATCTGTCAAGCATGAAATTCTAAATGCATCTGACTGATTTTTACTGGTGGAAGTTTCGAAATTAAATCTCACAATGTTACCTATCGTGCTCTCACCAGAGGAATCAGCATTGTGTTTCGCACGTGTTAAGTTCGTTTCATTAGTGTCCTTGTTTGTTGTGATGTTTTGCTGGGTGTGTATATCTTTTTCACAAAGAGGTGGATCGTTTCATAAAAAGCGTGTATGTATGCCGCACTATAATACTAATTACTACTGATAAGGCTCTACCCAATGTTGGCAGGTATGCTTATGTAGCTTGGTTGTTTGCATGCTTACGTAGAATTTTATTAGTAGTTTTTCCTTATTTAGACATTGTTAGTAGTTTTCCTTATTTAGACATTTATTAGTAGTTTTCCTTATTTAGACATTTATTAGTAGTTTTCCTTATTTAAACATTTATCAGTAGTTTTTTTATTTAGACATAGTTTTCCTTATTTAGACATAGTTTTTCCTTTAGACATTTATTAGTAGTTTTTCCTTATTTAGACATTTTATTAGTAGTTTTTCCTTATTTAGACATGGTCCTTATTTAGAGAGTAGTTTTTCCTTATTTAGACATTGTTTTGTATCATCGTTGTTTTTAGAATTTTATTTCGCGTCATCAGCATTGCACGTGGGATGTTTTTTGCGTATTGTTGTTGCATGTTGCTGTGTTTTCTCCGTGATCCAGAACATTTTGTGCATTTGTAACGGCTACGAGAAAGAGATATTAATTATTAAGCGTACCATGAAGAGTATGCTAAAATATTCGACTTCGTAAGTCAGCCAAGGGCGACAATTATGCCTTTTGTACTTTTTGCAGCAGTGACATAAACATCTCCCATGGTGGAAAAACTGATATAGTGACTCATGCAAAGTCTGCTAAACACAGAGCAAGCCAGTCTGCTCTGCAAAATAACCAAATGATAGAAAAAGCCTTCGTGCCTAAAAGCAATGTTGGCGTGATTAATGCTGAGCGTTTGTTTCATTTTTGATCAAGCACAACTTGCCCATTAGTTGTGCTGATCATGCAGGTCCACTGTTTTGGAAGATGTTTCCTAAATCAGATATTGCAAAGAATTATCTCTGCTCGTACTAAAGCAACATCTATTGTAAAAATAATGGCTGTTTCTGAAAGTGAAGACTTAGTGAAAGAGCTTAGGCAAGGTCCTATCAGTATTGCTGTAGATGGTAGTAATGACAGTAGTGCAAAGCTGTACCCAGTTGTTGTTACTTACTACAGTATCAAGTCATCAAAAATAGAAAGTTGTGTTTTGGCTGTGCCAGTGTTGGAAAGGTTGCAACTAGAAAAAAATATTGAAAATCTTGTCATTGATGTTTTGAAATCAAAAGAGATTCCATTGCCTAATTGTGGGGCACCGTGCTGTGGTAATGCCCCTGTAATGGCTGGACACAAATCAGGGATAGCAGCATTTCTGAGAAAGGAACATGAAAATATTGCTGTGATTGGGTGCTCATGCCATCTGATAAATTTAATGGCTGAAAAAAGTTCATGTTTGCCATTCAAAATAGATGAAATATGTGTTGACATCTTCTATTACCTAGAAAAAAAGTTCAAAGAGAAAGGAAAAGCTTGCAGACCTACAAAAGATGCATGACATTGAAGTTCAGAAAATCCTTAATCATGTTTGTACACCCTAGCTTTCAGTTGGAAAGTGCTTGCAACGTTTGATTGAACAGTAGGAGCCACAGTTTCTTTTTTCAAAGATTAAGTCATGGAAAGCAAAAATTACCATCGTCTCTGGATACCTACAGCATTCTGAAAAGAACTGCTGCTTCTGGTGTGTCTTCCTGCATTGAGAAAAGCTCAGCAGTTAAGGAAAAGCAAAATTGATTCCAATAAAACAAGCTGTTAAAAAAGACCAAATGATGAAGCAGTAGGATCTTCATAAAGAAAAAAACTTCTCTTTCTCGGGAAGAAAGGATCTTTTATTGTTTAACAGGAGATGTAAATAAGGTATTTTGCTTGTTTCTCACGCATACTGTCCCAGTATTTGAATATATATATAATTTACTGAAAGATAAAGCCTGCAGTAATTGAACAGTGTCCATCACCCCTCTGAGTTGAATACCACTCTGGAGCCCCATAGCAGAAAGTTCCTGGTCAGTCTGCGACAGATAGCATTGTACCACAAAATAATCTGCGGGTGGTCACTATGCAAGATAACTACTAAATGCAAAAAACAATAAAAATTGCACAGACATATTTTTCTACCTAAAAAAAATGTCTAATCTAGGTACTACAAGCAATTGCAATGTTAATTAGGATCAAGAACATTCTGGTCCTCTGTATCTGGTATTTTGCCAATATTTTCAAACTGAAACACGAACATTTATGGAATAAAGTGATATTTGACAACAATAAAGTGTGGAGGCATCACTAGGAAAAAATTGTCATAAGGGGAGAAATCTTCACTTCATTCTACTTCGTTTTCAGAACATTTTTCTTCATTTCCCATCTCAAGTGCAAACATTTATGCAATTAAATGATGATTAAACAATAATACAGAAGCACAGTGGATGGAGGGTTATTAGAGGGAAAATTTTTTTTTGCTCCGTACAACTTTGGTTTTCAGAAAATTCTCCTCCATTTTTAATTATAATTGAAAATAATATTGTTGAAAATGGGCAAAATGGAGGGAGAATAGAATTTCCTACTACGTGAAAACAGACAGTTGCCGCATGTTGTGTTTCATTTCACAGCTAATCACTGAAAGTTGTATTTTTGTTATGTAGTACCAATGACACAAGAATATCACTTCTTTAATTATATTATGCTCTAGGTCCAGAAATTTGAACAATATGTAGTTTTGCTCCAAATGTTGTTTGTACTTAGAGAATGGATTTCGTGCCTCTGATGGAACTTCAAAAGTTAGTAAAATCATGCAATGCATTTATTATGATACGCTTTCCAACATACCAGAAATCATTACGCAAGTTATTACTCAAGTTATGAGGATTATTACTCAAGTTATGAGGATAATAGCAGTAGAATAAATCTCACTCTTATGTCCTGACCTTTGACCTCATTTTGCCCATTTTCAACAGGGTTCATCCCCAGGTGGTCCCCTACCACATACTAAAATTTCATCGAAATTGAATCGTTTTTACGCAAGTTATGATGCATAAGGGCAATGGCGTGGATCCTGCTCCTATGTCGTGACCTTTGACCCATTTCACCCATTTTCAATAGGGTTCGTCCCCAGGTGGTCCCCTACAACATACTAAAATTTCATCGAAATCGAACCATTTTTACATGAGTTATCATGCGGACAGACGGACAAAGCTGGAGCACATACGCTTCTTCAACCTACGGTTGGAAAGCATAAATAAAAAGGGACGTCAAAATTCCTAAATTTCTCAAATATTAATTTCATCACTATGCCATTCCATACCAATTTCATCATCATCTTAAAACTTGTGATACATGCTTTTGTGCATTGAACATTTTGAATACAGAAATGCAAAACACGTAAAAAAAAGTCCATATTTTTTAACTTAACAAATCAGAACCCTTATGTATTTTTTTTTTTTTTTTTTTTTATATCTTAAAAGATAAATTTTCCTGGGCATCCAGCTTTTACTACCTGGGCAGGTAAATAATTTCTGCACATGCCCATAAGTTTTCCTGGGCATCCAGCTTTTACTACCTGGGCAGGTAAATAGTTTCTGCACATGCCCATAAATTTTCCTGGGCAGGTAAATAGTTTCTGCACATGCCCATAAATTTTCCTGGGCAGGTAAATAGTTTCTGCACATTCCCATAAATTTTCCTGGGCAGGTAAATTGTTTCTGCACATGCCTGTAAATTTCTCTGAGCATCCAGCTTTTGCTACTTGGGCAGGTAAATAATTTCTGGACATGCCCAGCTGGGCTTGTAACTTATCACATATTTTTCAACCCCTGTATAGTGTGAACAGTGCTTTCAATTTATAACATCAAGTATTCATAATTACCTTCAACAGGTAGAAATACTGGTGATTTCAGTAAATTTGTACAAATTTGTTTTTATGGCTATCAGTAAAGCCCTTTACAAAGTTTGCAACACGACCTCCATAGCTCCATCTCCTTAATACCCTTGCTGTATCATCCCATGGATCATGACTTTTCTGTTGGAAAACATGGTAGTGCAGATTGTACTGCATTTTTTAATTTTATTTCATGGTCTGCAGATTTTGCACTGCTGTGGATTAGATGAAGGATAATACAGTACTTGATGGCTGAAATACTTTTAAGGATGTACTGTTTTCAACCAGATCTTGGTAAGTCACTCTATAGGATTTCTTATGACACACACACACACACACACACACACACACACACACACACACACACTCTCTCTCTCTCTCTCTCTCTCTCTCTCTCTCTCTCTCTCTCTCTCTCTCTCACACACACACACAACTATTTTATGTAACACCCAGGAAATGAAACTGTGAATTGTTTTCATATCAGTTAGCTGTGGTCGCTATTCTCACGACACAAAATGCAATGAATTAATCCAAATTGCGAGAGAAAAATTAGTGTCCGTAGCAAAGTGGTGCCGTCCGTTTAAATATCAACCCATTAGCAGATTCTGCTCCATCTTTTCTATTTCTGTGAAAACTTTGCTTCCAAAATTCTGGCAGCAATTTGCATTCCTCTGTTATTTTCTTAATCCTTAAAGTATGTTCCTTCAGTACTTGTTGGCTCAATTACCCCCTCCATACCCTCTAGAGTGCTCCATAAAGGGTGGGGTAAGATTATAGAGACTAGAAGGATTCAACCTCTTTCCTCATTCAAAGTTCAAGCTTAAACAAGAGTTAGCTGTGATGTCTAAGGCATTTCTCCAATGCCATAAAACATAAATTTCCACTGATGTCTAAAGCATTGTTGGTGTGATGATTCAGTTCATGTTATGATTTTCCAAGAGACAAAAGTTGCTATCTTTAGCTTTTTGGTACAACTTTTTTAGCATTTTTGCTACACCATTTTTCAAGCCAGCTTAAACTCTGTTTCACGTGCACATCATAAAAAAACAAAAAAATTGAGGGAGAAGGATACTGCTTCAGGCACACATCTCATTTTAACAGAAAAAAATTTCACATCTCATTTTGACATCGCGGAATACGAAAAGAAATGCTCAAAAATCGTCATTGAAAAAAAGTTGCATGCGATGATAGACTGCCAAAAAAGTACATGAACAATGGGAGAATATGTATGAAGTATATCCGAATAAATCCAACTTGACCTTGAGCTTCATGCAAAGAGCTGTGTTGCAGAGGGGTAAGAAATTTGCGTTTCCACGTGGCTTGCCGAAGACTGAAGAATTAATACTTAACCTAGAAGAAATGACACGTAGTGTACCTGCAGAAGATCATGAAAAATTTAGAAGTAAATTGTATACAATTGTTTTGAAAGAATTTAATGAAAAAAGTAGTTAAAAATATCATTTAGATAAAATTCAGTATGAGAAAGAACAAATGATAAAATTAAGTGATGACCCAACAATTAAATTTTGTGAAGCTGATAAAACAGGGCAAATTGTGATTTTAAACACAACTGAATGTAATCAAAAAATGAATAGAGCAATAGAGGATCTGAATTGCAGCATTCTGACAAAAGACCCAACCGAATCTCAAGTAAGGTACTTGGCTAGAATAAGAAATCACAGCACCTTGCCTGAAGAAATAAAGAAAGCGTACCCACCAATGGGTACTGGAATACCAAAAATGTTTGCAAAAATAAAAACTCATAAGCCGGATACACCTATGAGAGAGTGATAGTATCAAAAAGGAATTCCCCATTAATAAAGCTGGAAGAAAATATCTACAAATATTTGGCACCATTGTTCATGAAGACAGGGTTCACTGTGAGGAATACATATGAATTCATTGAGAAAATTAAAGTAATTAAACAAGATTTAAGTGAATATCATATGGCTAGTATGGATGTTTGGGCTCTGTTTCTTAGCACACCAGTACCTCAGGCAGTTGACATAATTATTGAAAAATTATATATGTTACAGACAATGAATGCAATACAAATTGAGGAATTAAGAGAAATTTTATTGTACATATATGAAAATAACATTTTTATGTTTAATAACAAGGTGTACAAACAAAATTATGGTGGACCTATGGGGGTCACCATTGTCAACTTTATTTGCTGAAATTATAATGAGTGACATAGAGGCAAAAATAATAAGTAAACTAGAAGATCCACCACTGATATATTGCAGGTATGTTGATGACATTTTTCTGTTGTCCAGGCTAAAAAATGATGAACTTTGAAGACCTGAGAAAAAAGTATAATGATATTTATCCATCTATTGAATTGACAGTAGAACAGGAACATAACAATACATTGGCATTTTTGGATATCATGATAATCAAAACAAATGATAATATGCAATACAGAGTGCATAGAAAATCATCATATATTCCTGTATTAATACCTTTTCAGTCATCACACCCATTAACCCATAAAAGAAATAGTGTTAAAACACTAATTAAAAGAAGTTTAACACACTCATCAATGGAACAATATAAAAAAGAAGAAATTGAATATATTGAAAAAATTGCACATGATTTTGGTTACCCTAAACAGGTATTAAAGAAATAGATTTATGAAGTAACTCAAGCAAATAAGGCCAAGATTGATAAAAACTATTAAAATATGTAGGGGTAATCCCATATGTTGAAAGCGTTTCAGCTCAAATTAATAAAGTTTGTAGCAAATATGACATACAAGTAGGAAATCAGGTACATACTATAAAAAATTTAGTAATAAAAAATGAAAAAATCAGCCAATTGGATAGAGCAGGAATATATGAAATTCCTATAAACCAGCAACCACCTTTGTCATATATAGGCAGCACCAAGAACAAATTAAAGTATAGATTGAACCAGCATATAAGTAATTGGAATAAAAAAGAAGCTAAGACTGCATTAACCCAATACTGTCTGGAAAATCACCAATGTCCAAGGTTTGAAGATATTAAAATTATTAAGAGCTGTAAAAATGAAAGGCAGTTGAGAATTGCAGAATCAGTATTAATTGAAGAAAAGAGAGCAGCAATGACAATAGATGGCGCCAGAGACACAAAGATACGGAGATTGCGACTGAAGCCCGAACCTCAATAGCTGTGCTCACTTGAGCTGTGGTGGGCAGGTGAGACACATCTGCCTCCTGATGATGACAGTAGCCTGTTGAAAGCGCTAGAGGATTGTGTATGATGGGCTGAATGAGGTTGGCACTTGCAGTAGGGTTAGCACAGAGTTTGAAACGGATAGAGCACTTTTTTAGTCACAGTTGACAAAAGTTTAACTGCCTGGGAATGTAAATAGTGTAATTATGTACATAGTGTTTTTAACTGAATGTATGAATGAGTGGTATGGTGTGTATGTTTGTGAGGTTTTTATGGAGATGACGAGCTAAGGTTACGTTTCATATGGCAGAGGGAAACCTGCGTTTTTTGTCCAGTAAATAACAAAAAAAAAAAAAAAAAAGGAAAATATGATGTTTCATGCCCGGAAGAATGAATCTCATAGGCAAGCAGCCTTTCAACCTTTGAAGGCCAACAACATTACATGATGATAATTGACGTGCTTGAAGTGTTAAAGGTAAAAAGTGACCATGATCTTTCGGGTAAGTGAAAGTGATTGGTTATTTTAATAATATATCAGAAAAAAATAAGTTAAAAAAAGATGTCTTAAATTTAAGAATGAAAAAAAAAACCTTTAACGTTTCCTGGTAACAGTAATATTTATCTTGGGTGTTCTCTGAAATGTTATTCATCTTAAGAGTGCATCTTTTTTTAACATAAAATACTGTCACTTGCTCTTCCACCACATATAATGTGTAAATATCGTGATAATTAATATTGATGATTCTATGTGAAATTTTGAAATGTTGCCCTTGTTTCTGCATTGTTCAGTAAGCTTACTCTTTAAAATCATTAAGAGCTCTTTGGAAGCAATCTTTAAAAATTTTAATTTACCACCTTTATTTGAAACTTAACTTCCCTCCTACTAACTGTAACATTTCACCTATTATAAAAATTTCATTTTGTTATCTTACCTTAAGTTACATATTTTTAAGTATATCAACCATTTAGTGTTTTATATGCCTAAAGAAATTTTTAAGTGTTTGAGTGTTGCTGATCTTTGTATATCAGATTTGATCACTATGCTTTTTTTTTTTTTAAGAAAAATAATTAAAAAAAGGAAAGCATTAGAGTATTTGCTACGCCGTAGGAAAAAAGAAAAGAAGACTTTTTGAAATACATACAAGTGAGTTTTTTACTGAACTTTTTATATAACTTCACCTAATAACACCACAGTAAGAACACAATATATATTTAAAATTAGTCTGTTGCATGTGGTTTTTGATTGATCAGTCTTCATGCTTTTAAATTTCTCATTCATACCAAATTGTTTTTTCTGTCAAGTTACATAAACACATGACAAGTTTCTAAATGTTTTTAAACCTTTCTAAAAATTTTGAGTGGATGATTTAACAGGAAAGATTACACCAAATTCTCAATTATAATGAGCTCATTTTTTGAATCTTTTCTGATGTGAAAAGAATTTTTGAAGTAGAGTTTTAGAAAAATAAAAAAAATAAAAATCAGTGAAAGTGAAAATCCATGCATGCTCCTAATGGGGGAAACTTCATTTTTTATAATACAAAATGTAAGCAAGCTCAGTGTTGTAGTTGAATAGAACCAGTTACAAAACTTTTATTTTTTTTCTACTGGATTTCTAGAGTTGGTAAAGCATCCATGAATGCAAATACAAGTAGCTATTTATACCCACAAAGTTCTAGAGATGCTTGCATTATAAAAAAAAAAAAAAATCATGAGTTTTACACAATGTGTCTCACAGTGGAAAGCATCTGAGGCAAAAGAAATTTCTTGAGTTGAGTAATTAAAGGAGAATTATGGAAAAAAACATATCAGTTTATGCCCACTAGCAGTGCATTGTTTGAAGAATAAGCTTAAAAAATTCTTCATAATGCAAGGTACCCTACTAAAACAGTGTTTGTCCAAAGGATTTTTAGAGTCAAAGATGCTCTTTCACAAAATGAAAGTACATATATGCTGGTGCCCCTGATGTTGGCAGAGTTGTAAATTATGGAAAAGTAGAAAATAGGTGAATGCTTTCTTTATAGCAAAAGCTACAAGATCAAAAAGGAATTTTTCAAATGCAACTTCTAGAAGCAGTGATAACAAACAAAAAGCTTATGCATATATTCTCTCTAGCAGGAATTATTTAAAGAGAATAATATTGGTAATCATTACCATAGAAAATGGCATAAAGCACGAAAAAAAAAAAAACTCTTCAATAGGTGTTTTAGAAGCGGCAATACAGTTGCAAACAGATAATGCCACCCAGTATCAGAACTGTGCATCACCAAAACAGTGAGAGTAGATACACAATGTTCCATAAAGCAAACGGCATCTGGGGTTTTAAAAGAAATAAAGAAATATTCAAATCAGCCTTTGAGTGGGTGCGTACCATTTTCTACCACGAGTGGGCGTGCATGGAATTTTTTTTTATGATAAACGATTGCTGACCTACTGTGCGATACGCGATCAATATATGATATCGAACAGTTACTGAATGTTACTGTATAACAATTAAAACTTCATGAGAACTATTGAAATAAGTATTTTTATTTGCCAAGATAACTAAAGAAACCCATAAATGAAAACCCTGGAAATCAAATAGCAATAAAATAAAATATTCTTAATGTAACAGAAGTATTTTTTTACTCTGGTTGTGAATTGTCATGTGCATAACATGTAGCACATAAAATGTTTGTTTCGGAGAGGAGCTTACAAGTAAATGCATTACAGTTGTGACATTTCATTGATGCCCATGTTTTTTTCTTGTTATTGGCACACAAACGACATACTCTGCGTCATAGCTTCGGTTGCTCTTCATTTAGTTGGTTTACCGGTTGTCCATAATTTACTTTGAGAAATGCACTGGCATCGGAAGGTATGTTTGGAAGCTTTGCTCTAGCAGTAAGGTGCTCCTTCTTAAGACCAAGAGATAATTTTTGAGAAATATTCTGCAATATTTCAGACAACTTGTCGGTTTGGCAAAGGAATATAATACCTGGGAATGTATTAAGGAATATAATACATAATGAATGAAAAAAATATGCGATATTTACATGGATGAGCAAGTGTCGTAAACTTTTCATCAAACGCTCTTATCACGTCTAAGTTTTCTCACAGACTAAATAAAAGGTCCCGGCACTAACTTGTCCCCCACAGTGTCTTCCATAAACGTTGTTCTAGGAATTCTTTTAGCCTATGGGAAAGCTGGGATTTACAGAAAAGTCTAAATCAGAAAAAACTACATTTGTCGTAAATTTTGCAACAGCGTGCCCGCTCGAAGGCTGTCTTTGAATGAGTGCAAGTAAAATTCTATAATATATCTGCAAAGTAAATTTTTTTGTACACATTTTCTCGAAGACTAGTGCTTTGCAGTGTCTGAAATTTTGAGCATAAATAAAGATGTCCCATAGCTAATATATGCCACAGTTATTATCCCCAAAAAAAATGTTAGATTTTTTTTTTAATTCAATTTATCTGACTGAAAAGTATTCCAATTTGGCACTAGATGGTGTAATGAGTTCGCTTAGCAGTGTTTTTGTCTGGAAGAAATGAAATCTCTCATTTCTGTCTGATTTTTTTTAATTATCTAGGCCAAAAAGAAATCATTGAATAGGGCCAAAAGTGAGATTGTAATCTTGTCTTCCATAAATCATCTTAAATCCTACTGTACGTTCATTTTTTTTGAAGAGAAAATGTGTACATTACCATAGAACTCCTGAATTTGAACTACAGAAACTCAGCCTACTTACTGATCTCCACCCCCAAATAATGTCATTGGTTAAAATGTAACAGTACATATTTTGTCTTTTCATTGTGGAGCCAAGAAGAGACCGCTTCCATTCTGAATATGGTCAGGTCTCCAGTGATTCGCTAGCACCAACATCTGGGACAGTCTTTCAAGACGTAAAAGCCATGCCCAAGGAGTATATTTTTACGCCATATATTGCAGAAGATCAACCCTCATCCAAAGACAGCCTTAAAAGCAGAAATATCAAGAGAAATATCATTTGTTTCCCTAGCAATCAAATTATGCATTGTTTGGGGCAAGAAATGCACACAATGTTTTAATGATGAGTGCTACCTGACCAAAAAGGAATTTTTTTAAAGTAGAGTTTTTTAGGTGCATAGATACGTGGCAGATATATATTGTAAAAGAGAAATATGCACTGATGCCTTCCAGTGGTAAAAGTGTGTGTTTAAAAAAAATTTGAAATTATATGTAAAATATGTTTTACAACAAATGCTGTTTGACAGATACTTTTTTTTTTTTCAAATATGACTGAGCCGACCCGGTGGCACAGTGGTCTAAGCGCTGGCTTATGACCATTTGTCCAAAAAGGGTTCGGGCTCTCGAATCTTGGTCTGGCATGGATGTAGTGTTTGTCTTACGGCACTGGCGCTCTCCCTTCCCTGAAACCAGTGACCCTAAATTAGGGATGGGCTACTGCTTATAGCTCACTGAGTTGCACACGGTGGTCGTTAAACCTCCAATCAAAAAAAAAATGTGACTGACAGAAGCAGAGATGTCAAGGAAAATATGATCTACGTTCTCTCAACCCTGTCAAAAAACAAAACAAAAAAAACTATTTTTTTCAATAAGTATACGTAAAATGATTTCCATCATGAGTGGTGACTTTACCACTTCTAAAACTTGATTTTCGGAGTGCAGGTACTGCTGCAGAATATCAGGAGCAAAAATATACACTTAAACCCCTACAGACAAAATTCTGTATTACCAAAAATTATGTGCAAAATTTTTTCAACAATCTCTGTTAGAAACAACATCTGGGACAGTCTTCTTTCTTGCACAGCTCATAAATGCAATATGCATTTATGAGCTGTGCAAAGAAAGAACTGTTCCCTTCAGATTTTTGAAAGTAAAGATATCTAATAAAATGTATACATTTTAAATTCAACATCTGCATTCATAGCCCCTAATAGTTAAAGCTTGCATTTGAAAATAGAAAACTGCACATATTATCATACTCATAATTCAGGGTTCCCAATGTAAAAAGAATTTTTCAAGTCCGAATAATAGTGCAGTTGTATGGTTTCCACAATGAGATGGACAGACAAAAATAGGGAAAACATAAAAGTATGTCTTTTTCTTTTGTCTCTCCAGAAGACGTACTATAAAAACACAGAATAATAGTAGTTTGTGGCTCGCATAATATAAAGTCATTCAGAACCAGAAAAATGTTTGTTATATCACAGAAAGCAATAATTTTTTGGAAATCTACATCAGAGTTATGCATCGGGGAAAAAACAACAAAAATGCACGGATCATCATTCGCACAGTTCAAGATTGCCAGTACAAAAGGAATTTTGCTACTCCTGTGCCACAGTGGTCTAAGGGTTAGCTTCTGACCATTCGTCTGAGATGGGTTCGGGTTGAGATCCTGTTGAGGCATGGATGTTGCGTTTGGATTATGGCGCTGGCTCTTTTCCTTTCCTGGAAACAATAACCCTAAATTAGGGATGGGCGACTACTTGTAGGCATCGAGTTGCTGACAGTGGTCATTAAACAAACAAACAAGGAAAAAAAGGAAAAAGAAATTTTTCAAATCAGACAGATGCTGTGATATGGTGCCCAAGGAGAGACAAGGACAGTCAGAAATAGTAATAGCATAAAAATATCCTGTGAAATTTCCCATTGAGTGGCATGCATGTCTATTTGCATTTGGTGCAATATCTCTGACACTACTTTTCAGATTGAAAGTAGTTTTCTAAAAATCCAGGAAATAAGATTGCTTATCCAGTGCACATGAGGTACTACAAGGGTTGTTCCAAAACAACTGAGAATGTTTTTATTAAAAAATGCGTATGTTAATTATCAAGAAAGTTGTAGTTTTTTGGGTTTTTTTAAATACCGTTCATTGCATCGAATACGGGTGGCACAACTTTCCTCCCACTTTTTTTTTTAATGTCTTCTGGAATTTTTCTGTAATGCTGTTGAAGCACCCCTGTGCAGCTGTAATGAGTTGTTGATCAGTCTCAAATTGTCGTCCCCATAATCTCTCTTTTTTTTTTTTTTTTTTTTTAAATGGGAAACAACCAGAGGTCACGTGGTGACAAGTCTGGACTATATGCAGGTTGGGGCATCATTATTTTGGGTTTACTGTACCCAAGCTAAAAGTAAAACTCCCGTCTCAACTTCAGTTTGATCTCAACATGTCTAAAAGCGGGTGTTCGATGAGCGTGAAATTACGGTGTTTTGTTCAAGAGTTTGGGGAGCGGATTTTCAGTAGCGATGGTGATATTTTCTTTTGTAAATTGTGTGAAGTCAGGATATCGGATCAAAAGCGTTTTAATGTTCAACAGCACTGTGCTACCGTGAAGCATCAGGTGTTTAGCAAGATTTTCCTCCGCTGAGAACAGCCAGCGTCTCCTTATCGAAACATCTTCTTCAACTGCAGGTTCATCAAATATACTGTCACAATATTGTAAGGACTTCTTTAAAATGATATTTACTTCGAATATTCCCTTAAGGAAATTAAGTAGTGGTTGCGTCAGAAATTTTTTGGAGAAGTACACCAGTCATCCGATTCCAAATGAATCAACTCTTAGGAAAAACTATATCTCCGCCTGCTATGAAGATGGTTTAGTTAAGACTAGATCTGCTGTTGCCAACAGTAAGATAAGGGTTTCAATAGATGAAACAAGTGATGTAGATGGAAGATACATAGCTAATGTTATTATCGGCACTCTGAAATGTGACAAGCCAGATGAAGTATTTCTTCTAACGTGCGAAAATCTGCAAAAAGTAAACAATTCCACTATTGCTATACTCTTTGACGATTCAATTAAATTACTCAGGCCAGACCGTGTACAAAGAGAAAACATCCTCTTGTTTTTAACAGATGCCACTCCATACATGACTAAGGCAGCAAAGGGACCTACTTTATCCGAAAATGGCCCATATCACATGCCTTGCTGGTTTACACAGAGTGGCCATAGAGATTCAAAGCAACTATCATGATGCAGATAAGCTAATTTCAAATGGTAAAAAAAATGTTTATAGAAGAAGAAATTGGGTCTGGTTCATTTGCCCGACGTTTACTTCACCGAAGGGTCACTTGACCGAAAATCACTTCACCGAAAGATCACTTCATCGAAACATTCGTTTCACCGAAGGGTCACTTGATCGAAAGGTACATTTCACCGAAGGTTCACTTGATCGAAAAGTTCATTTCACCGAAAGGTCTCTTTACCTAAAAGTTCATTTCATCGAAAGGTCATTTCACCGAAGGGTCAGTTTATCAAAAACTTTGGATTTCATTACAGGATCTGTTGAAGCATGGTGCAAGTTCGACAGACAGACCACCGAAACGTTAGGGGATCATACTCAAATTGCACTTTTGATTTCTCCGTGTCACAGAGAACGCAAAGATTTAGTTTTAAGACAAAAAATACTTAATTTAAAGTCCCTAGGCCTCGGCTTAGGCCTTTTTAGCAAATTTTAAACATGTTCATAAGGTTTACATAAAGTAAAATTAATAATGTTGCACATTTTTTTAGGCAAAAAGGATCAATTTTTTAGGTCCCTAGGCCTTACCTTAGGCCTTTTTACCCAATTTTAATCGTACAAACTCATGTTCATAAGGTTTACATAAAAATTAAAGTTAATAATGTTGCACATTTTTTGAGGCAAAAAGAATCAAGTTTAAGGCGGCCTCGGCTTAGGCCTTTTTACCCAATTTTAATCGTACAAACTCATGTTCATAAGGTATACATAAAAAGTCAAGTTAATAATGTTGCACATTTTTTCAGGTAAAAAGAATCAATTTCAGGGCCCTAGGTCTCGGCTTAGGCCTTTTTAGCAAATTTTAACCATTCGTGCTCGTGTTCATAAGGTTTACGTCAAAAGTTACTTTACATTTTATGTAATGCTTATGAATATGAGTAGGGTTAAAATCTGTTAAAATGGCCTGTGTCTAGGCCTAAGGTCAAAAAATTAATTTTTTGTGGTTGAATAAAAATGGAACATTATTTACTATCAAGCCTTATGAATATGAGCTCGGAGGATTAAAATTTGACAAAAAAGCACAGATCTAGGCCTTATAATTAATGTTATATTTCTAAAAACCTACTCATGGGGAGGTGTTTCATAGAAATTAAAAGTGTATTTTTTATACAATCCGATAATTAATGTTTAGGTGGCCAGTTTTTCAAAAACCAGCACCACACTCCAACACATCTCTAAGAACGAAATTCTAAGTGTTTGATAAACTGACCATTTGGTGAAATGATCTTTCGATATAATGAACTTTTAGGTAAAATAATCCTTCGGTGAAATGAACTTTTCGATCAAATGTCCTTTCGATGAAATGAACTTTTAGGTGAAGTGACCTTTCGGTGAAATGAACTTTTCGGTCAAGTGACCCTTCGGTGAAATGTACCTTTCGATCAAGTGATTTTCGGTCAAGTGACATTTCGATCAAGTGAACGATACCCGAAGAAATTGCCCCTACTTTGACACTTCCTCCCCAACCTGTCCTAATGCGGTGTGGGACCTGGTTGGATGCGGCTTTGTATTATTGCACAAATTATGATTCTTTAGACAGGACAGTTAAAGAATTTGACTGTTGTGATTTTTCTTCCATCAAAAGTGCACAAGATTTTTTTTTCTGATACCTTGGCTAGAAACTTGGCATATATATATAATGTAACTTCAGTGGAATATCCAGTGCAATCACTCGCCTTGAAACTGTAGGAATGAAACTTAGCGATGAACTAAAAATTGTGAAACAAACTATGGGTGATTTAAAGCAAGCAAAGGTGAAAGTACAAAAAAATTAATGTAAGTACATTGCCATCTATGCACGATAAAATAGTTTAAAAAATCTTTTAATGTAAAAACACTTTAGTCATAAAAGCATTCACATAAAAGGTACACTAGAATCCTTCAGATCCGCAACGGACACACCTGAGGATGGATCCGTTGCGGATCTGAAAGATTCTAGTGTATCTTTTATGTGAATGCTTTTATGACTAAAGTGTTTTTACATTAAAAGATTTTTTAAACTATTTTATCGTGCATAGACGGCAATGTACTTACATTAATT
The DNA here is from genome assembly GCA_039090855.1 of Macrothele yani. Classification (NCBI taxonomy): domain Eukaryota; kingdom Metazoa; phylum Arthropoda; class Arachnida; order Araneae; family Macrothelidae; genus Macrothele; species Macrothele yani. The sequence goes on from CM077028.1 coordinate 55,166,462, forward strand.
TTCAACCTCCAGCACGAAGTGTTTTTACGGACTCAACGGACTTGGTGAAAGTATAGCTGAAAAAGTGACAAAGTGCAAAGAGTGTTGCAATCTAATCCAGATTATTCAACACTTTGCAAAATAAGTGACATTCTTTGTGGAAGTAAAGCAAAATTTGATGACTTCAAGCCAGAATTTTCTCTAGATGAGTTGGCGTTATTCAAATTTGCCCCTGTAACCTCTTGTGATGTTGAGCGGAGTTTCTCTAAGTACAAGAACATACTGACGAGCAACAGGAGTAGTTTTGAGTTTGATAACCTGAAGATGCACGTAATTATCCAGTGCAATTCTATGATCGACGATTTTACTCTCAAAATGTTAATTTGATTCCTTCAACTCTAGCACTTTTGCACTGATTAGTGCTAATTGTTTAATTAAATAAAGTCATCAAGTTCCAAGTATGTAGAATTGATGAAGAATAAATCTTTTAGTTAATAACTGTAATCTATATGTGTATAAGCACTGAGTTTTAAAAATTGGGTGATAATTTCATAAAATTTATGAAGTCATATTTTTGGTTTAATTGGTCATATTTAAACAACTTTAATGTCATATATGCTTGCATATTTTTGACATTTTTAGTTCATAAAAATCAGCGCCCTAATGATAACTATTGAATAAGATAATTTATAGAAAAACTAATAAAACAATAAATAATTATTAGAGCTTTACAGATTTCCGTGATTAGTACATTACAACTGAATGTGCAGCAATATGTGTGAAACGGACCTTTATGGCAAAATATCAAAATATTGGACTATGAACCTCATAAAAACAAGAGACTAATTAGAGAAATTTTTATATCCAGAAAAAAGAGTTCCATTAATGAACCTTCAAAATTTATAAATACTATTTTTTTTTTCAACAAAATTCTAAAATACAGTAGATTTACAAAATACATAAGGAAAATATTTTAATTTAATAACTCAAACTATAAGAGGAACCTGGCAATAAAATTATTAATTCTTTCTGTGTAAACAAAACTTTTGATACAGTTCCTGTATATTGGGAAAAGGCCTTGATAAAATCTAGAAACATCTGTAAAAACAAAAGAACTGAGATATGAAAAATGACTGAAAGTTCAAGTTAAAATTAAATTAAGTATATTAATCTGAATAAACCATGAGTGTTATAATTGCAATAAATAAAACTTTTATTATTATTTTAAATCGACAAGCAAAAACTATCTGCAGAATCTGTTAATTTTGGAAACTATCCGTGTACAGCGTACCCACGAACGTCTACATTCTGCTACTCTGACAGCTGCCTTTAGCACATCATCATCAATACCTTGTACACCGAAGAACTGCTTTAAATTGGGTAACAAGTGGTAGTCCAATGGTGCCAAGTCTGGGCTGTAAGTTGGATGCTAAAAAACTTCCCAGTGAAACTCATCAAGCTGCCCCTTTGTCTTCTTGACAGTGTATAGGCAGGCATTGTCCTGTATGAAATAGATTTCTCATGAGAGCATGCCCTGCAGGCGGTTTTGAATGCCTCACTGTAGACATTTCAGAGTTGCACCGTGGGCATCAGCCTTTGAGTAAGACACCTTTCCGGTCTAAAAACACACTCACCACGATTTTCTTTGCATACAAATTTCGTTTGACTTTTCACGACTATTTCTATGATTGAGGGTGATGCCACTCAAGTGATTTTCTTTTGTTCTCGGGGATGTAGCGTGAAATCTATGTTTCGTCCAGTAACAATTTGGCCAGTAAACTTGCTACCATCTTGAAGGTAACACTTCAATAATGTCAATGCAGCTCCCAGTTGTTGGGTTCTGTGAGCATCAGTGGGACCCATCTTGCACAGATTTTGTTAAAGTTTAGATGTTAAGTCGCAATTTGGTACAAGAGTACGAGAAACTTCAGGGCATTTTTCGTGCACTTCGCTAATCGTAAAGTGTCGATTCTCTTTAATGATGTCATCAACTTTTTTGTTTGAGTTCGACTGTGATGAGGGAGGGGCACCTTGACCACTCCTTGTCGTGAACGTTTGTTCTTCCATTTTTAAACATATGCGCCACTTTCTGACACTGGATTCATTCGTAACACCTCCATACACCTAAACAAGTTTCCGATGAATGCCAGTAGGCCTGGTGTTTTCAGCTATCAGAAAATGGGTAACTGATCAATTTTAGCATTCAGCGGGATTTTCAATGCTCATGTTCATTTTGAAATATTGTAACTGATCGCAAACGGTTAATAGATGCCCAACAATGGTGCCAGGCGATATCCAACAGCGCACTGGGCCCGGATGACCTTGATTGAGTACCAGCCAGGAACATGCGCAAATACTATGTGCAAACGTTATTTACTTTCTGAATGACCTGCATATTATTAATAAGAATACCGTATATCATCATCATCATTGTCAACCATTATCAATCCACTGCTGGACGAAGGTCTCCCCAAGTTTCCTCCACAACGGTCTGTCTTGTGCCAGTCTCCTCCATGTCACCCCTGCATACTTTCGAATTTCATCCACCCATCTCCCATGTGGTCTTCTTCTGAGTCTTTTCCTGTCCCTTGGAATCCAATCTAAAATTTTGGCTGTCCATCGATGATCTGTCCTTCTGGCAGTATGTCCAGCCCATTGCCATTTCAGGGATTTAACTCTGATCATGATGTCTTCCACTCTTGTCATTTTTCGGATCCACGAGTTCCTCTTCTTATCTCTCCTGGTTACACCAAGCATGCACCTCTCCATGCATCTTTGAGTTGTCTGCAGCCTTTGTATGTCTCTTTTAGTTAAGGTCCACGTCTCTGCACCATACGTAAGCACTGGAAGGATGCATTGATCAAACACTTTTCTTTTAAGACATAATGGCATATTGCTCTTGAAAATTATGCTGTTTCTTCCAAAAGCTCTCCAGGCAAGTTTTGTACGCCGATTAATTTCTTCATCAATGTGACCCTCACTTGATATCTGCTGTCCAAGATAAACGTACGTGTCTGTTATCTTCAGCTTTTCTCCATCAATCGATAAATCTTCATTTCTTGTAAAAGCATTGAACATCACTTTTGTCTTCTGAAAGTTCATTTTTAATCCCACTTCTTTACTCTTGTCAGCAAGTTCCTGGATCATACTCTGCAGCTCTGATGGGATAGTTGCAAAAATGACTACGTCATCAGCAAAACGAAGGTGGGTTAGATAATCTCCATTAATCTTTATCCCCTTGTTTTCCCAGCTCAGAGACTGAAAAACACCCTCCAAAGTGGCATTAAAGAGCTTCGGAGATATGGTGTCACCTTGTCTCACTCCCTTTCCAATTTTTACGTGTGTTGTATTTTCAAACAGCCTAATCTTTGCACTTGCATTTTCATAGATGTTATTAATAATATTAATGTATGCATCTTCAATACCGCAGGTTTTCAGAGCCATTGTAACTGCTGATGGTTTCACCGAATCAAAGGCTTTTTCATAATCGATAAAAGCCATGCACAATGGAAGTTCATATTCCCTCGCTCTTTCAATTAGTTCTCTCAGCACGTGGATATGATCTATTGTGCTGTAGCCACTCCTGAATCCAGCATGTTCTCTCGGTTGAGCCATGTCCAGTGTTACCTTCAAGCGGTGTGAAAGAACTTTAGAGAAGATTTTATAAACTACTGATAGGAGGCTGATAGGTCTGTAGTTTCCAAGATCCTCAATGTCACCTTTCTTATGTAGCAGGATCATTGTAGCGGTGTTCCAATCCTCAGGAATCTTTCCTTCATTAAGGCATAGAGTGAAAATTTGGGCGAGTACTGTTTCGATTTCTCCACTTGCTTCTTGTATGATGTCTACAGTAATTCCATCTTGTCCTGGAGCTTTTCCCCGCTTCATGTTCTTGGTTGCATGTGCAACTTCTGCTGGAAGGACTGGAGGAACTCTGGTACTGGTATCTTTCATGATGTCTGGAGTGCATGTATCATCCCTTTCATATAATTTGGAGTAGAAATCTTTCACTCTTGTCAAAATTTCGCCTCTGTTTCTTGTTACAGAACCATCTTCTTTTCTCAGTGCCATAATCTGTTTTCTTCCCTTACTGAGATGTCCCTTTGCTATCTTTAGGCTTTGGTTGTTTTCAATTGCTTTCCTCACTAGTTCACAGTTGAATTTTCTTACGTCTTCAGTGATACTTTTTCTTACTGTCTCGCATATCTCTATATATTCCACTTTGGAAGTCACATCTTCTTTAGTTGTCCTCATCTCTCTTCTTTTTTGCATCAACATTTTCGTTTTTCCTGATAATTTATTTACATGCAACTTGTTCTTAGACCCAGCTAATTTTGTTGCTGTTTCCATAAGAGCTTTGGTTACTTTTCTGTTAACTTCAGAGATGTCCACTTCTTCCGATGTCAGGCCTTCTAAAGCAGAGAACCTGTTCTTCAGTTCCAACTTGAAGGTATTATGGTGTTTTTTAAGGTTGGTTATGTCAATAGATTTTGTTTGTCTTATGAGCTTGCCACGTTCAAGTTTAGTGTTGAGGTGCATCTTACATCTCACCAATCTATGGTCACTACCTGTGTTGAACTTGTTTAGCACACTGCAGTCTTCTATGACGAATTTTTTGTTACACATAATAAAATCAATTTCACATTTGGATGTCTCCATGTCCATTTCCTGTGTGGCTTTTTCTTGAAGAAGGAGTTCAAGATGAAAAACCCTTCTGCCTCTGCAAACTCAACGAGAGTATTTCCACGCTGGTTTCTGTTGCCGTGACCGAATTTACCTACTGAAGTTTCATTCTGTTGCCGTTGCCCTATTTTTGCATTGAAATCTCCCATAATTATTTTCAAGTGCTGCTTACCTTTATTATTTAGATGACAAATTTCCTCATAAAATTCTTCAATTTCTTCTTCAGGATGACTTGTGGTGGGTGCATAAGTTTGAATAATCTGATACGCGGAGTCTAAAAAAATCGTAAGTCCAAAAGTTCTTCCCGTGAGGCAAAAAGCAATCCATCCCAAAAAAAAAAAAAAATGCCGATGCGGTATTAATTACGAAATCGCAACCCTCCGAAAGAAAAAAAAAAAGAAAGAAAAAAACGCTGATGTGGTAGAATTACGAAATCGCGAACCTCCAAATTTCTCTGCGCTTTGAGAAGTCTCCTCTCTCCTGGCTTTGCGTATCCACAGCGCAGTCACAGCCGCGCATAGAAAGCTCCCCCCTTCCGACTACCAGTTGACTGCACTGATCTTCGACGTAACGGAGCCATGCGACAGCCAGTGTTAGGTGTTGCTTGTTCTTAATCGCACGTATTTTTCTTGTTCTTAACCGCACGTGTCTCGCTTCTCCTATTATGGGTGACACGGATTGTGTAAAGAAACGGATGTCCTATAACGCAGGATTCAAGTTGAAAGTGGTTTCTTTTGTAGAAAATGCTAACAACTGTGCTGCTTCACATCAATTTGGCATTAACGAAAAACTGATTCTAGATTGGCGTAAAAAAAAAAAAAAAACGGACTTGGTGAAAATCCCAAAATCGCAAAAGGCGCTGCGCCGTGGAACGACATCTTTCCCAGAGCTGGAAAGTGTCTTGAATGATTGGATTGTGGGCTGCAGACAAAATGGTTACATTGTAACGCGAACTGGTATACGTTTGCGAGCAATGAAGCTCGCAAAAGATGAAAAGTTTGCAGCCGCAAATGACACTTTTCGTGCCTCACCAGGTTGGTGCACAAGGTTCATGAACCGCTATTGGTTGTGTCTACGCCAGCGCACCAAAATTGCACAAAAGTTACCTCGTGACCTTGAAGCAAAGATAATGAAATTTCAAAAGTATGTAATTCAAAAGAGAAAAGAGACTGCTTTTGAACTTTCCCAAATAGGGAACATGGATGAAACCGCCATGTGTTTCGACCTTCCTGGAAATAAGACGGTGAACCAAAAGGGGCGAAAAAAATATCTTGATCAAAACGACTGGCCACGAAAAATCCAGTTTCACTGTTGGTCTTTCCTGTTTGACCGACGGCAGTAAGCTACCTCTGGTAATTATTTTCAAACGCAAAACTCTGCCGAAAAGCGTTGTCTTTCCGTCTGGTGTGCTCGTTCGTGCTCATGAAAAAGGATGGATGAACGAATCCGGAACAATTGACTGGTTAAAGAATGTGTGAAACAAAAGGCCAGGTGCACTTTTGAGGAAATCTTCTCTTTTGGTGTGGGATATGTTTGTTGCACACCGTTGTGCAGAAGTGAAAAAAACTGTAGAAAATTCAAAAACAACTCTTGCTGCCATCCCAGGTGGGTTGACATCTGTTCTTCAACCACTAGATGTCTGCCTTAATAAGCCCTTCAAGGACAATGTGCGGAGGTATTGGGCAGATTGGATAAGTTCCGATTTGCCGACTGAAACCAAGGGCGGAAATCTAAAGAAGCCGGATATCGTTTTGATTGCGCGATGGGTCAAGGATGCTTGGGATGCGATACCTGCAGAAATGGTCGTGAAATCATTCAAGAAATGTTGCATTAGTAACAAACTTGATGGCACAGAGGATGATGAGATTTTTATGAGTGATGATGACAGTGATTCTGATGACACAGGCATAGATGGGAATACTGATGTTTATGATGACGCGCCGATGACGGAGAAAGACTTTTTTGAACTGTTTGGCGAGTCTGACTCAGAATCGGATTTTGAAGGGTTCCGATGAAGTTTTTGGGTATGCAAATTAAATTTAGTATTATATATATAATTTTTTTCGTTTTCAAATGTTTTTGAATAAATTCATTGAAATTTTTTTCTCATTCCGGGATCGACTTGTACGCGAGTTTCCGATTTCTTACGATTTTTCCTCTGAAAGTGGGGGGGTCGACTTATACACGAGTAATACGGTATTTCCTTTTTATTTCAAAGACACTTTCTTTTTTGAAACTCCCTCACAGAGTTGCAAATCGTAAAGATGGTTGAAAAATTTTGTAGTTTAGATCGCACAGTAAATGCAAAGATACTCTTGTATAGGCATGCCTTTTTTCCCATTCCATTCTTACACAAGCAGATGAAGCACCGTCTGTATAACATCACTGAATGCAGAGTTTATAAACTTCATATCCGGTGGGGGAGTAAAGGTGAAACTTATGGTATTTCCTGGTCTTACCCAGAGCATGGAATCTAAAACCAAATTTTTCATCCAAATCAAATGCAAGCAACAGGCCCTCCTCTGGTGGGAACAGGGTTCCATCAGAGGAGCAGCAGGAACAAAGCAACACTGTCTTGATACTCTCAAAGTTGTAATATACCAAATTACATGTAAAAGATTCAAAGAACTGCATGGTTCATATGCTCCTTGAAAAAAAAAAAAGAAGAGTTCATTTTTAAGTACTTGAAAAAGTTTGACTCCATAAATAGTACTTAAAACATGTTTTGTTTTTTAAGTAATAACATGAAAGAGCATATGTAAAATAATTGTTCTAAAAAGTTGTGTAGGAGATTTCTGTATAGCTCCACAGTAAAATCGCTAAGCTGATCAACTAGTGCAGAAGTTGCATTCAACTCAGGGTAGTGCATGGAGAGATGGTACCTTGGCTATGACATGACTATGGAGTAAAACATCAACCATGAGAGTAAAAACGTAGAATGATGTGTTCACGAATTGTGATGGGCTGCTGTTGGCTGGTGTTAGTGATGCGTTCTTTCTGGAGGGTGAATATGAAAATAACAGGGGCGATTGAGGTCTGGGTTTTACCCGGAATTCCGATTTTTTTTTTTTTTTTTTTTATTGCTGATTAAACCCAGAAATTCTGGGAAAAAATGAGAAGTCCGTATACTTTGTATCTGTTAGATTTATTCTTAGACTTTTGATTTAAAGTAAAGGGATTTATAGTTTTTGCAGGATAAACCAGTTTGTAAAAGTTAAAAAAAGATCCAAAATTTTAATCCTGTAATCTAAAAATAATACTCTTATTGAAAATATTTATTGGTCATGTGCACGAATGATAATAATACAGAGTGAGTACAACTGGTCTAAAATATGGTAAATAGTTGAGACAATTACAATAAGGATATGCAAAGTAGTATTGAAAAATCTAGTAGCACTGTTGAAAACTGGGACCATAAAAAAAAATAAAAAATAAAGAACATTGTGACATTAAAAAATTTGTAGAGATTGCAGAACTTGGTAAAAATAAAAGGTGTAAAAGAAAGTGATTGTGCTGATGTAGGAGGAGAAAAAACAGACAAAATTGATGTGTTTTCTCAAAAAAGGATAAACTTTTAGATTTCAACCTATTTTTTTATAAAATGGGTTAGTTGTTTTTAGATTTTCTTCTGTGTGAAAGGAAAGTGTAAACAAAAATTGTTTTTAAGCTGTTTGATTTTGCTTTTTAGTCAGAGCAATTTATTTCTTCACAGAATATGTAAGTTAGAATATTTGTGGAAAACGGTTTTGTAAATAATGCATGTAGTCCAAAATAATCAGTTTGTACCCTAAGCGAACTCAGCATACACGTTACTTTTGTCTCTCTCTTTTCAGGATTTTTTATTTGACTTCATAATCACCCACGGAATAATATACCCTTTTAAAATATTTCACAAAACAAAATCATTAAAAAAAACCACCAAAACAGAGGGACAATTCAAAGTTAATAAAAATAAGCCAGTGGAGGAAGGAGGTGGCAGACAGGTTATTGAAGGTGTGCCCTTCCCAGCTAAGTTTAATGGTTTGAATTTACTAACATACCTGCCTACTGACCGACCAACAGCACACACATATGATAATTTGGTTTTAAAAAGTGCTTGAAAAGTGCTTGAATTTATTTTGCTTGGAAGAGTACAAACCTTGGACCATGTATCTTTGATAATACGAAATTCAAAATTGAATGTGTAATCACAAAAGGCATATCAATGAATTTCGTATAACTGAATTGAAAAATGCAATAGAAACTACAATAAAATATCAGGATTAATGCAGAATTCCGTATAAAACTGGAAAACGTATAACCGAGGTTCCACTGTATATGATTCTAAGATCATACTGCAAATTACATGGTATAGTAGTATAATAGTGTGAGAAGTTTCACATATTTTCTACCAAGTTATTATGCTCTTCACAGTTTTTCAGTTGAATATCGAAAAAACTTGACAAATCCAAGGAATAACATTCATGATATGTTCGTTTGTTCACAATAATTTCTGCTTGTCAGACTGGAGAAATTGTTTTTATCATCAAGTATCTGTAAACATACATCTTCTAAAGAATATTTTGATGAACACTATTGCTCGGATTTGCATGTCTTTTAGATATACAACTAAGGAAACTTGAACAGAATAACATGATAAAAAATACATTGATATGTTCAAGATATATTATAATGAAACATTAACGTAACTTGTGTTAGTCTAGGCCCGAGTACTAAAAATCATCATAAATAACACTGAAATCAGAGTATATAAACAGAAGTCAGCACTCTTTTATTTTTAATTTTTATATAATTTGCCAGTAGCTCATGTTGATTTCATAATTTATCAGATTTATTCAATATTAGAATATTTTATATGAGTTAACATTTGTTATTTTTATTCTTTTCAGTATGAGGTAAATGTGTTGAGCTTGATCTCCAAAAGGAGGCAGGTATGTTATATAACATTTTTCTCTGATTTAAATCATCCACTTTCTTTTACTCCTTTATGGATAAATTTGCTGCATTTTAAATGTGTCATCATAATAATGAAATGTATTCCAATTTCTTTTATTTATTTTTTTCTCCTGCACAGTTTTTGGGTAATCATTCAAGTTTGTCATGTGTTTGAGTATCCATGAGCATGGGTGGTCTGCTTGTCCTGTGTTGCTGATTCTCTTCCTTGGAGCCAGTGGTCCTAAATTAGGGACAAGTGACTCCCTAAAGCCATGGATGTTCATGAGTATTAGACTGCGAAACAAAATTCTTATCATCATACATTGGTTTGATTTCATGGAATTTTAAAAACATTTAAAATTGCAGTGAATAGTTTTAATATGTAATTATAATTTAAGGCCAGCCTTGCAGAAGATTTTGTCTCTTTTACCCTATACCTCGCTATGGTTGCTCCGGCTTTTTTAAAGTTTTCGCTAAATTCACATTTTTTTCGCCAAATGTAATTTGAAGTATCAGCAATATTTTCGAAAAAAGAACGTGTTCTTTTTGCAAATTGTGAAGAATGTGATCGGCAGTGCAGCCTCTGCCTTGCGTTTAGTCTTGTAGAAAATATTTGAAGACTTGATGTCTCTGAAATTGGAAGTTTTTAGGGCAGGCAGGTATGTTATTTTCTGGTTTTTGTTTTGCTTGAGATGATACTGGCTCTGCTTTGCAGCTCATGTTTTAGTTTCCGAAGTGCAGTGCAAACAGTGTTTCTTTAGTAGAACAATACCATACCTGCAGGCCCACAGTCAGACGAAGTAGAGGAAGTCTGTCATATATTTCTTCTGTTGGATGGATTGAGAAACGAATTTCCCTGAAGAAATATTTTAAATAACATGGTTGGGATATAAATCCTTTAATATTTTTCACTGTACACCATGTTCAAGGATTTATATTTCAACCATGTTATTTAAAATATTTTTCAGGGAAATTCGTTTCCCAATCTATCCAACAGAAGAAATATATGACGTTTTTCCAACACTGCAATTTTTGACCTACATCCAATACTGGATGTGTGAAAAGGTCTTGAGGCACTACGATTGAGCCAAATAGCTTTGACTAGCGTAAATCTGAAGATTCTCATATTTTTATGTTCAGTTACTTGGAATTTCCTTGTTCTTGGTAAATCGAGAGGTGCGGGTTCGATCCCCGCTCCAGGAAGATGAATATTTTCAAGTTTTCTGAATGAAGGGAGTGAGGAAGTCTATTGGATTGAAGTATCGTCCTTCAAGACTTCTAGATAAAACCCCTCTCAAAAACTGGAAGTACTACCATATGAACTAATGAATGCTGAGCATGTCTAATTGTTAATTTTTTTTTTTTGTTCCATTACTTTTATTCTTCCTACTCTTCACCTCTTCACTATAAGTTCTGTCATTTAGTGGAACTGTCAAGGTTTACAACTAGATTTGAATTATGTGAAGCATCAAAATCACCGTTGCTCTATCTCCAATAGACAAATTTTACTTTCTGACCCACTTTTAGTGAGCGTCTACAGCACATTTCGGAAAGGTAATGTGTCCAGGGATATTGTGTGCAGAGGCGTTGCGATCCTTGTCTTCCCCGCAATGCTCCTGTCACTCCTGTTGCTGTGTCCATCCTGTTCCAGGTGGTATCAGTTCATATTTCAGTGCCTGTGCTTCTTACTGTTTGCAGTGTGTACCTACTACTAGATGAGAACATTTGTGTTGCAGATTTGGATAGCCTAGTAGATCACTTAGCTGCCTTCACTCATTTTATTCGTGAGCGACTTAGGTAGATCAGATGCGATACCAGAGGTCTTAGGATTGAGTCTCTTCTGACCTCGTCCCGGTTGTGTCTTCTTGGTACTAGTGCTAACACTTCAGGGGTCGATCCAGGCAGTGTTTGATACTGTTGGACGGTAACTTCACAAAAATACACTGCCTGACAGAAAATGCCACACCACGAAGACGTGAATGCAGTGCCATACAAATTGTAGGGTGGGTGTACATGTACAAGTTATGCAAATGATTGCATTTGCGGGCCAGTTGCACAAACCGCACGCAGGATATGAGCGGACAACCAGCCTACGAGGCCATCAGTCGAGACGTCACGGCCACAAGAAGTGAGTGGTTCTGCTGTAACTGTGTCTGGAGAACGAATAAGGGTTGCCAATGCCATTAAGACACTGTTGTACTCGATTTTGTCAAACGGATGAGTTCGTGAGAGGTGTCATCATAGGCCTTCGTACCTCCAGACGGTCCATGTGTCATATTGCCGAAGAAACGCAACGTGATGCCATAACCAATCATATAATGGTTGCCGTAATATCTTTAACCATATGTATTACATGATATTGAATTTTCTTTTCTTTCGAACAACATTGTTATTGCTCAAACATTACTGTTATACACGTTGTAAGTGATGATGTTATTTGGTACTGGATGCTTTCATATAATTCTTGTATAATAGAATAATATAGTACAATTACCTAAATAATTGACTCATGATAATGTTTTAGGTTGTAATTTTTATCCGTACTCTTGGTTTATGCTTTCAGAATTTTTTTTTATATATCCAACTACCTGACTTATCCGATTCGGTGCGTAAACTGTATCCTTTGTTGATTTAGACAAGCTACGTTCAGAAATTATTGATTTATCATTCACTTCTATTTGATCCACAGTTCAAGCATTTCGTTGAACGTTCATGTCAAAACATTTGGTTTCTTCTATTATAATTCATTTTATTTTTATTTTTAATAAAGTCCGATTGTCCTTGTCATTCGATCTGGCGTTTTATATCATGTCACATAACTTGTTCTATTTCTCTTCTTTTGTTTATGTATCTGACAGTGGGTTCTAGGGAAACTTGAAAGTTCTTATACTTCAAACTATATAGAATAAAATCTTTAAATCCAGCCTGAGAATTTGAATTTGTATTGTGCGGGATTCTTCTTATCAAGATTGTGCATTGAAGGCAACTACCTTGATTATTTCATGACTATTTCCGCATGAATATGAATATCCTAATACATATTCAAAAGATTTGAACACCGAGTTTGGTTAGCAATATTGCATTTTTACTCAAATATTTTGACATTTTTTATTTTTACTTAAATAATTTGGGGGAAGAAGGTTGGCCATAACTCTTCCTACACTAGCTAAGTGAGTAAGTGAGTGGCAGGGCTTGAAAAATATCTGAAAAATTATATGCCCAGCTGGGCATGTGCAGAAATTATTTACCTGCCCAGGTGGTAAAACATGGATGCCCAGGAAATTTTATACTTTAAGATAAGAAATCAGAACCTTCATTTTTTTACGCTTTCCAACCGTAGGTTGAAGAAGCGCATAAGCTCTAGCTTCGTCCGTCTGCCCGCTCGATAACTCACGTAAAAATGGTTCGATTTCAATTAAATTTTAGTGTGTGTTAATTTTAGTCAACCTGGGGACGAACCCTGTTGAAAATGGGCAGAATTGGGTCAAAGGTCAGGATATAGGAGCGGGATCCATTCCATCGCCCTTATGCATCATAACTTAGGTAAAAATGCTTCGATTGTGACAAAACTTTAGTATGTTGTTCCTGGGGTATACTGAGCCCGTTCTGTTGAATATCATCGAAATGGGGTCAAAGGTCGTGGCACAGGAGCGAGATTTATTCCATAGCCATTATCCTCATGACTTGAGTAAAAACACTTCTATTGCAACAAAACTTTAGTATGTTGTTCCAGAGGTATACTGAACAAATCAATAGTCAGGGTAGGGAGGAGGGTTTGTCTACGTTTGAAGAATTCTGGTATGTTAGAAAGCATATCATACTCAATGCATTGCATGATTTTACTAACTTGTTTAGCTTAAAAAATGTTATATATTTTTTTTACATGTTTTGATTTCCGTTGTAAGGGTCTGTATTCAAAATGTTCAATGCACAAGAGCGTGCATCTCAAGTTTTAAGATGATGATGATGATGAAATTGGTATTTGAGAAATTTAGTGATTCTGCCATGTTCCTTTTGTTGAAGTTTTCACCCTTTAATCACTAAACACTGGAGTCTAGTTCCATCAGTGGCATGCATCCTGTTGCTGACTATAAACAACAATTGGAGCAAAACTATTATACATACGATTCCAATTTTTAGACCTAGAGCATCATATCAAGGGGTAGAATTTGGGAAAAAAAAACATTCTACTAGTCAGTTGGACCAGTGAAAGGTAAAAGTCAATGGTCCACGGGAAATTCTAGTGGGCCGTTTTGTTACTACATTTGTTTTTTTACAACAGTATATACATAATTATTTTAATAATTACTTGTTTACACTTAAAACAATAAAAAGGATCAATTACAAAGAAAATGTGGATGTGGTACTTACATATTATTTCAAGTTCTCTATTCATTATCTGAATCAAAGTCATCATTACATTGTCTGTATGTTTTTGTATTTAATGGAAGTGCATGGAATGGTCAACAAAATGTCAAACAACTGCGAAATGTTATCATGTCCCACGTGGTGCTCCTAATTCTGTATTTCACAAGTCGAATGCTTATGATTCAATCACTATTTCCGAAGTTCAAATGTCATCCAATCAATTTGGATAAAGCTAGTGTCAATCCCAAATGATGAGTGCAATAACATATAAATGTTCTTCAACAAGTTGCCTCAGTGTTGGCTTTCCAAATTCGTCATTACAGACAAATGGCCATTCACTGAAGGAAAGAAGCTTTATGCTCAAAACCAAATCCTGGTAATACTCACTGGGAATTCGGAGCAGTTAGGTGATGCTCCAATCTGAACAATCCAGTCGCTCAATAATTGTATCTAAAAATCCAGTTCTCCACCTTCAAAAAATTGGCACTGTGCTGAGGGGGGGGAAGCTATTGGTCGAATGGACCACCTGATTTGGGCTTATATTGGTAGTCCGAATGATTTTCCACTGATCCCGTACCAGCAGACCACCAAGAAATTCGAGCCTTGTAATACACTGAAGTGCCAAAAGTCATGGGATATGTACCTGGTATCATGTAGGGCCTTCTCTACCTTGGCAAAGTGCAGCAATTTGGCGTGATATCGATTCCACATTTGGCTGGAAGACTTCTGGAGAAGTGTTGAGCTATACCATGTGAACACAGTTCCCTGGTATTTGTAGGTGCAGGATTTTGGGTGCAAATGGACCTTTCCACCACATATCATAAGTGCTCTATTGGGTCCATGTCAGGCAAATGTAGTGGCCACACCATCTGTCGGAACTGTCCAGAATGCTCCTCGAACCAATTTTGGACAACTTGGGCCTGATGACATGGTGCATTGTCTGCCTGCAAAATCCCATCGCTGTTGGGGTATATGAAGTCCAGGAAGGGCTTCAAATGGTCACCCAGCAATAAAGCGATTACTGGTTAATGACTTGTTTACAAGGACCAGAAGTCCCAGACCGTGCCTCGTAATGACACCCCACACGTGTATGGAACCACCACCAGCCTTGTTGGCAGCTTGGGTCTATGGCCTCATGGGGTCTGCGCCACATCCCAAACCCTACCATCAGCTCTTAAAAGTTGGTGGCGTACTTCATCGGACCACATGTTGCCAGTCTTCCAGGATCCAATTATCGTGTGCACAAGCCCAGGTGAAGCGCTGTGACTGATGCCATTGTGTTAACAAAGGCACTCTGGTGGGTCTTCTGCTCCCCTATCCCATGGATGCTAAATTACACTGCACTGACCTGATGGATATGTCTCTGGTACCTCCTGCATTGAATGTGGATGTTATTTGAGCCAGTGTCGCTTTCGCTCATATGTTAGCGTGGACAATCCTGGCCAGATGTCGCTAGTCACAGTCATTCAGCACCCATGGTCAGCCATTACGCTGTCCAAGGTGGGTGGCAATGCTTTCCTTAAGGTATTCTCAATACATGTGACACCGTGGATCGAGGAATGTTGAATGTTTGCACAACTTCAGAAATTAAATGTCCCATCTGTGTGGCTCCCACTACCATGCCTCATTCAAACTCCGATAATTCACATCGGCTTGCCATAATCCTACTCGCGGTTGTCAACCTGACTCCTCGCAACTGATGAAAATTGTGGCGTGCTTCAAAGCCTTTATACAACGGCAGCACCAGTTAAAAATCTGCATACTGCTATCCCATGACTTTTGGCACTTCAGTGTATAACTAAGAAGTGATTTTCTTGTCCTTCGCACTCCTTAACAACAATGCGACTTCCAATGATTAGCAGAGAAATGAAACACAATATGCAACAACTGTCATTTTTCTTGTTGGAAATTCTATTCCAAACTTTATTTTTAAATTTAGTGGCCCGGACCAGGCAACTGGAATTTTTATTTACCTGCCCACGCCAATAATTTACATGTCCCGGGCATTTCGGGCATGGTATTCAAGCCTTAGTATGGGATAGTATTTTCTCTAATCCCAGTAGTATAGTTATACTGCTATTGGTCAATTGTCTGAGGCTCTTTGGTGATAACAGGATACACCACAAGAAGGAACTGGGTTGACATTTGCCTAAAACAGGCTGTGAATTGTGCAGCTTCATGCCACACTCTTCTTCAAAACTATTTGTTATGTAAAGTTAGCCATGCCTGTTTTTTTTATGTAAATCACTATTTTACTGTAAATAAATAATCATTCCTCCAATAAATTTGTGAAACAGCAATTGCATTTCAGTATGAATACTTTACAAAGAACTGTTTTAAATTTTTGATGATAATTGTATAATGATATTTGTTTATTGTATACATGAGATCTTTTGATGAAAATGTTTGTTGTATTGTTGAAATAGCTTTTTTTATTTTTCTCTCTCTCTCTCTCTCTCAGAGACTTGGGTGTGAATTTAAGAAGCAAGAAATTGATCATGCTATTGCAACAAGGATAAATAAGCTCTTCAAAGTAATTTACCATGACTTTTCATCATAAATGTACTGTTTTTTGTTATATGCAATGTCTGTAGAAGTATACTGTTTCTAAAGTACTTGTTCTTTGTTAAAATGGAACTAATTTATTTTTTATTCTAATGCACCACTTCTAAAATGCATTGACAATTATTGTTTAAGATACAGGCATGAGATTCTCTTTTGTAGTTCCTTGGAATTCCACTGTCTTCGTCATCATTTGAGTCATTCTGAAGATCAGTGCAGAAGTGATTAGAAATAGTTATTGGGTTAAGTGGAGGGAAGGGTTCATTCTAAATTCCCCTTGGAACAGTATTCCGTCTTTACAAAGTTTTGAAAACAGAAGTTAGATCTAAGATTTTTCCCATAGTCATTTTTTTTTTTTTTCAGTGGTCTCTCTGTCCAGTATTGTTGCTTAATATCATTTTATTGCATAAATGCTTGTATTTCAGCTTGAATGTATAGGCAGCAATTTCCAAAAACTGAAGCTAGATGGAGTGAAAAATATCCCTGTAATTTTAAATTCTGTTTCTTGTGATGCTTCTTCTTCCCTGTATTGTTGCTAAATATTTTATTGCATAAATATTTGTATTTCAGCATGAAAATGGAGGAAAATTTTCTAGAAACGAAAGTTTGACAGAGCAAAGATTTCTCCCATAATCTTTTTTTTTTTTTTTCCCAATGTTCCCCATTGATTAACCAGTGTTTTTATGAAACGTTTATTTTTCCTATAAATATTTTCACTTCAGCTTGATGAGGGGGAAAGATTTCAAAAGCAGAAGTAACAGAGTTTGAAAATTTGTAAGAATTGTTGCATAGTGTTCAAAAGTATTAATCCTCTCAAAGTTACACCATTTATCTAAAATAGTGAAAGATTTTATATCATGCATTCATGGTCTTTAGGATGAAATTAGTCATAAAATCAGGGAGAATGGACTTCAAAACCTATTCTGCTATGCAAACTTAAAACATGGCAAGTCTGCAGTTCTGTTCTTCTGTAAAAGTTTTTTTTTGGGGGGGGGGAGCAGTTGATTTTACCTTTGCCAAAGGAAGTCTGAAGACGTGAAAAAGAAAAGTGTCAATGAAAAATGGAAAGATGTCAGCAGAAAGAAAAAATCTAGCAGTGGATGCTGTACAGCTATAGAGTCAATGAAAGAACATGCTGAGAAGAAAGAAATGTGCTCATAAGAAGATACTTGACCTGTTGTGCGAGCAATTACAATGAAACAACAGAAGAAACACTGTTTGAAGCAATGTCTTTTAAACCATTTTAAAAGACATTGCTTCAAACAGTATGTCAGTCGAAACGCTTCGGGAATGTCGACAAGGCGGCGACTGTATTGTATAGATCTTTTTTTTTTTTTTTTCCCCACACGTTTTAAGGTGATGACTTCATTAGGTTTTATTCCATCATCTTTCGATTATAGTTTTAACTTTGGTAAGTGTTTTAATGTCAAATTCAAAACCGTTTTTTCTTTGTGTTCGAATCATTCCATTTCGTTTTAGTCCTATCGCCATTGTATATTATTTGTCTTTCATCGCCATAGTAATGGTAGAACGGACTTGAAACGATGGGCCTAACCACATAAGCCTAATCTTTTTGTGAAAGACAAAGAACCAGAGGAACTGAAAATTCTGCTGACATGACGATGGAAGGCGAGGTAAATTTGAAGAGGTGAGCATAAATATGTTGAGTTCGTAATTTCTATCTTAGAGGTTAATTTACACATAAATTTTCACCGTCGACGTTATGTAGTGGCCAGTCGAACTTTCATAGCAACTTAATGTGGGAAACAAACATTTAGAAATATCAGACGATTATTTCATATAGTATATCTATATTCCACGTATTACTTCACGCTTTGGTTAAATACCATAATGTGAATCTTGAGCATTTTATTTTGTTTTCAGTAATTTTATATTGTGTAACTTCTGGGAGGACTGGAGGGACTTTGGTCCTGGTACCTTTCGTAATGTCTAGAGTAGATGTATCATCTGCTTCATACAGTTTTGAATAGAAATATTTTACTCTTGTCAGAATTTCACCTCTATTTCTTGTTACAGTGCCATCTTCTTTTCTCAGTGCCATAATCTGTTTTCTTCCTTTACTGAGATGACCCTTTGCTCTCTTCAGGCTTTGATTGTTTTCAGTTGCTTTTCTCACTAGTTCACAGTTGAATTTCCTTACATCTTCAGTGATACTTTTTCATACTGTCTTGCATAGCTCTGTATATTCCACTTTGGAACTGACATCCTTATTTATCCTCATCTCCTTTCTCTTTTGCACCAACATTTTTTTTTTTCCTGATATTTTTGCCATATGCTACTTGTTCTTAGTACCACCTATTTTTGTTGTTGTTTCCATAAGAGCCGTGGTTAGTTTTCTTTTAAGTTCAGAAATGTCAACTGCTTCTGATGCTAGATCCTCTAGAGTGGGGAATCTGTTCCTCCGTTCCAATTTGAAGGTATTATGATGTTTTTTTAGGTTGGTCATGTCAATATATTTTGTTTGTTTTATGAGCTTGCCACGTTTAAGTTTAGTGTTGAGGTGTATCTTATATATCACCATTCTATGATCACTCCTTGTGTTGAACCTGTTCAGCACACTGCAGTCTTCAATGACAAATTTCTCATTACACATAATAGAATCTGTTTCACTTGTCATTCCATGTCCATTTCCTATGTGGTTTTTTCTTGAAAAAGGAGTTCCTGATGAAAAGCCTATCTGCCTCTGCAAACTCTGTGAGAGTATTTCCATGCTAGTTTCTGTTTGCATGTCCAAATTTACCTACTGAAGTTTCATTCTGTTGTTGCTTTATTTTTGCATTGAAATCACCCATAATGATCTTCAAGTGCTGCTTGCCTTTATTATTTAGGTGCCGAAAATCTTCATAAAATTCTTTAACTTCTTCCTCAGGATGACTTGTGGTGGGTGTATAAGCTTGAATAATATGAGCCTGGCATCTTTTTTGAGAACTGAATAATGAGCTGAGCAGCTCTGTCCGAGGAACTTTGAACTTCTAGAACATTGCCCTTCAGTTTCTTGTTTAACGTAAATCCAACACCTATAGTTCTGCCAGTATCTGTCCCACGATAGTAGATGTCCACTTTTCAGTTCATTGAGATTTTCTCCTCTCTTCATCTTACCTCACTTACCCCAACAATATAAGAAGGTAGAGATTGCCCATTAAACGTAGCCAGGGTTAGCATCCGATGGCAGCCTAGTCTAGTCCTCCAGTGATTCTTAGCACCTTCTGGCCGCTGCCTTGTCCAGGTACATGTACATTCCAGCTGCGCCAGAGACTGAGGCCTAGATTTAAGTTGTGAAATCATGGGGGGGGGGCATAACTCACCACGCTGGCCAAGCAGGTTGGTGAATGTGGGATAGCATTTTCTCTAATCCCGATAGTGTAGTTATACGTACCACTCTTTGTTAGTCATCAGAGCCCCTTTAGTGTGAACAGGGTGCACCACGAGAAGGCAGGGTTGGCATTTGTCAAGGAGAGGCTATATGTTTTGCATCACCTGACCTTACATCCTATATATATATATATATATATATTTTTTTTTTTTAAACGTTTTATGGGAATTGGTGCTTTCAGCCAGAAGGGTTCAAATATCAAAGCCCACTGACCCTTTCATTGGAGAGTGGGAAAGTATATTTCTGCTGCTGCCTTTTGTGCTACCACATATGGTAAAGGTAGTTTAATATAATTTTCATTTGCTTTGTTTCAGTGGACTGTGTTTTGTCTCAGATGCTTACTTTCAATCCTTTGATCTGCTGCCAAGCATAGAATTTCTTTTGAGTTGCTATTGCTTGCTTTACCAAGTTTTGGGAGAATACCCCCCCCCTTTTTTTTTTTAAAGAAAACATGTTAAGTAAGCACATGTTGAAAGATCAAATTTGCAGTTAAAATGTTTTTCTCGAACTGTGCATTTTTACAGGTAATTTACACATTTTATGCATTTATATAACAAAAAATGGCTAAATTATGCAACTGCATATAATCCAGACTTCATTCATGACATACATAGTCTTAACATAATAACATAAATACTGTTACAAGCGATTGACAGATAGTGCACAACTGGCGTGCAACGTTGTCGACCACCCCATGACGTGCAAAGCAAATAGTGAGTCATTGTGCGTTCAGCCTCAGAGAAGATTTCGTGTTTCTTGCCATGGGGTGGAGCGATTATGAAAATTGTGTGGCTGTAATTGTGGTGCATAAAGTAAGAAAATCAGCTTCTGAAATTTTCAACATGCTTAAGAAGTTGAAAACCAACTGAATGTTTGTCTGCTGGACCATCAAAAAGTCCCTTGAGACTCAGGACAGTCACTTACCACTCCAGAAAGTGTCAGCCACACACCTTGAGGATTGCTTGTGTGGTGAACGCAGTGGCAGCTTGTATTCGATGGAATCCTATCAAGAAACAATCAGTGGTGGCTTGTGAGCTAAACATTTCCAGGATGTTGACATCATGCGTGCTGTGGAGTGACCTAGGTTTGAGAGTGTACCAGCAGCATGCAGGTCACTTCCTCACCCCACAACTCAAGCAGTACCGAGGTAAAAGCAAAACATGTGCTGCAGTGTTATGCAGACAATCTCCACACAAAGATTCTTTTCACTGATGAAAATATTTTCACTATTAACGACACTTTCAACTGCCAAAATGGCAGGGTGCTTGTGTCAACCTCACAAGAAATTCAGAGGAAAGCCCCAAAGATCATGAGGGCCCATTATCCTGCTTTTGTCATAGTTTGATGGATAGTCTCTTACAAGGGTACATAGGAGCTCTATTTCTGTGGGAAAGGCATGAAAGCATCCACGAAAGTCTACCAGGACACAGTTTTGGAGCCAGTGGTCAAGAATGTGAGTGACACCCTGTTCAAACACCACCAGTGGAGCTTCCAACAGGATTGTGCACCTGCCCACAAAGTTAGGTCAACCCAGGAGTGGATTCAGGTAAATGTACCAGACTTCATTTTTCCAGCTGATTGGCCTTCCAGCAGCCCCGACCTCAACCCATTATATTATAAGTTGTGGGCCTGCAGAAAGCAACACCCCGGTATTAACAGTCTGAAACACTCTTTGGCGAGTAGCAGCTTTCCCTATGGAGACTTGCATAATGCTATTGATGAGTGGCCACATAGACTGAAGGACTGTGTGATAACCAAAGAAAGCTTTTTTGAAAAGTGATTGCTGTCATGTATTCACAAATCCACTACTTACGTCATATAACAGGTATATTAAAATATGTTTAAAATTCTTTTGTTATTTAATTGAATACTTTGGAACAGCATTTATGGTAAGACTATGGTAGGTAGTTTCATCTGAGGGTGCAAGTGTCCCCCCTATATGTGCATATTTTGTGGTATCACTTACCTGAATTTATATCTGCATTTTCCATGTCAGAAGGAGTATGGCTTCTTGGTAGTATGTTAGCTCTGCGATTAGTGTAGAAACCTGCAATATGCATTTAAAAAATCACAACCCTCATTTTAATGCCCTGTAAATGGATTACTGTGTTAATCAAATGAAGTTATGTATGATGTCATTCACAGTTAATCACAAGGTTTGCATGGCTCCTGGAATTTGGTTTCTTTATACTGGGCCTGGAAAGTCCTCCATTTTTCAAATTTTTTTGAAAGGTCCTAGAATAGTCATGGGATGTTTTCTTGCAGTAAGTAAAAAAGTTGGTTGAAATGTTTGCATTGATTGTGTCACTTTGTTCTTTCTCCCTGCTGTATCTGCTCACAATGAAATCACTTCCTTCAATGGAGTGTGGAAACATAATGTCATCTCTTTCGTCTTGTGATGCTGTAGTGCAAGATGTTTGGGTGCCTTATTTCCAGCCACTTTGGTTTGTGGCATAGCTGTTTTGTGCAGTTGGAGTATCAACAGCTTGTGAAAATCTTCTTGTGAAACTAAAATGGTTGTTCCTTTTGGCACATGCTTTTCTCGCTGAAGGAGATTGATATGTGGCCTCTGTGCCACCCATGTGCATGGGGATAGATGACTCAGGAATAGTGAATCTTCAGTGCCATAGAAAATTTGTTTTGTATTATTATCATTGTGATAAGTTCCAGATTGCTTTGTATAAGTTTTATACAGGGCCATTTTTATATGGGGAAATTTTGCCACTTCATTGAAGATGTAACTCATACCCTGAAAAACACTGTAACAGAGCAACCCATAAGACTTCATAAGAATTCTACACATGTAATAAAATTTCACCCCAATTTGCAAAATACAAAACAAAGCACTATGATTCTAGCAAAAATTTAAGCTTGTGGGATTTAAATTCTAGTTCCAATTGAATTTTTATTTAATCTTCCTTTTCTCTGAGTTCCTTTGGTTTTTTATAGATGTTTCTGGCCTCAAGATTTTTGGCAAGGCCTGTTCTCAATGTATAGAAGGAATATCAAAAGTTTTGTTTACTACTGAAGGATTTGAATTTTATTGTCAGGTTCCTCATACTGTTGCCAGTTACTAAACTGAAAAGTTTTCATTGTGTATTTTGTAATTCTGTTGTTGTACCTAAGTGGGATTTCTTGATGAACTCCTGGAAAAGTCTTGGAATTTATTTTCTGTGAATGTGTACAAACCCTCTAATCAGTTCATGTAGAAATATTTCATGCTTCTTAGATTTCTGCTGAGATGTGAATGTTTCAAAGGTTATAACTCTAATGAATTAAAAAGTTATGGGTAAATGTATGAAATGATGTTAGGACTCAAAAAAAATTAATTGCAAGTTTAAAATATTATTTTGGCAATTTAAATGGATGGATGCTGGTGTTTTGAAGCAGTTATTTCAGTGAGGAAAAGCTAGGAATGTAATTAGTCATTTGAACTTACTCAAATTAAACATTCAAGTTCAGTAATAGAACATAAAAGAAATCATTTATAAAATGATGCTTTAAGGTAGCTTGCACTGAGTGCTACCATTTTAGCTTATTTTTTGAGTAGTAATCTTAAGAAGATTTTAGAAACATGCTATGGCTTTTTACAGATGAGAATTTCATTTTCCATTAACACATGATCATTTTTTTTTTTCATTTGTTCTGTTGCACCTTTGACTTCAAATATATTATATTTAATGTTTATTTTGTAGTTAATTTTTATAATGAAAATAAAAAAAAATCTTATTTGTAATTTTAGGCTGTTACTGCACGTTTTCAGAATGATGAGAAGCTGTGGTTGACTCAGATACAGTTTTGCCAAAGAATGGTAAGTGCAGAATTTGAAATTGTAACTGTCAATTATATTTCTACATTGCAGATAAAATTTGGATAAAAAACAGAAGGTTAATTGCACACTCTTTATGTGCGCTCAGAGCTATATATATTCAGTGTTACTGATTACAAAGGAAACTTGTTCTGAAAACAATTTTCTGAACTGCAATTTTTGGAGGGAGTGAGTGTCATTGAAAGCAGTTGTGCAAAATAAGTGAACATTACATGACCTGCATTATCCAGTTCATAGTTTACATATAATTGTACCACTGCAATTAATTTTTGGTTGTGTGTACAGAAAATTTTTATAGCAATATCTTTTCCTAGCCCTTTTTGTCTGAAGAAACTCCTTCATTTTGGTATGTTTTTTTTTTTTTTTTACTCATTTGTATGAAGGGTTATTTTAGAATACACATTGAAGAAGTTGTAACACACATTCCCAGAAACTACAGTGGTAATGATTCCTTATAATTGGAGGAAGTATTGTTGAAAAATAACATGTTTGAGGAATTTCTTGGAGCAGAAGTACCATATATAGGGTTTCCACATAACCTGGAAAACAGGAAAAACCTGGAATTCTCAGGGAATTTCAGAATGGCTCCAATAATTAGGAAAAATTGCTTTGTGTGTGTGTGTGGTGGGTGGGTGTGTGTGTGGAGAAATCAGGGAAAATTCAGGAAAATTGCCCTTTTTTGTAAAATTAAGAGGTATTTTTTGCCCAAAAACTTTTTTTTTCATATTTCAAACTTTTGTTTGCAATTACTGCCTGCCTAGAATTTTGCAGATCTTTCAGTTACATTACATTTTCCTTTATTCCCTAAAAAAGATGCAAAATTGAATTTTAAAAATTGCCTGAAATTAAGAGGGTTTTTTTTTTCTTTCAATTTCTGTAGACAGCTGTAATGTGGAACTAGTAGACACAATTGCCTGAGACACTCCTGCTCAAAGAAACACTTCACAAGATAACCAACCAAGCAATGGATCAAAGTCCTTTGTCTGTTGGCTCTCTTGCAGCATGTTTCTCTGAACAGCATCCATTCCATCATTAAGCTTAGCTGCATTGCATTATCGAAAAACTGAGACTAATTAGCTGACAGATATTTTCTTATTTATGGCCTATTTCTGTGGGAATGTACTTACAGATTCTATGTGGTAGTATTTGCAAAAGCTCATGATATTACGTACAGAAAATAATGTGCACATTTATTTATTACTAATGAAAACCAGGTAATTTTATAAGGATAAATTACCTAAAGAATTTAGAAATGTGTGCTTTGGTGAGAAAATATGTATGAATGGAAAGAAATGTAACAATTCATTGCAACATGATAAAGGTCGCCACTCTGGAAAAACTTTAAAAACCACCTGGAAAAATCAGGGGATTTTTTATTACTTTTGAGTGGGAACCCTGATATAGTTTCAGAAAATTTGGGTAGGGGATAATACCATTTTATTTATAGTACACCATAAATTCTTTGATATCACTAGAAATTTGCTGGCTGACTGTCCACAATATACTGAACTGAGAACATCTAAAGATTATAAGCTTGTGTACCATCAAATAATTTTGCTTCATCTCTCCTGAACAGAAGTGGGTAGTTTGCTACATATGTTTTCTAAAACACATAGTCAACAAGGTGAACAAAGTCTCTAGTCACCTTGTGGTCAGAGACATAAGTCTCAAGCTTGTCGTCTAGTTTGGGTGTAGGTAAGGCAAAAGCAGCGTGTTTATCTTACAACACTGAATCTCTCCCTTCATTGGAACCAGTGGTCCTAAATTTGGCTGCTTATAGACCTTAGAATTGCTCGCTGTGGTTATTAAACTCTGAAACAGAAAATGAAAACAAAATGAAAGAAAACGACCACTTTCAACAAATGTATAAGATATTTTGAATAATACTGCCCTAACCTTTTGGTAGATCATAGATTCAGTGTCTTGTGGATTAATGTACCATAGCTGCCAATCCTTCCGATTTACCCGTAAAGCTTCCGATTTGGGTATGTCTTTCCGATATTCCGATCGGAAAGTGATTTCTTCCGATTTTTCATTCTCATACCAATAATCCCTATTTTTTTCTCCCCATTTCAAGAGCAAAAAAAAAAAAAACTATTCCACTTAAAAAAATCCTTAACACGATGATTAAAAAGAAACAAATTCCTTATTTCCGCTGTGAAGAGAAAAAGAGAAAATGCGAGCGGCACAGTTTCTGCTTACACATGGACTTTTGGATGGATCCGAATACCTTCCCCTGCGCAAGCGGCCAGCTGCGTAACGTAAGGTTACAATCACATTCTCTCTGTCGCTGTTTACCCCCTCCCTCGTTCTCCTTTTCAGATAATGCATTGTTCGTCCCCGGGGTCGCAGCTTCTCAGAGGCCAGCGTGGGTGTGTCTTGCATTCCAGCACTCCCAGTTTGAAATGCTATTTCAGAACGTAGTTATCGTAGGAAAAAAATTCAAACAGATTATAAGTCTGTGGAATTTTTAAGCCCAGATACGATACCCAACATGACGAAATTAAGCAAAAGCTGCCTGTTTTGTGAAATTAAAAATGTGTTAGGCACTTCTTCTGCGGCAATAAATTTGGCCTAACAAAAGAATGCTACTGTAGGAGGAAGTTGAAAAAAAAAAAAAGTCCAATGTTTATTCGAGCCTTTGCTTCTCCAGCTATGATTTATTTTGCTGGTCTATTAGTCAGTAAGTTTTCAACCACGCTTTTTTTTTTTTTTTTCGTCGCTCGATAACGTGCGTAAAAATGTCTTTGCTTGATTCAACGAAATTAACATGTTGGGGTACTATTTTTTTCCTCTGCAAATATCATCTCTTTAAGCTGTTACTGTTTTACTACAGCGACTTTATTTGCATTTTTTTTCAAGTGTCAATAAATTTAGTATTAGTGATTCGCTATGAGCAGCAATATGAAGGGGGGAGTACTATCAAACATTCCGTGATGCGTATTCTGCGGAATTCCCGTGTATTGCAAAATTTTCAAAAAATGAAAAATATGCATTTTGCACTGCGTGTCATGTAATTTCAGCGTTTCACGTGGTGGAAGGAATGATATTACTAATCATGTTTCTAGTGCCCAGCACAAATCTAATGTTGACTGCGTGTAAAAAAAATATGAAATTAACTTCCTCTGTTAAAAGTTTTGATGAACTGGATGTGATTCGTGCAAAATGTTTGTTCACTTCGTCTTTAGTTGAGCATAATTTATCAATTAGTGTCACTCATTTATTTCATATTTTTTATATTTGACTGTCTCATCGTCCGTCTCTCCGTAAGATAATCCTAGCATGAAAATGGTTTGTTTTTGAAAACATTTTAGTTTGTTCCGTGACGGCGTGGGATACGATCCTATTGGATTTGTGGGTCAAAGGGTGTGGAACATTCTTCCCTTTAGATGCAAGCTTCCATAAAAATAAATTTTTATCTCTTTATAGATCATAATGATATAGCATAGTAATGAGAAATTACGTATGGATAATCGAAATAAACGTGCCGATAAATTCAAACATCTGTAGTCATATCAATTAAAAGTTGATACTTGAGTTAGGTAACATATCGTTTTTTAATCTATATGTTCAGTACATTTAATCAATATGCGCGACAAGTAATTTCATTAGATATCTCGATTAAAAATTTTGTCGAATATATCGATTTTTATTTTATTTTATGATTTTCGGTTTCTGAAAGTTGGCAGGTATGCTGTACGGACCCTATATCGAAGTGGTTTGTGAAAGGGACTAGACCTGCTCATCACTACTTCTACAGGAAGATAGCTAAGATGAACACAGTTCTGTGTCCTCTTGTTTGAATCATATATGGAGCTTCTACCCTGTTTGGAGGATTGTGTATGGCCTTGCATAAGCAACCTATAAAATACGGAATTCCCTTTCTCACCTATTTGATATTCACTTCACAGGTAGTCCTGTGTAGTTTAAATGCTAAACATTATGTTGGTTACTGTTAAAAACATTGTATAATTTAATAGCTATCATCTCGAAGACGATTTTCAGAGTGATTGTGAATTGTTAAACTAAAGCAATGAGATATTCATGGTGTGCATGGTTGTGAACTGTGGAAATGTGTTTTTGCAGAAAATGAAATGAAATTGTGTGTATTTGAGAGAGAGATGGAGAATGAATGAGTGAGTTACATCCTTAACTCTGAAGAGGGTAGAAAATTTTCATTCTATTCTTTCAGATAGGCAGGTTTACCATATATCCCTGCATATAAACTAACACCCCTTCTTCAACAGCTAAAAATTGGTGAAAAACTTTGACACACTTTATAGGAGTGTAGTGTTCTCCCTAGAGCCTTTTTACTGGGCGGCCCACCCAGCTAATTTTCTCTGCCGCCCAGCTAAATTTCCTGTAATGAATGTTTTCACAACACACATAATAGTAAGAGTGCAAAACTTACCCCCACATCATCATCATCATCATCAACCATTATCAATCCACTGCTGGACGAAGGTCTCCCAAGTTTCCTCCACAACGGTCTGTCTTGTGCCAGTCTCCTCCATGTCACCCCTGCATACTTTCGAATTTCATCCACCCATCTCCCATGTGGTCTTCTTCTGGGTCTTTTCCTGTCCATTGGAATCCAATCTAAAATTTCGGCTGTCCATCGATGATCTGTCCTTCTGGCAGTATGTCCAGCCCATTGCCATTTCAGGGATTTAACTCTGATCATGATGTCTTCCACTCTTGTCATTTTTCGGATCCACGAGTTCCTCTTCTTATCTCTCCTGGTTACACCAAGCATGCACCTCTCCATGCCGCTTTGAGTTGTCTGCAGCCTTTGTATGTCTCTTTTAGTTAAGGTCCACGTCTCCGCACCATACGTAAGCACTGGAAGGATGCATTGATCAAACACTTTTCTTTTAAGACATAATGGCATATTGCTCTTGAAAATTATGCTGTTTCTTCCAAAAGCTCTCCAGGCAAGTTTTGTACACCGATTAATTTCTTCATCAATGTGACCCTCACTTGATATCTGCTGTCCAAGATAAACATACGTATCTGTTATCTCCAGCTTTTCTCCATCAATCGATAAATCTTCATTTCTTGTAAAAGCATTGAACATCACTTTTGTCTTCTGAAAGTTCATTTTTAATCCCACTTCTTTACTCTTGTCAGCAAGTTCCTGGATCATACTCTGCAGCTCTGATGGGGTAGTTGCAAAAATGACTACGTCATCAGCAAAACGAAGGTGGGTTAGATAATCTCCATTAATCTTTATCCCTTTGTTTTCCCAGTTCAGTGATTGAAAGACATTTTCCAATGTGGCATTAAAGAGCTTCGGAGATATGGTGTCACCTTGTCTCACTCCCTTTGCAATTTTTATGTGTGTTGTATTTTCAAACAGCCGAATCTTTGCACTTGCATTTTCATAGATGTTATTAATAATATTAATGTATGCATCTTCAATACCGCAGGATTTCAGAGCCGTGGTAACTGCTGATGGTTTCACCCGAATCAAAGGCTTTTTCATAATCGATAAAAGCCATGCACAATGGAAGTTCATATTCCCTCGCTCTTTCAATTAGTTCTCTCAGTACGTGGATATGATCTATTGTGCTGTAGCCACTCCTGAATCCAGCTTGTTCTCTCGGTTGAGCCATGTCTAGTGTTACCTTCAAGCGGTGTGAAAGAACTTTAGTGAAGATTTTATAAACCACTGATAGGAGGCTGATAGGTCTGTAGTTCCTGAGATCCTCAATGTCACCTTTTTTATGTAGCAGGATCATTGTAGCATTGTTCCAATCCTCAGGAATCTTCCTTCATTAAGGCATTGAGTGAAAATTTGGGCGAGTACTGTTTCAATTTCTCCACTTGCTTCTTGTATGATGTCTATAGTAATTCCATCTTCTCCTGGAGCTTTCCCCGCTTCATGTTCTTGATTGCATGTGCAACTTCTGCTGGGAGGACTGGAAGAACTCTGGTACCTTTCAGGATGTCTGGAGTACATGTATCATCCCTTTCATATAATTTGGAGTAGAAATCTTTCACTCTTGTCAAAATTTCGCCTCTATTTCTTGTTATAGAACCATCTTCTTTTCTCAGAGCCATAATCTGTTTTCTTCCCTTACTGAGATGTCCCTTTGCTATCTTTAGGCTTTGGTTGTTTTCAATTGCTTTCCTCACTAGCTCACAGTTGAATTTCCTTACGTCTTCAGTGATACTTTTTCGTGCTGTCTTGCATAGCTCTATATATTCCACTTTGGAAGTCACATCTTCTTTAGTTGTCCTCATCTCTCTTCTTTTTTGCATCAACATTTTGGTTTTTCCTGATAATTTGTTTACATGCAACTTGTTCTTATACCCAGCTAATTTTGTTGCTGTTTCCATAAGAGCTTTGGTTACTTTTCTGTTAACTTCCGAAATATCCACTTCTTCCGATGTTAGGCCTTCTAAAGCAGAGAATCTGTTCTTCAGTTCGAACTTGAAAGTATTATGGTGTTTTTTAAGGTTGGTTATGTCAATACATTTTGTTTGTCTTATGAGCTTGCCACGTTCCAGTTTAGTGTTGAGGTGCATCTTACATCTCACCAATCTATGGTCACTACCTGTGTTGAACTTGTTTAGCACACTGCAGTCTTCGATGACGAATTTTTGTTACACATAATAAAATCAATTTCACTTGTCGTCCCAATTGGATGTCTCCATGTCCATTTCCTGTGTGGCTTTTTCTTGAAAAGGAATTCAAGATGAAAAATCCTTCTGCCTCTGCAAACTCAACGAGAGTATTTCCACGCTGGTTTCTGTTGCCGTGACCGAATTTACCTACTGAAGTTTCATTCTGTTGCCGGTGCCCTATTTTTGCATTGAAATCTCCCATAATGATCTTCAAGTGCTGCTTACCTTTATTATTTAGATGACGAATTTCCTCATAAAATTCTTCAATTTCTTCTTCAGGATGACTTGTGGTGGGTGCATAAGTTTGAATAATCTGAGCCTGGTATCTTCTCGATAGTTGGATAACGAGTCGTGCAGCTCTGTCAGAGGAACTTTCAACTTCTACCACTTTATCCTTCAGTTTCTTGTTTATTATAAATCCAACACCACTAGTTCTGCCAGTATCTGTCCCACGATAATAGAAGAGATGTCCACTTTTCAGTTCAATGAGATCTTCTCCTTTTCTCCTTACCTCACTCAGCCCGACGATGTCCCACTTGATCCTTTGTAGTTCCTCTTCCAATTCAAGAAGCCTAGAATCAGAAGATAGGGAGCGTCCGTTGTAGGTAGCCAAGGTCAGCATCAAATGGCAGCCTAGTCCGGTCCTCCGGGGATTCTTAGCACCCTCTGCCTTCATGTCGCACTGGCCGCTGCCTTGGCCAGGTACATTCCAGCTGCCGGAGACTGAGGGCCAAGATTTAAGTTGTAGAGTCATTTTGGAGGTGTTTGGCCATAACTCACCACGCTGGCCAAGCGGGTTGGTGAGTGTGGGATAGCATTTCCTCTGATCCCGATGGTATAGTTATACCGCTATTTGCGGTCGTCAGAGCCCCTTTAGTGGGAACAGGATGCACCACGAGAAGGCGGGGTTGACATTTGTCAAGGAGAGGCTGTGATGTTACGCATCACCTGACCTTACATCCCACCCCCACATACACCATAAATATTGGTGAAAACGACTGAAATATGTGTTGAACATGATTTATCAGTAAGTATTTAATAAGTACAGTCATGTTAAGCAAAACATCCTTTCTTTTTTTTTTTCGATTGAGGAAGGGGTCATTTAAAGTACCACCCAGCTAAAATTTCTTGCCACCCAGCTGTAAAAAAAACTCTAGGGAGAACACTAGGAGTGCACAGTCAACCCTCGACGCACCGCCACCCTTGCATAGCGCCAACCCTTGGGTCTGAACAGACTTGCTCTATATGAAACATCCCCCCCCCCTCCTTGATATACTGCCACACCCTTGGCATCCACCAGCATATATTACTACCCCTACCTACTTTCCCCAACACAAAATATACTTGATGCAACACCACATGCAAACTGTGGGAGAATTCCCTTCCTGTTTTTTCGGATCACGATTTCATTGAAGAGAACTTTGTTGTTAAGAGACACTGACTCAGTCCAAGATGCAAATCAGTTATTTTAACATTAAGAAAATTCTTTGAAGCAAACCCGCAGGATAACAATATTTCAAACTCGTGTTAAATTAGATTGTGCTCTGGGAATAATTGATCGAAATCTAAAACACAGATGAAAATAGAAGGTGCATAAATTGATTTTGTGTACATACATACGTTCATATCACTAAGCTGTTCTCTGAGATTCAGAGGTTAGCTCCACAAAGAAATTGATTTTGTGTAATGCTATTCATTTTCACTTGAGAAAGTTTTAGTAGAGTGACATGATTTATGCGTACTAGAAGCTTCCGAAATGGAAACGGACACTTCAAACTACAGTGTGTACTAAGTACACAACATATAACTGCATTTATTTGTAATTAACATTTTATTAACTCAATGATAATTACTGCCCAGGTGGCGTAGTAGTCTAAGCGATGGCTTCTGATCATTCATTCAAGATGGGTCCGAGTTCACATCCTGGCGAGACATGGATGTTGTGTTTGTCTTACAGCACTGTCTCTCTCCCTTCCCTGAAACC
This sequence comes from Macrothele yani, assembly GCA_039090855.1. NCBI lineage: Eukaryota > Metazoa > Arthropoda > Arachnida > Araneae > Macrothelidae > Macrothele > Macrothele yani. The sequence continues at coordinate 55,198,826 of CM077028.1, forward strand.
AGTGGCCCTAAATTAGGGATGGGCGACTGCTTATTGCCCACTGAGTTGCTTACAGTGGTCATTAAACCCCCAATCAAAAGAAAAATGCTAATTACATACTTGAGATTCTTCCGCGAATTCGCGGAGTTCCGCTTTTTTCGTCATCATTTGGGTTATTCTCAAGATCGATGCAAAACCGAAAAGAAATGTTTTGGGTGTAGAGAGGGGTCGTTTTCTGTCTGGGGACGGTATCTCCACGTTTTTCAAAACTTGTGAAAACGGAAGTTAAACGTAGTGAAAATTTTCCCGTAATTGTAATTTCTTTTCACTTACGATGTTGCCTGTGTCCAGTGTTGCTAAATATAATTTTAAGGCATTAATGTTTGTATTTCATCATGAAATTGTGGGTAACGATTTCCAAAAACGGAAGTTAAGGACGGCGCGAAGATTTCTTTATATTCTTTTCAGGAATGAGTTTCTCCTGTGTATTTGAAGAATTCCGCCATTTCCATTATCATTTAGGGTATTCTTGAGATCAATGCACAACCAAACCGCGATTTATTTATTTTTTTTTTTTTTTTGTGGCGGGGGGGGGTTTGTTTCCGTTGAGGACGAAATTCCGCCCTTCAAAACTTTTTAAAACGGAAGTTAGACAATGCAAAGATTTCTCTAGTAACCTTTTTTTTTTTTTTTTTATGTTCCTTCTATCCAGTATGATTTTATTCCAAAAATTCTGCATTTCAGCTTAAAATTAAGGGAAAAGTTTCTGGAAGCAGAAGTTGGTTGAAGTGAAGATTTCTCTCCGTAATAGGTTTTTTTTTCTTCCCGCGATGTTTACACTATCCAGTATTGTTTTTAAATGTTACTTTCCCCCATAAATGTTTGCACTTAAGCTTGACAATGGAGGGGAATTTTCCAAAATTGGAAGTGACGAAGTTTGAAAATTTGCTAGAATCTGTGCATAGTGTTTGAAAGTATTCATATTCTGCAAGTTACACCATTTATTTAAAGTAGTGAAAGCTTTGATATCATGCATTTATGGTCCTCAGGCTGAAAGTTCTTTCAGCATGATGGCTAAATTATTGTCATCTGAGGGAATAAAAGGAAAAATAATTAGAAAAGTGATGAAGAAATGGAAAGGGGATGATATCAGCAGAAAGGAAAATTAATCAAAGATTGCAATGCAGCTGCAGAGTCAACAAAAGACAAATATGGCCATGTAACTTGCTGAGAAGAAAGCAACACAAGAGGAAAATCGAGCTGATGCTCTAGCAAGTAAAAAAAAAAGAAACTAGTGTGCTCTAAATATCTACATTAATAAATTAGAGTGGGCAACTCCATCTTGCTCATGCTGTGTTATTTACACACTTTCTCATCGCCTGTTCTGATTTTCCAGCCTGTTAAAAATCTCAGCTTTTTTGTTCCTTGGTTGGTCTCATGTATATAATTATGATTTCTGATTAACAAAATTTAGGTTACTTAAAAATAGTTAGCAAATTTGATATAACGCCACAATGCAGTATACCAAGGGTTGACTGTATTTGGATTGCCTGCCCTGGAAAAACATTCAAAATTCATGGAATTCTGTCATTGAAAAAAACTAAGATCCATCCATGCATAACATATACAGTAAGTCCCAGAAAGTTACAGGAATTTTTTTTTTTTTTCGTTTGGATGTAGTATGTGCACCATCTCTTGGGCAACGCATGAACTACATGGGGTTGGACAGAACAATGTGAACACTGGGGAAAGAAGCTTTTTACGTACCTAATAGGGTTTTGGACCACTTTCGGCATTCAAAACTGCCTGAATCCTCCTTGGAATGGACGCATACAAATCCTGGATGGTGGTTAGTGAGATGTTACACCATTCTTCATGCAGAAACTGCTCTAGGTCATTGGGAGATGCAGGAGGCGGATAATGGAGTCTTACTCTCCTTTTCAACACAGACCACAGTGTCTCGGTGTTGTTTAAGTCTGGTGATTGGGGAGGCCGACAAAGGTGTGAAAGTTCGTCCTCATGTTCCTCAAACCATAATTGAACATTCCAGGCTCTGTAAATTGGGAAGTTATCATCTTGATAGATGGCATCCCTGCAGGAAATAATATCTGAGCCATTGGATGGACTTGGTCGGCCAAAACGGTTTCATACACCCAGGACCACCACCACCACCATGCTGCAATGTTGGAAGCAGACAGTCTGGATTGTACGCTTCTGACGGTGTCCTCCACACTTAAACACATCCTGTGGTGGGAAATAGTGTGAATGTGGATTCATCTGACCACATTACACGCTTCCATGCATCAACAATCCATGATGTATGCTCTTGACACCGCTGCCATCGTCATTGTGCATTCACCCAGGTCTCCAGAGTTTTTGTAATAGCAGCTCTGCCATGAATATCTTGTTTATGCAGTTCCCCGCGCACTGTTTTCATTGGTACTCGGGTCTGGAGAGGCAGATTAGACTCCCCACTCGTTTTCGGCGCCGTGGTCTTCTTCTTACGGGTAACAATCCTCTTTAATGCTCCCCTGTCTCGATCAGTCAGGGTCATTTTCCGGCCACTCTTGTGTTTTGCAGACGAGGTTTTCCAAGGAACACGGTATGCTGTCATGACACTAGACACAGTAGCTCTCGATACCCCCGTACTACCCGTTGCCGTGTAGGTACCAACTAGCCAGCCAGCAACAATTAGCCCTCTTTCAAAGTCCATTAGGTCACTCATTTTGTTGTTACCCTGAAAGAAATTTAGCCACAAGACACTTTAAATGCACTTAAACAGGACCTTGAGGTCCTTGACAAAGCTATTACAACCAAAAAGAGGTGATACCTTTGCGTATTGTGGCATACGCATCTGTATTAAAAGCCATGCCTCTGAGCATGGTGTTCACATTATTCTGCCCAACCTCTGTATTTCTCATGAACCTTTGGCAAATGATTGTAACTTTTCCAGCCAGTTTTGCTTCAACCATGGTGAGCAGTGCACATGTTTTTCACGCTGGAATTTTGACCTAGAGAATGGAGCAAAGGGCCAACATTAAGTTTTGCTTTAAGTGTGGAAAATCTGCATCAGAAATGCACAAATTGATGATACAAGCATACAGTGATGAATGTTTTTGCCAGTCCAGGATGTATGAATGGTATGCATGTTTTAGTGATGGTCGACAGTCGTTGGAAGACGATGAAAGGAGCGGACAACCTTCGAAAAGCATCACTGACGAAAATGTGCAGTCTGTTCGTGAACTGCTGGCTATGAATTGTCAATTAACTTGTTGGATGATAGCAGAAGAACTGAATATTAGTAAAACAGTAGTGCACAGCATTATTTGTGATGTTCTTGGCAAGCCAGAGGTGTGCGCTAAGTTCATCCCACACTTTCTCGCTCTTGGACAAAGAGAGTTGCAAATGACTAACTACTCAAAACTTGGTGGAAATGGTGAATGACAACCCAGATTTTTTCAGCAAGATAATAACGGGTGATGAATTGTGGTATTTTGAATATGACCCATTTGTGAAACAACAAACTAGCGAATGGTCAAGCACGGGAAAGCCGAAACCAAAGGAGGTGTGATGGAACCAGTGGCTCTAAATTAGAGATGGGCAACTGCTTATAACCCATTGAGTTCCTCACGGTGGTCGTTAAACCTCCAATCAAAATAAATAAAATAAAAAAAAGGTGCGAGGGCTGTGATGTCAAAAATCAAAACAATGCTCATTGTGTTTTTTTATTCTTGTGGGATTATCTACCATGAATTTGTGCCTGAAAGATAAACAATCAATTGCTAATTCTACAAAAAAGTCATCGATCACCTTCTCAAGAGAATTCAGTGAGTTAGGCTAGGTTTGCATCAAAGTGGAGAGTGGTTTCCTCTCCATGACAATGCTCTGTCACATACCCCAACCATTGTTACTCAGTTTCTGGCTTAAAACCAGGTAACATTGATCATGCATCCCCCTGCCCTGCTCACTGGATTTAGCCCTGACGGACTTTTTTCTGTTCCCAAAATCCAAAGCACCCATGAAGGGAAGGAAGGTAATATGGGTCCATTTCAGATATTTAAAGAACAGTGACAACATTCCTAAAGATACCCTTATATACTTCCCCAGGGCATCTGAGAGATTTCTGGAATGATCCAAGCTGCATATCGAAAGAGGAGGGGATGTTGAAAATTAAATCATTAAAATTGCTTCAGGTAAGACATTTTATTTTAATGAATTATTGCTGTAACTGTCTGGACTGACTAAGTATATAAGATCTGTAGCCAAATATTACTTTTCAGTGAGACAATAATTTGTGCATCATGAAATTATTGCTGATGTTTGGAAGATATAATTTCTGATTTCAACTTACAAAATACATTTTATTGGTTTTGATGTATCAAATCGCTATCTTTTTCTCCCCCTTTCTAGAAATGGCATCACACAATTAGTGCATTATTTTCAAGAATGTTACAAGTCCACAATAACAAACCAGGTATGTGATTTCATTTTTGTTTTGTTTTTTTCTGGTGTAGAAAAAGTTGCCTGTTTAGACTGTTTGCTGTGTTATTTACTTAGTGACACAGTATTTCTGTATTTCATTTTTAGTCAAAATAGTCACTTTCTCGCTGGAGCGAGGAGGGGGCAGTAGGCAAAATCGTTGTCATTTCTGATTGTATTCAGAGTGAAATAGCACAAAATTCAAAATGATTGGGAGGGAATGTGGAGGTGAATGTAAACTGGCGTTAGCTTTTTGCTGCAAGCGTTCTCGATCTCTTTATATCAGTCGGAAGATTTTTGCTCTTGAAATATTGCTAGCTCTACCACTGATAACCTATTGAACTTATCTTGTTCTTCTAATGAGAGAGGTACCAGCTTTGTAAATCACAGAATGATTTCCCATAAGAAAAATGATCACATTACTAACCTTACATGCCAGTTATCAACCATAGCTGTGTCCAGAGTTGCAGAATGTAGATGTACGTGGATAGTTTCCAAATTATTAGCACATTTTGCAGATAGTTTTTGTTTGTAGATTAAAAATCAACTCTAAATGTTATTTTACAGCAATTAAAGCACTTACTCAAGGATTTACTCAGATTAATATACTTAATTCTATTTTAACTTGAACACTTATTTTTCACATGTTCTCAGTTATTTGTTTTTACAGACATTTCTGGCCTTTATATTATTTATCAAGGCCTGTTCTTGATGTACAGAAACTGTTTCAAAAGTTCTGTTTACACAGAAAGAATTTAAATTTTGGTGCCAGGTTCCTCTTGCAGTTGCCAGCTATTAAATTAAAATCTTTTCCAAATGTGCTTCGTAAGGCAACTATTTTTGAATTAAGTTGTTGAAAATGCTACTTATTATTTTTGAAGGTTCATTAATGGAACTGTTTTTCTAGATGTAAAAACTTTCTTTAATTAGTCTCTTGTTTTTGTGTGGTTATGTAGTCCAATATTTTAATATTTTGCCATAAAGGTCCATTTCACACACATTTTTGCACATTCAATTGTAATGTATTTATTTGCCCTAATTGGAATGTGTAATGTTCTAATAATTATTTATTGTTCTACTAATCTCTCTTTAAATTATTTTAGTCTATTGTTATTGTGGTTCGCACTTCGCGGGTTTGCAGCAAGATTTCTGTTTTAATAATTGTGTATGCAGATACATTTAATTTTTACACAACTCAGGCTGTGCCCCACGCCCATAGTTGGGGCCCAGCTCAGGATATATAATAATTAGCAAGTCATCGTGAGCCACATATATCGTAAAAGCAGTCCCTATATCCCTCATAAGACACAGGATGCAGTGCTGTCAGGTGGCATCAAAAAAGCACAGCAGGGTTTAATCTAAAGGTTAGCCCAGGGCTAGAAAATTACTGGGCACCTAGAAATTTGGTCCTGGGGCCCAACTTTTTTCACTTCAAAGTTCATAATTTGCTGTCATTACTTTGAGTTTATTGAATGCAAAATGTAACTTCAACAAATTGCAATTTAATGAAATCTGAAATTTTCTGCTTTGATCGCATTTATAAATTCTGTCAGCTTTTATCGTGATCCGTGTGTTTCAAGCAGAGAAACGAGATGAAACCCTCCAAGCCTAGCTCCGAGTCACGTGACTAACCTGTCAGATCACAAAAGCACAAGATCACACGCTTCGGTTTAGCTGCCGGCCCGGGAGCGGAAACAGCATGACGCGGCGACGGCATCGCAGATTCTCAGAAAGGTGTGCAGACTGTTTTTCATTAATGGTTTTTTAGATTTCTTCAAATTTTAAAACAAAGGAAGGGAAATGTTCACACATTTTTAACGTTAGCTCCCATTTAAGATGTAAAGCTGTAATCGATAGATCCCCCACCCATTTTATTTTAGCTTTTATTCTTCCATATTTTTGAAACAGATAACTTCAATTGGATGAGATATAATTGCTTTTCTTGAGCTTTGAATCTCGGAAGCAATATTTTTATGCACTTTTAACGCACCATGCACGTTTGATGTGCGTGGTGGTTAAAAGTGCATAAAAACATTTCGGAAGCTAATTAACGGCCGCAACTTTTTTTTTTTTTTTTTTTTGCATGGAGCCCTAAATTTTAATCTAACTGAAAATTAAATTAAAGTGATTTCTTTTTTTCTATTACAAGATCCACACCATATTTTTAAATCGTTTTCTGTTTCTGCAGCTGTCGGCATTCCGCAAGTTGACGTAACAACTTTTTTTTTTCCTATTGTTTCCAGATAGCTTCACTTTAGCATTCATTTAGATTGATAAGGTGTTTTTTTTTTAGTTCTTTTTTTTAAAATTTTAAAAAACATATTTTTACACATTTTTATCGTCATTCTTCCTGTTTTCACAGTCGCATTATGAGGCATTCCGGAAGTTGATCGCAATTTTGCCTTTTATCGCTTCCAGATACTGTAGCTTCATTTTAGTCAGATTATTGCCATTTTTTATATATATATATACAAAATCCATATTTGTTAAGCGTTTAGCAACATTCCCATCCGTTTCTGCAGCGATGCGGTATTTCGGAAATTGGCGGTTCCATTTTATTTTATTTATCTTTTTTACTTCCAGGTGGCTTTATCTGGGAATTTTTTTTTCTAAAACCATATTTTTTACGTATTTTTAACGTCCCACTACTTCGTTTCCAAATCCATATTACGCAGTATTCCGGAAGGTGATGATCTTTTTTTTAGGTATTACTTCCTTCCAAATGGTTAAATGGGTAAATCTCAGAGTGATGAGGTGAAAGTTTTTTTTTTTTTTTTTTTTTTGCTTTACAAGAACCGTTGCCATTTTTCTTACTTTAATTTTATGGGGTTTAGTTATATCAATGAAAATGCTGCAATCACATTTTCATAAATTCACTAAATTTTTCTTTAAACTGTGGTCAATTCACAAATTGTGGTTAAAGCAAAATTCTTACATATGGATTCCTGTTTTACAAATCAAGCTGAATTAGGCAAAATTACTGTTTCCAAAGTTGACACAACCCCCCCCCTTCCCCCTTCAACTCGATCACCAAAATAATCACCTGGTGATGCCCCTAGTACAACATAATTTCTGCAGGAAATAGTAAGAGCAGAGCATAATGTCTATCAGGCAGAACATCCTTCGAAGGAGGGAGTTTAAAGTTTAATCAAGGCTTCAGCAGTTGCAAAGGGCCTTCTGAAAAAGTTGAGAAAGATTTCAGTTTTGTAATCATGCTGCCCTTTCTTTTAGATTTCCTGTCTGTGTTTAAGAATTTGTCCCTTATATTTCAAAAGGAAGAACTTATCATTAGTGCAATGGAACTTCATGTTAAAAATGCCATTTCAACACCTCAGATAATGAAGAATGCACGCCATCATGAAGATAATTTTGTTAATAATATAACTCTTAAAGGAATACACCAAGTGCAGCTGCATGGGCTTAACAATAATGCCAATTCTTCATTTCAAAGGGATAAGGAAAAGCTTCTGGAATTTGGCATCAGATATCTAGAGGAATGGTTTCTAGGACTGTCTGGAAGCATTCACAGGTCTACAAAGGTCTTTGACACATTTATGTGTACAACAGGAAATAACAGAAAATTTTGAGGAGGAGGACGTTACAAATAGCACTAGGTAAACACTTCCATAAACAGCTTGGATCTGATGAATCTCTCGAAACCACACTACTCAGTTTGCTAGGTGAGTGGTACAAATTTAAGGTTTTTCAGGCAAGGAATGAAATTTCACAAGCTGCTAAAATAAGTTCTGATCCACAAGGAGAGATTTCTAGTATTTTGCAAAGCTGATGGCCACAGCTGCTGTGCTGCCAGTTTCAACAGTGTGCTGTGAACGACAGTTCGACAAATTCAATAAAAAAGACAAGTTCAGATCAAATATGGAAATTGACAGTTTGTGTAACCTAATAAGGATTAGCCTGAATGAACCAGCACTGAATAAATTTGATTTATCAGCTTCAGTGGACCACTGGTTTATGTTTAGATTTTTATCAAAACTATAGAACCCTGAGATTTATAGACCAAATTTGAATTTCATTTAGCAATAATTAGTTTGGGTAATAAGCAGTGCTCAATATACTTATATTATTACTCTTTGTTCCGACATCACCATGCATTACGTTTATTCATGATACTTTGAAATTTGCTTTCGTTTCACCTAGCTCCTAGATCTGGAGCTTATCTTTCCAGCCCTGGGTTAGCAAAAGTCTTGGTTAGTACACCAAATGTACAGGATGGGCACATAAAACTGGCCCGAAATGCAAAAGACAGTTGTTCAGTTTTATTTTATAATGTATCGTACATTTCAGTTACATTTGGAATGGTAAATAAACAGTATTTTGAACTTAAAAAAAGTCTGTAATGTTGACATTTTAGATGTTTATCAGCATTTTTACATACCTTTTCAAAGTCTGTGTTGGAAGTGGGTGCCACTTGCCTTGATGCATTTTTCTGCTCACCGAAACATGTTCAGGAAAATGCCTCACGATGTGGGCAACATATTGTCATACGTTGATTTTCAAATCAAATCTTCCAATGTTGAATGGTTGTTGCGGTGGACTTTCCCTTTTAGCCGGCCCCACAGGTGAAAGGTCATATGATGATAAGTTAGGAGAGCAGGGTGGCCATAAATTCTTGCTGGTTGTCCTTTCGTTAATAAAATCACCATGGATTCAAGCGAGTGTACAAGCAGAAGCATGGCAAGTCACCAACTTGCTATACCTCTGATCGTTCACTGAAGGGCTTGGAATCTATTCATAGTATAAAATAAATATCCCCGTAGGCGTCTGTCTGTCTGTTCGGGCTAATCTCAAGAAACGTTTAACGGATTTTGATGCGGTTTTCACCATTCCATAGAGCATTTGTCGAGGAAGGTTGACGTGTGTGAAACATTAATCTATGACAAAAGGGAGCCGAACAGTAACTATTTTAGTGACAAGTCAAAGAAAAAAACCTTCGTTCACATTCTTTCGTGGCTTCCACTGCCTAAACAACGATGCACTGCGACCGGTTTACGAACCTTTTTTGCTCATTGGGGAAAAGATGCGCGGTGGCTGTTCTGACAGCATGTAAGGCCACAGACTAAATGCGTAGTTGCATCGGGCATTGAAAGACAATTGGTTTATCGGCGCTCACACAGACTAAATGCGTAGTTGTTTTCATCCACACGTGAGTAGCTCTTTAAAAATTAAAATTTAAATATTGTATTAACATTATGCCAACGAAAATCGAATATAGGTCATAGCACATCGGACGCTAAAAGAATTTGTCCATCCCGTCATAATGAAACTTTCCAAGAAACAGAATCTCAATTGGCAAATGACAGACAAAGAATGGCTTTACAAAGAGAAAGACAGTTGCCTGTTGAATGTAATAATTGTCTCTTTAGATTCGCAATCTAAATTGCTACCATGCAAAGCCAGGCCGGGTGGCTAGTTAGGCATGAATGAGTTGATATCGAGTCAGCTGGCTTACAAACTCTTCGTAGATCCATAGACAAACATCTGTGTTCACATTTTCCTCAAAAAAAAAAAAAAAAAAAATGGGTCTGATGATGATGCATTGGCCTGACATTCCATGCCAAACATGACTTTTAAACCATGGAATGGTTTCTGTTGGAACACGTGTGGGTTTTCAGCAGCCCAGTGTCGTGTGTTCTGCGAGTTGACATACCCTGAAAGGTGAACCAAGCTTTGTGTGTCGAAATGAAGATAAAAGGGTCTAGAAGTCCTTCAGAAACCATCTCTAAGAGCCACTGACAATAATGGGCACGTTTTCCCTTATCAAGTGCTCCTAACCCTTGCACAACACTCGCACGACAAGGCTTAATTTTTAAATCATGAAATGTGCGTTAGATTAAGCTATAGGTAATGCCCATCTGCTGGAATAAATGGTGTGTTGGCTCGTTGGGGCTTCTTTCGATATGATTATCTACGTCAGTGACAGCTTCCAGTGTGCATACAGTTCATTGTTTCACTCTCTGTGCGTTGATTGCAGAACCAGTTGTACTCCATTTCTTCACTAAGTCCTGGATCGTTGGTTTCACAGGAACATTGACACCAGAAATATTTTGCTTTAAGTCATTCACAAACCAAAACAAAAGATCATGTGTGAATATACTCCTCCACAATAAACTCATTCAATTGAATATGGTATAACTTACACGCAGATAGCCAGAGACTGTCTCCCAGAGCATGGAGGAACACTGAACTCCCATGCATGACAGTGTCGAATAGTTTCCAGCAGCGGACTACAAAATATAACTTTACAACTGTAACTCAAACTGCATTTGGGATCAGTTTTATATGTGTCACTTATATAATCAATTGTGTGTGTGTGTGTGTGTGTGTGTGTGTGTGTGTGTGTGTGTGTGTGTGTGTGTGTGTGTGTGTGTGTGTGTGTGTGTGTGTGTGAGTGAGTGAGTGAGAGAGAGAGAGAGTGAATTAATTTATAACATAAGATACTGTTTTGAGTTGAACTTTGAGTTCGCTTCAAAAAAAAAATACAGCTCATTACTGCTTATATGCAATCGATTGTTAAAATAAGGTATGTAATCGTATAAAACATGCAGTACTTCCAAAAGGATCTGCAACAGGCATCCAGGCTACCTAGTCCAGCTTTGTAGTATAGCATGGATGTTTACTTTTCATTTCTTTTTTCATCTCTCTCTCTCTCTCTCTCTCTCTCTCTCTCTCTCTCTCTCTCTCTCTGAGCTAACTGCTGTAAATTTGTAAGCTCATAAAGAGTATTGAACTATCAGAACAAAATAAAAAAAGTGCACTTAATTTGCATTTATTGTACTGTATATTAATTCTATAAGGTTTTTTACTGTGAGTCGTATTTTGAGAGAATGGCTGAACGTAAAGATATGGTTGAGGTATCAAAATAAAGGTCTTACCATGTAGATGTGTCAGTCTAAGAGAAAAATGAGATTCGGGCAACGATTTGGGCGTTGTGGGGCGGCAAAGTTCCCGTGTAAAGTCTATGGGAGAAGTGTGCGGTTGACATTCGATTGCCTGCAGTGGACTCACATGCTGTTGAAGGCGGAAACATGGAGGGACTGAGATAGTCTGAAGTCTTCTCTTTTCTGAGTAAACTGTTGTTAACGTTAGCTGGCATTCGTATCAAGGTTCTTCTCATTGGAACAGCGAACATTCTCGAAGACCTGATTGCATTATGCTGTTGGACTGTATGATATATACAATTAATATTAATTCAATCCCGTTTATTCACATTGGTAAGACGTTTCCCATTATGTAAAAATGTAAATAAACATTCTGTTGACCATTGTTAGTGAAAATATTTAGAATGTACAAATTGAGTTGCACCATCTATATGTTCATTCTATAAGGGTTTTTTTTACTGTGAGACCTATTTTAAGAGAATGGCTGAACATAAAAATATGGTTCAGGTATTAAAATAAAGGTCTTGCCATGTAGATGTGCCAGTCAAAGATAAAACTGAGATTGGGGCAACGGTTCGGGCGTGGCAGGGTGTCAAAATTCCCATGTAAAGTCCATGGGAGAAATGTGCGGCCCTTATCTACATCAGGCACTCAGTTCAGTGTCAGACTTGGTGTGTGCATGGTATTCTATTATCAGCCCTAAAGTAAGTAAATACTTAATTGCATACTTACCCTTAACAGAATGTCTCTCCCACAGAAAAGAAAAAAATTTAAGAGCCTTATTGGAAGGCATGAGCGATCAATAAGTTGCAACTATATGTCTCAGGCAGGAGAGAATGAAGAGTATTCGCAATGCGAATCTCATTCCAACAACATTTACAAACACAGTTGTGACTGAAGATGAGAGTGAAAGAGTGTGCTATCCAGTTGAATTTTTGCGCACGATTAAAATGAGTGTACTTACGCCTCACATTTTATGACTGAAAAAGAATGCAGTCATGATGCTCATCACGAACCTGGCCATCCCGGTGTCGCAGTTGTCTAAGCGCTAGCTTATGATGATTCGTTCGTGAAGGGTCCGGGTTCGAATCCCGGTGAGGTATGGATGTTGTGTTTGTCTTACGGCACTGGCTCTCTCCCTTCCCTGGAACCAGTGACCCTAAATTAGGGACAGGGCGACTGCTTATAGCCCATTGAGTTGCTCGCAGTAGTCGTTAAACCTTCGGTGGCGCAGTGGTCTAAGCGATGGCCTCTGATCATTCGTCCGAAAGGGGTCCGGGTTCGAATCCCGGTGAGGCATGTATGTTGTGTTTGTCTTACGGCACTGGCTCTCTCCCTTCCGTGGAACCAGTGGCCCTAAATTAGGGACGGGCGACTGCTTATAGCCCATTGAGTTGCTCACGGTGGTCGTTAAACCTCCAATCAAAAAAAAAAAAAAAAAAAAAAAATAAACCTTCAGTCAAAAAAAATAATCTTGAACCTGGTCTGAAGTGGTGGAATGAATTTGTCAATCAAATAAAGTTTACATTTGTTGTTTCACGTGAGTTTATTCTAAAAAACGAAAAACTAACCGTCAATTTCGACGGGTTTCGTCTAGTTAATTATTGATACAGCTAAAAAAGTTTCTTATGCAATTATTCCCTTTATTACTAAGATTTTGTAACATTTTTCATGCATTGAAATATTTCCTGTTGTAGAATTGTGGGTAATGGCTGCAAAATGGGAATTTGAAGAAAACAATGCCCCTGAAAATGCAAGACAGCTTCTGCAAAGAGCTTTGAGGTTTCATCCAGAGTCTAGACACCTGTGGACTGAGGTAAGTGAAATACTTTTATACTGCTAAACTAAAACATGAATAAAAGTTAATGTGTTGTAATTTGATCCGTAAACGCTAAAAAGATATTAAATACCATTCTACTGATGTACAAGAAAAATGGAGTTTTGTCGAAGTTTTATGGCGTGAAAATGTGGAAAGTGAGTGAAGTCAGTCTGTATTGAAAAAGTTGATGGAATTCGACAATGTTTCGTAGTTTTATTCTTGTGAATGTATTTTGATTTACTTTCTTTCAGGTCTTTGCAAAGAAATACATACTAAAAATTATTTTTATTACATATGAAACATATTTGTTTTATTTCTAATTTGCTTAGAACAATAGTTAATTATTATATTTGTATTATCAGCAACAGTGGATGGTGATGTAGAAGAGATTTTCTGGTTTATGGGCACCCGTTGGTGTCTGACGCAGCTGCCATTCTTCCATTCTGGGGATGGATTTCCTTTGAAAATTTTGGAAACCTGTTGTGTTTGTCAAATTAATTTAAAACTATGTTCTCCCTTTTATGTTTCTTTCCAAAAAATTTGCAAAGTCATTTCTGTGATCATTAAAATTGTGAAGTTGCACCAGATGTTTTAGAAGTGTTCAAAATGTTTTCAAAAATTCGACACAATTTCACACTTGCCAAATTTTATGTGATCTGCTGTTGTCATCCAGTCAGAAAAAAATTAATTGTATTTCTGGAAGTTTGTGAAATGCCCATCCACCGCCAGACATATTTTGGAATTGATGGAAATGCCTGTTCTAGAAGGGATGAAAGTATTCCATGGTTTTTTTTCATATGTGATCTCTCTCTCTCTCTCTCTCTCTCTCTCTCTCTCTCTCTCTCTCTCTCTCTCTCTCTCTCTCTCTCTCTCTCTCTCTCAGTGACTTGATATTTTTCTAAGAATTTCCTGAATGAAATACGTGTTTTTCTATTTTTGACAGTCTCTCCCCCATTCTCCTCCAAAATGAAAGGGAGCTCACAGTTTTACTCCCATCCCCATTTTTTAAAGTGAAATTAAACTTTGGAGTTAATTTCACTTAAAATGCATGTTTTATCATTCTTTAGTCACCTCTTAATATGTCAAAGAACATAGCAGGCATTTTCTTAACGAAATTAAAGTTTAAAGATGCCTCTTCCTGCTCACAGTGCAGAGAAAACTACTTTGCCTGTCATGATAGGTGGCAATGGACAATTGAAGTTCCAATTTTGAACTTTAATAATTTCTCTTCTTGACAATATCATCATCATCATCATTGTCAACCATTATCAATCCACTGCTGGACGAAGGTCTCCCCAAGTTTCCTCCACAACAGTCTGTCTTGTGCCAGTCTTCTCCATGTCACCCCTGCATACTTTCGAATTTCATCCACCCATCTCCCATGTGGTCTTCTTCTGGGTCTTTTCCTGTCCCTTGGAATCCAATCTAAAATTTCGGCTGTCCATTGATTATCTGTCCTTCTGGCAGTATGTCCAGCCCATTGCCATTTCAGGGATTTAACTCTGATCATGATGTCTTCCACTCTTGTCATTTTTCGGATCCACGAGTTCCTCTTCTTATCTCTCCTGGTTACACCAAGTATGCACCTCTCCATGCCGCTTTGAGTTGTCTGCAGCCTTTGTATGTCTCTTTTAGTTAAGGTCCACGTCTCTGCACCATACGTAAGCACTGGAAGGATGCATTGATCAAACACTTTTCTTTTAAGACATAATGGCATATTGCTCTTGAAAATTATGCTGTTTCTTCCAAAAGCTCTCCAGGCAAGTTTTGTACGCCGATTAATTTCTTCATCAATGTGACCCTCACTTGATATCTGCTGTCCAAGATAAACGTACGTGTCTGTTATCTCCAGCTTTTCTCCATCAATCGATAAATCTTCATTTCTTGTAAAAGCATTGAACATCACTTTTGTCTTCTGAAAGTTCATTTTTAATCCCACTTCTTTACTCTTGTCAGCAAGTTCCTGGATCATACTCTGCAGCTCTGATGAGCTAGTTGCAAAAATGACTACGTCATCAGCAAAACGAAGGTGGGTTAGATAATCTCCATTAATCTTTATCCCCTTGTTTTCCCAGCTCAGTGACTGAAAAACACCCTCCAATGTGGCATTAAAGAGCTTCGGAGATATGGTGTCACCTTGTCTCACTCCCTTTCCAATTTTTATGTGTGTTGTATTTTCAAACAGCCGAATCTTTGCACTTGCATTTTAATAGATGTTATTAATAATATTAATGTATGCATCTTCAATACCGCAGGTTTTCAGAGCCATTGTAACTGCTGATGGTTTCACCGAATCAAAGGCTTTTTCATAATCGATAAAAGCCATGCACAATGGAAGTTCATATTCCCTCGCTCTTTCAATTAGTTCTCTCAGCACATGGATATGATCTATTGTGCTGTAGCCACTCCTGAATCCAGCTTGTTCTCTCGGTTGAGCCATGTCCAGTGTTACCTTCAAGCTGTGTGAAAGAACTTTAGTGAAGATTTTATAAACTACTGATAGGTCTGTAGTTTCCGAGATCCTCAATGTCACCTTTCTTATGTAGCAGGATCATTGTAGCGGTATTCGAATCCTCAGGAATCTTTCCTTCATTAAGGCATCGAGTGAAAATTTGGGCGAGTACTGTTTCGATTTCTCCACTTGCTTCTTGTATGATGTCTACAGTAATTCCATCTTCTCCTGGAGCTTTTCCCCGCTTCATGTTCTTGATTGCATGTGCAACTTCTGCTGGAAGAACTGGAGGAACTCTGGTACTGGTATCTTTCATGATGTCTGGAGTGCATGTATCATCCCTTTCATATAATTTGGAGTAGAAATCTTTCACTCTTGTCAAAATTTCGTCTCTATTTCTTGTTACAGAACCATCTTCTTTTCTCAGTGCCATAATCTGTTTTCTTCCCTTACTGAGATGTCCCTTTGCTATCTTTAGGCTTTGGTTGTTTTCAATTGCTTTCCTCACTAGTTCACAGTTGAATTTTCTTACGTCTTCAGTGATACTTTTTTGTACTGTCTTGCATAGCTCTATATATTCCACTTTGGAAGTCACATCTTCTTTAGTTGTCCTCATCTCTCTTCTTTTTTGCATCAACATTTTCGTTTTTCCTGATAATTTATTTACATGCAACTTGTTCTTAGACCCAGCTAATTTTGTTGCTGTTTCCATAAAAGCTTTGGTTACTTTTCTGTTAACTTCAGAGATGTCCACTTCTTCCGATGTTAGGCCTTCTAAAGCAGAGAACCTGTTCTTCAGTTCCAACTTGAAGGTATTATGGTGTTTTTTAAGGTTGGTTATGTCAATAGATTTTGTTTGTCTTATGAGCTTGCCACGTTCAAGTTTAGTGTTGAGGTGCATCTTACATCTCACCAATCTATGGTCACTACCTGTGTTGAACTTGTTTAGCACACTGCAGTCTTCTATGACGAATTTTTTGTTGCACATAATAAAATCAATTTCACTTGTCGTCCCATTTGGATGTCTCCATGTCCATTTCCTGTGTGGCTTTTTCTTGAAGAAGGAGTTCAAGATGAAAAACCCTTCTGCTTCTGCAAACTCAACGAGAGTATTTCCACGCTGGTTTCTGTTGCCGTGACCGAATTTACCTACTGAAGTTTCATTCTGTTGCCGTTGCCCTATTTTTGCATTGAAATCTCCCATAATTATTTTCAAGTGCTGCTTACCTTTATTATTTAGATGACAAATTTCCTCATAAAATTCTTCAATTTCTTCTTCAGGATGACTTGTGGTGGGTGCATAAGTTTGAATAATCTGAGCCTGGTATCTTTTCGAGAGTTGGATAACAAGCCGTGCAGCTCTGTCAGAGGAACTTTCAACTTCTATAACTTTATCCTTCAGTTTCTTGTTTATTATAAATCCAACACCACTAGTTCTGCCAGTATCTGTCCCACGATAGTAGAAGAGATGTCCACTTTTCAGTTCGATGAGATCTTCTCCTTTTCTCCTTACCTCACTTAGCCCCACGATGTCCCACTTGATCCTTTGTACTTCCTCTTCCAATTCAAGAAGCCTTGAATCAGAAGATAGGGAGCGTCCATTGTACGTTGCCAAGGTCAGCATCAGATGGCAGCCTAGTCCGGTCCTCCGGGATTCTTAGCACCCTCTGCCTTCATGTCGCACTGGCCGCTGCCTTGGCCAGGTACATTCCAGCTGCCGGAGACTGAGGGCCAAGATTTAAGTTGTGGAGTCATTTTGGAGGGGTTTGGCCATAACTCACCACGCTGGCCAAGCGGGTTGGTGAGTGTGGGATAGAATTTCCTCTAATCCCGATGGTATAGTTATACCGCTATTGGCGGTCGTCAGAGCCCCTTTAGTAGGAACAGGATGCACCACGAGAAGGCGGGGTTGACATTTGTCAAGGAGAGGCTGTGATGTTACGCATCACCTGACCTTACATTCCTGCTCACAGTGCAGAGAAAACTACTTTGCCTGTCATGATAGGTGGCAATGGACAATTGAAGTTCCAATTTTGAACTTTAATAATTTCTCTTCTTGACAATATAGCTGACAGTAATTAATAAATGGGAAAGCATTCATTTTCAGTGAAATTAGAGTTTAAAGCACTATATTACCACTCTCACTGTGCCATGAAAACAACTATATGGGTCCATGGAAATAGCACTATTTCTAGCACTCACGAGGTAAACGATTTTCAATTTGAATTGTGCTCTAAAAAAAGAAAAAAAAAGAGAGAAAATGCTTTCTGCTGTGATGGGCATAGCAAGGAAGGGACTCCAAAGAATAAGAAAAATGTTCATTTGTTAAGAAAATTTATTAAAAATTATGGTCATATTTGTCATATTTCCAGTGTTATCTGGATCAATATATAACAACCAAAAGTTTCATCTACAAGAAAGTATAACTAGGTATGTTCTTAATATTTTTTGCAAATCATAATTATATGTGCATACACTGTATATAGGATGTAAGGTCAGGTGATGCGTAACATCACAGCCTCTCCTTGACAAATGTCAACCCCGCCTTCTCGTGGTGCATCATGTTCCCACTAAAGGGGCTCTGACGACCGCCAATAGCGGTATAACTATACCATCGGGATTAGAGGAAATGCTATCCCACACTCACCAACCCGCTTGGCCAGCGTGGTGAGTTATGGCCAAACCCCTCCAAAATGACTCCACAACTTAAATCTTGGCCCTCAATCTCCGGTAGCTGGAATGTACCTGGCCAAGGCAGCGGCCAGTGCGACATGAAGGCAGAGGGTGCTAAGAATCCCCAGAGGACCGGACTAGGCTGCCATCTGATGCTGACCTTGGCTACGTATAATGAACGCTCCCTATCGTCTGCTTCAAGGCTTCTTGAATTGGAAGAGGAACTACAAAGGATCAAGTGGGACATCATTGGGCTAAGTGAGGTAAGAAGAAAAGGAGAAGATCTCATTGAACTGAAAAGTGGACATCTCTTCTACTATTGTGGGGCAGATACTGGCAGAACTAGTGGTGTTGGATTTATAATAAACAAGAAACTGAAGGATAAAGTTGTAGAAGTTTAAAGTTCCTCTGACAGAGCTGCACGACTCGTTATCCAACTCTCGAGAAGATACCAGGCTCAGATTATTCAAACTTATGCACCCACCACAAGTCATCCTGAAGAAGAAATTGAAGAATTTTATGAGGAAATTTGTCATCTAAATAATAAAGGTAAGCAGCACTTGAAGATAATTATGGGAGATTTCAATGCAAAAATAGAGCAACGGCAACAGAATGAAACTTCAGTAGGTAAATTCGGTCACGGCAACAGAAACCAGTGTGGAAATACTCTCGTTGAGTTTGCAGAGGCAGAAGGGTTTTTCATCTTGAACTCCTTTTTCAAGAAAAAAGCCACACAGGAAATGGACATGGAGACATCCCAATGCATGGACAAGTGAAATTGATTTTATTATGTGTAACAAGAAATTTGTCATGGAAGACTGCAGTGTGTTAAACAGGTTCAACACAAGTAGTGACCATAGAATGGTAAGATGTAAGAGTTACCTCAATGCTAAACTCGAGCGTGGCATGCTCATAAAACAAACAAAGTGTATTGACAAGACCAACCTTAAAAAGCATCATAATACCTTCAAATTAGAACTGAGGAACAGATTCACCATTCTAGAAGCTCTAACATCAGTAGAAGTGGACATCTCTGAAGTTAACAGAAAAGTAACCAAAGCTTTTATGGAAATAGCAACAAAATTAGCTGGGTCTAAGAACAAGTTGCATGTGAACAAATTATCAGGAAAAACCAAAATGTTGATGCAAAAAAGAAGAGAGATGAGGACAACTAAAGAGGATGTGACTTCCAAAGTGGAATATATAGAGCTATGCAAGACAGTGTGAAAAAGTATCACTGAAGATGTAAGAAACTTCAACTGTGAACTAGTGAGGAAAGCAATTGAAAACAACCAAAGCCTAAAGATAGCAAAGGGACATCTCAGTAAGGGAAGAAAACAGATTATGGCACTGAAAAAAAAAGATGGTTCTGTAACAAAAAATAGAGGCGAAATTTTGACAAGAGTGAACAATTTCTACTCCAAATTATATGAAAGGGATGATACATGCACTTCAGACATCATGAAAGGCACCAGTACCAGAGTTCCTCCAGTCCTTCCAGCAGAAGTTGCACATGCAATCAAGAACATGAAGCGGGGAAAAGCTACAAGAGAAGATGGAATTATTGTAGACATCATACAAGAAGCAAGTGGAGAAATTGAAACAGTACTCGCCCAAATTTTCACTTGATGCCTTAATGAAGGGAAGATTCCTGAGGATTGAAACACCGCTACAATGATCCTGCTACATAAAAAAGGTGACATTGAGGATCTCAGGAACTACAGACCTATCAGCCTCCTATCAGTGGTTTATAAAATCTTCACTAAAGTTCTATCACACCGCTTGAAGGTAACACTGGACATGGCTCAACCGAGAGAACAAGCTGGATTCAGGAGTGGCTACAGCACAATAGATCATATCCATGTGCTGAGAGAACTAATTGAAAGAGAGAGGGAATATGAACTTCCATTGTGCATGGCTTTTATCGATTATGAAAAAGCCTTTGATTCGGTGAAACCATCAGCAGTTACAATGGCTCTGAAATCCTGCGGTATTGAAGATGCATACATTAATATTATTAATAACATCTATTAAAATGCAAGTGCAAAGATTTGGCTGTTTGAAAATACAACACACATAAAAATTGGAAAGGGAGTGAGACAAGGTGACACCATATCTCCGAAGCTCTTTAATGCCACATTGGAGGGTGTCTTTCAGTCGCTGAGCTGGGAAAACAAGGGGATAAAGATTAATGAAGATTATCTAACCCACCTTCGTTTTGCTGATGGCGTAGTCATTTTTGCAACTACTCCATCAGAGCTGCAGAGTATGATCCAGGAACTTTCTGACAAGAGTAAAGAAGTGGGATTAAAAATGAACTTTCGGTAGACAAAAGTGATGTTCAATGCTTTTACAAGAAATAAAGATTTATCGATTGATGGAGAAAAGCTGGAGATAACAGACACGTACGTTTATCTTTTTTTTCTAACAGACACGTACATTTATTATATATATCAAGTGAGGGTAACATTGATGAAGAAATTAATCGGCGTACAAAACTTGCCTGGAGAGCTTTTGGAAGAAACAGCATAATTTTCAAGAGCAATATGCCATTATGTCTTAAAAGAAAAGTGTTTGATCAATGCATTCTTCCAGTGCTTACGTATGGTACAGAGACATGGACCTTAACTAAAAGAGACATACAAAGGCTGCAGACAACTCAAAGAAGCATGGAGAGGTGCATGCTCGGTGTAACCAGGAGAGATAAGAAGAGGAACTCGTGGATCCGAAAAATGACAAGAGTGGAAGACATCATGATCAGAGTTAAATCCCTGAAATGGCAATGGGCTGGACATACTGCCAGAAGGACAGATCATCGATGGACAGCCGAAATTTTAGATTGGATTCCAAGGGACAGGAAAAGACCCAGAAGAAGACCACATGGGAGATGGGTGGATGAAATTCGAAAGTATGCAGGGGTGACATGGAGGAGACTGGCACAAGACAGACCGTTGTGGAGGAAACTTGGGGAGACCTTCGTCCAGCAGTGGATTGATAATGGTTGACAATGATGATGATGATGATGATGATGACACTGTATATATTACTTGTTGTTTTGGCTGATAAGACTGAGCTCCTCATGGTGATTGTGACTCGATTTTCATTCTCTGCCTGAACACCTTAGTGGAACCAAGAGGCTTGTTTAAGGGAGGCAGGGGGAGCTCTGTCCTCCTCCCAAAAGTGTCGTTTTCTTAAGTTTTTGGTTAAAATGTGAATTACATTTTAAAGAAAATGCCTCAATAAAAATGCATCAACTTACATTAGAAAAAATGCTTTAATCCTTTCTTCTATTTTTCATTATCTTCAATTTCAAAAACTTCCATTTTTTGTCCCCCACCCCAAAATCTATATATCGAAACCATGGTGTCAGCTAGAAAATATTGAAACTCTCTGCACCCATCCTGAGAAAGTGATAGCCAAAATTGCTTTTGCTGAAGAAGAATCATTCCTGCATATGAGCTTATATGTTTTGGTATGTACCTGCAGCACAGCAATGTTTTCACTTCCTGAAAGTATAGAGACCTTGTGAGGTGGCATAATTAGCCTCTTTAGTAGCATCCGAGTGGTCTTTAAACATAAGAGGGAAATCAAAAAGTAAAGAAAAAGAAAAAAAGAATATTCTTACAAGCAAACAGTTTGCTTGTAAGAATATTAGATTTTATCAGTGGCTTAGCCTTCACAATCTCTGCAATGCTGGGTGTTCCTCCAGTGGATAGGGGGCCCCATGAGCTCTGTGAATACTTTCCTAAGCAAATACTGTAGTGTTAAAGAAATGCTTTCCATTGTTATTTTACTCTTATATTTCATTGAAAAAATCATGTAGGTACTTAGAGTAAAAGTTGTTCAAAATTTAATTGTTTCTTCTTCTTTCAATCCCAGGTAGTAGTAGACAATGACATTATTTCCACATCTGCTGTTTGGTAACTACTTTCTCGGTTGGCTTTACTCCCTCAGGTTTGGTGAACTAAGACACCATCCCAGTGCCTATTATTTCTGAGTTGTGTAGGAGTAAAGATATTCTGTATATTTTGGAAACCAAGGGGGAAACTGTCCATTTGGTGTCTACGTACTTTCCTTGAAAAAGCCATCTGGTTGGTGTGCAAAAGCTTGGAACTTTGGTTTCTATTGTATGCCAATAAATTCGGATTACTAGTATAGTTTTACTATCTTGCGTAAAATTCTCCCTTCAGCAATTGATTGCTTTCACCTAAACAAATGACTAGTTTGGTCTTTTTGTTGGCCTCACTTTGCACCATTCTCAGTTGCTTCATTTCTACTGCCCACCATTGCAGATCTTGCAAGTGCTTTAAAAAAAATTTTCACCTTTAACTCTGACTGTTGCAAGCACCTAGAAATCATTTTCTAAACTAAAATTGATGAAAAATTGTGATCACACTTCAGTGATGCAGAACTGACTATATAAGGGCTAAGCTTTATTAGCACAGATTACATAAGGATATAATAATTATATAGAAAGAGCTAACAAGAAACTGATAGCCGCCTTGGTGGCGCAGTAGTCTAAGCGATGGCTTCTGATCATTCATCCAAGATGGGTCCAGGTTTTAATCTTATTGAAGCATGGATGTTGTGTTTGTCTTACGGCTCTGGCTCTCTCCCTTCCCTGGAACCAGTAGTTCTAAATTAGGGATGGGCTACTGTTTATAGCCCATCAAGTTGTTCACGGTGGTTGTTAAACCCCCTAACAAACAAACGAAAAAAGAAAAAAACTAATGTTGACTAGATCATTAAATAATGAAAGAAAGACATGCAAAAAAAATCATATGGTTATGACTATGAAGTAAATTTTGTTTTGGAAACTTATGCAAGACACGTTGTGGTTGTGTGAGGAATGAAGATGTGTTACAGTTGTGTAATGTGAAGCAAGGTGGAGACTAATATGCTTTGGTGGTTTGGCCATGTTGAAAGAATGAGTGATGAGATGCTTACTAAGAAAATCTTTTTAGCCCAAGTGGCAGGAAGGAAAGGCAGAGGAAGGCCAAGGAAGACATGGGAGGATCAGATTCAAGAGTGTCTGCATGAGAAAAAAATTATGAGTATGAAGTATAGAAGATCTTGTATACGGCATGTAATTGATGTCAGTGAAGCCCAAGTTGTATGTCAAGATCGCTGTAAATGGAGAAGGTTTGATATGGCAACAGTAAGTGAAAATTATCTGGTAGTTTGTATTCCTTTTTGGAGCTAACGTCTGAATCTCAGAGAACAGCTTAGTGATATGTATGTATAGTATTTACTGAATTTTTTTACAGTTTAAAGTTATATTGCATTTGACATACAAGACATTCATTATGCATTTTTCTATGTTAATGACAAGGTGGCAGTCAAGACAGTTAAATCTGTACTTCTTTTCATGGTAATTAACACAGCAATCAGACATCTCTGAATTGATTGCATTTACTGTTCTTCACGTCATATCAGTCACATCAGAAAACTTGAAAATTTCATTGCCCTTGAGCGGGAATCGAACCCGCATCTCCCTATTACCGTTTGAGTAAAAATCTCTCAAACTGTAATCATGGGAGATGTGGGTTCGATTCCCGCTCCAGGACGGGAAAATTTCCAAGTTTTCTGATGTGACTGATATGATGTGAAGAACGGTGAATACAGAGATGTCTGATTGTTGTGTTAAATATCTTGACGTATTTTCCACGTATTATGAGAAGAATATTTCTTCCAAACTATGTATGTATTTTTTTATTTGTTTGTTTTCTTGGGTTATAAGAATTCGATTTCATTGGTCGAATGAACTGGTATTCAGCCATTTAACATAAGATAGCATTCACGGTAGATTTCACTTGAAATAGACAAGAGGGAAGAGTGTTCCCCGCCCATTTTCCCATTTATATCTAGTAAATCAGCAATGTTTTTCAGTTAATGCTGAATTTAATATTTAAAAATTTATCACAAACATTAAAAAGGCAATATGGTCTTTTTTCGTATTATTGAAATCGGAATGTAAATAGTGCACGTGTATAAGAATGCAAAAAGCAGGCAGCTACAGCTTATTTCTTTGTTACTGATTTGAATGTGAAGTCTATTGCTGTTTCTAAAGCATCACAACCCAGATTCACATTGCAACCAATAATTTACCCTTCAATTGTCAGAGAGCATTTTTTTCTTCCTGAAGAGTATTTTTTCTAGAAGTAATGATAACATATCGACATGCATTGCTTGTGTGTGATTATAAAAGTTGTCATGATCTAATGATTTAAATCATGGAAATTATACAAAACTAATCAGATTTATTTGGGGGGAGGGGGGCATCAGTTTAGCACTGTGTCTAAGCTTGCTTCTACTGTCATACTATGTAGTTAAACCCAATCTACTCATTTTCTCTTTTGCAAATGTGCACAGTACCTCATACAGAACACATGATCTCCACTTTTTGAGTGCACCCTTAGCATATACAGTATATCGTCACATATTTGTGGTCCAAAAAAGACAAATATTCCAGGATTTAGGGAAGGGCATTTGCACAGCTAGTTTGCCAGAGTAAGGCAAAAGATAGGAAGGTGGAATGGCATGAATCAGCATTTTGGAAAGATAGAAAAACTTTCTAGAAGTACAAGAGACTCAGGAAAAATAGGGGAAGCAAAGTTGTAAGTTGTGTGGAGAATAGAATCAGGGGAAATTATATGGGAGCCAAATGAGTGAAGTGAAAGATGGGGTGAATACTTCTGTGAGTTATTAGATCAAGAAAGCAAACGTGATTCTGAGGCAGAAGCAGAAGATGTCACAGTGAAAGATGGAAGCATAGGAGAAGAGGTGTGTGTATAGCTCTAAAGTATCTTTAAACTGGTAAGACTCTGGGAGTTGATGGCATAACTGCTGAGATGTTTAAATATGGTGGTAACTCTGTAATTGACTGGTTAACTGAAATTTGCCAGTTATGCTGGGAGTTAGGAATGGTCCCTCGGGATTGGAAGGATGCTATCATTGTCTCTTGTATAAGGGGAAAGGTGATCAGACTGACTGCAAGAACTATCATGGTATTAGCCTACTGAGTGCGCCAGAGAAAGTGTTTGGTTAGTTCATTATTGAAAAAGTATGAGGTCTTACATCAGAGAAAGTGTGGGATGTTCAGAGTGGTTTTATGCCTGGTAAAGGCTGCACTAACCAAATTTTTGCATTATGCATGATGGTTGAAAAGTATCTGGCTGTTGGTTAGAAAGTTTTTGCTCGTAGATTTAGAGAAAGCTTACAACTGAATAAATAGGATACTTTTGTGAAAGGTATTGAATAAATATGGTGTTACTGGGAATCTACTGAATAGTGTAAAAGCCATGTATGCTGGTAGTAGAGCTTGTGTACGAGTGAATGGTGTTTTATCAAAATGGTTTTCTATTAGTGCAGTAATCAGATAAGGTTGTGTAATGTCACCATGGCTGTTTAATATATTTATGGATGTGTGCATGCATGATGCCAAGATGGACAATACTGGTTTATGTCTTGGTAATATCAGTGTGTGCAGATTGCTCTATTCTGATGACACAGTCATGTCGGCAGCAAGCAAAAGTGAGTTGCAGAGTATGTTGTCCCAGATGTACAAAGTTTGAATGAAATTCAAACTGAGTCTAAATAAGGGAGAACCCAAAGTTATGGTTTCTGAGCAAGGAACTGTTAGCACTTAATGTAATATAAGTCTAAATGACACAGTGATTGACCAGGTGAAAGAGTTAGTGTATTTAAGAAACAAATTTGACAGAGAGAACAAATTAGATGGTGAAATTAGTAGGCGAGGGAATTCTTCATTGAAAGTTGTAGCTGTATTAGGAGGTTTTCACAGGATTGATGGGTTTTTAAGAGAATCTCGCATGCCTGTTTATGAAAGTGTAATTGTTCCTACTCTGATGTATGGCAGTAAAACCTGAGTACTACAGAAGAAACGTAGGAGGCGTTTGTGTGCTGGAGAAATGTGTTACCAGGGCTCCCACGGTCCTTATAAGTCCTTAAAAAGTGCTTATTTTTTTCAGGGTGCTTAAAAGTCCTTAATTTTTGACAAAAATACCTAAAAGGACTTGAAAAGTACTTATTTTTCATTGCTGGCTGCATAAAATCCAGAAATTATGATGTAGTGCCTAGAACTTTTGCTTCTAATTAGCTATGTTAATGTCACGTAATGTCAACTGAAAGTTCGTGAAAAGGCAGAGGACAGCAAGATACGTAATTTGTTGAAAAAAGTGAAGTTAATAACACACATCCAGCAGATTCTGGATATTGATGTTTGTTAAAGTCCCATCACCATCTCTTGGAATTAACAACTTGCTTTTGTACTTCCTCCTTTTGTATATGCAAGTAACAATTACTCAGTTATACCAAGAGAAAATTAAGTGCAAAACTCAAATCTTGAACTTGTAACTTTAACCAGAGTTTTATAATTTTCACATCCTTCATTGCATATGTGATCATTTTCTCACATAGGAAAACTGATTTGACCAGCAGAACTCTCTTTTAAATTCCGTAAGTTCAACTTTATAACATCCTCTAACTTAAATTATATTAAAAAGTATTGCAGACTCAATTGGCATAGTTAAGTCATGTATAAAAGTATTTGAGCATATTTGAAGAAGCGTATATGCTCCAGCTTTGTCCGTCCGCACGATAACTGGCGTAAAAATGGTTCGATTTCGATGAAATTTTAGTATGTGATAGGGGACCACCTAGGGATGAACCCTATTGAAAATGGGACAAATGGGGTCAAAGGTCACGACGTAGGAGCGAGATCCATTCCATTGCACTTATACGTCATAACTTGCATAAATATGGTTCGATTTCAATGAAATTTTACAATGTGGTAGGGGACCACCTGGAGACGAACCCTATTCAAAATGGGTGAATTGGGGTCAAAGGTCAGGACATAAGAGCAGGATGCATTCCATTGCCTTTATGTGCCATAACGTGCGTAAAAATGGTTCGATTTCGATGAAATTTCAGTATGTGGTAGGGGACCACCTGGGGACGAAACCTATTGAAAATGGACGAAATGGGGTCAAATGTCAGGACATAGGATTGCGATCCATTCTATCACCCTTATCCCATATTATTAAGGTGGACGTCAAGTAATTTTGCTTCCTATACTTCCAATGGAAAAACTTTTGTACACATTTCCTTCACAGTTAATGTGTTCCCAAGGATAAAAATTTGAACATCGATTAAAATAACTTCTTAATATAACTTGGAATACTTAATATTTTCTAAAACATAACCATAATTATATTAAAAATCAATAACTTTTCCTTTGGTGGTGTTGAAACCAGAAAAAGAATGGCGCGACCTGTACTTTGATGATGTCAGTAGACAAACAAATGTTGGATTGCATAATTATGGTTATGTTTTAGAAAATATTAGGTATCCCAAGTTATAAAATGAAGCTATTTTAATCGATGTTCAAATTTTCATCCTTGGGAACGCATTAATTGTGAAGAAAAAAGATGGTGCGACCTGTATTTTCATGATGTCAGCAGTCAAACAAATGTGCGGATCCTATTAAAGTTTTATGACGCCACACTTTTGCTAGCAGATGGCCGCGATTCCCATCTGCCTCATTACGTCACGCGTTGTGTGCGTATGTTCGTCTGCACGATAACTCGAGTAAAAATCGTTCGATTTCGATAAAATTTTAGTATGTGGAAGGGAATCACCTGGGAAATAACCCTATCAAAAGTGAACGAAATGGGATCAAAGGTGAGGACATAGGAGCGGGATCCATTCCACTGTTCTTATGCTTCATAACTAACGTAAAAAGATTCGATTTCGATTAAATATTAGTATGTAGTAGGGGATCACCTGGGGACAAACCCTATTGAAAATTGGCGAAATGAGGGTCAAAGGTCAGGACATAGGAGCGGAATCATTTCCATCGCCATTATGCGTCATAACTTACGTAAAAATGTTTCGATTTGGATGAAATGTTAGTATGTTGTAGGGGCCTGCCTGGGGACAAATCCTATTGAAAATGGGCGAAATGGATCAAAGGTTAGGACACAGAAGCGAGGTCTATTCCATAGCCCTTATACAGCATGACTTACGTAAAATTGCTTTGATTGCGACAAAACTTTATCATGTTATTTCGGAGGTATACTGAACCAGTTCTGTTGAATATCATCAAAATGGGATCAAAGGTCAGGGCGTAGGAGTGAGATTTATTCCACAGCCATTTTATGATTTCTAGTATGTTGGAAAGCGTATCATAATCAATGCATTGCATGATTTTACTAACTTGTTTGTGTATGCAATTAGTGAGGTCTTTAAAAGATTTGTGAGAGTTGCTTAAAAAGTCATTTTTTGAATAAAGCTCATATTGAGAAATGGCTTCCTAGTTTAATTGAATTAATAATCTAAAGCAACTTATGGGAATTTACTAGGAAATTTTTTCATTTATAGCAAATTTTCGGAGAAAACTCTTCTCCTTCTTCAGGCTCTCTTGTTGTTGTCACTTTTTGCTTGTCACTATCATGGTTACGGTTTACCTTGACAGTTACGGTTAACCTTGACGGTTTAGGTTATTTTTCAACAAATCCTGCCAGATGTTAGGCAGGGAAAATCCTTTGCAGTCATTTTTGTTGAAATGACTGCAAAGGATTTTCATTTTTTGTTGAAGAAAAAGAGTGTGAACTCTGGTTACTTACGGGGGGGGGGTGGCAAGACACGTTCTGATCGTGTGAGGAATGAAGATGTGTTGCAGTTGTGTGATGTGAAGCAAAATGTTGTTAGCCTGGTTGAGACTAATATTCTTCTGTAGTTAGGCCATGTTGAAAGAGTGAGTGATGAGATAATTACTAAGAAATTTGTTTTAGCCCAAGTGGCAGGAATGAAAGGCATGGGAAGATCAGATTCAGGAGTGTCTGAATTAGAAAAAGATTATGAGTATGAAGCATAGGTTTTGTGTACGTTGTGTGATAAATGTCCATGAAGCCTGAGTGGTGTGTCAAGGTCGTTGTGAATTAAGTATGATACAGCAACAGTAAGTAAATAATCAGTTAAAAATTTATCTGGCAGTTTGTATTTTTTATTTATTTTTTTTTTTTTTTGTGAAACTAACCTCTGAATTTTAGAGAACAGCTTAATGATATGTCTGAATGTAAAAAAAAAAAAAAAAAGCAGCCAAACAGGAACATACATTTTTTTTGTTGTTTGTTTTGTTTTTTTAATGATGACTGTGACAAAGGTGCAGTGCATACCTAGCCAGGGAAGCGAGTGGAAATATTCCTCATTGTCACCTTTAGTTTAGGAAGCTTGCTGTCCAATTACCTTTCTTGATTTCATAAAAACAAACTTGCCTTTTCTTTTTACTTTACCCTTGTACCAACCTCTGAATGCCCATTTTGTCATGCATGTGTAGGGATCTAGGGGATCACTGAGGAGCTCTCATTTCCTTATTTCAAATAATTGTTTCCATGTCATAACTGTATTAATGTTTTTCTCATTGTGAAACTTATTTAATTTCTTTTGTACAGAGCAGTTTTATTAAATGTTTTGTTTTTTGTTCTGTAGTACTTCAGGATGGAACTGATGTACACTGATTTGGTAAGTATTTTTTTCTCTTAATTCCTTATATGCTGTTGTCCTTAAACTGATGCTTGAAGATTTGTATTCTCTTCATAGAAAATTATGATAAATAGCAATTCAGTAACATTGCAGATTTTGGGGGAAATATTTTTATTTTGGAAGGAATTTATTTTATGTAAAGTATATATTTGTTCTTTATTCAATAAGGTTTGTGTAATTCAACAAATATAATTTAGATAATTTTTTCTCTTTGTAAATTCATCAAGTATTTATATTTAATATGCTATTTACAGTTCTTCTCGTATAAGTTTTGATTTTCAACTGTGATTGAGGAAAGTCTGCAGGTTTCCATATTATGTCAATTTATGCAATTGTCTATTTTACAGCATGAGTGGTGTGAGGCTTGGCCTTTTGGATAGTGCTACCAGATTTCTACAGTGGGAAGTATTTGAGATAATGCATAATTTTAAACTGACATTGAAATGATATTCTGTTATCATGCTGCAATTTCTTTTTTTCAATTTCTTTAAATTGTTAAAGCTAAAGTTTTCCTCTGTAGGATTTATATATATATATCATCATCATCATCATTGTCAACCATTATCAATCCACTGCTAGATGAAGGTCTCCCCAAATTTCCTCCACAACGGTATGTCTTGGGCCTGTCTCTTCCATGTCACCCCTGCATACTTTCTAATTTCATCCATCTATCTCCTATGTGGTCTTCTTCTGGGTCTTTTCCTGTCCCTTGGAATCCAATCTAAAATGTTGGTTGTCCATCGATGATCTGTCCTTCTGGCAGTTGTCCAGCCCATTGCCATTACAGTGATTTCACTCTGATCATGATGTCTTCCACTCCTGTCATTTCCCTTATCCACAAGTTCCTCTTCTTATCTTACATGGTTACACCAAGCATGCATCTCTCCATGCTGCTTTGAGTTGTCTGCAGTCTTTGTATGTCTTTTTTAGCTAAGGTCTATGTCTCTGCACCATACGTAAGCACTGGCAGGATGCATTGATCAAACACTTTTCTTTTAAGACATAATGGCATATTGCTCTTAAAAATTATGCTGTTTCTTCCAAAAGCTCTCCATCCAAGTTTTATACGCCGATTAATTTCTTCATCAATGTGACCCTCGCTTGATATCTGCTGCCCAAGATAAATGTACGTGTCTGTTATCTCCAGCTTTTCTCCATCAATCGATAAATCTTCATTTCTTGTAAAAGCATTGAACATCACTTTTGTCTTCTGAAAGTTCATTTTTAATCCCACTTCTTTACTATTGTCAGCAAGTTCCTGGATCATACTCTGCAGCTCTGAAGGGGTAGTTGCAAAAATGACTACGTCATCAGCAAAACGAAGGTGGGTTAGATAATCTCCATTAATCTTTATCCCTTTGTTTTCCAAGCTCAATGATTGAAGTCATTTTGCAATGTGGCATTAAAGAGCTTGGGAGATATGGTGTCACCTTGTCTCACTTCCTTTCCAATTCTTATTTGTGTTGTATTTTCAAAT
Organism: Macrothele yani; assembly: GCA_039090855.1. NCBI lineage: Eukaryota > Metazoa > Arthropoda > Arachnida > Araneae > Macrothelidae > Macrothele > Macrothele yani. The sequence continues at coordinate 55,230,169 of CM077028.1, forward strand.
ATCCAAACCTTTGCACATGCATTTTCATAGATGTTATTAATAATGCTAATGTATGCATCTTCAATACTGCAGGTTTTCAGAGCCATTGTAACTGCTGATGGTTTCACCGAATCAAAGGCTTTTTCATAATCGATAAAAGCCATGCACAATGGAAGTTCATATTCCCTCGCTCTTTCAATTAGTTCTCTCAGCACGTGGATATGATCTATTGTGCTGTAGCCACTCCTGAATCCAGCTTGTTCTCTCGGTTGAGCCATGTCTAGTGCTACCTTCAAGCGGTGTGAAAGAACTTTAGTGAAGATTTTATAAACTACTGATAGGAGGCTGATAGGTCTGTAGTTTCCGAGATCCTCAATGTCACCTTTCTTATGTAGCAGGATCATTGTAGCGGTGTTCCAATCCTCAGGAATCTTTCCTTCATTAAGGCATCGAGTGAAAATTTGGGCGAGTACTGTTTTGATTTCTCCACTTGCTTCTTGTATGATGTCTACAGTAATTCCATCTTCTCCTGGAGCTTTTCCCCGCTTCATGTTCTTGATTGCATGTGCAACTTCTGCTGGAAGGACTGGAGGAACTCTGGTACTGGTATCTTTCATGATGTCTGGAGTGCATGTATCATCCCTTTCATATAATTTGGAGTAGAAATCTTTCATTCTTGTCAAAATTTCGCCTCTATTTCTTGTTACAGAACCATCTTCTTTTCTCAGTGCCATAATCTGTTTTCTTCCCTTACTGAGATGTCCCTTTGCTATCTTCAGGCTCTGGTTGTTTTCAATTGCTTTCCTCACTAGTTCACAGTTGAATTTCCTTACGTCTTCAGTGATACTTTTTCACATTGTCTTGCATAGCTCTATATATTCCACATTGGAAGTCACATCTTCTTTATTTGTCCTCATCTCCCTTCTCTTTTGCATCAATATTTTTGCTTTTCCTGAAATTAATTTTCTTCATATGTAACTTGTTCTTTGTACCACCTATTTTTGTTGCTGTTTCCATAAGAGCCTTGGTGAGTTCTCTGTTAACTTCAGAAATATCCACTTCTTCCAATGTTAGGCGTTCTAAAGCAGAGAATCTGTTTCTCAGTTCCAACTTGAAGGTGGTATTGTGTTTTTTTAAGGTTGGTTATGTCAATACATTTTGTTTGTCTTATGAGCTTGCCACATTCAAGTTTAGTGTTGAAGTGCATCTTACATCTCACCAATCTATGGTCACTACCTGTGTTGAACTTGTTTAGCACACTGCAGTCTTCGATGGCGCATTTTTTGTTACACATAATAAAATCAATTTCACTTGTCATCCCATTTGGATATCTCCATGTCCATTTCTTGTGTGGCTTTTTCTTGAAAAAGGAAGTCATGGTGAAAAACCTTTCTGCTTCTACAAATTCTACGAGAGTATTTCCACGGTGATTTCTGTTCCGGTTACCAAATTTACCAACCGAAGTTTCATTCTGTTGCTGTTGCCTTTCTTTTGCATTGAAATCACCCATAATGATCTTCAAGTGCTGCTTGCCTTTGTTATTTAGATGACAAATTTCCTCATAAAATTCTTCAATTTCTTCTTCAGGGTGACTTGTGGTGGGTGCATAAGCTTGAATAATCTGGACCTGGTATCTTCTCGAGAGTTGGGTAACGAGTCGTGCAGCTCTGTCAGAGGAACTTTCAACTTCTACAACTTTATCCTTCAGTTTCTTGTTTATTATAAATCCAACACCACTAGTTCTGCCAGTATCTGTCCCACGATAGTAGAAGAGATGTCCACTTTTCAGTTCAATGAGATCTTCTCCTTACCTCATTTAGCCCGAGGATGTCCCACTTGATCCTTTGTAGTTCCTCTTCCAATTCAAGAAGCCTTGAATCATAAGATAGGGAGCGTCCATTGTAAGTAGCCAAGGTCAGCATCAAATGGCGGCCTAGTCCGGTCCTCTGGTGATTCTTAGCACCCTCTGCCTTTATGTCGCACTGACCACTGCCTTGGCCAGGTACATTCCAGCTGCCAGAGACTGAGGGCCAATTTTGCAACTGTGTAAGCATCTTTTAGGGGGTTGGCCATAACTCTACACGCTGGCCAAGCGGGTTGGTGAGTGTGGGATAGCATTTCCTCTGATCCCGATGGTATAGTTATACCTGCTACTGGCGGTCGTCAGAGCCCCTTTAGTGGGAGCAGGATGCACCACGAGAAGGCGGGGTTGACATTTGTCAAGGAGAGGCGATATGTTGTGCATCACCTGACCTTGCATCCCCATATCATCATCATTGTCAACCATTATCAATCCACTGCTGGATGAAGGTCTCCCCAAGTTTCCTCCACAACGGTCTGTCTTGTGCCAGTCTCCTCCATGTCACCCCTGCATACTTTCGAATTTCATCCACCCATCTCCCATGTGGTCTTCTTCTGGGTCTTTTCCTGTCCCTTGGAATCCAATCTAAAATTTCGGCTGTCCATCGATGGTCTGTCCTTCTGGCAGTATGTCCAGCCCATTGCCATTTCAGGGATTTAACTCTGATCATGATGTCTTCCACTCTTGTCATTTTTCGGATCCACGAGTTCCTCTTCTTATCTCTCCTGGTTACACCAAGTATGCACCTCTCCATGCTTCTTTGAGTTGTCTGCAGCCTTTGTATGTCTCTTTTAGTTAAGGTCCACGTCTCTGCACCATACGTAAGCACTGGAAGGATGCATTGATCAAACACTTTTCTTTTAAGACATAATGGCATATTGCTCTTGAAAATTATGCTGTTTCTTCCAAAAGTTCTCCAGGCAAGTTTTGTACGCCGATTAATTTCTTCATCAATGTGACCCTCACTTGATATCTGCTGTCCAAGATAAACGTATGTGTCTGTTATCTCCAGCTTTTCTCCATCAATCGATAAATCTTCATTCCTTGCAAAAGCATTGAACATCACTTTTGTCTTCTGAAAGTTCATTTTTAATCCCACTTCTTTTACTCTTGTCAGCAAGTTCCTGGATCATACTCTGCAGCTCTGATGGGCTAGTTGCAAAAATGACTACGTCATCAGCAAATCGAAGGTGGGTTAGATAATCTCCATTAATCTTTATCCCCTTGTTTTCCCAGCTCAGTGACTGAAAAACACCCTCCAATGTGGCATTAAAGAGCTTCGGAGATATGGTGTCACCTTGTCTCACTCCCTTTCCAATTTTTATGTGTGTTGTATTTTCAAACAGCCTAATCTTTGCACTTGCATTTTCATAGATGTTATTAATAATATTAATGTATGCATCTTCAGTACCGCAGGTTTTCAGAGCCATTGTAACTGCTGATGGTTTCACCGAGTCAAAGGCTTTTTCATAATCGATAAAAGCCATGCACAATGGAAGTTCATATTCCCTCGCTCTTTCAATTAGTTCTCTCAGCACATGGATATGATCTATTGTGCTGTAGCCACTCCTGAATCCAGCTTGTTCTCTCGGTTGAACCATGTCCAGTGTTACCTTCAAGCGGTGTGAAAGAACTTTAGTGAAGATTTTATAAACTACTGATAGGAGGCTGATAGGTCTGTAGTTTCCGAGATCCTCAATGTCACCTTTCTTATGTAGCAAGATCATTGTAGCGTTGTTCCAATCCTCAGGAATTTTCCCTTCATTAAGGCATCGAGTGAAAATTTGGGCGAGTACTGTTTCGATTTCTCCACTTGCTTCTTGTATGATGTCTACAGTAATTCCATCTTCTCCTGGAGCTTTTCCCCGCTTCATGTTCTTGATTGCATGTGCAACTTCTGCTGGAAGGACTGGAGGAACTCTGGTACTGGTATCTTTCATGATGTCTGGAGTGCATGTATCATCCCTTTCATATAATTTGGAGTAGAAATCTTTCACTCTTGTCAAAATTTCGCCTCTATTTCTTGTTACAGAACCATCTTCTTTTCTCAGTGCCATAATCTGTTTTCTTCCCTTACTGAGATGTCCCTTTGCTATCTTTAGGCTTTGGTTGTTTTCAATTGCTTTCCTCACTAGTTCACAGTTGAATTTTCTTACGTCTTCAGTGATACTTTTTCGTACTGTCTTGCATAGCTCTATATATTCCACTTTGGAAGTCACATCTTCTTTAGTTGTCCTCATCTCTCTTCTTTTTTGCATCAACATTTTCGTTTTTCCTGATAATTTATTTACATGCAACTTGTTCTTAGACCCAGCTAATTTTGTTGCTGTTTCCATAAGAGCTTTGGTTACTTTTCTGTTAACTTCAGAGATGTCCACTTCTTCCGATGTTAGGCCTTCTAAAGCAGAGAACCTGTTCTTCAGTTCCAACTTGAAGGTATTATGGTGTTTTTTAAGGTTGGTTATGTCAATAGATTTTGTTTGTCTTATGAGCTTGCCACGTTCAAGTTTAGTGTTGAGGTGCATCTTACATCTCACCAATCTATGGTCACTACCTGTGTTGAACTTGTTTAGCACACTGCAGTCTTCTATGACGAATTTTTTGTTACACATAATAAAATCAATTTCACTTGTCGTCCCATTTGGATGTCTCCATGTCCATTTCCTGTGTGGCTTTTTCTTGAAGAAGGAGTTCAAGATGAAAAACCCTTCTGCCTCTGCAAACTCTACGAGAGCATTTCCACGCTGGTTTCTGTTGCTGTGACCGAATTTACCTACTGAAGTTTCATTCTGTTGCCGTTGCCCTATTTTTGCATTGAAATCTCCCATAATTATTTTCAAGTGCTGCTTACCTTTATTATTTAGATGACAAATTTCCTCATAAAATTCTTCAATTTCTTCTTCAGGATGACTTGTGGTGGGTGCATAAGTTTGAATAATCTGAGCCTGGTATCTTCTCGATAGTTGGATAACGAGTCGTGCAGCTCTGTCAGAGGAACTTTCAACTTCTACCACTTTATCCTTCAGTTTCTTGTTTATTATAAATCCAACACCACTAGTTCTGCCAGTATCTGTCCCACGATAGTAGAAGAGATGTCCACTTTTCAGTTCGATGAGATCTTCTCCTTTTCTCCTTACCTCACTTAGCCCCACGATGTCCCACTTGATCCTTTGTAGTTCCTCTTCCAATCTAAGAAGCCTTGAATCAGAAGATAGGGAGCGTCCATTGTACGTTGCCAAGGTCAGCATCAGATGGCAGCCTAGTCCGGTCCTCCGGGGATTCTTAGCACCCTCTGCCTTCATGTCGCACTGGCCGCTGCCTTGGCCAGGTACATTCCAGCTGCCGGAGACTGAGGGCCAAGATTTAAGTTGTGGAGTCATTTTGGAGGGGTTTGGCCATAACTCACCACGCTGGCCAAGCGGGTTGGTGAGTGTGGGATAGCATTTCCTCTAATCCCGATGGTATAGTTATACCGCTATTGGCGGTCGTCAGAGCCCCTTTAGTGGGAACAGGATGTACCACGAGAAGGCGGGGTTGACATTTGTCAAGGAGAGGCTGTGATGTTACGCATCACCTGACCTTACATCCCCATATATATATATATATATATCATCCGTCTTTTTTTTTTTTTTTTCCTTCCTTCCTTCCTTCCCTTTGCTTTATAAGCACAAAACTCTATTTTCAGTGTCTAAGTTCAAACTAGATTTTATTTAGGATTTTAGCAATCAGATATACCTGAATCACTAGTTTTACTGTTCAATACATGACATTCATCATTTCAGAATACTTTAAAATTAGATCGTCCTGGAGTGAGAATCGAACCTGTATATCCTGATTTCCATTCGATAGGGCTTGAAAAACATCTGAAATATTCTTGCCCAGCTGGCTGGCCATGTGCAGAAATTATTTTAGCCTGTCCATTTAGTAAATGCCAGATGCCCTCAGGAAAATTTATCTTTTAATATAACAAACCAGAACCCTCATTTTTCTTTTCTTTAAGTTAAAAAATATGATTTTTTTATTTATTTTTTTTTACGTATTTTGCATTTCTGTGTTAACAGTCTGTATCAAAATGTTCAATACACAAATGCTTGTGTCTCAAGTTTTAACATAATGATGCTGAAATTGGTATATAAAACAGTATGAAGATGATATTGGTAGATCATTTATGATCCTCATAAAAACTTGATGGAAAACCTGGACTTATCTGCAGTACTCATTAAAGACGTCTATGATTGCCTTCACACCTTACAAGAAAATAACTGTTTCACCTACAACAAACAGTTTTACCACCAACTCAAGAAGTACCCATGGGATCTTCTCTTTCCTCTCTTCTTGCAGAAATATTCATGCAAAACATTGAAAATAGCATTGTAAAACCCTCTCCCTTCCAACCCAAACTTTGGATTTGTTATGTGGACGACATATTTATAATCTAGCCTATTAATTTCACTTTCAATCATGAAAAAAATAACTGTATTAATTTCTTGGATTTACAAATAACTAGAATCAATAACAAACTCCATACATCTGTCAACAGAAAACCCACCTCTTCCACAAACATCATCCCGTTTTACTCTAATACTGCTCTTTCCTATAAGCTTGGTGCTCTAAAATCACTCATTCACCGTGCCAATGTCATTTGCAATGAACCCCACTCATTACAAAAAGAATATGAAATCATCCAAGTAATTGACACAAACCATCAGTTTCCCCTCAGAATTGTCAAAAATCTTTTAAAAAAATTTGATGCCATTAATTTGTCTGTCACCTTTCTCCTCTGCAGAAACCGTCCCTTTCCTTTATTGGTTCAATGCCCTTCCATCATTCTTGTACTTACAAACTTGTCAAACTTTGGTTACAAGCTTGCAATCAATCATCTTCCCACTACCATCCAATCAATATCTAGAGATCATCTTGATCCTTTAGACCGTTCTGGAGTATACCTCATCCCTGTGTTTACTTACTCAGACGAAACATTTTATATTGGTAGTACCTTTCATACAATAAACTGCAGAATTTCGGGACAAAAGATATGTCAGAAAAAGTCTTCTGACTTCTGCACTTTTTCTCCTAACTATTGAAGATACCTGTGCCTCTCCAGACTGGGATTATACCAAAAGGATTGCACCCTTCTCAAACAATTTTTCAATATGCTACAGAGAAGCATTGAAATTCTCTTCAATAAAATCTCTTGCAATTTGGACGCACCCTTCAATGTTCCAATAATTTGGAAATCAGATCATATGTAGAGGATTTTAGAAAGGGAGTGTCTGACCCCAGGTCTTAAACAACCCTTAGAAATAGGAAGCTAGGAGATTTGGGCTAGAGTGCCCAATAGGAAAGTGACACAGAAGCAAGGTAGAAAGGGGGAGGAAGACGCCCTTATTTATTACCGGGGGCCAGTACCCAGGGTCCAACAGCTTAACGTGCCCACCCGACGCTTGGTGGGTATTTAGTGGTTCGAGCGTTCGTGCCTGTCCAGGATTGAACCTGAGGTCTTCTCCGTGACAATCACGAACGTTGACCACTAGGCCATCCGCGGCCCTAATTTGGAAATCTCTTCTGGCAACAGCTAAAGAAACGATGTCAACCACGTGAGTGCTTGCTTTTAGTGTGAACGAGGCTGGTGCTGCAGCCAAAAGACCTTACAAATCTGACTATTCCTAAATTTTAGTACGTAATAAAACATGCGTGGAATTTTCTGCATTATTGGTATGATGATGAAATTGGTATTTGAGAAATTCAGCGATTCTGCCATGTTCCTTTTGTTGAAGTTTTCGTCTTTTGTCACTAAACAACAGCAACAACCCCACACCCACCCATCCCCAGGCTAGTTCCATCAGAGGTATGCATCCCATCGCTGACTGTAAACAACACTTGGAGCAAAACTACATATGGTTCCATTTCTGGACCTAGAGCATAATATAATTAAAGAAGTGATATTTTTTCTGTACTGGGCACTCCATAACAATAATACAACTTCCAGTGATTAGTAGTGAAAAGAAACATGACATGACTGTCTTTTTTCTTGTAGTAAGAAATTCTATTTCAAACTTCATTATTTTTAAATTTAGTTGCTTGGACCATGCACCTAAATTTTTTATTTACCTGCCCAGGCATTTCGGGTATAGTATTTTTCAAGCCTTGATTTGAGCATGCTATCTGTTACAACTATGTAGGCCAATGAAGTTAGAAGAATCTGAACCTCTTCAGATTTTGCCAGTCGAGTCCAACTCTGCTTCCTTGCAACTTGATTAAGTACATCACCAGTATCTTGGGTATATGGATTCCATGGAAGAAATATTCTTCGCTTAAGTGGAACAAGGTCAGGATCATAGCAATCAGATATATATACCTGAACTGCCAGTTTTACTGTTCTACAGTATATGTAAGCAGCAGTGAAGTTTGAATGAATGCACAAAGTAAAAAGGCCACAGCACTTTCGTATCAAAATTCTGGTGGTTCATTACCAAAATTCTTGCAAGTATTTTTGTTCAACTGGTTTTTAATGCTGTGAGAAAATAAAACTGTGCTTATGATGTTGTGCTTTGATTTAAATGTATGTGTTTGATTTTAGTTAGGTTTTACATAAGGAATGTAAACAAACAGCACATCAGATTTAATTTCAGTTGAATGTAATGAAAAACTTTTATTAAAAGAGTTTGTCAAGCACAGAAAGAACATTTGTATCTTTTGAGGGACCAGAAAGTGGAGGCACTGTGTTAGGTGGCTTTTTTATTATTGTTTTATTTTTCGAGAGTCCCCTGCTTCATTAACAGTAGTTTTTTCCGTAGCAGTGTCTGTTATTTTGTATAAACTGACATGAATGCATGTTGGCCTAGTCCTTGAATAAGTCCATCCCATATTTTCATTATGTTGTCTATCAATGCATGTTTGCATAGTCCTTCGATAAGTCTATCCCACATTTTTGCTCTGTTGTCCACAAATGCGTGCTGGCCTGGTCCTTCACCAAGTCCATCATACATTTTCACCATGTCATCTACAGGCCTGTTTATTATTTGGGTGTATCCCGGAATTCCTGGTTTTTGTAATATTTTAAACCCGGAAATCCAAGTTTTCTGGTTTTGTGTAGAATTTGGAAATCCACAATCATGTCATTTCTGAAAATGCTATGTCATCATCATCATCATTGTCAACCATTATCAATCCACTGCTGGACGAAGGTCTCCCAAGTTTCCTCCACAACGATCTGTCTTGTGCCAGTCTCCTCCATGTCACCCCTGCATACTTTCGAATTTCATCCACCCATCTCCCATGTGGTCTTCTTCTGGGTCTTTTCCTGTCCCTTGGAATCCAATCTAAAATTTCGGCTGTCCATCGATGATCTGTCCTTCTGGCAGTATGTCCAGCCCATTGCCATTTCAGGGATTTAACTCTGATCGTGATGTCTTCCACTCTTGTCATTTTTCGGATCCACGAGTTCCTCTTCTTATCTCTCCTGGTTACACCAAGTATGCACCTCTCCATGCATCTTTGAGTTGTCTGCAGCCTTTGTATGTCTCTTTTAGTTAAGGTCCACGTCTCTGCACCATACGTAAGCACTGGAAGGATGCATTGATCAAACACTTTTCTTTTAAGACATAATGGCATATTGCTCTTGAAAATTATGCTGTTTCCTCCAAAAGCTCTCCAGGCAAGTTTTGCACGCCGATTAATTTCTTCATCAATGTGACCCTCACTTGACATCCGCTGTCCAAGATAAACGTACGTATCTGTTATCTGGAGAAAAGCTGGAGAAAATGCTATGTAGTGGTAATTAATTAAAACTGCCTTTCCAGATTCAAAACTGTCATGCGTGCTGAAAGGAAGGCTACTTTTATCATTATGTCAGCTGTATCTATATCAAATATTTTTGTTACATAAGATTCAATGAATGTAATGAGCTAATTACAGAATTGGCAGAAATCACTGGAGGATGTTATGGCAGCAGGACTTGAGCATCCAGAGTTGAACTGATCTCCATAGTGTGCCTACATGTTCTGAAGTTTAAAATTTGATTTCAAAAAGACAATTTTTGAAGTCGAATTTCACAATTTTTGACAGATGTCCAACACCTCTGCTATCACATATAAAGGTCAAAAATGCAATTTTTAAGATTTCCAGCATTCTGGATTGGTACAAAAAAAGTGTGAAGTTAAATTTCACCGGCATTAGTGGTTCATTGCTGTGTAGCTAATTAGTGTACTATGTGTGTAATATGTAAACAGTATGTACCTGTATTGTACATTATATTATACAATATCATATACACGGTCGAGTCACATTATTGTGACCACCAGCTAATATCCAGAGTAACCACCGTGTGCAGCGCAGACAGCACCTAGACAGGCTGGGAGTGATTCAATAAGGTGCTGGAAAGTTGTTTACAGGTATGTGGAGCCATGCTGACAGCTGCTGGGGGATATGTGGTGGGGGATCCGTAGAGCAAACAACACGATCAAGGTCGTCCCACAGATGCTCAATTGAGTTAGGGGGCCAGGGAAGTACTTTGAAGTCTTTGTCGTGCCCTTCCAACCACTCTCAGACATTTCTAGCTGTGTGACACGTTGCATTGTCGTGCTGGAAGATCCCATCCACCCCAGGGAAGACAATCAGCATGTATGGGTGTAAGTGGTTTGCAAGGATGGATTCATAATGAATTCGGTCCTAGTGCCTTCCACAGGTATGAGTGGACACAGAGAATGCCATGAAAACATTCCCCAGACCATAACGCTGCCCCCACCAGCTTGTGTTCTGCCAGCAGTGGTTGAAAAGTGTTTGTTCTCCTATGTTTCTTGCTTTATACGCTAACGTCCATCCGTTCAATAAAGAAGAAAACGTGACTTATCGGAGAAGCCTGTCTTTTGCCAATCAGCGAAGATCCAATTCCGATACTGCCATGCAAAAATGTAAGCCTTTTCTGCCAATGCACCTTTGTTAGCATAGGTGCAGTGACCATCCATCCGCATCGGAGCCCCATTTGCAGCAGGATTCGCTGAACTGTCGTTTTAAACACACTTCCGGTAGTCCACTAGTTCATTTGGCCAGTGAGTTGCTCCACTGTAACGTGTCGATCGGCCCTCACGCACCTTCCCAGCCAACGTTCACCTCTCAGATCAATGGCAAGTGGTGCTCCGCAGTTTCCGATCGCTTATTCGCAATGGTGCCATTCCTCCAATCACGATACACTTTAACCACAGCAGCACGTGAACAGTTCACAAACTGCGCTGTTTCAGAAATACTGCCACCCTTGGCCTGAAAACCGATAATCATCCTTTTTTGCAAATCTGATAAATCGCTCCTTTTATCCATGACAGCAATGAGCGATATGTTTTCAGATTGCCTACAGAACACCTTACATACCCTCCAAGCCAGCTCACGACACGTGCCTTCTTTCATTGGCTACGCTCTGTTGATGTCAAAAGTAGGAAGTGGTCACAATAATGTGCCTCAACTGTGTATAAATAATATGCATATATATATATGTAGCACTGAGGTCAGGGTTTTGTAATTAATCTAACAATCACGCTCGCATCTACAGCTCCATTTTTTAAAGAAGGAGCTGTAGATGGAGCTGTTATCAGGAGTTCAGTGTTAATACACCGAACTCCCGATTATCATTGCTAACTAATGCACAGGCGTGCAGGGAAAACAGGGATAATCCGAAAATGGCACTGTATACTGTAAAAATGAACTATGTACTATTGTACATATGTTTTCAGAGGTTTTAAATGATCGACCCATTGAATCATGCCGACATCAAGTTTTTCATAAGATGATTTTTGAACAGACTTTCTGCCGCCCCGGTGGCGCAGTGGTCTAAGGCGCTGGCCTCTGATCATTCGTCCGTAAGGGGTCCGGGTTCGGATCCCGGACTGGCATGGATGTTGTGTTTGTCTTACGGCACTGGCTCTCTCCCTTCCCTGGAACCAGTGACCCTAAATTAGGGACGAGCGACTGCTTATAGCCCATTGAGTTGCTCACGGTGGTCGTTAAACCTCCAATAAAAAAAAACAAAAAAAAACAGACTTTCTCGTGTTTGGCATTGCTCCACTATTCTATTCCCGTGCAAATTTCATGAGTTTTTCCTTTTGTTTCTTGAAATCACCATTTAGTTTGAACACCAATACCCAACTCCATGGCTGATTTGCGAACAAACTCCTCTTTCTCTAGTTTATCAATGTGTCCAGTTTTTGTTTAGTTGTTAAAACTGTCTCTCGTCATTTAGGTGGGGCGCTCTTTGGCCAAATCTGGCGCTTGCGCCATTAAAATAAACTAACTTAAAATCATTTTAGATAGCTGGCTCAACCTACTCATTCTTGTTAAAAGCTAAAAACCTTTAGAGTAGAAGTGCTGCTTCAAACGAACCCTGAAAATCACAAAACAAATCGTCAATAACAATGGAGCTTTTTGACGAATGTGTATCCAAACATCACACTGATGAGTCAAAGTCACACACTGCTTACGTAATGTTGGTAGGGGAATGTTAGATTGTCTGTAGCTTCCAAGTAGTGATGAGTATTTCTAACCCCCCCACCCACCCACCCACCCCTTTTTTTTTTTACAATGCACAGATAATCGGGAGTTCAGTGTATATCATTTTCACCCTCCGTTATCTTCATGATTTTTCTGTCATTCGGAATCATTTTACGTATTTTCACTATGCCAGTTAGTGAAAGTTTTCACTCTTAGCATCATGTTAAGAACTCGATAAAAAAGTGCTGTCTCCGATATTTTGGGGTTTTAGGAATTTTCAATAAGGGATGTGCAACAAGCTCGTGTGTGTGTGTGGGTGGGGGTGTGTGTGTGGGTGTGTGTCACAAAGATTGTAGACTCCCCACTCTCATTTGTAAAAAATAATGCTCTTATTAAATAATTCAGGTTTAAAACAAGATGGGTAAATTGTGAATATCCTTCCAAATTTATGTGCATGTAGCTAACTTCATTCCAGAAAAGAGTTATTTTGCAAACTTTTTAAATTCCTGCAGTTTGGCAATTTAAAAAGGAGCATAGGCACATTGATGAAATGAGCTTTTATGTGCACATGAAAAGCTGTGATGTTCATGTTCAATTGTGTAAATGGTGGGCCTTTTCTTAACGATGTGTGCCTATCCTGTGCAAGATATCAATCATATTTTTATTTTACTTTATTTTTTATTTATGTTTTCATTTTGGGTTTATACAGCTATGCAAGAGTAGAAAATTCCTTATACTGAACATAGTTTTAATTTTTTGTCACGCACTCCAAGCATTCTGTGGGGCCTGTGTCAATGAAAACAGGTCACAAAAAATATCTAGAAATCTGAAATAACTGACAGCAAATTATACCAACTTAATGAAGAATGATAGAGATTTTCTACTCTTGTGTGGGATGGACACAAATTGTGTTTTTTTAAGTGTACCAATTTTTAAAAAAATGAAGGTGGGAGGATTTTCTGATAATGAATTCAGTGACAATCTGTGTACTGTAATTTTGTGTCCATTAATCTGTTCGTGACTTCCCTTACAATTATTTCTAATTGTTGTACCCTATATTGTAGGTTTTAAAAAGGCGAGAAGCACTGGGTCTTCAAGAAATTAAGGTAAGTTTGCTGCTGTTTAACAATTGCATGTCTAATATTAAGATAATTTCTAGTGACAGTATGAGACATTGTAATGTTATTTGTCAGTACATTATAAATTATAATGTTTGAAGGTTGTGAAACTTTGTGGGAACTGTTCCTAGTGAGGTGAGACAAGTGAATTAACAGTAATTTTCATGTTCATATCTGCTGGATGTATTTAAATTTAGTACACACAATTTAGGGAAATTTTCCCTCCACCTGAGAAGTGAAAGAGAGAGAGAGAGAGAGAGAGAGAGAGAGTGATAAAGATGCCAACATATCATGCAATTTATTAAGTGTCTTGACAAAAGTCTCAAACCTAAAATAAAACTGTATTGCCAAAAATATTTTAAGGTATTTCCATGAAGTTTGCAATCTCTAGATTACTAACAAAAGATCAATGTGATTTTATGCTGGAAAATCTTGTGTCGAAAGCATTAAGTGCATGAAAAAGTATTTTTGTGATTGAAAAAAGGGATGTTTAAATTACCAGATATAGTGTGAAATACAAATACAGAGTTACGCCCACAAGTAGAAAAGGAATGCATCTAGGAAATTGGGTAATATTTAGCAGAAAAGGCAAGGTTTGTTCAGTCCTTAAAAGCCCTTAAGAACTCCTTATTTTTGATTCTCATTTCTAAGGCCCTTAAAAGTTCTTAAAAGTCCTTATTTTTTAAAACAAGTGCTTATATTTTTTTCCCCGTCTTGTCTTGTTTTTGCGCTGCAGTAATGGGTATCACAATCCTGCCCCTGTTTTTGTTTGTGTCTGTACATATGCTAACACATTCAACACTTCCCCCCCCTCCCACACACACACACACTTTTCTTATAGTAGCCTGCATGACTTACCTTGTGTGACCTTACCAGTGGGATCAACATGTGTTGTGTCTTTTTTCAGGAGTGAGAAGGTCAAATCAAAGGTCGAAGGGGAGGGGGGTTCTGTTTGAATTCTTCACAATTTTTGGTGTCAGTTGTCTCATGTGGCCTGATCTATCTAATGTCTACTGCTCTACTCAACTCACCTTACTTCATTGTCACTGTGTCAACTGCTTGTCCTTAATTTATTTTGTCTTGGCGTGTATTTCATTTTGTTATTTGCAGGCAAAGTAGTTTATTTATATTTTGGGCAAAATGCCTGGTAAATGGCCACTAGCGTTGTTTAATCCCCTACTTATGTACTATACTGTGCAAATTAATTGGGACAAATTAAAAAATCACTCTTTTTTTTTTTTCCAAAACTATGCCTTTATATAATTCTATGCTTTGATATACACTGATAAATACCTGTATTAGTGTGAAGTATGTCCTCCTTTAGCAAAAATGACCTCTTGAATTTGTTTTGGCATTGACTCCACTAATTGAGTGCACATATTTTTGACTTCATAATCATGGAACCACACTTTTATAGCATTCGTTATCATGCGTTCTTTGGTTGTACAGTCCATTTTACCTAAAGTCTCGTGAAAATATTCCACAAGTTTTCTATGGGATTTAAGTCTGGTGAATTTCCAGGCCAATCAAGCAAATGAATTTGATTTTCCAGCATGAAATTCTTGACCAATTTCGAATTGTGACATGGGGCCAAGTCATGTTGAAATGCCCTGTCAAAAGTTTGCAAGAATGGAACAATCCTATGTTGTAATATTTCTACGTACTTGGCTGAATTCATCATACCTTGAACAGGAACTAAGCTTCCAGTGCCATTTGATGTGAAAAAACCCCAAAGCATCTGTTTCAGAAGGTGTTTTACAGTTTGTTTGACATGCTCAAGTCTTAAGGGTTCACAGTTGCTTCGTCTAACGACATTTGCTTGGTAACCCTGCACAAATAAATGAGTTTCATCACTGAAAATTACCTGTTTCCAGTCGTCAGCAGTCTATGATTTATATTTTTTAGCCCATGCTAAACGTTTTATCTTCATTCTCGCATTCAAATATTGTTTCTTCGTTGGTCTTCTTGCCTTCCGGCCAACTTCCAGAAACCTACGGCGTACAGTTGAGTCACTAACATCACAACCACTAGCCAATAAATCTCTTTGAAGGTTGGTGCTTGTTTTTTTTTTTTTTATTGGATTCATTTTACTATTTCTGATTAGATATTTATCGGTTTGTGGAGTTGTTTTTCGTTTTCTTCCACATTTACCTCTCCTTTTTGGAGACGATAATCCAGATGCATTGTATCACTCAAGCAGTCTTGGTACACTTGATTTGCCTACACTAACTGCAGAAGCGATATCTCTCACTGTCATAGAAGTGTGATCCTTTAGAGCAATTATTTTTGCACGCTTCCTTGGGGAAATATCCATTTTTCAATACACGAAAGCAACACCTACTCACAGAGAGCAAAAACTAGCATCCACCTGTCACACAGGAAAGCTCACAACTGAAGCTGAAATGCCTATTTCCTGTTTAAAACTGGTCAAACCACATTCTTACTATCAAGTTCTAACAGTTACACCACCTCACAGCTGAAAAAACCGGTTTATGTGGGTTTCCAACATCAACTGGCGATCACATTACAATTCTGAGAATAAAATAGCTTGTCCCAATTAATTTGCACGGTATAGTACACACACGCACACACACACCTGGTGATGTTCCAATGAAACAAGATATCAATTGGAGTGTAGGTCCTTAGAAAGTCCTTATTTTATTTATTTTTTTCCCCCACAGAAAAGGATATGAACCCTGAAAGGATGCATCTGGGGAAATGTGGGTCATATTGATTACAAATACAACTAGCCTATGTTAAAAGTTCTTGTGTGTGTTTCCAGCTCATAGAAGCTGAGGTATATGTAATTGAACTAAAAATCGAGATTGTGTTATCTAACAGGAACATTTTACATTAAAAAGGAGGCAGGTGGAAGTACATGAAAATATTGGCTGCAATTTTGCCATCAAACATTTAAAAAAAAAATGAAACTCGGCTCATAGAAATGTTCATTTATGTCATGTAGTGGTTTTAAGTGTATATTTATATTTTGGTCAATACTGTCTAGTAACATGGGCAATCATGTATGTGTTATACCAATATTATGTTTGCCGATGGGCAAAATGTCATGCTGTAAGAACATACTATGCTAAGGAAATAGTCGTACAGGAAATTAACAAATAATTTAATTTTGGGAAATCTCTTCTAGTTGAGTTTTGATATGAGATTGCTTTTTGAACCAGTAAGAGGTATGAGTAGGGAGAGCTAGGATCACCGATCCCTGTTACACAATTGTTGAAGAATGTATGTTCAGTTTTTAATAAGTTTAGTCAAAGGACCATCAAACAATTTTCTTACAATTGGTTACAAAACACGGTTCCTTTTGATTGTTTGAAACTAGCAATGTCAATACGTAGGTAAATATGGAAAGAAAAATAATTGAAAAGAACAGGAAAATGGGGGGGGATTTCCATAACTTATGTCATTAAAATGAATGACAGAAATAAAGGGAATGGTTTATATCTTCAAAATGGGAAAAAAAGTACATTTAAAGTAAATATAAAAATTTAATTTTATATTAACTTTTGAAAAGCTTCCAAATGTTCTTCATATTGTCATAATACTTTTGTGTTTATAGACATTTCTGGCTGCTGCATCTTCATCATAGCATGTACTCAATTATTATAAACTGTATCAAAGTCTTCATTTACACGGAAAATATTTAAATTTTGTTGTCAGGTTTCTCGTATTATATGGCCAGTTTTTAAATTAATCTTATGTTTTTTGTCAGTCTATTGTTTTTGAATTGTTGAAAATGCTATTTATAAGTTTTGTAAGTTCATTAATGGAACAGTTTTTCTGGATGTAGAAACTTTCTTTAATCAGTCTTAATTCTATGAGCTTCATAATCCAATGTTTTAATTTTATGCCACAAAAGTTCATATCTGCATATTTGTATATGTTTTCTCAATGCATTATTTTAATTGGAGAACTGGCCATAATAAATGAGGAACAAGGCAACAAAATTTGAACAAGGATGTCCATTACCATCCATTTTCTTCCTTATACAGTGTAACCTCCATTAATGGACACTTTCAAACAATGGCTAGTTTTTGTTGATACGGAACAACTGTAGTAGGATTGACATTCGTGAAAACTTGCAATCAACTGAACTTCTTGACAGGGGTCAAACTAATTGACTCATTCTCCCTTAGGATTTTACTTAGCTGCTTTGATATTTCAGTGAGTGAGTAAGATGGGAACATAGAATGTGTTGCTAAAGAAACTGTGCCTTGGTCAAGTTGGGTTGTATTTCAGTGGGCATGGTGGAAAAGAAAAGAAAAGAAAAAAGAAAGGAGTTTAGTTTGGTGTGTGGTGGTAATTACTTGAGGTGAGCTCCAATTCCCATTTATGTTTTAGTCCCACACAGAGGCTGGTGAGAATGGATGTGTTGGAGCCTGAAATGTTAGCTGTGGTGTATCTCAGTTTGGTCCCTGTGGGTTTTGTTCCTGAGTTTTAGCATGTGCCCTCCTAACTTTGCATTTACACTTCACTCTCTCAAAAATATTTCTGTTTTTCTTTCCTATAGGGTACACTAATCTCCTAGCTTGCTATTTCTATGGGCTGTTTAGACTAGAGGTCAGACACTACCTTTGTAAAATCTTCTACACCATGATTGAATAGTTTAGCTGTAAGTCATCCAATTCTAGCGAACAATGGGTGGGGACAATGAGAAAAACTATTGCATTTTTAAACTGTTATTGCTGGCTCAGAAATCCAGTTGCAAACAATCAGTTGTGTTTGTAATTCTAGGTCTGGACATTTTCACTCTTGAACTAAGCTCAGGTTTCTGTGTGCTAATATTATGCAGTCTGCATTCTGATCTTTACATCGCTGCAATCGCTTACCCCATCTGTCAAGTTCTGCATTGACTTCCAGGATTTGCATGCCCCAAACACAACTGACAAACAATTATAATTTAGGCCTAACCTCTGAATAATGGTCACTTTCTGCTGGTCCAAGTGGTAACCATTATTCAGAGGTTTCACAGTACATTAGATTCTGGTTAACTAGGGCACGTCAAGGCTTAGAACACTTTGGCCCAGTTATGCAAAGCTTTACGCCAAAGAGTTAATTTGGGATGTTCAAGAATTGTCCCAAATAAACAGCTGCCCCAATTAACCGATGGCTTAGTTAACTCAAATGTACTGTAAACATTGTCTCAGTATCCAGCTAATAAAATGCAAAATTAGGTGTGACAATCCAAGATAAAAGTTACACTTTCAGTAACCATGTTCCAGGCATGCTATTCAGAGGGGATATTCTGTTATTTGGCAGTTCAATCAGCAACATAGAAAAACCACTAGAAATCATACCCAAATTTGGTGGAGAATCAGTGGTCACAATTTGCAAATTAGAAATACAGATTAATTTGGGAAAGAAAATATTTAAAGGAAATGAAATAAGTTTTGTAGGAATTTCTATTATTCCTAACCACCCCCCCCCCTTAGGACACAGGAAGACAACATCAGGAAATAAATTCAGAAAATAATATTATAAAAAAACTCAGCCATTTATTATAATAGATATGACATTACAAGAATTTTGTGGAAATTTGTTGCAATGCTGTTATCAATCTAAGGCAGCAGTATCCTATTCCTAAGTACAGACAAGGAATATACCAAAACAAGCCCAACTTAATATTGGCCAGTTTGTCCCTAAAATCAGGTAGGTAGTTCTGAACAAAGTAATACAAGTGGAATCAAATTAGGCTGGAGTACATTTGAGTCAAAAGAAATCATGCATAAAATTCTCCACAGATTATCAGAATTCCACATTTTTTGTCATCATTCAGGTCATTTCTCAAGATCAATAAAGATTTTTTTACGTATGCATAATTTTTTTTTTACGATGTTGCCTCTGTCCAATATTGTTGTTAGATATATTTTTATTTCATAAATGTTTGTATTTCAACTTGAAAGTGTGGGCAACTATATCCGAAAAGGAAAGTTAAGACAGCTCTAAAATTTCCCTGTAACCTTCCAGCATGAGATTCTTCCATGCATTCGAAAAATTCCACTATTTCCATTGTCATTTGAATAATTCTCGAGATCGATGCATGTCTGAACAGATTTTTTTTTAGGGATCGGTGCTGGTGGGAAAATTTGTTTTCCATTTGAGGACGGTATTTCATTCTTCGAAACTTTCAAAAATGAAAGATAGATGGAGTGAAAATCTGTCCAATAATCGTAATTTTGTTGTCTCACGATGTTCTTTCTATCTAGTATTAAGTTGTTAAACATCCTTTTATTCCATAAATATTTGGGTAAATATTTCCTGAAACGGAATTCAGACAGAGTGAAGATTTCTCCCGCAATCATAATTCCCCCACAATGTTCCACTGTCTTATGTTGTTAAATGTTATTTTCTCCCATAGATGTTTGCATTTAAGCTTGATAAGGAGCAAAAATTTTCCAGAAACAAAAGTTACTGAGTTGGAAAATTTGTAAGAATTGATGCATGATGTTCAAAAGTATTCATAATCCAAATCCAAAGTTACCTAAAATAGTGACAGCTTTGATATCATACATTCATGGTACTCAGACTGAAAGTTCTTTCGGCATGATAAACAAAATTATCATATGAGGGGAATATTAAAAAAAATGAAAAAGAAAAGCGTTAATAAAGAAATTAAAAGAGAAAGATATCAACACAAAATAAAATTAAGCAATGGATCCTGTGCAGATGCAGAATCAATAAAAGACAAATATGTTTGTGGAACTTGCTGAGAAGAAAACACCACAGCATGTAACTTATTCTAGCAAGCAAAGCAACAAAACAAGAAAGAAATTCTGTGTTTTAAGTAATGTCTTTTAAAACTATTTTATTTTGTTTGAATTCAATAATTTTGTATTGTGAATACAGTAGTGTACGCATAATATTTGCATAAGTAAATTGCAGTGAACAATTCCATCTTGCTCATGCTTCATTATATTCAGTTTCTCGTTGCACATTGTGATATTTCACCCGATTAAAAAGTTCAGCTTTTTTCATTTCTTTGTTGATCTCATTCATGAAAAAGCACAACAAAAATTATAAAAGAGAAGATTTTAAAAAAGAGAAGATGAAAATACAGCAGTTACTTTAAGGAAAGAATTCTCAGACTGCGTCTCAAAATTTGTAAAAAAGCCAGTAAAAGTTGATTACAATTTTAATAGAAATGCCATTACTGACCTTAAAAAATTCAAAGCCAATGATAAAGTAGTAGCACTGAGAGCAGATAAGAGCAAAGTTTTGGTATTGGTAGAAAAAGAGAAGTATTACAATAAAATGGAAGCTGAATTGAGCAAGCCTTATTATGAAGAACTCAATGGTAATCCTATAGATCAAACTGTAAAAAATCTTAAGAAATTAATCAGCTCTTTAAGAAATAAAAACAGCTTAATGAGCTCTTCAAAAACTTCTCCAAAATTCAGTCAAGAATTCCACAGATCTATGGTACGATAAAAGTTCACAAAGAAGGCCATCCAATAAGACCTATAATAGACACTAGAAATTCGCCACTCTCCAACATTAATTATTATTTGCTTGGTCACCTCAGAGATATTTTCCCTTCTCCTCCCTACCTACTAAAAAAATTCCATGCAGCTAAAAAAGAAAACTGGACAACTTGCCAGAATTAATTCATCCAGTAATGGCAAGCCTGGATATAGTCTCTATGTATACCAACATTAACCTGGACCTCCTACTGGAATTCATTGCAGATGACCTGGCAGAAAAAATAGTATTCCATAATCACAATAGAGAAATACTACTTGGCATATATGAACTGCTCCTATTTTCCTTCAAGAATAATTTCTTCCAGTTTGGAAAGAAATATTACAGGCAAACTTCAGGACTTGTAATGGGTTCTCCACTAGCACCTCTGCTAGCAAATTGTTATATAAGTAAACTAGAGGCAAAATCCTTATACAACCCTCCTTGTTTGCTCTCTATGTAAGGTACGTGGATGATGTCCTAATTATAGTAGATACTGTGGACCAATCTCTACCCTCTCAGATTCTGGAAGAATTTAACTTACTAGAGAATACCTTGAAGTACACCCTGGAACAGGAAAAAGACCATAGCATCAATTACCTGGATTTAACCTTAACCTCAAGAGAAGGGAAAATATTCACTCAGCTTTTTAGAAAACCCACCAACACAGGGAAGATGTTAGACTTCTGCTCATTCCACCCTGATTATATTAAATCGAATACAGCGAGACAATTTTTGGAAAAAATTGAAATCCTGGTCTCTTCAGCTTCTCAAAAGATCTTCACAAAGAAGAATTAAAGGAAATGTTGGCAGAAAACAATTACCCTCCCCATATGTTGAGAAAATATTTAAACAAGTGCCAAAAAAGAAGCAGGAAAAAACCAACTTCAAATTCACCAGCAAAATTACGTACCACAAGGGACTTTTCGAGAAACTGAAAAGGATCGAAGCAAAATATAATATCAGGCTAGCTCCAGATCTTAATAACAAAATAAAGAAATTCCTGCCAGCTTTAAAGCAGAAAGAATTGGACATCCAATTGCAAGAAGGAGTAATTTACTGCATCGACTGTAACTGCGGACTCAGCTATATAGGAGAAACAGGGAGAAGTATTAAGGTCCGAATGAAAGAACACCAAGCAGCTATTAGGAACATTGGGAACAAAACAGGGCTAGACAGACATGTACAAGCAAGTGGACACTCCATAAATTGGGACTCAGTGAAAATAATCGCCCACCAGTCAAACTTAGTAAAGAGAAAACTAGAAGAAGGGATCGAAATAGCAAGAAGAAGAAGTACCACAATTAACGATAATTGCGGATGGTCTCTTCCAATTGAGTGGCAGCAACTACTCCAGTGACATAGTCCTGATGACGAACTAGGCTTTAGTTCGAAAATTTGACAACCAACTTTCATTAAAAATAACCTCTAAAAGACCCGTAAAAAAGTTATTCCACAATCACTATGAATAGAGGTGCCATAAATGCATTTACAACTAGGATTAAAACCACATACGGGCTGGATATATGGCGAAACATCAGAAAGATAGAAAGGAGTAAGTGCAAAAGCGACAAATGTAAGTCACAACTGTATTTTCTTAAGAAATGTAAAAGAGCTAATTTTGTTCCACCTTCTCTTGAGACTCACGAAAAACATCGCGGAAAATCTGTCAAGAAATTTTATTAGAAAAATAGAACTAAAAACGGTGAATGGCGCGATTCGTAATAAATTCAAAACTATTGAGCAATGCGAACGAATAGAAGCTCGTATTTGGACCTCTTCATTAGGTGAAATTCCGGAAGCAGAAAAGAAAAATATTGATAATTGGTTAGCTAAAGCAGTGAGAGATAAAACAAAAAGTTTAAGGAAAAATTGAGAATTAAAGAAAATAAATGGTTAAGTCCAAAGTTAATGTCTACAGCAACTGGCCCACAGTTAATACCATCCACCACTAACAAACATGTCATGGATCTGACGGAAGAAGGAGTAGATGAAAACCTGATTAATCTCCTCAATAAGGGATATAATTACAACCTTTCCTCCGCAACACTTGATAAAAACGTATACTGATTGATTTAGAAAGCATCTGTAGTAAGGTAGAAAGAGAAGATGAAAATACAGCAGTTACTTTAAGGAAAGAATTCTCAGACTGCGTCTCAAAAATTTGTAAAAAAGCCAGTAAAAGTTGATTACAATTTTAATAGAAATGCCATTACTGACCTTAAAAAATTCAAAGCCAATGATAAAGTAGTAGCACTGAGAGCAGATAAGAGCAAAGTTTTGGTATTGGTAGAAAAAGAGAAGTATTACAATAAAATGGAAGCTGAATTGAGCAAGCCTTATTATGAAGAACTCAATGGTAATCCTATAGATCAAACTGTAAAAAATCTTAAGAAATTAATCAGCTCTTTAAGAAATAAAAAACAGCTTAATGAGCTCTTCAAAAACTTCTCCAAAATTCAGTCAAGAATTCCACAGATCTATGGTACGATAAAAGTTCACAAAGAAGGCCATCCAATAAGACCTATAATAGACACTAGAAATTCGCCACTCTCCAACATTAATTATTATTTGCTTGGTCACCTCAGAGATATTTTCCTTCTCCTCCCTACCTACTAAAAAATTCCATGCAGCTAAAAAGAAAACTGGACAACTTGCCAGAATTAATTCATCCAGTAATGGCAAGCCTGGATATAGTCTCTATGTATACCAACATTAACCTGGACCTCCTACTGGAATTCATTGCAGATGACCTTGGCAGAAAAAATAGTATTCCATAATCACAATAGAGAAATACTACTTGGCATATATGAACTGCTCCTATTTTCCTTCAAGAATAATTTCTTCCAGTTTGGAAAGAAATATTACAGGCAAACTTCAGGACTTGCAATGGGTTCTCCACTAGCACCTCTGCTAGCAAATTGTTATATAAGTAAACTAGAGGCAAAAATCCTTATACAACCCTCCTTGTTTGCTCTCTATGTAAGGTACATGGATGATGTCCTAATTATAGTAGATACTGTGGACCAATCTCTACCCTCTCAGATTCTGGAAGAATTTAACTTACTAGAGAATACCTTGAAGTACACCCTGGAACAGGAAAAAGACCATAGCATCAATTACCTGGATTTAACCTTAACCTCAAGAGAAGGGAAAATATTCACTCAGCTTTTTAGAAAACCCACCAACACAGGGAAGATGTTAGACTTCTGCTCATTCCACCCTGATTATATTAAATCGAATACAGCGAGACAATTTTTTGGAAAAAATTGAAATCCTGGTCTCTTCAGCTTCTCAAAAAGATCTTCACAAAGAAGAATTAAAGGAAATGTTGGCAGAAAACAATTACCCCTCCCCATATGTTGAGAAAATATTTAAACAAGTGCCAAAAAAGAAGCAGGAAAAACCAACTTCAAATTCACCAGCAAAATTACGTACCACAAGGGACTTTTCGAGAAACTGAAAAGGATCGGAGCAAAATATAATATCAGGCTAGCTCCAGATCTTAATAACAAAATAAAGAAATTCCTGCCAGCTTTAAAGCAGAAAGAATTGGACATCCAATTGCAAGAAGGAGTAATTTACTGCATCGACTGTAACTGCGGACTCAGCTATATAGGAGAAACAGGGAGAAGTATTAAGGTCCGAATGAAAGAACACCAAGCAGCTATTAGGAACATTGGAACAAAACAGGGCTAGACAGACATGTACAAGCAAGTGGACACTCCATAAATTGGGACTCAGTGAAAATAATCGCCCACCAGTCAAACTTAGTAAAGAGAAAACTAGAAGAAGGGATCGAAATAGCAAGAAGAAGAAGTACCACAATTAACGATAATTGCGGATGGTCTCTTCCAATTGAGTGGCAGCAACTACTCCAGTGACATAGTCCTGATGACGAACTAGGCTTTAGTTCGAAAATTTGACAACCAACTTTCATTAAAAATAACCTCTAAAAGACCCGTAAAAAAAGTTATTCCACAATCACTATGAATAGAGGTGCCATAAATGCATTTACAACAAAAATTATTATATTATGGTCACTTACAAAATTTAAATGAAATTTGATTATGTGGTAACATTGGTGCACCCACGGAGGGGCTTTGGGGGCTTACGCCCCTCCAAGAAGATTAAGAACGATGTACGTCACAAATTAAACATTCAAAATTATTATTTTACATGTTCAAAAAGTTACATAGTGTCTACCATGGTGTCTTTTTCCCAAAGCCCCAAAAAGATTAAGAGTGACGTACGTCACAAATTAAGCATTCAAAAATATTATTTTACATGTTCAAAAAATTACAGTGTCTTCTATTACATAGTGTCTTCTTCCCAAAGCTCCAAAGAGATTAAGAGTGACGTACGTCACAAATTAAACATTCAAAAATATTACAGGGTGTTTCAGAAAATTTTGTATTATTTGAGATGTAAATATCTGAGTAACTAAATAGTCTACACAAATAAAACTAAACAAGCTTGATATTGAGCAAAATGAGATTTATACATCAAAATTTGAATGAGAAATTCAAAGGTATGTGGATTTTATGAACAATTTCACAAGTTTTCAATATGCACACCGCCTGTGACACTGCACACGTCAAGTCGGTAGTCCAGCTCCTGCCAAGCACGATACAGTATGTCCCGCATGTGCTCAAATGTGGCATGGGGATTTTCTTCATCCCAAATGAGAACATTATGCTTGTTGACTTTGCCATTCGTATGAAATGTGGCCTCATCACTGAAAACAAAACTATTTTCAAACTCTTCGTCTTTAAGTTTCTCTAACACAGAATTGCTTATGGTTTTGCTTGATATCTCTCTTTAAGGCCTGAACAAGCTGTAGCTTGTAGGGTGTCATTCGAAAGCGTTTCCTTGCGACACGCCAAACTGTCGTTGGAGGAATCTGGGTTTCCAGACTTGCTCTTCTTATGGATTAGAAGTGACGTACGTCACAAATTAAACATTCAAACATATTATTTTACATGTTCAAAAAATTACATAGTGTCTTCTTACCAAGGCCCCAAAGAGATTAAGAGTGACATACGCTGCAACCATATATAAACTATAGGCGTACACTACATATATGTACACACATTGTGTATGTATACTATATATATATACACACAGCCCTCCAACAAGAATTCCTGGGTTCGCCACTGTGTCATAAAATATATGAACGCAAAATTTCAGTAAAGCCCCTAAACTTAATAATTCAAAAGTGGTGCACCCATAAGAACATTATACTTAAATCATAAATTCAATCCTGAATTTACTGCCTGACATTTCCTACACCAGGAAAGGGTGGAAAAACAGAACAATATGCAACATCAATAAAATAGCTCAAAGTATATGGAGGGAAAAAGTCCTACATAGAAGTTCACTAATGAATTAAATGACTTCAAGGATAAATATAAAAGAGATTATTTTGATAACAGTACTGGAAGTTTCCTGCTATGTAAAGATAAATATAAAATAGAAGATTATTTTGATAACAGTGCTGAAAGTTACCTACTATGTAAAGCCAGATACTAATCATAAAATCAGCAAATTTACTGAAATATAAGGCAGTTGTAGACTAAAAGTGTGAGACAAATACCATAGAACAACTTGTGTTCAACTGCCCAGCACTAAAAGATCAAAAGAATACCTGGAATTGGCCAGATTATACCTGCAATTTGAGTAATGAAAAACAGCTTGCAATGAGACTGGGTTTTCAAGTTCAGAATTACTCCATTGGTCCAGCTGAACTAAATATGGTGAAGGTATTTTTTGAACATTGCAGAAGAGGTTTGAAGGGAATAAACCATAAATGATTACCTACATTCTTCTGAGAAGCAGGGAAGAAATACTTTTTACCCTTAGAAATAAAAAAAATGGCTGTAGTATCATGTAGCTGCACCAAGGGAGTTTGACATATCAACATGCATACCCATTTTTTGCAACTATGAAATTATGGTGAGTGGTTTTGCAAATGTCATATCTATTCAGGTTGACAAAAAGTCTCAAATACTGGGAGCACTAGCCACACAAGAGTTTTCTGATGTCTGGACATTTTCTCTAGTTGCAGATGTATCTGCTGTTTGGAAAGATGGTTTTACATTAGCAGCTCTGGGCAGAGCAGACTTTCATAAGCTTGAGTGTTTGTGTTGCATGTATTCCACAAAGGATTACTGAAAGGTCACAATCCTAGTCCAGTTATAGGTACATATATGCAAAATGGTAAAATTTAAATGGAACCATGCTACTCTATGTGGAATATAAGTTGAGATTTCAAACTTAAGGATAATGTGTTGGAATCCCAATTTGAATGAAAAACGTAGTTTGTATTTATTAAAAGGTTTTTGTTCAGCTGGATTCTTCAAGATTTTGACTGAATTTTTCTCAAGAACGATTTCTGTGTATCTTTATCACATTTGAGGATATGCAAATATATTTGTAGCTGGTGAAAGCACAGCACATGTTGTTATGGCATTCTAAATATTGCATTTTTCTTGTTCTTAGGTGCAGATCAGAGGAACAGCATAGTATTGTACGATTTTTGTTATTTCTGTGTTCAGTACCTCTGTATGGTTTGACTCCCCAAGAAGTCGTACATTTAGTCTT
Source organism: Macrothele yani (assembly GCA_039090855.1). Taxonomy (NCBI): domain Eukaryota; kingdom Metazoa; phylum Arthropoda; class Arachnida; order Araneae; family Macrothelidae; genus Macrothele; species Macrothele yani. The sequence continues at coordinate 55,257,685 of CM077028.1, forward strand.
TTGATGTGCATATGGATAGTCAAAGTGTGTTGTTCGGAATGCTGCATTGACAACTAGCTAGAAAAAACTCTTAAATATGCATCATTCCTTTGTAAATTGAAGTCTGCACACATAACAATATTGCATGGCAAGTAAAACATGGTGTCTACTAGTTATGAAAGTCAAGAAAAAGTCACTAATTTTGTTTTGGGGTCATGAATTTCTTTTTATTTTTAGTAATTCCTTTTCTGGCAACAGTCTAAGTGATTCTCCATGCACCAACCACATAAAATGTAAATGTGGTTTCCATATAAAGATTCAAATGTAAGAAAGAAAGGGTGCCCTTGTGCTCCCCTCCACAAAAAACTGTTAAAGCAGGAAATGTTTTAGCATAAAAATATATGTACAAAATGTTGTTTACAAAATTTTGTGTCCAATTTAGCAATTCGTTATACTGCTTATAGAGTCATGATATTTTTCAAATTTAAATGTTGAAGAAAGGTATGCAATGAAATTGTTTAGCACAATGTTGTGTATTTCAACTTACTTCAGATGCAATCAAAGGAGGATGAGTTAGATGTTTGTTACTAGCAGAAAGGCAGGGGGCACTTTTTCCGTAGAAAAAGGGAAAATATATATGCACTCCTGGACAATGAAATTTGCACAGCAAGAAGGAAGCATTGGATTGAACTGAAATTGTATGGACATAATGATACAGGTGAATGATACACATGATGGCAAAAACAGAGCTGCAGGGCAATTACAGAGGGATCTGTGGCACGCAGTCTGATCATCTTCAATAGTTTGTCGCACCGCTTCATGCAGCGATACATGCTGCAATACGGTCTGGCATGGATGCAAACAGATGCCTGATGTTGTCCTGCGGCCGACTGGCCCACACGTGTTGGACAGTGTGCTCCAAATCCAGGATATTGCGGCACGGCGGTAGCTGTCATTTCAACTGGTCCCGCACATGCTCCATAGGGTACATGTCCAGGGAGTGGACAGGCTATGGAAGTGCCTGGACATGACGTAGGCAGTCCTGGGCAGCTCGAGCCGTGTGCGGGCGGGCATTATCCTGCTGGTATAGCACACCTGAAATCCCGGCCAGGAATGGGAGCACATGGGAATGTTGGATCTCGTCCACATACCACTGGCCTGTCAATGATCCACGTACCACTGGCCTGTCAATGATCCACGTACCACTACTAGAGCTGATGGGCTGTCATGTAGACAGTGGCTCCCCAGACCATAATGCCTGCAGTGGGGGAGGTGTGGCGCTTGATAGTGAGGTTGGGATTGTGCCGTTAACTCGGGGACCTTCACACCAGTCCACCATGATTATCTGTCCCCAAAACGAGACGGCACTCATCGCTGAACACCACACGTCGTCAGTCTGTGGTGTTCCACGTCGCTCTGGCCTGGCACCACTGCACGCGGAGACGGCGATGTTCCGATGCTAATGGCAGCACACATAAGGTGTGCTGGGATCCCAGATTCGCTTCTGCGAGGCGTCGGGAAATGGTTTGTGGGCACACAGGAGCCGCTACATCTGGCTGTATAGCGGACCGGGTCCCCGTGGGATCCGCTCGTGCCTGGCGCCCAATCCGTCGATCTTCTCTACTGTTGGTCCTCCTGGTCCATCCAGAGCCGCTCTGCCGTGTGGCAGTGCCATCACGTGTCCACTGCTCCCAACACAGTCGGACGGTATGGTCAGAGCGATCCACGTGGCGGGCTATACTGCGCCCCAACCACCCTGCGGTTTTCAGCCCAATGATCCAGCCTCCCTCAAAGTCCGTAAGTTGCGTAAATCAATGTCTCTGGCGTCTACCCTGAATTCTTGTGACTCTGTACTCTTGCTTGTGCCGGGCGGTGCTTTTCGCTTTCATGGGGCGTCGACTACACGCCGGTTTATAAGGCTGCCGGTTTGTGCTTGCAATGCCACCACAGGTTGTGTGGTCACTCGCACCAAACATGGATCATTTGCATACCAGCCTGCACTCTAGCTATTTGCAAAGTTTCGTGGTTGTAGCATGTTTTCTTCTAGGTGCGCAAATTTCATTGTCCATGAGTGTATATACAGAAAACTTTTTAAAAGTTGTTATGAAAATTGTTCATTGGTCATGATAGTGCATTTCCCAAATTTGGTAGAGACACCATGTAAAAAGATTATTGGTGTAAAAATATGTTGATATCTCTTCTTAGATCGTATCCATGTTACTCGGTGAGCAGGGAGATGCAATGCACCAGAGAAGGTGGTGATGTAACACATTTCCACTGTGGGCACATTATCTATTGATCATCCCTAATTTGTTTAATGTGTGATGCTGTTAGGGAAGTGTTAGCGTATCTTGTCATAGAGAGTGTACTTTGCTCAATTCTTGCTTTTTGTGCCATGCAACTCCATGGAAAACAGTCGTCCTGATATCTCAAGAAACTTAATCTTGATCAAATGTTTTCATGCCTAATTGGGGGGTGGGGGTGGAGAGAAATACAAGATCAAAATTTTAAAATATATGCCTCTTGGGAGTAGGAAATGGTGTCACTTATTTCCTTGCCTTTGATTAATCAGTATAAAGTTGTTGCTTATTTTTTTGTGTGATTGTATTTAAATATATGCACGCCATAAAAAAATTTCATCTTTTGTGTAGGATCCAGAGAGTGAAAATGATGCAGTTTTGAAAGGAAAGATAGCTTCTTGTGTATATGAAAATGCTACTGAGGCAATTCCTGGTAAAAAATATTTACTGATATAATATCACCTTAATATATATTTTTGTTGAATAATGTTTGTATATGATTTATCTTATATTTTTTTTTATTTTTTCTGTCAGTTTAATAGCAAATCATGAAAGAAATACAGGATTACGCCATATAATACAAATTTTGAAGATGACAATCCGATTTTTGGCGTAAATGTGACAAGGATGGTAAGTCAGATAATATCCGAAAACTTGAAAATTTTCATCGTCCTGGAGCAGGAATAGAACCCGAGTCTCCCAGATAGCACCCGGGTATGCTAACCACTATACCACCCAGAACGACCAAGTCTCAAGTTTCCGATTAATTTGAATATAACCATCACAGGATTCGCTAGTCGAAGCAACCGGCATTCATGATTAGCGAATCTGGAGGTTAAGAATCCTATCCCGTGATTGCCCGGAGAAGCAGATAAATCTTGAAAGAAATACGGGATTACGCCATATAATACAAATTTTGAAGATGACAATCCGATTTGATGGTTATATTCAAATTGATCGGAAACTTGAAACTTCTGGGTGGTGTAGTGGTTAGCATACCCGGGCGTTTTCTGGGAGACGCGGGTTCGAGTCCAGCTCCAGGACGATGAAAATTTTCAAGTTTTCGGATATTATCTGACTTACCATCCTTGTCACATTTACGTCAAAAATCGGATTGTCATCTTCAAAATTTGTAATAGCAAATATTGGTCATTTTCTTAAATTTCTGTTATTTTAGTTGTAAATATTGAAGCAGTTTTCAGGCATTCTGTATAGTGCTTATCAACAGTTCTAGGTAACTGTAGTTAATTATTTCTTTCCCCAGAACTGTGTGTGCGCTGTCTCACTGTCTTCCCTTTCGGCCATTAACATTAGATATGCTATCTCTTCTTTTTATAATTTTCATATCTTTTCATGGAGCAAGTGACTGCCTGTGTGCTTGGTGAGTCGTTTGGTGTGTTAACTAAATGTCCATATATAATGTTTAGCTGTTCTTTGAGATTCGTAGCTGCTAGATTTTACAGAAATTCTACTTGTTTTACAGACAACATATTTTACAAATTGCAGTTTTTTTTTGGGGGGGGGATGGTTGAGTGGGATACAATTTCAAGGAAGAATAAGTGGCCCCAAGAACCATCATGCCTGTATATTGTTATTTACGTGATCACAATTTCACTCACTTCTATGTCTCCAGCCATCAGTACTCTTGACTTAGCAAAAAAGGCTTGATAAAAATGCTGTTAGGTGAGGATTGACGATAGCTGCTGAAAGCGAGAGAGAGAGAGAGAGAAATAAAATCATTGGCCCTGTGATCTAAACACTGGCTTCTCACCGTTCATCAGTGATGGGTCTGGGTTCCAATCCCAGTGTGATGTGGATGTTGTGTTTGTTTACTGCACTGGCTTTCTCCCTACCCTGGAACCAGTGGCACTAATTTAGATACGGGGGACTGCTTATAGCCCATTGAATTGTTCAAAATGGTCATTAAACCCCCAAACAAATTTTTTAAAAAAATTAATCAGTCTCATGTAAGACTTTAAATTGCCCTTTTTAAACATATTGTAACTTCTTGGCACAAAAACATAAGGTCAAACCCTCAGTTTAGTTAAAATAAAAAATTACTGCAACATATAGCAACAATTTTGCAGTTACATATTAAATGTTAATTGTATACATAGCCTAATGAAAGTGTAATCACATGGGAAGTAGTGCCAGATATGCCCACTGGCCACTGAATTGGAAACCTTTATGCACATGTACGCAAATGTCAGTTATGCAGCATATGGGCAAAATACGTGGTCATGTGCATCACCACATGGTGTAGGCAATTGTTTAAGACATCTGCTTGTCAGGAATCATCAATAATATTGATCACAATGGGAAAAACAAAGTGTCTGTTGGAGTTCAATAAAGGAATTATGGAGTTCAATAAAGGGATTATTATGGGTTCCCATCTGGCTGGAGCAACAATTTTAAAAACAGCAGACCTGACTGATTTCTTAGAAGGTGAGATATCCTGGGGCTTTAATCAGTGAAAAAATTACCCACATTGCATGTCTAAGAGGTGTAACTGTGGCGCAATGACAATCTGTCAGGAATGAGATTGTCATCATCTAAGAAGTCTTGTACAGAGAAACGGGACTTCCTGTGTGCGGCAATTGACCCAAGCATTCAGTGAAGGCTCTTCCTGACCCATATCTCAGCAAACTATATGTGCAAGGAATTGAAGAGAATCGGTATTGGCAGTCACGTGCATATACGAAAACTACTGATTTCTGCGAAAAGCTGAAGAGTTCGTCAAAATGTGTAATTACGCGTCTAGTATGCATCAAAAGTTTACCTTTGCATAAAAATATGCAACGAGAAACATGTAAAAATATGCATTGGGACGATATTTCGTCTTTCAAAAATGGAAGTAAATGAAATAAAGATTTTTTTTGGTAATCGTAATTTCATTTTCCTGCGATGTTGCGTCTGTCCAGTATTGTTGTTATATATCATTTTATTTCATGAATGTTTGTATTTCAGTTTGAAAATGGAGGGAAAATTTCCTGAAACGGAAATTCGACGGCGTAAAAATTATCCTGTACTCTTCAGGCATGAGAGTGCCACGGCTTTGAGGAATTTCTCCTTTGCTGTCATAATTTGAGTTATCCTCAAGATCCATGCTTAACTGAACTGAAACTGAAATTCTGGCGAAGCTGGAAGTGGGTGGAGGATGTTTTCCGCCTGAAACTTTCGAAAACGGAAGTTTCGTCTTTCAAAACTTTTGAAAATGGAAGTTTAATGCAGGGAAGATTTCTCCCGTAATCATAATTTTATTTTACACGCAATGTTTCCTCTGCCTAGTATTGTTAAATATCATTTTATTTGATAAATATTTGTATTTCAACTTGAAAATGGAGGAAATGTCCGAAAACGGAAATCAAACGTATCAAAGATTTCTCCTGTAATTTTTTTCCCCAGCGATATTCCGAAGATGTAATCTGTGTTCCTAAATATTCCCCCAAAAAAGGTTTGCATTTCAGCTTTCTGCTTGATAAAGGGGGAGGGGTGTGAAAATGAAAGTGACGAAGCTGAAAAATTTGTAAGAATTGATGCATGGTGTTCAAAAGTATTCACATTCTCAAAGTTACACTATTTATCTTTTATCTAAAATAGTTAAAGCTATCATGCGTTGGTAGTCCTCGGACTGAAAGTTCTTTCAGCCTGATAGATGAAATTGTCATCCAAGGGCATAAGAAAAAGAAAAAAAAAGGACAATAAAAAATGGGGAGGAAAACAAATATATCAGCAAAATGAAAATTTAAGCACTGGATACTGTGCTGCTGCATGGTCAACAAAACACTTTTTATTTCCCCCCCCCCCCCAGCTCTGCTGACTCATTTTGAATTTGCTTGAAGGATGGGTTTTCTTTAAAAGCTTTTGGTCTTTTGATTTGATCCATAGAACTTTGAGCAGGATACACCATTGAAATGAGTTTTACCGGTTGGGGTAGGGATTGAGGTATCCGTGATTAGTTCCCTGCAGGGTTTTTTCACAACAAATAAAAAGTTTGTGGGTTGCTTGTTAAATCCATGATTTTGCTAAATGCGGGCTTGTTATAAACGTGTTCTATTTTTATTATGCTTGCCTAGCTGATGCTTCTTGTCAGTGTTTTTCAGTCCAATACTGAGCAAAGGCCTTTTGTGCTTCCCTCCACTTATCTGCCTTTGACTTGTGATCTCCATTTTCTTCCCTAGTTCATCCTATTTCATCCATCCATCTGTTCCTCGGTTTTCCTCTTTTTCATTATCTCAGTTCAGGGTTTCATGTAGTCAATTCTGCTGGACCATCTTTCCTTGGGTCTTGGATACCTGTCCATTTTCATTACATTAGATTCACAAGTGCTAATTCATATTCTGTTTTAATTTGTTATCTTAGCTAGGCATATTTTTTTTTTTTTTTTTGTATGCTTCCAAGTTATACCTAATATTATTCCTTTCTTTTGTGGAGTAACTTGTATTGTTTTGGCTTGCTCTTCATTTAATATTAATGTCTTACTAACAAATACAGTAAAACCTGCTTATGACAAGTAAAACAGGAACTTTTGTTGGCTGTAACATTAATTCAAAGCTAATTTCATTGTTTTTAATGAACGAAATGTAATAAAGTTCCTGCATTTAACAAGGGAGAGAAAAGCTAAGATGGTCACTTTTAACAAGCAAAGTAAAAAAACATTGAATGAAATTAAACGCCATAAATTTGGGCTCAGGCTCTAAAAACCGAGCTCAAACGCAGCACTGTCGGGAACCACTCCTGAATTTTCTGAACCTCAAGAGATTGGCTGAGTGGTCACAGGCATTGGTTTCTGGCTAGTTGGGCTTGGGTTCGAATCTCAGATAAAGTGCAGGTGGTGTGTCTTGTCATACAGCTGTGGCTCTCTTCCTAAAGCCAGTATTCCAAAGCAAATTTTCAACAAGGAAGATGACACCGAATTTTCGGGTGTAATGAGCACGTCTTTTGAATCCGTTCTGATGTGAATTAAATTCACCAAAGCTATTCGAAATCAATGTAACCGGTATGGAAAACAGTAGTATCTAACCGTAGAAGAAAAAAATTTCAATCAGGTTTTTAATCCCGCAGATATTGCTGTAAACGGAAACGTCGACTTACGCCCTCTGGTGGCAGACTTGTGCGTTAAGAACATTTTTACTATATATGAGAAACATTTCACAGCGGAAATGCTCTCCAACAAAGAAAAAAATTTTCAAATTGGGCTCTTAGAAGCAGAGATATTGACAAATATAAAATATGCATCTATACCCCTCGCAGAAAAAACATGCATTATTTTAAAAAGAACGTATTTTCAAAAGGTTTTTTGATGTGAGTGGTATCTGTCCATGAAAGAATTTTTTCAGTCGAGTTTTCAGGAGCTCAGATTTTACTGCAAATACATCAGATGCAGAAATTAACTCTTACCCTCCTCCCTGGTGGCCAAATCATTCTTTGTCAAATATTAGAAATTATATGCTGAGAATTTCCTATCAGGAGCTGTATATAGTGCAGAAAGAATTTTTCAAATCGGAGTTTTAGAAGCATTTTGAGGAAAACGCAAGTTACTTTTATGCTCTAGTGGAAAGTCTATGCATTACTTGAAATTTTTGAACTTATATGAGAAACATTTCTCACCAAATACGCTATCTAACAAAGAAGGAATTTTTCAAATCCAACTTTTAGAGGCAGAGATATTGACAGAAATAAGATAGATATTTATGCCCTCTGGTGGAGAAACCATGCATTATTTTAAGATGAAAATATCAAATGTTTATCAACAGGTGTGGTATCTGTCCCCGAAAGAATTTTTTTCGATCAGGCTTTTAGAAGCTGAGATTTTGCTGCAAATACCTTCAAAGCCGAAATTTGATGCTTACGCCCCCTGGTGGCCAAACCATATTTGCAAAACAAATTAGAAATTACAATAAAATAATTTCCCACCAGGAGTTGTATCCTGTGCTGGAAGAATTTTTCAAATTTGAGTTATAGAAGCAGAGATATCAGACAAAACGCAATTTATCTTTATTCCCTCTAGTGGAAAGTCAATGAATTATTTTAAAATTATATTAGAAACATGTTGCACTGGAAACTCTGCCCAACAAACAAGAAATTTCTTCTTTGTTGGGCAGTTCTTTTAACAGTTGAAATATGGTATAGTCGCATTCTCAAGTCCAGTTTTAAAATTCTTCACAATGTTTTCCGTGCATTTCCTGTTTCTAGACTGCATCATCTAGTGGACTTTCCAGGATTTTATGCACTTGCATGTTATGTTATATTAATGTTCATTTCACATCTATGTGTTCTGGGGTGTCGAACAGTGCCATTATACCACTCCACAATGGTCTTGTTTTGATTAACTTTTTGTAAATGCAATAATGCAATAAATCCTCAAGTAGCTCGGAGAATCTCATTTAAACTGTGCACGAAACTCTGTTTAGATTGCTGTTGGAGAATGAAACACCCCTCTTAACTTGCCACCACACTTCTGTGTTCTGGCATTAATGTGTATGCAATTATCGTGAACTAACCTAAAACATATTAGTGTTAAGTTCTAGGAAAGAACTATGTCATGTCACATGATTATCAGTTAGATAAATCTTATTAATGCTGTGTTTGTGTTGCTATGTTGACATACCATGTAAACCACCTAATTTTCAAAAAGCGATCCAAGATTGTTAAACTTACTATCCTTCTTTTCCCCAGCCACTACACTTTCAACTATTTGTCACGTGTGATTTAAGAAATTTTCTCTTGTAGTTTTCCATGTTTGAGGTAACTGCATCAATTGCAATGTGTCTATTTCTCATTACCTTTGTATTATCTTTTTTTTTTTTTGTTCAAACATGTCTTCCTGTCTATTTCATCTAAATAATTTGATGTACCACACATACTGTTGCCTCGTTTGAAATTTGACAATGTCTTCACATTTTTCAGCAATATTTTGTCTCCCTTGCAAGAAGATGCCTCAAATTCAAATAAATTGTTATGCTTTGTATAGCTTAAGTTCATTTAATTTTCATGGCCGAGATAATATTAAACAAAAATAAAGTGTTAGCTTGAATGTGGGATATAAACATTTATTTTTATAGATAATTAATTTTCAAGTAGTGAAGCATAAAATTTAATGTATATTTCAGATGTGGACTTTGCTGTGTCATTAATTGATATATGCAGACAGTTTGAATTTACTACACCCTGTGGCCATATCCAGCAAATTTTTGAAGAGTAAGTAAAATGATAAATTTTCTGTCTGTGTTATATTCAAATTAATAATAACTACCCATGTATGGGATCCATTTGCATTAAATTTTATTGATTTCTATGGTAATGCAAAATGCTTTTTATTTAACAGAAATATTGTTCAGAGTGAACACAACCCTCTGTATAATGGATTTTGGTTATAGGTGACGAAATACGTATGTGATCTGGGCTTGAAAAATGCCATGTCCAAGATGTCAGTGTCGTGTAAATTATTGGCCTGGGCAGGTAAAAAAGCAAGCTAGTTGCCTGGTCTGGGCAACTAAATTTAAAAATAAAAAAATTTGGAACAGAATTTTCTGCTACAAGAAAATAAAATCAGTCATCACATGTCATACATATTAAGAGAATACAACGTGGTTTGTCACATTTTTTTTTTTTTTTTTTCAAGTCTACCATAGTTTTGCTCTGGAATCCTTACAAGCAAGTCTTATAGAGCATCATTACAGCCAACCTGAAGTAAAAGAAATAACAAGTTTAGTGGTTATTTGCATAAAACAGTACAGTTTTACTTTCCGTGGAACGTTTTATGAACAGACGAAAGGTCTAGCCATGGGCAGCCTTTTGTCACTATATTGTGTGAAATTTACATGCGTTGATTTGTAGAAAAACTTTTCAAGCATGTTAAATTTGACTTGTGGATACGATATGTAAACGATATTTTTGTTCTATGGAAAGGAGAAAATTCTGAAATTCCAGAATTAGTCAAACTTATAAATTCCATTGATCCTCACATTCAATTCAGCTAAGAAACTGAAAATAACGGATGCCTACCATTCCTTGATGTTCCGGTTACTCGCTCAAATGAATGTCTCGCAACCACAATTTATCGGAAGCCTTTTGCTGTTTTCTCACCTCCACATGCCAAGTCCAATCACCCTTGGCAACAAAAACTCAGTGCTTTTTACAGTTGCATATATTGTGCGATACAGGAAAAGACCCAGAAGAAGACCACATGGAAGATGGGTGGATGAAATTCGAAAGTATGCGGGAGTGACATGGAGGAGACTGGCACAAGACAGACCGTTGTGGAGGAAACTTGGGGAGACCTTCGTCCAGCAGTGGATTGATAATGGTTGACAATGATGATGATGATGACATATATGTTCAGATAAAGGCAGTTTAGAAAAAGAACTTTATTTCCATAAATGTGTTGCAGTACAACAAGGATACAACCCTTCCATTATAGAAAAGGCTCTAACAAAATTCTGGAAACCGAAGCCTATCTGCACATTAACTCCTGTGATGTGCCCATTGCGAAAGAATTTTGCCATTATTCCCCTGTGACATTGCTTTCAAAAAATCAAAAATTCTCAAGACCTTTAATTTTAAAGTAATCTTTAAACCCATAAACAAAATGAACTTTTTAGGATCAAAGGACTATGTTGAAGACAAAAACTTGTGGGGACATTATATCTCATGTGATTCTATCATAAAGTTCACATACCATTACGTGACCACAAGGTTCTCCAGGAAGACGCTTTGACGTCTGTAAGTTCTGTTTTACACGTTGTGTAAAGTGGATACAGACTGCGGTGGTGCATTAACTTATTCAATTAAAATACAAATCGGTTAAAAGTCCTAAAAATGTTACTCATGGAAGTTCGTGTTCACTCCGACGTCAGTAGTTATTGAAATAAAGAAATTCTCAATAACTACTGCCGTCGGAGTGAACACTTACTTCTGTGAGTAACATTTTTAGGACTTTTAACCGATTTGTATTTTAATTGAATAAGTTAATGCACCACTGCAGTCTGTATCCACTTTATAAAACGTGTAAAACAGAACTTACAGACGTCAAGGCGTCTTCCTGAAGAACTTGTGGGGAATTTACCAAATTCCATGTGAATGTGGCATTTCCTATATAGGACAGACCCGTAGTGCCTTGCATTTTCGATTGAAGCAGCACAAGACCTACATTCAGAACTGTGACCTAAAGCAGTCATTGCTGGCTAAACACTGTTACGTAAAGGACCATACATTTCGCTTTGAATAAGCAATACTAATTGACAAACCAGATTCAACCACCAAACTTGATATTTTGGAAGCTTTTCATATATATCAGAAGTCTTTGCAACTTGTTAATGACATGGCATCCACCCCATTTCTATCAAGTGTGTGAAAGTAACTAACTAAACCCCATGACTGTAAACACCATTTATGATATCATATACGGGATGTAAGGTCAGGTGATGCGTAACATCACAGCCTCTCCTTGACAAATGTCAACCCCGCCTTCTCGTGGTGCATCCTGTTCCCACTAAAGGGGCTCTGACGACCGCCAATAGCGGTATAACTATACCATCGGGATCAGAGGAAATGCTATCCCACACTCACCAACCCGCTTGGCCAGCGTGGTGAGTTATGGCCAAACACCTCCAAAATGACTCTACAACTTAAATCTTGGCCCTCAGTCTCCGGCAGCTGGAATGTACCTGGCCAAGGCAGCGGCCAGTGCGACATGAAGGCAGAGGGTGCTAAGAATCCCCGGAGGACCGGACTAGGCTGCCATTTGATGCTGACCTTGGCTACCTATAACGGACGCTCCCTATCTTCTGATTCAAGGCTTCTTGAATTGGAAGAGGAACTGCAAAGGGTCAAGTGGGACATCGTCGGGCTAAGTGAGGTAAGGAGAAAAGGAGAAGATCTCATTGAACTGAAAAGTGGACATCTCTTCTATTATCGTGGGACAGATACTGGCAGAACTAGTGGTGTTGGATTTATAATAAACAAGAAACTGAAGGATAAAGTGGTAGAAGTTGAAAGTTCCTCTGACAGAGCTGCACGACTCGTTATCCAACTCTCGAAGATACCAGGCTCAGATTATTCAAACTTATGCACCCACCACAAGTCATCCTGAAGAAGAAATTGAAGAATTTTATGAGGAAATTCGTCATCTAAATAATAAAGGTAAGCAGCACTTGAAGATAATTATGGGAGATTTCAATGCAAAAATAGGGCAACGGCAACAGAATGAAACTTCAGTAGGTAAATTCGGTCACGGCAATAGAAACCAGCGTGGAAATACTCTCGTTGAGTTTGCAGAGGCAGAAGGTTTTCATCTTGAACTCCTTTTTCAAGAAAAAGCCACACAGGAAATGGACATGGAGACATCCAATTGGGACGACAAGTGAAATTGATTTTATTATGTGTAACAAAAAAATTCGTCATCGAAGACTGCAGTGTGCTGAACAAGTTCAACACAGGTAGTGACCATAGATTGGTGAGATGTAAGATGCACCTCAACACTAAACTGGAACGTGGCAAGCTCATAAGACAAACAAAATGTATTGACATAACCAACCTTAAAAAACACCATAATACTTTCAAGTTGGAACTGAAGAACAGATTCTCTGCTTTAGAAGGCCTAACATCGGAAGAAGTGGATATTTCGGAAGTTAACAGAAAAGTAACCAAAGCTCTAATGGAAACAGCAACAAAATTAGCTGGGTCTAAGAACAAGTTGCATGGGAACAAATTATCAGGAAAAACCAAAATGTTGATGCAAAAAAGAAGAGAGATGAGGACAACTAAAGAAGATGTGACTTCCAAAGTGGAATATATAGAGCTATGCAAGACAACACGAAAAAGTATCACTGAAGATGTAAGGAAATTCAACTGTGAGCTAGTGAGGAAAGGAATTGAAAACAACCAAAGCCTTAAGATAGCAAAGGGACATCTCAGTAAGGGAAGAAAACAGATTATGGCTCTGAGAAAAGAAGATGGTTCTATAACAAGAAATAGAGGCAGAATTTTGACAAGAGTGAAAGATTTCTACTCCAAATTATATGAAAGGGATGATACATGTACTCCAGACATCATGAAAGGTACCAGAGTTCTTCCAGTCCTCCCAGCAGAAGTTGCTCATGCAATCAAGAACATGAAGCGGGGGAAAGCTCCAGGAGAAGATGGAATTACTATAGACATCATACAAGAAGCAAGTGCAAAAATTGAAACAGTACTCGCCCAAATTTTCACTCAATGCCTTAATGAAGGGAAGATTCCTGAGGATTGGAACAATGCTACAATGATCCTGCTACATAAAAAAGGTGACATTGAGGATCTCAGGAACTACAGACCTATCAGCCTCCTATCAGTGGTTTATAAAATCTTCACTAAAGTTCTTTCACACCGCTTGAAGGTAACACTGGACATGGCTCAACCGAGAGAACAAGCTGGATTCAGGAGTGGCTACAGCACAATAGATCATATCCACGTACTGAGAGAACTAATTGAAAGAGCGAGGAATATGAACTTCCATTGTGCATGGCTTTTATCGATTATGAAAAAGCCTTTGATTCGGTGAAACCATCAGCAGTTACCACGGCTCTGAAATCCTGCGGTATTGAAGATGCATACATTAATATTATTAATAACATCTATGAAAATGCAAGTGCAAAGATTCGGCTGTTTGAAAATACAACACACATAAAAATTGGAAAGGGAGTGAGACAAGGTGACACCATATCTCCGAAGCTCTTTAATGCCACATTGGAAAATGTCTTTCAATCACTGAACTGGGAAAACAAAGGGATAAAGATTAATGGAGATTATCTAACCCACCTTCGTTTTGCTGATGACGTAGTCATTTTTGCAACTACCCCATCAGAGCTGCAGAGTATGATCCAGGAACTTGCTGACAAGAGTAAAGAAGTGGGATTAAAAATGAACTTTCAGAAGACAAAAGTGATGTTCAATGCTTATACAAGAAATGAAGATTTATCGATTGATGGAGAAAAACTGGAGATAACAGATACGTATGTTTATCTTGGACAGCAGATATCAAGTGAGGGTCACATTGATGAAGAAATTAATCGGCGTACAAAACTTGCCTGGAGAGCTTTTGGAAGAAACAGCATAATTTTCAAGAGCAATATGCCATTATGTCTTAAAAGAAAAGTGTTTGATCAATGCATCCTTCCAGTGCTTACGTATGGTGCAGAGACGTGGACCTTAACTAAAAGAGACATACAAAGGCTGCAGACAACTCAAAGAAGCATGGAGAGGTGCATGCTTGGTATACCAGGAGAGATAAGAAGAGGAACTCGTGGATCCGAAAAATGACGAGAGTGGAAGACATCATGATCAGAGTTAAATCCCTGAAATGGCAATGGGCTGGACATACTGCCAGAAGGACAGACCATAGATGGACAGCCGAAATTTTAGATTGGATTCCAAGGGACAGGAAAAGACCCAGAAAAAGACCACATGGGAGATGGGTGGATGAAATTCGTAAATATGCGGGGAGTGACATGGAGGAGACTGGCACAAGACAGACCGTTGTGGAGGAAACTTGGGGAGACCTTCGTCCAGCAGTGGATTGATAATAGTTGACGATGATGATGATGATACAATTTGAATATTTACGTGCCATTCGTCCTGATGAAGCTAGGTCAATACCCTGCGAAACCATGGCAGACTTGAAAAAAAATTTTAAAAATAAATATTTGTGGCAAACCGTGTTGTATTCTCTTAATACGTATAATCATCACAAGACTGTAGTCTTTAAGATCAAGAATCACATGTCATATTTCATTTCGCTGCTAATCACTGGAGGTTGTATTATTCTTAGGGAGTGCCAAGGACCAAAGAATATCACTTCTTTAATTATATTAGGATCTAGGTCCAGAAATTGGAACCACATGTATTTTTGCTCCAAATGTTGTTTATGGTTGGCAATGGGATGCATGCCTCCGATGGAACTAGCCTCCAGTGTTGAGTGACAAGGGGTGAAAACTTCAATGCAAGGAACATGGCAGAATTACTGAATTTCTCAAAATACCATATTCCATCATCATCATACCATTTCATACCAATCTCAGTATCATCATCTTAAAACTTGAGATACACACTTTTGTGCATTAAACATTTTGAATACAAACCCTTAAAATGGAAATGCAAAGCAAAAAGTTCATGTTTTTTAACTTTAAAAAAATGAGAATTCTGATTTGTTTTCTTTAAAAATAAATTTTCTTGAGCATCCAACTTCTACTATGTGGGCAGGTAAATAATTTTTACTGATGCCCAGCTGGGCATGTAACTTTTCAGACATTTTGCAATCCATGTCCATATCAGGAATAAAAGACTGAGACTGTTAGCCCAGATATGAAAGTGCCAGTTATTCCTAGCTCCATTCTTGATGTTGAGCTTACTTCTACTGATGATTCTCTTCTTCTAGTGACTTTCATTAACCATAGTGTTCTACAAGTGGGGCCACCCTCCACTGATAATGGAGGCAACTTTTGAGTTGCCTGCCTTCAGAGTTGTATAAAAATAAAATGTATCTGTGTACACAACCATTGAAACAGAAAACTTGCTACAAACCTGAATAAGATAATTTAAAAAACGATAATAATAAAGTGATAAACAATTATTAGAACATTACAATGAAGACAACATAAGTACATTACAACTGAATGTGCAGCAAAGTGTGTGAAATGGACTTTTATGGCAAAATATTAAAATACTGGACTATGAACCTCATAAAAACAAGAGACTAATTAAAGAAAATTTTTATATCCAGAAAAACAGTTCAATCAATGAACCTTCAAAACTTATAAATAACATTTTCAACAAGGTAATTCAAAAATACTAAACTTACAAAATACATAACAAAATTATTTTAATTTAATAACTGGCAACTGCAAGGGGAACCTGGCATTAAAATTTAAATTCTTTCTGTGTAAACAAAACTTTTGATACAGTTTCTATACATTGAGAAACAGGCTTTGATAAAATCTAGAGTCTATGAAACATCTGTAAAAATAAAAGAACTCAGAAGATGTGAAAAATAATTGAAAGTTCAAGTTAAAATAGAATTAATATATAATCTGAA
Organism: Macrothele yani; assembly: GCA_039090855.1. Taxonomy (NCBI): domain Eukaryota; kingdom Metazoa; phylum Arthropoda; class Arachnida; order Araneae; family Macrothelidae; genus Macrothele; species Macrothele yani. The sequence goes on from CM077028.1 coordinate 55,274,032, forward strand.
TAACAGCCTTGTTTAAGTGCTTTTATTGCTATAAATAACATTTTTATTTTATTTTTAACCTACAAGCGAAAACTATCTGCAAAACCTTCTAATTATTTGGAAACTACATACGTACAGTATTGTAAGCAAGAAGAATGCCACTGAATTCTTAGGAGTTGAAAAACTCAAACGTGGTAAATTAAAGTTATTTTGAAGTGTCGGTTCTTGTTTTAAAACCGAAGGTTTTGCTCACGTGGATAATTTTTCCCATGATGCCCAGTAAAAAAAGAAAAAGAAAATACTCTATCTTTTAATAGCAGAGATATCATATGGGATGCACAAATTTATTCGTTATATGGCATCAAACAGAAAATATTTCATGAGAGAATCGTGGGAAATGCATGGAAATACCCTGATTGGTTGTAGCATCTAGTTCACAGGTGGGGAACCTGCGGCCTTCTAGTCCATTAAGTGCTGTCTTTTGAGTGAATACAAAATTTTCAGAACAAATCCTTTTATTTTTATTAATATGTTTTTGTTTGTCTTTTATTTATGTATTTTTATTTTAATCTTAAAATGACTTATTTAAAATACCAAAGAGTAAAAGAAGATTCAACAAAATAATGCTCCCAGACTGATGGCCACAATTAAAACATTAATAAGTCATAAGGATATTTTGACACCTGCTATGCTCATGATTTCGTTCTATGGTTAAAGAACTACAGATGGAATTAATTGAACTCTTAGAAGATGACATTTTAAGGTCCTTATTTGACACTAAAAAATCCAGTTGAAATATGGGAAAATGTAATAGAATTCGGCAACATGCACGAAAAATGCTTTCTTACTTTTCAACCACTTATTGCTGTGAATCTACATTCTCTTATCTAACCCTTAAATTCAGAAATGACAGATAGCAGGGTTCCTATGGTCTTTGAAAACTCCTTGAATTTCCTTTTCCTTTTTAAGGGCCCTTGAAAAAGTCCCTTGAATTTTGTATGATTCCTTGAAAAGTACTTGATTTTTTTTTATTTATTTTTTTTTTTTTTCCTGATCACCAAATTTCAGAATAGCCGCAGTTCGTTGAAGAGAAACTATCGCTAAAATGTCACAGGTTGCCACACTGTATTGTAGAATGTTCTCTTGAGCACGTAGCTGTCACATTTCCAGTTTTCACATGGTTGTGATTCTGAACGATGATAAGTGAACGCAAGGGAAATTCTGAACTACAATAAGCGAATGCGAGTGGGTGTAAGTGTAAGGTACTAGCATCTCAAACTGGGTTTGTGATCTGCCGAATGCTTGTAGCCCAGGAACACAGTCTAAAATTTTGGTTGTCCATCGGTGGTCTGTCCTTTTGGCAATATGTCCAGCTTATCGTCATTTCAGGGATTTTATCTTGTGGAACAATAATACCTCACCAAAGTATGATCCTATGTTTAGATATAACTATAATTTTAATTAAACTTTTTGACTGTTTGTGTTTCGTGAGAGTTCTCATTGGGCATGAATATATTCTTGAAAATTTTTATGAGTCCTTGAAAAGTCCTGGAAAAGTCCTTGATTGTTTTGGTGGGAAAAGAGTGGGAATTATGAGATACCCATCTAGAGGATTAGCTTAAAAGTGCAGACCTCCATACTGCAACTAAATATTCAAATGCTTTCCAACAAAAAGCAGTCACAACAAAGTCATTAAAAGGTTAGTAAACTTCAGAAATTTTTTTTTTTTTTTTCAGTTTTTCCCTCCATTTTTTGAAAAGTTAGTACATAGTAAGATTTTTACAAAATAATGTACATTTCGAAGTACAGGGTGTTTCAGAAAGAATGTCCCGATTTGAAAAGTAGATATCTCTGCAACCTCAAACTACCGATGAATGTGACTTGTATCATGTCTACAGGCATGGCCCAGAGTTTGTTATGACTACCTCTAGATGGCAACACGAGCGTCCAAACAGCTGCTACGCTTAGTGAGTGAGAAGATGGCGTCGAGGCAACAGAAGGCGTTTTGTGTGCTCGAATTTAGCAAGACCAAGTCCGTGATTACGGTGCGGCGTGCATTTAAATGGCATTATGGCAGTGCTCCACTAGTGGGCAAAAACATTTGTCGTTGGTATCGACAATTTGAAGGAAACAGGATGTTTATGTAAGTAAGGGAAAGAGTCCTGGATGACCAAGGTTTATGGCCCTTTCTTTTTGCGGACCACACGGTTATGGGCAACTCCTATCTTGCAGTGCTGAAGGACTGGCTACTTCCACAGCTGCAGGACAACTCTGAAGATTACATTTTGCAGCAGGACGGCGCACTGCCACATTGGAACCTCCAAGTTCGTCGGTTTCTAAATGACACATTGCCTCGGCGTTGGATTGGACGCAGAGAACCCCATGGCTTGGCACTACAGGCTTATCCTCCGAGATCTCCAGACATCACACCATGTAACTTTTTTTCATGGGGATACATAAAAGGCTGTGTTTATGTTCCCTCTTTACCCGCTGACTTGGATGAGCTCCGAACGAGAATCACGGCAGCTGCAAATTCTGTGACTGAAGACACTCTTCAACGCATTTGGGATTAATTCAGCTATCGGCTTAATGTTGTCCGTGCAGCATGTGAAGAGCACATTGAGCATTTGTAATTGTGATGAGTGAAACTTTAGACCTACCTTCATACTTGGCTCTTTGTTTTGTAACTATCCCACATTTGCCTTTATTAAATTTACTACTTTGAAATCAGGTCAGTCCTTTTGAAACACCCTGCATTTCTAATTGAAGTTTCTTAAAAGCTGCCTTTTTAGATTACAGATAACTTAATGCAGCCTTCCAACATCAAAAGGTTCCCCACCTCTGATCTAATTATTGAAAAAATAATTTGTCCAAACAGAAGGGAAGACATCTTTCCAACACACAAAATAAATCATACAGCCTAATTGGGAAATAGTTCATCTGGAAAACCTGAAAGCATATAGATAGTATTGACCAGGAGTACAGCTAGCTGATTTTAATAGAATTTTGTAGTGGCAGAGACAGAATAAAAGTTTGAATTATTGCAACCAAGCAAAGAAATTTTACATCAGGGAACTTGGAAAGTGCATGGAAAACTTTGCATCAATGTAATTGAAAATAGCATGAAATGTTTAAGATATATTTGTAGTGCTGGGCTGTAAGTTATACATGTGCATATTTTAGATGCCAAGATTTAGTACCAAATAAAAATATACTGTTGCACTACCTAGCCGGGAAATCAGGAAACACATAAGCATTGTTGTTTACACTTGCAGATAGTCGATGTTTATACAGTGTTTAATCCAACAGTTAGTGTCAGGGATATTATTGAAACAAAATATTGAAATTTGCTCCACATAGGAGGGAAAATGCATATCGGAAAAACCTTTTTTTGTAATATAATATTAATAGCTATCAGACACACCCAAAAAGTATTTTTCTAGATCATATTTTCAGGAGAAAAATGTATATATCCATTTATGCCACCTAACAGAAAAACTGTGCACCTTGTTAAGCAGGAATGCATAAAAATTTTTGTCATAATTTAAGCTGGCTAACGCAAAATAAAAATTATGAAATTCTGGGAGGGTGATGCAAAATTGCATTGATGCTATCTGGAGGTGAAAACTAACTATGCATAGAAAAAAAAAAAAAAAAAAAAAAGAGTGAGTGTGGGTGGGTGAGTCAGTCAGTGAGAGTGAATGAGTGTATGCACATGTGTGTGAGTGTGGGTGGGTGAGTCAGTCAGTGAGAGTGAATGAGTGTATGCACATGTGTGTGAGGGTATGAGTGTGACCCAAGGAACATCTTATATCTTTAACTTCATCAGCACAAGCATGTGTGTCCTGCTTAAAGAAATGATACACATTTTGTGTGAATAGTAAGAATACAAGTTTCACAATTTTTTTATACATATTAAGTATTTATACACACAAGAATTTCGTGCACAGCTCTATATATAGAAATTGTGTCCATTAAAATAATTTGTGGAAGTTGATAATTGTTGGAAGTAAAACATGTTTTTTTGTTCCTTTAAATTACAGAACACTTTTCTATAGAAATCAATCTTACACTTTGTTTGCACACACACACACACACACCCCCTCTCCATGGATTTGTACCCCCTTCTGGCTGACAACCAGAATTTTAAAAATTGAGTACCTGTGATTACATAAAAAGAAAACCCCATGGTGCAGTGGACTTGTGCTGTCTTCTGTCCATTCATCCAAAATGGGGCTAGGCACCAAATTCTGGTGAGGTGAGAATGTTGTATTTGTCTTATGGCACTGGCTCTCTCTCCCTTCCCCGAAACCAGTAGCCCTAAATTAGAGGTGGGTAACTGCTTATAGCCTATCAAATTGCCCACAGTGGTCATTAAACCCCAAATTAAAAAAAAAAAAAAAAAAAAAAAAAAATTAGTGTTCAGTGATATTAAGCTCAGTGAAAGGGACAAGGGAGGTATTGAAAATGGGTAGGGCATGATCCCAATCAAGATTCGCCAACTAGCATTGAACAGAATACATCTAAGAAAATGTAGCATATTGAGTAACAGATATAAATCATGGAGTATTGAAAATATCTGCATTTTTAATACAAACAAAAAATTTGAAGTGATGCACCCACTATCATGCATATTATCACCTGGTAAGTCAGTCAGTCTTTCTTACCTTTTCCCTCACAAAATTCTGGGTATCTTATTGGAACATATTGTACTTTCCAATGTTATGTGAAAGTTTACTTCAATAGTTACATAATTTTATTGCTTTCTGATGTTATTTAATGCTGAAATTGTTACTTTGCATCATTAGTTCTGCTTTCACCTTTTTATTATTATTATTTTCTTTCTTTTACTTACCCTATTGTTCCAGTATCCAAAGAAGGCATCCATTAGAGGAAGTAACTTTGGATGCTGTTGCAAAGCGCCCTCTTGTCGCACTTCACGAGGACCTGAAAATTTCAAAGGAAAAGGGCTCTAAAAAAAGTAATTTATGTAGTTTCTAAAAATTTTCGTTATTGTGGTTGTATTTGTGTTGTCTGGCTGTTCAATCAGATTGGATTGGAAAGAGAAAACATTTAAAATAATCTTGTTTGCTTGTTAAATATCATTATATCTTTACATATCACTAAGCTGCTCTCCAAGATTCAGAGGTCAGCTCCTCAAAGGAAGATTATCTGACAGACTGAAGTTTACAGTTGATGGAACTACATTTTTCTTACTGTTGATATATCAAACATCTCCATTTATAGCGATCTTAGCACACATGAGCTTCACTAACATCCAATAAATACACTTCACATACAAGACCTTTTGTACTTCACAGTCATTATTTTTTTCTGATGTAGACATTCTCAAACCTGGCCTTACTCTACCTTTCTTTCCTGCCACTTGGGCTGAATAAATTCTCTTAGTAAGCATCTTATAACTCATTCTTTCAGCGTGACCAAACCACCTAAAAATATTTGTCTTCACCTTACTAACAACAGTTTGCTTCACATTGCACATCTTCAATGCATCTTCATTCCTCACATGATCAGAACCTGTCAAGATGCCAAAAATCTCCCATAATGCATCTCTTCAACACACAAACGCCTCCTATGTCTCTTCTGCAGTACCCAGGTTTCATTGTCATACATCAGAGAAAGAACAATTACACTTCGGTATGCAGCCATTTTTGACTTTTTAGAGAACCCATCATTCCCGTGAAATCCTCCTAAAGCAGCTATGACTTTCAAAATTAATTCACTTGCCTACTAATTTCATGGTCTAATTTATTTTCTCTGTCAAACATGCTTCCTAAATATACAAATTCATTCACCTGGTCTATCTCTGTGCGATTTAGACTGACTGATCTTGCATTCAGTATTATCAGTTCCACTCTCAAGAACCGTGACTTTGCATCTTCCCTTATTTATATGCGGTTTGAATTTCATACATCTTGGACAACATACTCTGCAACTAACTCTCTTTTACTCTCTGCCAACAGGACTTTGTCATCAGCATACAGCAATCTGCACACACACACACATACACAGATATTACTAAGGCATAAACTAGCATTGTCTATTTTAGTATCATGCATCCTCTTATCCATAAATATACCAAACAGCCATGGTGACATTACACAACTTTGTCTGACTCCTGCCAGCATACATGGCTTTCACACTATTAAGCAGATTCCCAATTGCACCCTATTTATTCAAGACCTTCCACAGAAGTAACCTGTTTGCTTGGTCATAAGCTTTCTCTAAATCTGTAACAGTAGCAAAAACTTTCTTACCAACAGGCATACTTTTTAACATCATACATAATGCAAATATTTTTTTTTAGTGCAGCCCTTACCTGGCCTAAAGCCACTGTACATCCCACACTTTCTCTGATGTAAGATCTCTTAGTTTTTAGTATTTTGTCCCAAAACTTCAGAAATTTTGAAAGAACATCAGTTCACTTGAGAAATTTGCCTTTTTTTTTTTTTTTTAAGCAAAAACAGCTGCAATTGGCAATAGTGAAAATTTGTGCAACAAAAATTTCAGCTTTTCTGATGTGGAATTTTTACAAGTGCTTTCACACGCTGATGGCATAAATCATAGAAGCTGTGCCGAACTTGAAGAAGAAACAGCTGATTTATTGAATGTTGAGAAGTCTTTGGTGATTGAACAAGATTCATCGTGCAAGCTCTTGGCCACCAGACTACCACCAGGACCTCAGATACCAAAGCTCTTCGGAAGACTTAAGCACCATATCCCGGAAACCCATTGAGACCCATCATATCCAGGAAGTCTGCACCAAAGTACCATTTAGAGAAAGCACTATCCAAATCCCTGCATGGTTTCCTTCCTGAATCGAATTTTGTAATAAATTCCACTCTGAATTTTATAACGAAAGTCAAGCAACTCACTGTCCTACCAGGCGGCATTATTGTCAGCTTCGACGTGGTTTCCCTTTACCCTTCAATCCCCATTCTGGAAGCCATCAGAACATTAAAGGAGGCCATATCAAATTCAGCATTTTATACACAGGAGTCATGCCTTGGCATCTTCAAATTAGTAGACTTGGTCACTAATACTAGCTTCTACAGTTTCCAAGGACAAGTATATAAACAGAATAATGGCACTCCGATGGGATCCTCACTTTCACCTGTCCTTGCAGAAGCAATACTTCGCCCAATTGAGCAGAATATATTCTGCAGCATTACCCCATGGCCTACCTCCTGGCTGCGTTGTGTGGATGATGTATTTTTCGTGTAGCCTGACGGAAAAGAGACTTCCAATTCTCCTTGATAAAATCAATGATATGCATCCTACAATCAATTTGACAATGGAGTTTGAACACAACAACACTTTAACTTATCTGGATGTTTTATTGAGAAAATCGCCTGACAACCGCCTTGGTACACAAGTCTACTATAAACCCATGTCCATCCCCAACCTGATGCTCCGTAAGCTCTTTCTGTCCCATGGAATACAAAACAGCTATCTTCCATTCTCGAATTTGAAGAGCCTTCGCCGTTTCTTCCGATACTCATTCTAGACAACACGAAATTGAAAGTGTCTTCAAGTTGGCCACTGATGCACTATATTCATTGAATCAGATACATAACTTTATCCAAAAAGCCAGGGTCAAACATTCTAATCTTCGTGTGCCGTAATTTCATTATTTAGGCTCAATTCCCTACATACCAGATGTGTCTTAAAAACTCAAGAACGCCCTCAAGAATATGAGCTATGGCATCTGCATAAGGTCTCTTGCATCTTTATGTACTATGCTAAAGAGAAATAGTGAAAACCCACCTCTCTCCTGCGAACCAGGTGTTTATGTGATCCCACTACAGTATCCGGATGGCTCTAAGCAATACTACATTGGAATGACCAAGCGTTCATTTGGAATCAGAGTCAACAAACATAAAAGGGACACAGAATATGGTAAAGTAGCCATGGCACTATCCAGAGAAGTCAAATTCAAGTCTGCTACTCCTATGTTGGATGATATAAAGCAACTAGCTACCTACTCTACCCCTAAATGTACGGCCATTCGGGAAACATTGGAAATCATTACCAACAGTGATACTTGCAATGATAGCGTCTCACTCGAGCTGCCACGAATTTGGAACCAGTTCTTCAAGTAATGCCTAATCCCTACCAGGATACCACGCACAACCAATGTGATGCCTCGTATTTTTAAATGAATATAACGTCGTATCTATTTATTATCAAGTCAAGTTCTCGCATTCAAATTGTTAAAACGTTCTATTATTCAGTTTGCAGTTTCTGTCTAACTTCCTTGAAAAAGCCATCTGGTTGATGTGTGGAAGCTTGGAAATGCTTATGTGTCTATTTCCTATGCCAATAAATTGAATCACTAGTATAGTGTTACTATTTCCAACATAATTGGTGTACTGTTCCTCATTATCAATTAATGTTAAGTTCATGAAAATTTTGCTGTTTTATATATATATCAATGTCACTTTCGTAAATTTCAAGATTAGGCAATAGATGTGCATTATTTTTCCGTACTTGCTTAGAAATTTTCAACAACGTATGAAACAGTAAACATTGTCAACATATAAGTTGAATACTAAATGTGAAAAATAAAATCAGATTGTGAAAAAAATTTTAAATTAAGACATCCAGAATTCAGTTTCCAAAATATATAGTACAACAGCAGATCTCAAGACTTCTGTCTTCACATAAAAGAAAAAAATAATTAGTCTGGTCAGTAGCTTTATAAATCTGTGGTTACAATTAAGTTTTTGTTAGTAAAAAGAGGTCTGGTGAATGGGAGCTGTTCAATTCAACCCATGATTATAAACTAGTTATCTCTAACTCCCTTGCATTTTTTTTTCTCTTTTAATCAAATGGTTCTCAGTACAACTGTTACTCTCACAGTAATTCAGGTTGCCACATACATTTGCTTGAGTGCCATAAAATGGTAGCCCTAAAAGATTTTAGAGATTACTTGTCACAGAATATCTGAAGTAGATCAGATTTCAGTAGTTGAGTGATGAAATGTTGACAGTGTTTCATTGAAGGCTGTGCATTGAATGATTGTAGACTGCAGGTGAAGGTCAGCTGCAGTCGCAAGGAGCCAGAATCTTTGGCATGTCTGTTGTGAAAAAAAAAAAAAAAAGATCGTGCTTATGTTATCGGTTTGTCCATCTGTCTGTCTGTGGACTCCATATCTCTGCCACTATTAATCTAGTTTGAAAAATTATTTTTGAATTGGGAAGCTTGAAATGTGAGAATGGCGTTTCTTGCATTCCGGTTTTTCTGATGCACAATTTTGCCACTAGAGGGCATAAATGCAGATAATATCAAATTCAAGATACATTTCATTCCGTATGTTTGCTTGCAAATATCCAATTGGCCACCCCGGTGGTGCAGAGATCTAAGTGATGACATTTTGATCATTCATCCGAAAGGGGTCCGGGTTCGAATCCCGGTGAGGCATGGATGTGGTGTTTGACTTACGGCACTGGCTGTCTCCCTTCCCTGGAACAAGTGACCCTAAATTAGGGATGGGCAACTGCTTTATAGCCCATTGAGTTGCTCATGGTGGTCTTAAACCTGCAATCAAAAAAAATATATATATCCAATTGAAATAATGGTTTTCCTTTCGATGCCAATTTTATCTGTCTTTTTAGGTACAGTCTCTTTTTCAAGTAATGCATAGATTTGCCGTTAGAAGTGTAAAGGTAGATTACGTTTTCCACTATATCTCTGTTTGTAAAACTCCAATTTGAAAAACTCGTTTTGCATAGAATACAGCTCCTGGTGGAAAATGTTTTCCTTATAATATCAAATTTTTGATAACGAATGGTTTGTCCACCAGGGGGCATAAGTGTTTGTTGTTGTTTTTCTTCTGATGCATTTATTTGCAGAAAAACCTGAGCTTCTGAAAACTCGAAAAAATCTTTTTGTGGATCAATAACCACTCACCTCGAAAAACATTTTCATAATACTTTCTTCTTAAAACAATGCATAGTTTTTTCTCTAGGGGGCGTAGATGTAAATCCAATTTTTGTCGATATCTGTGCTTCTAAGTGTCCAATTCAAAAAATGCTTTTTTTTGTTGGAAAGCATTTCCGGTGCCAAATGTTTTCCATATAATTTCAAAATTTGAAAGTATTGCATAAGTCTTCTTCTGCTTGGGGGGGGGGCATAAAGGTAAATTATGTTTTCCCCAATATCTCTGCGTCTAAAACTCCGATTTGAAAAATGCTTCCTGCATTGGATACAGCTCCTGATGGGAAATGTTTTGCATATAATTTTTAATAAAGAATGGTTTGGCCACCAGGGGACATAAGTGTTTATTTCTGCTTCTGATGTATTTGTAGCAAAATCTAACCTGAAAAGAAAAATGGTAAAAAAAAAAAAAAAAAAAAAGTTTCTTTTACCCACACCACTCACCTTGGAAAACCTTTTGAGAATATTTTCTTCTTAAAATAATGTATAGTTTTTCCATCGGGGAGTGTAGAGGTGGTTGTTGTGTTCTTCTTCTTGCAGCTGTATCTCTGCTTCTATGAATCCTATTTAGAAATTTCCTTTTTTACTGTATGCCATTCACTACAATAGAGATGTGGAACATTATCCTCTTTAAAAGCAGGGATAGCGAGAAAAAGGTCAAAACTTTTTTCTCGCTATCCCTGCTTTCAGGGGATGTATTTGAAAAGTTAATTTTCCTTAGCATAGCTTTTTTCGTAAAGAATATTTTTTTACCTTTTTCCAGCTTTTCCGTTATGCTTTTCCATTATTCTTCTGCTAGAAGGCATAGTTATATCATGTTTCCTTCTATATTTCTTCTTTTAACTGTTCGACTTTAAAAACGCTTTGTCTCTAATACCTTCCTTCTGCTGTGAAAAACTTTTTGTGCTCCATTTGTTAATTTTTGTGACATACTTTTTAGCTGCTGGTGGAAGTAAGTAGCTGTTTGCATTTCTGGATGTTTTATTGATCGTTGTAGAAATCCGTTCTCCTTCCCCCCCCTCATTGGCTTCATTGACTTTGAATATCTTTGATAAATTTTATTCGCTTCAGAAAATATTCAAAAGACATGCTGCTCATTACAACCAAAAATTTGGTGTCCTCTTGTTGTACATTGTGGTACTTTTTGGCCAAATATGGCCCTTGCATAAAGATTTTCAAATAAACAAATAATAAACTATCCATTGTGTCCATGGGGATCTTGTGCAACTACCTGAGCAATAGCAGAATCCAAATTTGTGACTGAAATTCCTATTTTGCATGCTCACTTAAGACTTTGCCACATTCATTGAGAAAGAGGTGTGGAAAAGTCAGGCAACAACATGTCAATTGGAAATGCTCTGACATTTTATTTGACTCTCCACATTAATATGATCATACATAGTTGCCCATCAGGAATGCAGCTTTTAGATCATGGGTGTTCTTTGGCCTCTATTCTAACAACCCCATGTGCACATAGAAAATATTCTTATAATTAAAATTGACTTTGGTGATGCAGGAATAAACTATCAGCTTTGCAGTTATTAATTTGGATTAATAATTTAGTCCCTGGAAAGTAATACGTAACTTCAAACTTAATGAGATAGTTGGAATGACTGTGGTTGGATGAACTCAATTGTAAATTTAAGAAATGGCTGAATTGCCATTTCATTAGAATATTTGTTAAATTTATACATAATGAATGCACTTTCTGAAATATTTCAGACCAGAAAGTGTAAAACAAATTTTATTAAAAAAAAAAAAAAGAGGACAGTGTTTAAGAACACATACACATGTTTTAATGACAACCAGAAACAAAATGAAATAAATTTATGGCATAAAAATACTTGAATTTTGAACACATAATAAAATCAGAGTAATTCCGATAATTAAGTTTCATTATGCAATATTGAATTTTTAAGAACTTTCCATTCTAGTTTCACATATGATCGTGGATATTAAGAGGACATTGAACAGTTAACTGTAGTTATTGGAATTACCCAGTGCATTCAAAATATTATTTTCTGCTTTTGAGTGATTTTGAGGGTTGACTAAAAGTAATGCAAAAGTGGGCATAGCTTTTATTAACTGACAGAGGTCATTCAAATTGCACATGTTGGTAGAGCAACTTTTCCTCTCTAGTAGCCCTTCTTCATTGCAGATAAATAATGAGATTCCAAGCAGAAGCAACATGTCATCATTGAGTTCTTGACGAAGGAAGGGTGCAGGCTGTCAGACATCCACAGAAGGCTACAGAATGTTTACGGAAATTACACCATTCACAAGAGCAATGTGCCCAGATGGATGAAGTTTTAAAAAGGAGAAATCAGCATTGAAGACCAAACCACACAGTGGGAGACCATCATCTGCGACCGCTGACACGAATCGTCAGCGAGTGGATTAATTTATTCGTGCGGAGAGACGAGTCACAATCCATGAGCTTGTTGCACAACTGGACCGTGGTCACAATGCCATACAAAAGATTGTGGAAGAGTTAGGGTATCGGAAAGTGTGTGCAAAGTGGGTACCTTGGCAGTTGACACCTGATTTGAAGGGTGGAAGTCTGCTCTGATCTGCTGGAAGTGTTTGAAGCCAATGAAGACACATTTTTTTTTTTTTTATCTGGTGAAAGGGGATAAAACATGGGCATATCTTTATGATCCGGAAACTAAGAATGAATCCATGGAATGGTGTCACACCTCTTCACCAAGGCCTAAGAAGTTCAAGAACCAGTTATCAGCACAGAAAGTCATGGTGACTGTTTTTTTTTTTTGGGGGGGGGATGACAGGGGTGTTGTTCTCCTTGATTTTCTGGAACATGGCCGTACCATGAAACTAAACAAGAATCTAAAAAGGATCCATATTCATCATGACAATGCGAGACCACACACATCTTTGGCAACAAATCAGGTGATCAGCAAATTAGGCTGGTCAGTGGTCCCCCCATCCACCGTTCAACCCAGATCTGGTGCCCTCTGACTTCCTCCTGTTCATTCCAATGAAGGACAGTCTCTGGGGACAACGATTTGGTGACACAGATGAAGTGAAAAGTGAAGAAGTGGGTACAACAGTCCACACCTGAATTTTTTCATAGAGGATTTGAGAGTTGGGTTCAACGATGGCACAAGTGCATCACTTGTGATAGAGAAAGAGTTACTCTACCAATATGTGCAATTTGAATCGCCTCTGTCTGTTGATAAGAGTTATGCCCACTTTTACTTTACTTTCGGTACAACCCTTGTATAAAAATGTGCTGTTAATAAACTTTTTTTTATCTGACTTATTAATTCCAGGTTGGTGCTTTGCAATATTCTTAATAGTCTTTTCTCACTTATGTAGATGAAAATTCTGTATTCTCTCAAGAAAGAAATAATAATCAGATTGCTTCAGTTTTGAAAAATGCTTTTCTATTCTATTACAGTGTTGTAATTACGTGAAATCCATTTTTTTTTTTTTTTTTTTTTTTTTTTTTTTTTGTGGCAGAGATTTACCTTGTAAACATTATTTGTTTGTTTGAGGGCTTGATATCTTTTACTCATCAATACATATCGCATATGTGTCATGGGCAATTATTGTCACTTCTTCTGAGGTTTTTCCCATTAAAATTAATATGACTCTTCAGGTTTCACTACAGTTTTGTATATGTATAGCAAAATAATTCAGAAATTCAGCTTGTTACTAAATGGAAATAATTTTTCAAATCACATCACATATTCTGTTTAATTATTTATGGTGAGGCACTTTAAGTTGCAAATTTTAAACTAATTTCAACTAGATGATGTCTAACATCATTAACAAAATAGTATGTTGGCCCCATTTTGTGTGTTTGTTATGTAACATTTCTTGTAGAAAAGAAAGAAATGTTTCAATTCACAGATGCCAACTTCTTAGGTGCTCTGGAGCTCAAGCACCATTGAAGTTTTCCAGTGGGTGACATGCACCTATTGAAAACTTGTAAAAAAATGAAAGCTTAAAAATAAAAAAACAACTTTTAATTCATCAATTTTGTATTTTTCTGAAGATTTGCAGGAATCTTCGGAAAAATCCAAAATTTAAAAATTGTTAGAAAAATTATCAGACATTTATCTGAAAAACCCCATCCATCCTTAAAAAAATGTTGCAGACTTGTCTTTCATAAGTATCAACTATGTGAGAATTCCAAGGATCAGGCACCCATTGGGTGGTGGAGGGTGTCACTGATAATAAAATTCCCCTCTAAAAAGGAAAAAAAAAAAGGGTAACACCATAACTGTGTAACTATAAAATTGCATATGAAAAATTGAGTGATATATAAATTACATAACCGGTCCAATTTTAAAAGCCTATCACCTATTAAATGGCATGACTAATTGGGGTTGTAATCAGCACCAAACTGTAGATTTATGTATGCAAATACATGTAAAAAAGCTCGGACACCCATTGGACTTTCCAATCAGAACTTAAGCACTGATTGGACTTCCTGATATGAAATTGAGTACCTATTGGACTTTGTATGCAATACTCTAGCACCCACTGAATTCCTACCAGCTCAGTAACTATGCTTCACATGCAATTTATATATTTAATGCTTAATATTTGTAGCACTTCACGATATTTAGCACAACAAAGTACTGCATTTGCCACTGAACATCGGTGTACAAAGAGATGTAGCACTTACTGCACCTTCTCAGTCTTTTTTGTGTGTATGTTACAATGATTTGGTTTCATCTTTTAGTGAGAAGAACATTTTGGAAGTATTTCTGCATTGTAATTATTTATGTTTACTGATGAAAGTCATTTTATTCATAAAATGTATTGATTTTTTATCTTATAGAAGCCATTATTTTTGAAGTAGAACAGAAAATATGTGCATCTTATGAGGACGCAGTTCTACTAGTAAAATCTGGTGAGTCTCTTCTTATCAGTATCTTTCCTACAAGTTTGTGCAGTTTATTCCCTAATTAGAGCCAAGTTCGATATAACAAAAATAAGACCAATCCCCATAAATATATATATATATATATATAGGGATGTAAGGTCAAGTGATGCGTAACATCACAGCCTCTCCTTGACAAATGTCAACCCCGCCTTCCCGTGGTGCATTCTGTTCTCACTAAAGGGGCTCTGACGACCGCCAATAGCGGTATAACTATACCATCGGGATTAGAGGAAATGCTATCCCACACTCACCAACCCGCTTGGCCAGCGTGGTGAGTTATGGCCAAACCCCTCCAAAATGACTCCACAACTTAAATCTTGGCCCTCAATCTCCGGTAGCTGGAATGTACCTGGCAAAGGCAGCGGCCAGTGCGACATGAAGGCAGAGGGTGCTAAGAATCCCCAGAGGACCGGACTAGGCTGCCATCTGATGCTGACCTTGGCTACATATAATGAACGCTCCCTATCATCTGATTCAAGGCTTCTTGAATTGGAAGAGGAACTACAAAGGATCAAGTGGGACATCATTGGGCTAAGTGAGGTAAGAAGAGAAGGAGAAGATCTCATTGAACTGAAAAGTGGACATCTCTTCTACTATCGTGGGGCAGATACTGGCAGAACTAGTGGTGTTGGATTTATAATAAACAAGAAACTGAAGGATAAAGTGGTAGAAGTTGAAAGTTCCTCTGACAGAGCTGCACGACTTGTTATCCAACTCTCGAGAAGATACCAAGCTCAGATTATTCAAACTTATGCACCCGACGCAAGTCATCCTGAAGAAGAAATTGAAGAATTTTATGAAGAAATTCGTCATCTAAATAATAAAGGTAAGCAGCACTTGAAGATAATTATGGGAGATTTCAATGCAAAAATAGGGCAACGACAACAGAATGAAACTTTAGTAGGTAAATTCGGTCACGGCAACAGAAACCAGCGTGGAAATACTCTCGTTGAGTTTGCAGAGGCAGAAGGGTTTTTCATCTTGAACTCCTTTTTCAAGAAAAAGCCACACAGGAAATGGACATGGAGACATCCAAATGGGACAAGAAGTGAAATTGATTTTATTATGTGTAACAAAAAATTCGTCATAGAAGACTGCAGTGTGCTAAACAAGTTCAACACAGGTAGTGACCATAGATTGGCGAGATGTAAGATGCACCTCAACACTAAACTTGAACGTGGCAAGCTCATGAGACAAAGAAAATGTATTGACATAGCCAACCTTAAAAATCACCACAGTACCTTCAAGTTGGAACTGAAGAACAGATTCTCTGCTTTAGAAGGGCTAACATCGAAAGAAGTGGGTATTTCTGAAGATAACAGAAAAGTAACCAAAGCTCATATGGAAACAGCAGCAAAATTAGCTGGGTCTAAGAACAAGTTGCATGTGAACAAATTATCAGGAAAAACCAAAATGTTGATGCAAAAAAGAAGAGAGATGAGGACAACTAAAGAAGATGTGACTTCCAAAGTGGAATATATAGAGCTATGCAAGACAGTACGAAAAAGTATCACTGAAGACGTAAGGAAATTCAACTGTGAACTAGTGAGGAAAGCAATTGAAAACAACCGAAGCCTAAAGATAGCAAAGGGACATCTCAGTAAGGGAAGAAAACAGATTATGGCACTGAGAAAAGAAGATGGTTCTGTAACAAGAAATAGAGGTGAAATTTTGACAAGAGTGAAAGATTTCTACTCCAAATTATATGAAACGGATGATACGTGTACTCCAGGCATCATGAAAGGTACCAGAGTTCTTCTAGTCCTCTCAGCACAAGTTGCACATGCAATCAAGAACATGAAGCGGGGAAAAGCTCCAGGAGAAGATGGAATTACTGTAGACATCATACAAGAAGCAAGTGGAGAAATCGAAACAGTACTCGCCCAAATTTTCACTCGATGCCTTAATGAAGGGAAGATTTCTGAGGATTGGAACATCGCTACAATGATCCTACTAAATAAAAAAGGTGACATTGAGGATCTCAGGAACTACAGACCTATCAGCCTCCTATCAGTGGTTTATAAAATCTTCACTAAAGTTCTTCCACACTGCTTAAAGGTGACACTGGACATGGCTCAACCGAGAGAACAAGCTGGATTCAGGAGTGGCTACAGCACAATAGATCATATCCACGTACTGAGAGAACTAATTGAAAGAGCGAGGGAATATGAACTTCCATTGTGCATGGCTTTTATCGATTATGAAAAAGCCTTTGATTCAGTGAAACCATCAGTAGTTACAATGGCTCTGAAATCCTGTGGTATTGAAGATGCATACATTAATATTATTAATAACATCTATGAAAATGCAAGTGCAAAGATTCGGCTGTTTGAAAATACAACACACATAAAAATTGAAAAGGTAGTGAAACAAGGTGACACCATATCTCTGAAGCTCTTTAATGCCATATTGGAAAATGTCTTTCAATCACTGAACTGGGAAAACAAAGGGATAAAGATTAAAGGAGATTATCTAACCCACCTTCGTTTTGCTGATGACATAGTCATTTTTGCAACTACCCCATCAGAGCTGCAGAGTTTTATCCAGGAACTTGCTGACAAGAGTAAAGAAGTGGGATTAAAAATGAAATTTCAGAAGACAAAAGTGATGTTCAATGCTTTTACAAGAAATGAAGATTTATCGATTGATGGAGAAAAGCTGGAGATAACAGACACATACGTTTATCTTGGACAGCAGATATCAAGTGAGGGTCACATTGGTGAAGAAATTAATCGGCGTACAAAAACTTGCCTGGAGAGCTTTTGGAAGAAACAGCATAATTTTCAAGAGCAATATGCCATTATGTCAGAAAAGTGTTTGATCAATGCATCCTTCCAGTGATTACGTATGGTGCAGAGACGTGGACCTTAACTAAAAGAGACATACAAAGGCTGCAGACAACTCAAAGCAGCATGGAGAGGTGCATGCTTGGTGTAACCAGGAGAGATAAGAAGAGGAACTCGTGGATCCGAAAAATGACAAGAGTGGAAGACATCATGATCAGAGTTAAATCCCTGAAATGGCAATGGGCTGGACATACTGCCAGAAGGACAGACCATCGATGGACAGCCGAAATTTTAGATTGGATTCCAAGGGACAGGAAAAGACCCAGAAGAAGACCACATGGGAGATGGGTGAATGAAATTCGAAAGTATGCGGGAGTGACATGGAGGAGACTGCCAGTCTCGACGGTCTGTCCTTCTGGCAGTATGTCCAGCCCATTGCCATTTCAGGGATTTAACTCTGATCATGATGTCTTCCACTCTCGTCATTTTTCGGATCCACGAGTTCCTCTTCTTATCTCTCCTGGTTACACCAAGCATGCATCTCTCCATGCTTCTTTGAGTTGTCTGCAGCCTTTGTATGTCTCTTTTAGTTAAGGTCCACGTCTCTGCACCATACGTAAGCACTGGAAGGATGCATTGATCAAACACTTTTCTTTTAAGACATAATGGCATATTGCTCTTGAAAATTATGCTGTTTCTTCCAAAAGCTCTCCAGGCAAGTTTTGTACGCCGATTAATTTCTTCATCAATGTGACCCTCACTTGATATCTGCTGTCCAAGGTAAACTTACGTATCTGTTATCTCCAGTTTTTCTCCATCAATCGATAAATCTTCATTTCTTGTAAAAGCATTGAACATCACTTTTGTCTTCTGAAAGTTCATTTTTAATCCCACTTCTTTACTCTTGTCAGCAAGTTCCTGGATCATACTCTGCAGCTCTGATGGGGTAGTTGCAAAAATGACTACGTCATCAGCAAAACGAAGGTGGGTTAGATAATCTCCATTAATCTTTATCCCTTTGTTTTCCCAGTTCAGTGATTGAAAGACATTTTCCAATGTGGCATTAAAGAGCTTCGGAGATATGGTGTCACCTTGTCTCACTCCCTTTCCAATTTTTATGTGTGTTGTATTTTCAAACAGCCGAATTTTTGCACTTGCATTTTCATAGATGTTATTAATAATATTAATGTATGTATCTTCAATACCGCAGGATTTCAGAGCCGTGGTAACTGCTGATGGTTTCACCGAATCAAAGGCTTTTTCATAATCGATAAAAGCCATGCACAATGGAAGTTCATATTCCTCGCTCTTTCAATTAGTTCTCTCAGTACATGGATATGATCTATTGTGCTGTAGCCACTCCTGAATCCAGCTTGTTCTCTCGGTTGAGCCATGTCCAGTGTTACCTTCAAGCGGTGTGAAAGAACTTTAGTGAAGATTTTATAAACCACTGATAAGAGGCTGATAGGTCTGTAGTTCCTGAGATCCCTCAATGTCACCTTTTTTATGTAGCAGGATCATTGTAGCATTGTTCCAATCCTCAGGAATCTTCCCTTCATTAAGGCATCGAGTGAAAATTTAGCGAGTACTGTTTCGATTTCTCCACTTGCTTCTTGTATGATGTCTATAGTAATTCCATCTTCTCCTGGAGCTTTCCCCCACTTCATGTTCTTGATTGCATGAGCAACTTCTGCTGGGAGGACTGGAAGAACTCTGGTACCTTTCATGATGTCTGGAGTACATGTATCATCCCTTTCATATAATTTGGAGTAGAAATCTTTCACTCTTGTCAAAATTTTGCCTCTATTTCTTGTTATAGAACCATCTTCTTTTCTCAGAGCCATAATCTGTTTTCTTCCCTTACTGAGATGTCCCTTTGCTATCTTTAGGCTTTGGTTGTTTTCAATTGCTTTCCTCACTAGCTCACAGTTGAATTTCCTTACGTCTTCAGTGATACTTTTTCGTGCTGTCTTGCATAGCTCTATATATTCCACTTTGGAAGTCACATCTTCTTTAGTTGTCCTCATCTGTCTTTTTTGCATCAACATTTTGGTTTTTCCTGATAATTTGTTTACATGTAACTTGTTCTTAGACCCAGCTAATTTTGTTGCTGTTTCCATTAGAGCTTTGGTTACTTT
Organism: Macrothele yani; assembly: GCA_039090855.1. Lineage (NCBI taxonomy): Eukaryota > Metazoa > Arthropoda > Arachnida > Araneae > Macrothelidae > Macrothele > Macrothele yani. The sequence goes on from CM077028.1 coordinate 55,293,810, forward strand.
TCTGTTAACTTCCGAAATATCCACTTCTTCCGATGTTAGGCCTTCTAAAGCAGAGAATCTGTTCTTCATTTCCAACTTGAAAGTATTATGGTGTTTTTTAAGGTTGGTTATGTCAATACATTTTGTTTGTCTTATGAGCTTGCCACGTTCCAGTTTAGTGTTGAGGTGCATCTTACATCTCACCAATCTATGGTCACTACCTGTGTTGAACTTGTTTAGCACACTGCAGTCTTCGATGACGAATTTTTTGTTACACATAATAAAATCAATTTCACTTGTCGTCCCAATTGGATGTCTCCATGTCCATTTCCTGTGTGGCTTTTTCTTGAAAAAGGAATTCAAGATGAAAAATCCTTCTGCCTCTGCAAACTCAACGAGAGTATTTCCACACTGGTTTCTGTTGCCGTGACCGAATTTACCTACTGAAGTTTCATTCTGTTGCCGGTGGCCTATTTTTTGCATTGAAATCTCCCATAATTATCTTCAAGTGCTGCTTACCTTTATTATTTAGATGACGAATTTCCTCATAAAATTCTTCAATTTCTTCTTCAGGATGACTTGTGGTGGGTGCATAAGTTTGAATAATCTGAGCCTGGTATCTTCTCGATAGTTGGATAACGAGTCGTGCAGCTCTGTCAGAGGAACTTTCAACTTCTACCACTTTATCCTTCAGTTTCTTGTTTATTATAAATCCAACACCACTAGTTCTGCCAGTATCTGTCCCACGATAATAGAAGAGATGTCCACTTTTCAGTTCAATGAGATCTTCTCCTTTTCTCCTTACCTCACTCAGCCCGACGATGTCCCACTTGATCCTTTGTAGTTCCTCTTCCAATTCAAGAAGCCTTGAATCAGAAGATAGGGAGCGTCCGTTGTAGGTAGCCAAGGTCATCATCAAATGGCAGCCTAGTCCGGTCCTCCGGGGATTCTTAGCACCCTCTGCCTTCATGTCGCACTGGCCGCTGCCTTGGCCAGGTACATTCCAGCTGCCGGAGACTGAGGGCCAAGATTTAAGTTGTAGAGTCATTTTGGAGGTGTTTGGCCATAACTCACCACGCTGGCCAAGCGGGTTGGTGAGTGTGGGATAGCATTTCCTCTGATCCCGATGGTATAGTTATACCGCTATTTGCGGTCGTCAGAGCCCCTTTAGTGGGAACAGGATGCACCACGAGAAGGCGGGGTTGACATTTGTCAAGGATGATGATATGCATCACCTGACCTTACATCCATATATACATACATACATACATACATACATACATACATACATACACTGACGGGAAAAAAAATCCCAACACCAAGAAGAGGGGTTGTGATAGATAAACGACAGTTGGTAGGCGGTGAGAGTACATCTGTAAGATGTCGTCTATGCAAATTTTGCGCTCGGCGCATACGTGTGGCGCTAGTAGGTCCCCTCGAAACATGCAAAGCAGGTTTGTTGTAAATACGCTCTGTAACGTTCGTGAGCGTTAGTTATCGTCGATATTCGCCGTAGTGTGTTGATGTTAGTCAAGAATGCCTTTAAGAAGACGAAGAAGCCATTATCAACAGCTCACGGAGTTTGAACGAGGTCGTGTAATAGGGCTACGAGAAGGTGGATTTTCGTTCTGCAATATTGCAGAACGACTTGGCAGGAATGTTGCCACTGTGCATGATTGTTGGCAGGGGTGGTCAAGGGAAGGTACTGCCTCAAGAAGACCGGGTTCCGGCCAGCCACGTGGCACTACTGAGAGGGAAGACCGCCGTGTACGGCATATGGCCGTGGCGCATCGTTCCGCGTCTGCGGCAGCAATTCGAGCTGCAGTTGCCACCACAGTGACACAACGAACTGTTACAAATCGGTTATTTGAAGGACAGCTCCGAGCCAGGCGCCTTGTAGCGTGCATTCCACTTACTCCAAACCACTGCCGTCTGCGACGTCAGTGGTGTCAAGCTAGAGCTCATTGGAGGACAGGGTGGTGATCTGTTGTGTTTTCTGATGAAAGCCGGTTCTGCCTGGGTGCCAGTGATGGCCGTGTGTTGGTTAGAAGGAGGCCAGGTGAGCACCTGCAATCAACCTGTCTGAGGCCGAGACACACTGGACCTACACCTGGAGTTATAGTCTGGAGAGCAATTTCCTATGATAGCAGAAGCACTCTCGTGGTTATCCCACGCACCCTGACGGCACAGTTGTACGTCGGTCTGGTGATTCAACCTGTTGTGCTGCCATTCATGAACAGCATTCCAGGGTGTGTTTTCCAACAGGATAACGCTCGCCCGCATACCGCTGTTGTAACCCAACATCAGGGATCGCATTCCTCCTAAAATTCCTAAAATTAGACCTAAAATTTGCTGTTCATCCTAAAATTTTTGTAAGCTTATTTTTATTAAAAACACAACCGTTATTAACGCCAATAAATTTACCATTACGGTAAGGTAAAAAGACCTGTTATTGTAGAAACACAGCCTATATGCTGTGCTGCTGAAGGAAGGGAAAAATGACGCCATCGAGATGCACTTGCTTCGGGGCGGGCGTTCCATTTTTTTGCCTTCGAACAGTTTTCGAGAGTAACAAGAGATCTAAGGGAAAAGGGGAGGGGTCATTTTCACCCCTGGTTTGCACTTTGCAGACGAACTCCGTGGCACGAGAAGATCGTACTTTATTTTTGTACATGCCTTGTGGAACCTCCTTTCTTTCTGCTGATGTTTTGTTATTGTAAACCGAGGTGGGTGGAAGCAAAGAGGAAACATGTGGTCTCCTTCCGTAACCTCCGGTAATGACGATGGGATGGTAGCTGAGTATTATCTTGGCAGGCAGTAGAGCACGTGATCATTGACCTTCGATCATGCGTCGGCGACAGCGACCTTCGATGCGCAATATATCTCGGCTCCGACTCGCTTTGACTGAACTTGCGTGAGATGCGTATGATAGTTTCTGGTTTTGCGTCTTTTATGGTGTTCTCTGTGCTGTGTGCAGGTTCAGTTCTCTAGTGGTGACCTGCTTTTTTTTTTTTTTTTTTTTTCATATCTTCTGACATCCTCGCAACCAAATTTCGGGAAGTTGTCTGGTTTTGCAATATTGGAACGTGTTTTTGTACTTCCTTTCATTTTCTGGTTAGTAATACAAGTGTTTAAGATGCCTAAATCCAAAACGAAATTTCAAGATGCGTGGCTCGCCAAAGAATTGGACGGAGGAAGTTGAAAGAATGGTGTTCTGCAACTGAAACAATATTTTCTGCTAAGTGTATATTGTGTTCAGAAATTTTCAACATTTCTAATAGTGGCTTTTCACAAGTAAAAGCGCATCATAAAGGAAAAACATTTGCAGAAATTTCAAAGTAAATTTCAAAATAAGTCCATCCTGAAAGCCTTTGGAGGACGGGATCTTCAGCCCAAAACAAATATTAGTGAAGTACTGAGTCATGATTTACAGTTGGCTAAAGCCGAAGCATTATGGGCCATGAAAGTTGCTAAGGACAATATGTCTTTTGTTTCATGCACTGAAACAGTTGAACTTTTCAAAGAAATGTTTCCTGATTCTGCTATTGCAGCCAAAATGCAACTTAAAGAAAAAAGTTGCTTATGTGATATCACATGGATTGTCAAAATATTTTGAAGAGGATTTGAAAAAAGACATTGTATCTAGTAGCCCAGGAAAGGTTACTATAGCATTTGATGAAACTACAAATACACAAGTGAAACGGCAGTTGGATGTGTATCTCAGGTACTGGTCTTCAGAAATAAATTCAGTTTCTTGCCGATACCTAACAAGCGTTTTTCTGGGTCATGCAACAGCAGATATTTTGCTAAAAGAAATTTTTGATGTGTTATCATCCTTCAATATTTCGTTGAACAGAATTATTTGTGTATCCATGAACAGCCCAAATGTAAATAAGTGCTTTTTTACGCAAATTCAATGAAGTTGTAAAACAAGAAACAGGCCAGAAATCTTTGGAACTAGGTTTTTGCAACCTGCATGTTGTTAGTAATGCATTTAAAATTTTTTGACAAGCTTAAATATAGATTTTGACGAATTTGCTACTGATATGCATTACTTTTTAAAGAGTAGTGCTGCAAGACGAGAGGATTATAAATCTGTCGAGGATATAACATTGGTCACTGCCAAATTTCTTTTGCGTCATGTCAGCAACAGATGGTTAACCGTTGGTTCTGTAGCCCAGAGGCTCTTGGATCAATGGCTAAATATTACAGAATATTTTTTAAACTTCTTGCCATCTCAAAAAATATTTGAAAAACAACTGCGCAATTCGGCAAGGTATAAAAGAATTCACTGTTTCCTGAAAAATGAGCTTACTCCTTGCTATTTAGCATTAATTTCATTTTCACACCAAAATTTTGAAAAGTTTTCATTATGTTATCAGAGTGAAGAACCAAAAATACACCAGTTATATTCTGATTTAAATACTTTAATGAGGAATGTTATGGCTCAGTTTATCCAAGATGATGTTATAGCAGGGAAATTTGGAGAAGACCTAAAGAATGTAGATTTTGAAAACAAAAATTCATGGAAAAAACTAGGGAGTTAGAAGTTGGTATGAAGACAAAAATCTCCTCAGGAATGTTCAGGAGACCAGGCAGAAATTATTTCTCTTAGATGTAAGATCATCACTAATTGCAACCACAAAATATTTAAAGTCAAATTTGCCATTCTGCAATCAAAAGCTAAGAGACATAGAAGTTTTAAAGGTAAAAGAACCAAAGAAAGAGTCAACTCAACTTTCAGTCACTGAAGGACTTTCGGAAATAACCAGAATTTCAAGTGTTTTGCATCTTTCTGAGGAACAAATTGATAGAGTAAGAGAAGAGTGGAAACTTTTAAATTGCGATAAGCCAACTCTAGATGAACTAGTGAAATTTTCAGAGGAAGGGCATATTCCAGTGCGGATTGATCATTACTGGCGTAATATATTTAGTATTAAAGACTCTAGCGGAAAAGAAAAATACTCAAATCTTGCTAAACTCATAAAGTCAATTTTAGTTTTACCTCATGGTAATGCTGATGCAGAAAGGGGATTTTCGGTTAACACTGCTCTGTTAAGGAAGAACAAGGCTAACTTAAAAGACTCAACTATAACATCATTAAGAATAGTTAAAGGGGCCATTAAACACTATGGATGTGTAAGTAAAGTTCCCATAACAAGAAATTTGTTAAATAGTGTTTGTGATTCACATAAATTTTATAAAGAGTATGTTGATAAGCTGAAGGAAGAAGAATCAAAAAAGGTAAAAAAGAAAGGAAGCAGAAAGAGAGGGAAAATAAGGAAAAGCAGCTAGAGAAAAAGAAAAGCTGAGTTTGATGACAAAATAAAAGAAAATGATGCAGAAATAAATAGACTTAAAAACGATAAAGAAGCCTCCCTAGCAATAATTCAAGAGGGAACAGAAAGAATGAGAAAAGCTGTAGAAAAACAAAATACTGTTGAAATAGCAGTTGCCTCTAACTTGATCATACAAGGTTCAGCTGAAATAAAGAAAACTGAAAGTAAATTAGTTGTGGTAGAAGCAGAAAAAGATAGGCTAATCAGGAAAAGGTTAAAACAATAATATGAAAAAAGTAATTCAGTGAACAATTGTACATAGTTCTTGGTTTTCAATTACCTTTTAGGATATTATAATTTAATGTGAAACCTGAAAACTTTACTGTGAAAATCGTGAATTGCTTCTGGTTCAACAGCATATTAATGTTCAAAGTGAAACTTGAATGTGGTAAATATACTTGAATATGATAATAACACGTGAAAAGATAAGAACTGAACATTAGAAGTAAATCATACTTAAACTTTAGACATTAGACGTTATGCAAAAAATTTGGGTGTTAACTTCGACCATATATATACTAATGGACTGCACATTGGCAATAGCTGCATCAAAGCCGCCATGGCTCAAACATTGGGCACGTCATCATCAGACTCCAAATTTCGTGTAAAAATGCTGTTATGATTACTAATTTACGCTGCAGAACTTCAGTGTTTTCGGTGTATTATGTGAATGCGCCTCATATATAATGAAAACTCTTCAGGTAAATTTACTTATGAGCTATATACATGCATGATCGGGTTGTTTACATTTTGTGATTTATAATGTGATGAACATTTGCGAAGAATTTGGAACATGCATTCCATTTTTTTTCTTAAGGGTTACTATATTTTTATATCAATAGCTGCAAGTTTCTGGTTAAGTAATTGAACTTTATTGACTTAGGTATTTAATTCGTTTCTTACCCATGAAAAATCATAGAACTTTCTTTACTATATCGCTCAGAGCAACCATAAGCACAGCAGGTGTAACCCATCTTTTTGACTGTTGTCATGTGATTTTATGTTGGAGCCAGAAATTTTGATGTCATGCGCAGTCTATCAGTATATATGGTTGAAGGGTGTGAAGCAAACTCTTTACAATGTATACAAGTTGTTTTTTTACTAGATGTATACAAATATACATCTAGTTTTTATTGAAATACACTCCTAAAATTTTCCTAAAATTTTTCTAAAAATTCCTAAAATTTCTACCTAAAATTTTCCAGAAGTATGCTATGATCCCTGCAACATGCTCTACAGAGTGTCGACATGTTGCCGTGGCCTGCTAGATCACCAGATCTTTCACCAATCGAGCACGTATGGGACATCATTGGACGACAACTCCAGCGTCACCCACAACCAGCATTAACCGTCCCTGTATTGACCGACCAAGTGCAACAGGCATGGAACTCCATCCCACAAAGTGACATCCAGCACCTGTACGGCACAATGCATGAACGTTTGCGTGCTTGCATTAAACATTCTGGGGATTACAACCGGTTATTAATGTACCAGCATTTCACATTTAAAATGGCTCTTTTCGCGCTTACATTAAGCTGTGATCTTGAAACCTTAATCGATTAAATATGTTACCTATACAAATGTATTGCCGCCATTTCATTCCTCTACAACTATTTTTTCGTGGTGTTGGGATTTTTTTCCATCAGTGTATATACGAAATTTTACCTAAGAATTTAAAACTAAATTTGCTAAAAAACCTGAAGATCATACAGCGCAACGCAGCAGTTATGAATTTTTAGAATTCACATACTATTAAGAAGAGGCAGATGCAAAAAAATCTTTATCTGGTACTAAAACAACTAAGAAATACTCAAAAACCAACAGGTATGAGTAAAAAGGAGATGAAAGTAATAGCAACCTGAATGTAGAAAGTGTCGAGAATGCCGAGCCTTGGCTTTATCAAGGACCAGCAAAACTCTGCATTTTCTCACTTCCACAAAGACCTAGTTGGAAATGGGTTTCTGCAAAGCCATAGATGCAAGTTTAAAGCCCACAAAAATATTTTTATAATTAACATAACTTCCTCAGAGTTGCATGAAGAATCATTTAGTTAAAGTTTTAGCATGCATCTATAACTCTCCTGGCCCAACCCACACTCGTCATCTGCCACAAAAAACAGAAAAATGATTACAAAAACCACAAGTTGTGAGAGTGTCTGAATAAGCCATCAGAATTATTCAGCTAAAAAAATCGTTGCCAAGCAACCTAGCCGCCTAAGAGAGATTTTAAACATGAATAACAGTACCAAAGTGCTACAAAGTCTTATGCTTTGTGGTGAAAAAACTTTATCCAAAATGCCATAAAATAAAAAACAAAAGAATATAATTTTTTTATAATGAGATTCCTAAAAGGAAACAGGATTTTGGTACCCACAACTTACTCAACAACTGACATAACAAGAAAATAATAATAATATTAATAAAAAGATGCTTTGGAAAAAATTATATGAAAGTTAACAATTAGTTGGGATATTTACAAATATTCCAGTAGTGCTTTAAGAGTATACTCATGTAGATATTATGTTCCTACCAACAATGAAAAAACATCATTGACAACAAGAACAATAAAACGGCAAACTACTCAAACAAAGTGCCCGAATCACGCTAATATTCCAAGTTAAGTGAAAGAGAAAAAAAAAAACTCAAGAAGTTAGTAAAAATGCTTGCTCCTAATTCTTGATGCTAAAAAACTAAAATTTCTGCCAAGAATGTTCATGAATTAAACTTAGAACGAAGTAAGATTAAGAACAAAGATGAGAGCTTACCTTCCAAGCCACACTTGCAGCTCAAGTGTTAAAAACATGGCCGGGCTCTCCCAGAAGCAGCGGGATGGTGGGGGAGGTTCCCAACTTTACTCCGCATAAAAGACCCTGCCCGTTAAATTTCTACCAAGAGAATTATACAACTAAGAATGAAGTCCTGCTTGTCCAGATAGAGTAGAAAACTCTCCAGAATACATGAAAAATATTATCAAATACACTTGTAGTGTATTCAATTACCTTAATATGTATTTAATTACCTTAGTGTACTTCTACAGACACTTCAAGATCCTATTTATTTTAACGTAAGTTTTTCTATTTTTAGGATAGTTATTCTAGTGAGCGAATACCTAGTTTACTTTTTATTTATTTTTATTTTACTTTTTAATCAAATTTTAAACTTTTTTGTGTGATTTTATTTGCATTTTTTATTTTTAATAGGACTGTCCTGTCCATAGCACTTAAGGTTCCTTTTTGTAGTTAATATGCATCCCCCAGACCAACTTCCAAAAGGCTTTCATTGGCCAGAATCATTTTATTAACTGTGTAGAAATTAAAACAGATCTGCCAACCTAACTCTATTATTCAGAACAATTTTTCTTAAAGTTCTTTTGATGAAAATAATTGGAATTTTGTTTTCTAGAAAACAGTTTAATAAGATTCTAATGTGGTTATTGAAATCCAAATTGTTGCTGCAAATTCTTGAAATTCTAAGTACCTGAGAAATTAGTATATTCTCAATTACTTTGGTCAAGATATTATTGTTCCAGTGCAGATATTTTATTACTTTGAAAGGAAAATTAACTCTTTTATCAAAAAGGCTGATAGATGGGTTACCACAGTTAAGTTTAATGCTTAAGTCTAGGAAATCTAGTTCCTGATTACTGTGGTTGGTTTTACACAAGTTAAGAGAGCTAGGATAGATATTCGGAAAATCACTTTCTATAACTTCCGAATTATTTATACAAAGCAAATCGTCAATATACCTATAAGTGTATAGGTAGTTATCTGAGCATGAGGAACTTTTATTAATGAACTTTTATTCTTTAAAGAATAGGAATAGATTCGCTATATTTGTGGAGGGAGCTACTCCCATAGGGATCCCGTTAACTTGCTTATAGAGAGTATTATTATATAAAATATGGTTATTGTTTATGCAACAATTGAGATACAAAATTCATTTTCACCAATTTTTTGTCACAAAAAATGGATTCATATTTCCAAGGAAAATATCATTTAGAACTGTTTTTAGAACTCCAGCAAAGATATTGGATTCTCATGCCCTTTAATTAAAAGGAATGAACACCCTTCTCGGGATAGTCAGTTCCTGCCTTTTATTGTGTCATTCAAATCGGGTTGTTGTTTTTTTTTGGGGGGGGGGGGCATAGCAACCAGACCTATCACTCAGTCTCTTTCTACACTTGTTTGGGTTCCTTATGTTAATCCATGCTCAATTTTTAAAATGTTTCTTTTAAAACAAAGCAGTTCTGAAAGAAAAGAAACAAAAAATCATCAATGAAGTTGATTCTGGGTTGAAAAATGGGTGCTGTTGCTAACATATATAGCATCACTCCAACAATGCCATCAACTTTTTTGAAAGATCAAGAAAAACTTAACACTAATTGCAAAAGCCAGTTATTTAGTTAGCCAGAGAGGAAGAGAGCATGATTGGCTCAAGTTTGCGATGTTCACGTGGTTCCAAGACATCCATTCCTGGAGCGTGGTTAGTGAACTTTTTATCCGTGAGAAAGTACTGCAGTTTGCCTTTGTTCTTGGCCACAAGGACTTTCAGGTAAATGTTGAAGGGATAAATCATTTCAGTGAATGCTAGGGTGGTGTTTTCAAAATGGTTTGTGGTCAGACAGATACTGTGCCTGCAGAAAGTGTGAATGAATATGAATGGCTGCTCTTATGTGGTCAAGACAATTTATTTAATGCTGATAAGCCAAAAAAAAAAAAAAAAAAAAACATTTGACATGAAATTTTCAAAATAAATGCTTGTATAAATTGAAATTATTTGGCAGAATGTCAAATTCCGTTTTTATAAAATTTCATTATAACGAAATATTTCAGGAGTCTTGTGAAGTTCATTATCACGGCATTCGACTGTACCATCTGTGTTCTCATCATTGAGCTTGAAAAGTATTAAAGTTTTTAAACTGCTGTTACAGCAGCATATTTGATTCCTATTTTAATCAGTAAAACTATAAAAATTCATCCTTTTTCATTCTTTCACATGGTTTAAATCTGAAAAGTTTGTGGCTCATAATGCACACTGGGGAGGGTGGGGGGAGGGTCTCCATAAAATTATAAAGTTCTCAAGCTGTTTTAGCTTCCGTTAACATACAATTTAATCAGAAATGCTGTCAGCAATGTGTGCAGAATATAAGTGATTTCCATCAAAGCGTACTATTTGTTAAAGCACTTAGTACAAAGAATTTTCAAGCACTTTTTTCTTCTTTAAATAGTGCATCATGTTAATTGTGCTTAAGAGGAGATATTGTAATGTGTTAGTACTCTTCTGTGAATTAAACTTGCATTTGTTTTTTTTTCTGTAAAAATTTTACAATACACTCAGAGGTGCCAACTATAACGGATTGTTTGTAATTATTACGGTTTCGACTGTCAGATTACGGAATCACGGACAGGTTGGAAGAATTACGGATTTCAGTGTGTGTTGGAGAATCTCAATTTTGTATCCTTTTTTGTTAACCCTTTTAGTGCGACGTGGCCAATTCTTCGGCATTTGATTTTGATCTGAGTATTTTCCAAATCAGACGGCAGGTATCAGTGTCGATGATCATATCATTTATCAATCATGTCGTTTTGAAATGGAATCTCCATGAATCATATCGTCAAACAGCGATATTATCGAAAGAATAGTAATATGCCGTAAGAGTCGTATCATGAAATAGTTTGAGCTTGCTATCGGGCTTCCCACGCGCTTTCTCCGTGTGACGGGGAAAAGGCTACTTTAGCCAAAACTTTTCCTACTGCAGTTGAGGCAGGGCTGTTCACTTGGCCTTGTTGGTGAATTTTAAAACGTCGTACTATTGGAAATCACTTTTTCGAGCCCCATTCAAAGTGACGCGCAACTCGTCGCAACGCATGGTCCCGCAATGGCGGGTGTTTATTTGTTTTTTAGACTTTAGCCGCGCGGTAGAACAAAATGCAGTGTTTTGTTACTAGAAGCTCTTTACATTATTCCTTTTCCTTTTTTCCCAAACAAACAGACACAATCGCAAAACTCCGTGAATTACGAATCCTCCTCTTTTTCCAAACTAGTGTTAGCAGAGGATGACTTTATTGACAGCTTGTTCCTCAGACTAGCAGACGTGCTTTTTCCTACTGCATGAAATGTTTTTGTAAGGTTATTTGAAATGGCTTGTTGTAGCAAGAGTGAAAGTTTGCCAAGTGATAGTGATGATTTTGAATCATCTGAGAGTGATACTAGCCAAGCAACATCAAGCCAGAAAACTAGTCACCGTGCCACGCACACAATATCTTCTGAAAGTGAAGATATTGATAGTGAATCTTCAGGTCATGAAAGCGAATGAGATGATGTAATAGAGGGAAATGATGAACAACCTCAGCATCCTTTTGATTATCATGAAATGCACGGGCCCAAACATGCTCCTGCAACTGATGCAGCACCTATTGCATATTTTCACTTGTTTTTTTACTAATTTCATCCTTGGAATTAACGTTTCTGAAACAAATAAAAATGCAAAGAGGTTTCTCCAGGAACATCCAAATCTTTCTCCCAAATCTCGAGCTAGGAAATGGAAAAATGTTACAAATGCTGAAATAAAGGTTTCCTTGTGTGCCTTATAATATGGGAGTAATCAGTAGCCCAATTAGGACGAGATGATTGCCGAAGGCATATCCAGTCAAAAAAGCACGAGGATTATGTAAAATGAAAGACTCAATAAAAGCCTTTGGATAATTTTTTTGCAAAAAGGAATGAAAATAGCGTGATAAATGCTAAATTGCTGTTTACTACATTCATTGTGGAGCATAACCTACCTATAGCAAGCTGTGCTCATGCTGGTCCCTTGTTTCATGCTATGTTCCCAGACTGTGATATTGATGAAGCTGGATATCCTAGAGCAGATGTGGCATGTAATGAAATATCAAAGATGAAGGATTCATCTGGCCTTCCCAAGTATTCTGCATTGCCTAAACAAATGTTGGCAATAATGGCTATCCCTCACAGCAATTCCTCTACAGAGAGAATATTTAGTATAGTAAGGAAAAACCTCACATACTTCTGCCCAACAATGAGCACCAAAACATTAAGTGCCCTTCTTGTACAGAAAAGTAAAGCATTTTCCTCAGGTGAGCTGTGTTATAAAAAGAAGTTTTCTGAAAAAGAATATACCACTGCAAAGCAAGCAACAAGGGAGTCTTTATGTCAGCAAGCAATGACATGAGGTAAGTACAATATTAATAATTTAATTTCATAATTTTTTATCATGATAGTGTAAACATATAAGGTTATTACTCATTTCACACATTAATTTCTCATGAAATACCCTTTCCGTATGTTAAAGATGAGGCTTCGTATGGTGATTACTGATAGGCTCCTCGGAAGGTCATCACCTCATACAAGTATTACAGGTTACACAGTAATACTATAATATTGTCCTTAACTTTGAAAAAAAAATGGCGTGTTACATTACTGAAAGTATTTGTGTTCCATTACTGAAAAATCCCCTATTAATTACTGATACGTTCTGCTAGAGGTTGGCACCTCTGTACACAGAAGAGCAATTAAATTAGAGACCGCTGGCATTATGCAAATGTGGTGCTGTGGGTGGCCCTGTAAACAGAAAAGACATGACGTATGCAGCGATCCGACAGTATAAAGAGTTATGCGACAGGAATCAGTAAAAGTTGGACGCAGTATGGGTAAGACGAAGGATCTAAGCGCATTTGATCGTGGGCAAATTGTCGGGGCCCGACGAATGGGTCACTCCATTTCGGAAGTCATGCAGGCACTGGGATTTTCACGAGCCACTGTGTCACTGGTGCACCGTGAGTACATCGAATCCGGTAAAACCATCTCTGCAAGGGCCAACTGCCGTGGACAACAGCGTGTGGATGAGCGGGGTCATTGTCGGCTAGCTCGCATTGTAACAGCGGATAGACAAACCACAGTGCAAGAAATCACTCGGCAATTTAACGCTGGTGCGCAAAAACGTGTAAGCAGCCACACCATCCAGAACCATCTCTCGCTATGGTTTACAGAAGCCATCATCCCACGAGGGTACCGCTGCTGGCCACACATCACAGGGTGCAAAGATTAGCATGGGTACGGGAACATCGCCACTGGACCCTAGACATGTGGGAAAATGTTGCCTGTACTGATGAGTCGAAATTTGCGTTGGTACATGCGGATGGCAGGATACGAGTACGGTGCAAACCACATGAAGCGATGGATCCTTCTTGCCAGCAGGGTACTTTTCAAGCTGGTGGGGGTGGCATTCTCGTCTGGGGACTGTTTATGTGGACTGAAATGGGACCCCTGGTACGTGTGACATCGTCTCTCACAGGTCAACGTTACTGGTATATCCTGGACGACCATTTGCTCCCGTTTGTGTGTCTTCAACATCCCACTGGGAACCTCATCCTGCAACAAGACAATACACAGTGGCATCGCTCCCGAATTGTATCCGAATGGTTGGATGAACTCTCCACCGAAATGACCTCGTTTCCTTGGCCAGCTAGGTCCCCTGACCTCAATCCCATCGAGCACATCTGGGATGCCATCGAGAGAGATGTTCGAGGCTCTGACACCCCTCCATCAAATCTTCATGAACTGTGGGAGCTTGTTCAGGGGTCGTAGATCTGTATGGCTTCCCAACGCTTCCTGTGTCTTGTCGAGTCCATGTCGAGACGAATCGCCGCCGTCATCAGGGCGAAAGGTGGTGCTACGCATTACTAGACAGGTATCTGTTATTCAATTGCTCTTCAGTGTAGTTTGTTGCTGTTAGCATGTATTTTGTAAAAAAAAGGTACATGGCTATGTTGTCACGTTGTCCATCTGCGGACACGACAGAGAACATCATATATAAGCGGGAAACAAATTTCCCTGAAGAAATAATTATTCACAAATACATGGAAGGCAATATGTGTAATGGATAGTATGCTCGAACGGAAATCAGGAGATGCAGGTTCGATTCCCACTCCAGGACAATGTAATTCTCAAGTTTTTCTGAAGGAGTTGCTTCATGCAAACAGTGAAAATATGCACATTTGTGCCAACTATTACATTTGTAGACACTATATCTCTGCAACTATTAGTCCAATTTGAAAAATTCTTTTTGGATTGTGAAGTTTGAAATGTGAGAATGATGATTCTTACAGGTTTTTCTGTGAGGCAAAACTTCACTGCTAGAGGGAATAAATGCAAATGCTATCGGATTCAAAATACATTTTATTCCATATAATTGCTTCTGAACATCTGATTGGAGCCATTCTTCCTTCTAATCAATGCCATTTATAATGAAGAGTATTTTGAGTGCATTATATTTTTCAAGTAATGCATAGTTTTTCTGTTAGGGGCATGAGGTTAAATTGTGATTTCCCAATATCTCTGCTTCTAAAAGTCCAATTTTTGAAAAATTCTTTTTGCATTGTATGGTACTCCTTGTGAGAACTGTTCTGCAAATGATTTGGGATTTTTAGTAAAGAATGGTTTACTCACTAGGGAACATGAATGTATATTTTTGTTTCTGATGTACTTGCAGCAATATCTGCAATTCTGAAAACTCAATTTAAAAAATTCTTTTGCCATCAGATATCATTCCCCATGATAAACCTTTTGAGAATACCATCTGCTTAAAATAATGCATAGTTTTTTATGCTAGGGGCATAGATGTGTATCTTGTATTTGTCGATATTTGTGCTTCTAATAGATTGATTTGAAAGATTCTTTGTCAGAAAGTGTTTCTGGTGCGAAGTTTTTTTTTTTTTTTTTTTTTTTTTTGCATATAATTTCAAATTTTTCTTCACGCATGGTTCTGCCACTTGAGGGCATAAGTTCACATTTCCATTTGCAGCATATAAACAGCAACATCTGCACATCTAAAAATCTGATTGAAAAAATCCTTTTTCGGTCAGATACTACTAACTACCAAAACATTTTGTGTTCATTTATTGCCAAAAAAATGAAAGGCAATTTTCCTGCTAGTGGTGCAAATATCTAATTGGTTTTTGTCAATATCACGGCTTCTAGAAGTCAGATTTGTAAAATTCTCTGAATGCCTCATACTATTTGCTTTGTAAAACTCTCTACCCATACTCATTGGGTTTTAATATTTCATAGTTCTGGCCCTTGGTGGTGTTAGTGAGTATTTCTGTGTGATGCTGTATCTCCACTTCTAAAAATGTTCTTTTGTTCTTACTGTCTGCCATTCACTGCAATAAATATGGGGAATATTATCTTTTTTTAAATAATACTAGGAAGCAGGTACGTCAAAAACCTTTTCTCACTATATCAGCTTCCAAGAGATGTATTTGAAAAATTCTTTTCCCTTAGCTTAGCTTTTGCTATGAAAAATACTTTTCGGATATTTTTTGCTTTTCCATTATTCAAAATTCCTTTGCTAGGGCGTAAAAATTATATCATATTTTCCTCAATAACTGTTCTTTTAACTTTTCAGTTGGAAAACTGCTTTGTTTCTGATATCTTATAAGTCTGCTAAAGAAACTTTTGGGGAACAATTTCTTAATTTTTGTAAGACTTTTCAACCACCAGTGATGAAAAGTAAGTGTTTCTATTCTACAATGTTTTATCGATTGTAGAAATACAGGTGATTTTTTTTTTTATTGACTATGAATAAATTTGAAATATTTTGTTTGTGTCAAAAAGGATTCAAAAGACTTGTTCATTACAACTGAAAATTCAGTGTCACCTTTGTTTTTTTATGTAACCAGTGGCTTGTTGTGATTATTTGAAATAAAACTTCATTGTGGCAATGGTTAAATCATTTGCTGAAAATCAATAACAATAGAATGTTTAAGTTGGCCTATCAATAATCACACAGCTTCTTTTTTAATGCAGTGAACTTCCAAGTTTCTTTGGTACAAGCACTATGTTCCTTCATTTTTATCTATCCAGTGCCCAAAAGAAAGAGAAAAAAGAAATCTTGGACTGTTCTACAGTAATTTCTGTGTTAAATCCTTTTCCACACTGTCCCTCCATCTTCTTTGAAGTTGGTTGTTCTCAGTCTTATGCCAGGTATTCTCATTTGAAATGCTTTTTTCATGTTTGTTCTTCATTTGTTCTTTCAAAATGTCCAACCATGTCAGTTGTAAGATGTAGATTTTATTAGTTCCTAAAGGAGCCCCAAAGGCAAGTGAAGGTTTTACGATTGGGGTCAACTGTATATTATGGCCAGGGTTTTGTGTTGAAAATATATGAAACTTCCTTATCTTTGGTGTACTGGCTTCTATAATAGCCTGTAACTTGACAAAAATGAAGAAGATAAACAGTACTCTCCAAGCCACAGGGGTTGGTATGACTTCTTTGTGTAAAATGTACTGACATAGTGATTAACAAAGTGCAGCTGACAACGATAAGTTTTTGATTGTCACTTGTTTAACATATACAGTGTATGACGATTATGTTCTTCATTCGTTCTTTCAAAATGTCCAACCATGTCAGTTGTAGGATGTAGATTTTATTAGTTCTTCAAGGAGTCCCAAAGGTAAGTGAAGGTTTTATGATTGGGGTAACTGTATATTATGGCCAGGGTTTTGTGTTGAAAATATATGAAACTTGAGAAACTTCCTTATCTTTGGGATACTGGCGTCTATAATAGCCTGTAACTTGACAAAAAGGAAGAAGATAAACAGTACTCTCCAAGCCACAGGGATTGGTATGACTTTCTTTGGGTAAAATGTACTGACATAGTGATTAACAAAGTGTAGCAGAACAAGATAAGTTTTTGATTGTCACTTGTTTAATATACAATGTATTATGGCTGTGTTGTTGTGTAACTTCTGTAAGCCCATATTCTTTGGCACTGTGTAGCCAGTAAGAGTGTTGATTAACTAAGGGATTATTTTTATGAAAACCTTATTATTATTATTATTATTATTATTATGCATAAGTGCAGAAACATGCTGAAACACCAGGAGTTACTCATGGTAAAGATTCATTGTGTTGCTAATGCTGCATTGTGTTTCTTTTCTGCCAAAGGTGATATTTTATACTGCTATTTTGAGCACAGAATTTCACTTGCTACTGATGAACACAGCTTGCTTGTATGTAGTGTATGTTCTTAACTGGCTATTGGGTCATTCCCATGTCATAATATCAACAAGAGCCACAATCTGACTTCTTTAAATTTTCTTGTGATTATTAGGCATGTGGTCTTAAGCACAAATTCCAAATTTTAGCTCTGTCGACCAGAGGAATTCCAGATACATGACCTTAGAAATCAGAAAATAGTGACCTTCAGCTTGAGTAGTTGTATCATTTGTATCTAATTGGCCTAGAAGTTTAAAATTTGTATCTTTTTTTTTTTTTATAGTATTTTATATGAGTTTTTGCATCATGTGCTGAAAAATAAAATATGAAATTATGCTGACCTTTTCAAACACACAGAAATCACATATCTCAAATATTTTTAAAAACTAATATTAAAATTTAAAAAAAATGACAGGACATCCTTCAGTTTTGAGTAACCAGTATGCCAACTTTCAAGTTGGAACAGCAATGGGATCATCGTTTATAAAATATTGAAATGAAATACATCCTCACCAAAAATGGCATTGAAATGACTTAAAGCTTGAAAGTGTTTTAGGATTTTTTTTAAATAGCAAATTTAGTCTGGGAGAATTTATCAAGCAGGATTTATCTCCATCAAATTTTATGCAGTAAACCATCTCCATCAAATGAGAACGTATCTCCATCAGAGGTGTCATTTGTTAAACAAAAAGTTACTATAATGTAAAACAGCTGAAATTCTTTGAATATGTAACCAAATGAAAAAGAAAATTATTTCTCAGCAATTGGTGCACCCTAAAAATTGTGAAAATTATCCATCTCAATCTTAAAAGCCTTAAGAATAAATGAATTATTTCTGAAATTCACAGGTTGCAATGGAACATAAGTTGTAAGTTATTTTACCTCAGTGCATCCTGGTAAAAAGAAAAGAGAGAGAGTGTGTGTAATCAATCTGATACATTAACAGTTTACAATATTAATGGTTTAAATGTTTAATAAAACAATTTTTGAGCTTTATGACTTTGCACAATTAATGTCTCATTTATAATGTGCATTGTTTCTGGATGCATTAAGCATCTCTTCTTGTGATAGTGTGTATATGTGCCCAGTTACTGTACATGGACTGACTGCAGTTGACATCTGTGTTTTATGTACATTCATGATACGCAGATGACACAGATGAACCATTTGGGTGCAGAAAGCTAACAGTTAAGTTTTGCTTTGCTTCATCTTTTTTGGTTACACAGCCTAACCACTTAACCAAATCTTACACCAGATCATCTGTCTTTTGTTTTAATGTTTTCTGTAACTTTAGGTTTGGAGTGGATAAAATTTATTTTTCATTTACATATAGTATTTATTGCCTTTCTTGCTATGTAATGTGAAATAGTGAACTTATCCCACAAGTTTTGTGATCTCCAACATTTGGATAGTACAGCAACAATTCGTAGCTTTTGAGCTCTTGACTTTGTGGTGTTAAAAATTTCTTTAAGCTGAGAAATCATTTCTATATCCATGTCCGATGTTGATTGTTCAGTATCAGATGAGATTAACATAACTTTTTTGTGGAATAACTTTTTTACGGGTCTTATAGAGGTTATTTTTCATGAAAGTTGGTTGTCAAATTTTCGAACTAAAGCCTACTAGAAATAACTTTTTCTGTAAAGAACATGTAACTTTTTTTCAAATTTGCTGGAGGATATTTTTGTTTGTGTGGCTATTTTATTTTTTTTTTTTTATATGTTCCATCAACTGATAGTAAACATGCATTCAAACTTTCAAATGCATTTTGAGAAATTTCCTGACTTAGCTCACCTTCACTACTACTCTGGCTTTCACTAGGTTGAGTATTAGCTTCATCAACACGTGAGCCTGACCAGATGTCAACAGTTTCAAAGTTCGCGTGTGTATTTAGTCTTCAGCAGTTTTTTCCATAACTTTTCCCAATTTATTTTTGATGAATAGAAAGGTTAATCATCCACTGAGAAACAGATCATATATGTTTCACAGTATAGTGTCCCTTTTCTTGAAAAAGGTTGCAATAAAATACTGAAATGTGTGGCATCTTAACACTCAAGGTGGAACATTTTTATGGGCAATTAAACAGCTAGCTTTGTCAATTTATCCAGAAAAATACTCACACCTTTTTTTTTTTTTTAAGAAACCATTCATTTACATGCAATATATCTTAATATCTTTAAGATATTAATATATATTGCATGTAGTATCTTTTAAGAGTGGGAGAAACCTGAAAAAGAAAAAAATGAGCATAACCTATTAAAGACTTTCTGTAACAAGTAATACAACAAAATAAGAGATGTGTGGTGGCTGCTGCTGACTGTTACATTTGACTAATGAAGGTAAAAAAAAGTTCCATGTAGGTAAACAAAGCTGTGATTGGGCTTTCAGAGCCAAAAGCAAACTGAAAATAAAACCCTCTATTGGTCAAAACCAGTCATGCTTCTGGTTTAGAAGGAATAGCAGGGTTTGTATGCCAGCCTGTGAAAACAGAGAAGCATAAGAGGAAAAACTTAGTGCCAAAAAGATCAGTGAAACTTCTGGAAAGGTGAATATTTTTTCTATAAACCTGGAGAAATCAAAGAATTTATAATCCTGTGCTATTAAGGGACACACACACACACACTCTCTCTCACTCTCTCTCTCACACACAACAACAACACGTGCAGTGATAGGATGCATTTATGTAGCACATAATGGACAAACTTTAATTTTGTGGATATGTCAGATTAAATGTGTTAATTAATTGTCAAGCACTTGCAAAATGTCATTTTGTCACCTTTGGGAAATTTTTAGTTGAGATTCACTTCATTTAAGGAGACCAGAGCTGCAGAATTGGTCGAAAAATTCGATTTTGTTTTTATTGGTGATTTAAATAGTTCAGAATGTTCTCTTTCCAATGATGTTTCACATTAGTTAGTCTATGAAGTAGAAGTTTAACATTTTTCTCTGTTTCCATATGCCACTTACAGTCTGTGGCATTTAAATGGCCTTTAACTATAAATAAATTAATAAACAACAATCTGTCTATTTTTATAACTGCTCTGTTTATTTTCTTATTTTGGGAGGCACATTTCAGGAGAGTGGCAACAGCTCAGTGATGACAAATCTCGGAGTGGAAGAAATAGATTGACTGCTTCTCTAATATTGAAAATTCAGAAATTTTATGGTTTGGCCATCAGAAGAAATATTGGTAACCTAGAGAACATGAGAAGAGATATTTGAGCAGAATATTTTCACCTTTTCTACGACCCAAATCTGCCCTGCTGGTCCTGACAGCTGGTGCAAATGCAGATGTGCCTGCTCATACTCACATTACACTACCAATAATGGAACTGTTGAAACCAATATTTAGAGACTTGTCTCACGTAGAACTTTTGAAAAAGTGTGTTATTAGGAAATTCAAAACCCAAATGGATCATAAATAATGTAATCTAACACGTCTGCCAAAGACTGTATTTGTGTTGCTGAAAACACTCAAAGTTGGGGTGTGTGATGCAGATGTTTTCATGTTATAGTTCTGGTAACATTGTAAAATGTTATACTTTATCCAAACTTGGAATAAGTCTAGGTGTACGCTGCTTAAACACTATGGGAAAATGGATAAAGAAAGATTGTCAGTGAGAGGAAACTTTCAGGGTTCTCGAAAAAAGCTCAGCAGAAAAAACAGGCTATGAAAGAAAAGAGGACAGATATGAAGATGAGGAAGCAGATGACTGTTCATGTAAATCAGGTTATCATTAAAAAGGTATAAATGCATCATCTATGAGTCAACAATTAAGTCTTAATACCATTTTTTAATTTGAGAAAAATGAAAGTTGTTTTTCTAGCTGTTTTTCTCAGAAACATGTTTTTTTACCATTTATGTTCCTTTTTTTTTTTTTTTTTTTTTCCCAACAACTACTGGGCACAACAACATAAAAATTTTTATAGTATATTTAGACCATGTGCATGAACATTTTAACCCATGATTTTGAAGGTATGTTACTTCTGTTGTAAAATTTGGATTAAAGAGCGTGACCTTGGGGGAATCATAATTTGAAAATTTTCTGAAGTAAATAAAAACTGAACTGCTAAAATGTGTAAAACTATTACACCTTTCAGCTGTGAAAATTTTGTGCTGATAGTATTTATAGTTCCTGAGGAAAAGGAACTTGAAATTAGCAAATTTACCTTTAAATGTTTTATAAAAGGGGATCCCATTGCTGTCCCAACTTGAAAGTTGACATACTGGTACTCAAAATTTGAAAGACTCCATGTAATGTTTTTCAAAATTCTAAAATTAATTTTTTTAATACTCGAGGGCAAATGTTATTTCTGTGACCTTGAAAAGGTCAACATAATTTCTTTATTTTTCAGCACAAGATGTTAAAGCTCATATAAAATGCTATAAGACACCAATTTCAACTTTCTTGTTCAATCAGGTGACTAAATAGAGGTAAAACATTATTTGAAAGTCACAATTTTCTAATTTTCAAGGTCATGTAATTTAAAACACCATTGGTGGACAGCATGAAATTTAGAATTTATGTACAAATATACATGTCTAACAATCACACTCCAAATTTTGAAGAAATAGAAAAAAGGTTGGGTTGAAAGTGGCTGTTTCACTTGTTGCAAATACAGAATGACCCTATTTTATCATTTACTTTTTTTACACTGGCGGAAAGTGAAAAAAGAACACTAAGAAGGAGACGTCTGATACCAACGAAATTTATACAGCATAATAACGGAATACAGAGGATAACGTGATCAAAACATTATGGCAAAATACAGCTGTATTTGCTGGTAAACTGAAAAATAACATTTCCATGTAACATGGTTAGTACGAGGTTGAACCGCCATGAACTGCGTCACACTGTGCAATTCTGGCATGGAGTCTGTCGTACAGATGTTGGATGTAAGTTTGGGGTATTGAGTTCCAAGCATCCTCAACCTGGACGCGTAAATTGGGGATGGTCTTGGAGACTGGATAAGTCGTTGTCCCATAAAGTCCCACACGTGCTCAATGGGGGACAAATCCGGTGAACGTGCAGGCCATGTAAGTTGTCAAACACCCTGAAGTGCATGTTGCGTTGCACGTGCCGTGTGTGGGCGTGCGTTATCTTACTGGAAAACACCACGATGGACCGACCTTACAAATGGCACAACAACGGGCTGAATGATGTTGTTGGTGTAGGAGGTGCTGTTTAACGTACTGATCGCTCCCCACACCAGGAGACCAGGTGTAGGCCCTGTGTGTCGCTAGTGGATGCAAGAAAGGTGGAGACGCTCCCCTGTGCGCCTGCGAACACACATACGGCTATCGGAGGCTCCCAAGCAGAATCTGCTTTCATCGCTGAACACGACAGATCGCCATTGCGTTCTCCAGTGCAGACATTGGCGACACCACTGCAGCTGTTCCTGACAGTGGGCTGGAGTCAGAGGCACACTTGCACGTAGTCTTGCATCCAGTAGACGGTTGCGGCTTGTTTGCAGTCACCTCAGGTGCAACGGCAGCTCGGATTTGCGTTGCAGTGGATGTTCTGCTTGACAGCGCCGCGCTTCTTATGCGTCGATCGGTCCGCTAATCAGTCCGTCTTTGACTCCCGGTTCCACGTCTTCTCGTGTGGGAATGTTCCTCGGACCATCTACACCACCATCGTACCACCACCGATACTTCCTGTCCAATTCGCTCCGCAATACGACGATACGACCACCCGGCTTCGCAGAGTCCGACTAGACGACCTCGCTCAAAGTCCGATAACTGCTGAAATTGTACACGTCTTCCATGTCGAGGCATTGCAGCTTCTTCAGGGTTTTCGCACGTGTCCATACGCCGACGACTGATTACATTCACTTCGCCGTACTCCTTAAATACCACCGACGATAATTTGCATATTATGCCGTGCTGTGGCGTAAGCGCTCACTGGTTGGTTCCGAAATTAACATCACAGCTACGTAAACTCGATCCCATTAACATATGTAAATTTCATGATCGCCCGCCAATTCCTTCTTGGTGTTCTTTTTTCACTTTCCGCCAGTGTATAATGCTGTAATCTTTGTGTTTCCTATTTGAAAGATCTCTATGTGTGGCTCTGAATAATAATAATGTTCCAGAAGCTGTGGTTGGAGTTACGTATATGGTTGCTGTTTACTTTAATAAAGTAATAATGAAGTGATGGCAGATGCTGGCTGAGTTACCCACCCCCCTCCCCAGATTGACATAGCCTAATTTCTAGGTGACAGGACAACCTTGTACTCAAGATTTGTGCAGTCCTGATGTAAGGAGTACTACTCAAGTGCCTGGCAAAAGTATAAGCTTTTAGTAAATTATTGAATAGCTGGCTTAGCTCTTTAAGTGGGCAATGTACCTACACGAATTGGTGTCCAAGATTTCCTGTACTCCACAAACAGAAATTTTCTCATAGTGCTCAGGTTATACAAAAGCTGTGGCAAAACAATCTCGTTCTTCCTCTCAGCTCAGCAGTACCAACCATAAACCCATAACTGGTGATAAAAGCTCACTTCTAGTCCTCTGTTTTTTTCTCCATGACCCAAGGCATGATGGGGAAGGACTAGTCCTTCTGACACTCATACCATGCCACGGGGCATAAACAAATGACTCGAACATATCTCTCTTTTCTTAAGTTTGTTGCCATAACTCTTTTAGCAGGTGACCAGTCAGAAAGGATTAGTGTCAGTCAACTCCATAAATGACCACTTTAAATAATGAAAGCTAAGAGAAAAGCAATGCTTTCTGATGTGCAGGTTCACTTGTTTACACTGCATTTGCTCTACTTCTTAAAACAGCAGATATATATTTTTTGAGCTGATTTCATCCCATTTTGCTAACCCCAAGTCGTTCCTGCCAGTTAAATGGTTAATGTACTAGTGTGAAGAGTAATTTTAATTAACAGGTTAGCTTTACCCATATAATAACTTAGTTTAATCATGAAAATATTGTAATTACTGTTTGAATTGTGAAATTATGAGCTGTTATACTGTCTTGACCCGTGTGTGAAGTTTTGCCTGAAAGTGAAATGTTTTTTTTTATTTTATTTTTTCTAGAAAAGATGTGGTCATTCTACATTGATTTTGGTATAAGTCGATGGAAGGCTGCAAAAAAGGAAAAAAAGAAACTTAAGGTAACAGTGTTGTCTTCTTTGTGAAATGACTTGTATGTGCTACTGAAACTAAATATATAATAGTCATCACCATTAAAATTATACAGAAAGATGCATACCTCTATATGCATTTTTGAAATTTCATTTAATAATAATAATAACCTATTGAGACACATAGCTGGGTGAATCGGTCAAAGGTCATAGGTGGAAGAAGGAATCGTTTTAAGGAACTGTAGAATCAAATGCATGTGTTTTAATCAGGTAAATTAGTGAGAATTGTTTGATGATTAAGACTTGGTTGTTATATATATATCATTGTCAATCATTATCAATCCACTGCTGGATGAAGGTATCCCCCAAGTTTCTTCCATAACTGTCTGTCTTGAGCCACTCTTCTCCATGTTACTCTGGCATATATATATATATATATATATACTGGGATGTAAGGTCAGGTGATGCGTAACATCACAGCCTCTCCTTGACAAATGTCAACCCCGCCTTCTCGTGGTGCATCCTGTTCCCACTAAAGGGGCTCTGACGACCGCAAATAGCGGTATAACTATACCATCGGGATCAGAGGAAATGCTATCCCACACTCACCAACCCGCTTGGCCAGCGTGGTGAGTTATGGCCAAACACCTCCAAAATGACTCTACAACTTAAATCTTGGCCCTCAGTCTCCGGCAGCTGGAATGTACCTGGCCAAGGCAGCGGCCAGTGCGACATGAAGGCAGAGGGTGCTAAGAATCCCCGGAGGACCGGACTAGGCTGCCATTTGATGCTGACCTTGGCTACCTACAACGGACGCTCCCTATCTTCTGATTCAAGGCTTCTTGAATTGGAAGAGGAACTACAAAGGATCAAGTGGGACATCGTCGGGCTAAGTGAGGTAAGGAGAAAAGGAGAAGATCTCATTGAACTGAAAAGTGGACATCTCTTCTATTATCGTGGGACAGATACTGGCAGAACTAGTGGTGTTGGATTTATAATAAACAAGAAACTGAAGGATAAAGTGGTAGAAGTTGAAAGTTCCTCTGACAGAGCTGCACGACTCGTTATCCAACTATCGAGAAGATACCAGGCTCAGATTATTCAAACTTATGCACCCACCACAAGTCATCCTGAAGAAGAAATTGAAGAATTTTATGAGGAAATTCGTCATCTAAATAATAAAGGTAAGCAGCACTTGAAGATAATTATGGGAGATTTCAATGCAAAAATAGGGCACCAGCAACAGAATGAAACTTCAGTAGGTAAATTCGGTCACGGCAACAGAAACCAGCGTGGAAATACTCTCGTAGAGTTTGCAGAGGCAGAAGGGTTTTTCATCTTGAACTCCTTTTTCAAGAAAAAGCCCCACAGGAAATGGACATGGAGACATCCAAATGGGATGACAAGTGAAATTGATTTTATTATGTGTAACAAAAAATTCGTCATCGAAGACTGCAGTGTGCTAAACAAGTTCAACACAGGTAGTGACCATAGATTGGTGAGATGTAAGATGCACCTCAACACTAATCTGGAACGTGGCAAGCTCATAAGACAAACAAAATGTATTGACATAACCAACCTTAAAAACACCATAATACTTTCAAGTTGGAACTGAAGAACAGATTCTCTGCTTTAGAAGGCCTAACATCGGAAGAAGTGGATATTTCGGAAGTTAACAGAAAAGTAACCAAAGCTCTTATGGAAACAGCAACAAAATTAGCTGGGTCTAAGAACAAGTTGCATGTGAACAAATTATCAGGAAAAACCAAAATGTTGATGCAAAAAAGAAGAGAGATGAGGACAACTGAAGAAGATGTGACTTCCAAAGTGGAATATATAGAGCTATGCAAGACAGCACGAAAAAGTATCACTGAAGACGTAAGGAAATTCAACTGTGAGCTAGTGAGGAAAGCAATTGAAAACAACCAAAGCCTAAAGATAGCAAAGGGACATCTCAGTAAGGGAAGAAAACAGATTATGGCTCTGAGAAAAAGAAGATGGTTCTATAACAAGAAATAGAGGCGAAATTTTGACAAGAGTGAAAGATTTCTACTCCAAATTATATGAAAGGGATGATACATGTACTCCAGACATCATGAAAGGTACCAGAGTTCTTCCAGTCCTCCCAGCAGAAGTTGCTCATGCAATCAAGAACATGAAGCGGGGGAAAGCTCCAGGAGAAGATGGAATTACTATAGACATCATACAAGAAGCAAGTGGAGAAATTGAAACAGTACTCGCCCAAATTTTCACTCGATGCCTTAATGAAGGGAAGATTCCTGAGGATTGGAACAATGCTACAATGATCCTGCTACATAAAAAAGGTAACATTGAGGATCTCAGGAACTACAGACCTATCAGCCTCCTATCAGTGGTTTATAAAATCTTCACTAAAGTTCTTTCACACCGCTTGAAGGTAACACTGGACATGGCTCAACCGAGAGAACAAGCTGGATTCAGGAGTGGCTACAGCACAATAGATCATATCCACGTACTGAGAGAACTAATTGAAAGAGCGAGGAATATGAACTTCCATTGTGCATGGCTTTTATCGATTATGAAAAAGCCTTTGATTCGGTGAAACCATCAGCAGTTACCACGGCTCTGAAATCCTGCGGTATTGAAGATGCATACATTAATATTATTAATAACATCTATGAAAATGCAAGTGCAAAGATTCGGCTGTTTGAAAATACAACACACATAAAAATTGGAAAGGGAGTAAGACAAGGTGACACCATATCTCCGAAGCTCTTTAATGCCACATTGGAAAATGTCTTTCAATCACTGAACTGGGAAAACAAGGGGATAAAGATTAATGGAGATTATCTAACCCACCTTCGTTTTGCTGATGACGTAGTCATTTTTGCAACTACCCCATCAGAGCTGCAGAGTATGATCCAGGAACTTGCTGACAAGAGTAAAGAAGTGGGATTAAAAATGAACTTTCAGAAGACAAAAGTGATGTTCAATGCTTTTACAAGAAATGAAGATTTATCGATTGATGGAGAAAAACTGGAGATAACAGATACGTATGTTTATCTTGGACAGCAGATATCAAGTGAGGGTCACATTGATGAAGAAATTAATCGGCGTACAAAACTTGCCTGGAGAGCTTTTGGAAGAAACAGCATAATTTTCAAGAGCAATATGCCATTATGTCTTAAAAGAAAAGTGTTTGATCAATGCATCCTTCCAGTGCTTACGTATGGTGCAGAGACGTGGACCTTAACTAAAAGAGACATACAAAGGCTGCAGACAACTCAAAGAAGCATGGAGAGGTGCATGCTTGGTATAACCAGGAGAGATAAGAAGAGGAACTCGTGGATCCGAAAAATGACGAGACTGGAAGACATCATGATCAGAGTTAAATCCCTGAAATGGCAATGGGCTGGACATACTGCCAGAAGGACAGACCATAGATGGACAGCCGAAATTTTAGATTGGATTCCAAGGGACAGGAAAAGACCCAGAAAAAGACCACATGGGAGATGGGTGGATGAAATTCGTAAATATGCGGGAGTGACATGGAGGAGACTGGCACAAGACAGACTGTTGTGGAGGAAACTTGGGGAGACCTTCGTCCAGCAGTGGATTGATAATGGTTGACAATGATGATGATGATGATATATATACTGAAGAGCAAAACTGAAGACTAAGGAAAAACTTTAGAATTTAAAACGAAAGTTGCAAAATAACCTGAAGATCAAAACGCGCAACGCAGCAGTTTTGAAAATTCAGAATTCACATTCTATTAAGAAGATACCTAAGCAAAAAAATACATATATAATTTTGACTCACACCAAGTACAACATAGAAAAGGTTATGTATCTACCTGTGTGAGTAAAAGGAGAAAAGATAAAAAAATAAAATAAAACAACTGAATGTAGAAGGTGTCGAGAATACTGAGCCTTGGCTTTATCAAGGACCAGCAAAAACTCTGCATTTTCTCACTTCCACAAAGACCTAGTTGGAAATGGGTTTCTGCAAGGCCATAGATGCAAGTAACATTCCCACCTAAAATTGTTTTAAAAAATATATATATATCATGTCCTCCGCAGAGTTGTATGACCTAGCACTAGTTAACAATTTCGCTTGCATCCATAAACCTTCCTGGCCCGACCCATGCTCTTCATCTGTTACTATTAAGCAGAGAGAAGAAGATTAAAGAGAACTCAAGCTGTGAGAGTGACATAATAATTAGAAATAATTTTCAGCTATAACGAAATGCCAAGTTCGTTTGAGAGAGAATTTAAACCTGAAAAACAATGCAAAAGAAATCCAAATTTTTACATTGCAATTAAAAAAGGAAATATTAATTTTTAAAAAACAGATTTTTGAAAGAAAACTTGAGTCTAAATCCCCCTACTCTACAACTTATGACAGCACGAAAACGAGAATAAGTTAAAGACAATAATTAACTAAAGAAAACTTTGTGAAAGTTATATGACTTAAACAGTTAGTTGCAATATGTACAAAGTATTTCAGCAGTGCTTTAAGTGCATAATTAATTAGTTATTAAGTACTTAACTACTTTGAAAATACAGCGCATAGAAAAGGAACAAGCTTAGCCATCTGCTGTTCCTAGGTTCCCCAAAAGACGCGCAAAGTTACAAAGAAAAGAAAGAGTTAAAACCCGCAAAAATGTTAACAGACAAGCCAGTGCCTAAAAGCTGAAAAGCAAAAAATCAACAGAGAAAAAGTACATGAAGTACAAACATTGAACTTATAAAACCTAAAACCCAAATACAAGGAAGAGAGCTTACCTCTTGTGCGACGAAACTTTCTCCTCACAAGAGTAAAACATGGCTGACCTCTTCCGCCACTCCCTAGTCGCTGGGGGCAGTGCGGGTGGGGCTGATGGCCTCCTCATACAGAAAGAAACCAACTCGCGGAGATTTTAACCAGAGAAAAAAATATATAAACTTAAGACTGTGGATCTGTATGATCAGAAAGAGCAGAATTAACTCTCCAGAATACATGAGAAATATTATAAAATACACGAGTAGTGTATTTAATAATCTTTGCATGTATTAAATCACCTTAGTGAGCTTCTATAGATTAATCAGAATCTTATTAATTTTAATGTTGGTTTTACTATTTTTAGTATAGCTATCCTAGTGATGAATAACTAGTAACTAGTTTTCTTTTTTATTTGTTTTTATTTTCTTTTATAAACAGATTTTTAAGCTTTTTTTTGTGATTTTGTTTATATTATTTAATTTTTTGTTTTAATAGGACCTTCATATCCATAGCACTAAGGTTCCTTTAGGTAGTTAATAGGCATCCTCTAGCCAACTTCCTTACGGCTTTGATTGGTCAGAATCATATTATTAACTGTGTAGAAAATTAAAGCAGATCAGCCAACCTTACTCTATTATTCAGAATAATTTTTCTTAAAGTTCTTTTGATGAAAGAAGAAGGAATTTCGTTCTCTAGAAAACTATCTAATAGTATATTAATGTAGTAATTGAAGTCCAAATTGTTGCTGCAAATTCTTGAAATTCTTAGGACCTGAGAAATTAGTACATTCTCAATTACTTTGGTTGATATGTTATTATTCCAGTGTAGATATTTAATTACTTTGAAAGGAAAATTAACTCTTTTATCAAAGAGGCTAATAGATGGGTTACCTCTGTTGAGCTTAATGCTTAAGTCTAGGAACTCAAGTTCCTGATTACTGTGGTTGGTTTTACATAAGTTAAGAGAGCTAGGATAGATATTATCAAAATCACTCTCTATAACTTCTGAATTATTGATACACAGCAGATCATCAATATATCTAAAAGTGTAAAGGTAGTTATCTGAGCAGGTGGGGTGATTTTTAATGAATTTATATTCCTTAAAGAACAGGAATAGATTAGCGATATTCGTGGACGTTGATGTTCCCATGGGAATACCGTTCACTTGCTTATAGAGAGTATTATTATATAAGATATGGTTATTTTTTATGCAGCAATTGAGATAAGAGTTCCAAGTTCCTACATTAACAAATTGGTTAAGTTTAAATTCTGCATACAGCTCTTTATATAATCACTACCTTTAAAGAGCTGTATGCAGAATTTATATTCTGATTAATCTATAGAAGCTCACTAAGGTGATTTAATACATGCAAAGATTATTAAATACACTACTCGTGTATTTTATAATATTTCTCATGTATTCTGGAGAGTTAATTCTGCTCTTTCTGATCATACAGATCCACAGTCTTAAGTTTATATATTTTTTTCTCTGGTTAAAATTTCCGCGAGTTGGTTTCTTTCTGTATGAGGAGGCCATCAGCCCCACCCGCACTGCCCCCCAGCGACTAGGGAGTGGCGGAAGAGGTCAGCCATGTTTTACTCTTGTGAGGAGAAAGTTTCGTCGCACAAGAGGTAAGCTCTCTTCCTTGTATTTGGGTTTTAGGTTTTATAAGTTCAATGTTTGTACTTCATGTACTTTTTCTCTGTTGATTTTTTGCTTTTCAGCTTTTAGGCACTGGCTTGTCTGTTAACATTTTTGCGGGTTTTAACTCTTTCTTTTCTTTGTAACTTTGCGCGTCTTTTGGGGTACCTAGGAACAGCAGATGGCTAAGCTTGTTCCTTTTCTATGCGCTGTATTTTCAAAGTAGTTAAGTACTTAATAACTAATTAATTATGCACTTAAAGCACTGCTGAAATACTTTGTACATATTGCAACTAACTGTTTAAGTCATATAACTTTCACAAAGTTTTCTTTAGTTAATTATTGTCTTTAACTTATTCTCGTTTTCGTGCTGTCATAAGTTGTAGAGTAGGGGGTTTTAGACTCAAGTTTTCTTTCAAAAATCTGTTTTTTAAAAATTAATATTTCCTTTTTTAATTGCAATGTAAAAATTTGGATTTCTTTTGCATTGTTTTTCAGGTTTAAATTCTCTCTCAAACGAACTTGGCATTTCGTTATAGCTGAAAATTATTTCTAATTATTATGTCACTCTCACAGCTTGAGTTCTCTTTAATCTTCTTCTCTCTGTTTAATAGTAACAGATGAAGAGCATGGGTCGGGCCAGGAAGGTTTATGGATGCAAGCGAAATTGTTAACTAGTGCTAGGTCATACAACTCTGCGGAGGACATAACATATATATATATTTTTAAAACAATTTTAGGTGGGAATGTTACTTGCATCTATGGCCTTGCAGAAACCCATTTCCAACTAGGTCTTTGTGGAAGTGAGAAAATGCAGAGTTTTTGCTGGTCCTTGATAAAGCCAAGGCTCAGTATTCTCGACACCTTCTACATTCAGTTGTTTTATTTTATTTTTTTATCTTTTCTCCTTTTACTCACACAGGTAGATACATAACCTTTTCTATGTTGTACTTGGTGTGAGTCAAAATTATATATGTATTTTTTTGCTTAGGTATCTTCTTAATAGAATATATATATATATATATATATATATATACTTAAGAGCAAAACTGAAGACTAAGGAAAAACTTTAGAATTTAAAATGAAGGTTGCAAAATAACCTGAAAATCAAAACGCGCAACGCAGCAGTTTTGAAAATTCAGAATTCACATTCTATAAAGAAGATACCTAAGCAAAAAAATACATATAATTTTGACTCACACCTAGTACAACATAGAAAAGGTTATGTATCTACCTGTGTGAGTAAAAGGAGAAAAGATAAAAAAATAAAATAAAACAACTGAATGTAGAAGGTGTCGAGAATACTGAGCCTTGGCTTTATCAAGGACCGGCAAAAACTCTGCATTTTCTCACTTCCACAAAGACCTAGTTGGAAATGGGTTTCTGCAAGGCCATAGATGCAAGTAACATTCCCACCTAAATTAGTTTAACAAATATATATATATGTCATGTCCTCCGTAGAGTTGCATGACCTAGCACTAGTTAACAATTTCGCTTGCATCCATTAACCTTCCTGGCCCGACCCATGCTCTTCATCTGTTACTATTAAACAGAGAGAAGAAGATTAAAGAGAACTCAAGCTGTGAGAGTGACATAATAATTAGGAATGATTTTCAGCCATAACGAAATTCCAAGTTCGTTTGAGAGAGAATTTAAACCTGAAAATCGATGCAAAGAAATCCAAATTTTTAAATTGCAATTAAAAAAAGGAAATATTAATTTTTAACGAACAGATTTTTTGAAAGAAAACTTGAGTCTAAATCCCCTACTCTACAACTTATGACAGCACGAAAACGATAATAAGTTAAAGATAATAATTAACTAAAGAAAACTTTGTGAAAGTTATATACCTTAAACAGTTAGTTGCAATATGTACAAAGTATTTCAGCAGTGCTTTAAGTGCATAATTAATTAGTTATTAAGAACTTAACTACTTTGAAAAAACAGCGCATAGACAGCGCATAGAAAAGGAACAAGCTTAGCCATCTTCTGTTCCTAGGTACCCCAAAAAGACGCTCAAGGTTACAGAGAAAAGAAAGAGTTAAAACCCGCAAAAATGTTAACAGACAAACCAATGCCTAAAAGCTGAAAAGCTAAAAAACGACAGAGAAAAAGTACATGAAGTACAAACATTGAACTTATAAAACCTAGAAATCAAAAACAGGGAAGAGAGCTTACCTCTTGTGTGACAAAAATGTTACTCCTCACAAGAGAAGAACATGGCTGACCTCTTCCGCCACTCCCCTAGACGCTGGGGGGCAGTGAGGGTGGGGCTGATGGCCTCCTCATGCAGCAAGAAACCAACGCGCGGAGATTTTAACCAGAGAAAAAAAATATATAAACTTAAGACTGTGGATCTGTATGATCAGAAAGAGCAGAATTAACTCTCCAGAATACATGAGAAATATTATAAAATACACGAGCAGTGTATTTAATAATCTTTGCATGTATTAAATCACCTTAGTGAGCTTCTATAGATTAATCAGAATCTTATTAATTTTAAAGTTGGTTTTACTATTTTTAGTATAGCTATCCTAGTGATGAATAACTAGTTTTCTTTTTTTATTTGTTTTTATTTTCTCTTATAAACAGATTTTTAAGCTTTTTTTGTGATTTTGTTTATATTATTTAATTTTTTGTTTTAATAGGACCGTCATATCCATAGCACTAAGGTTCCTTTAGGTAGTTAATAGGCATCCTCTAGCCAACTTCCTTACGGCTTTGATTGGTCAGAATCATATTATTAACTGTGTAGAAAATTAAAGCAGATCTGCCAACCTTACTCTATTATCCAGAATAATTTTTCTTAAAGTTCTTTTGATGAAAGAAGAAGGAATTTCGTTCTCTAGAAAACTTTCTAATAGTATATTAATGTGGTAATTGAAGTCCAAATTGTTGCTGCAAATTCTTGAAATTCTTAGGACCTGAGAAATTAGTACATTCTCAATTACTTTGGTTGAAATGTTATTATTCCAGTGTAGATATTTAATTACTTTGAAAGGAAAATTAACTCTTTTATCAAAGAGGCTAATAGATGGGTTACCTCTGTTGAGCTTAATGCTTAAGTCTAGGAACTCAAGTTCCTGATTACTGTGGTTGGTTTTACATAAATTAAGAGAGCTAGGATAGATATTATCAAAATCACTCTCTATAACTTCTGAATTATTGATACACAGCAGATCATCAATATATCTAAAAGTGTAAAGGTAGTTATCTGAGCAGGTGGGGTGATTTTTAATGAATTTATATTCCTTAAAGAACAGGAATAGATTAGCGATATTCATGGACGTTGATGTTCCCATGGGAATACCGTTCACTTGCTTATAGAGAGTATTATTATATAAGATATGGTTATTTTTTATGCAGCAATTGAGATAAGAGTTCCAAGTTCCTACATCAACAAATTGGTTAAGTTTAAATTCTGCATACAGCTCTTTAAAGGTAGTGATTATATCTGATAGAGGCAGATTAGTATATAGGTTTTCAAAATCATAACTATTAATATCTAGGGGACAAACTTTGAGTATAGTAGAAATTACTTCTGCATTATTATTAATAATCCAAAAATCTCTGTACATCAAGTTAGAACAGTTTCTAATGTGTTTCAAAACCTTCTTTAAGACATCTTCAAAAGCAAGATTATATATATATATATATATATATATATACATACATACACTTAGTCTTAACATAAATACTCTTTCAAAGTATTCAATTAAATAACAAAAGAACTTTAAAGATAGTTTAATATATCTGTGATATGTCGTAAGTAGTACACTTGTGAATGAATACATGGCATCAGTCACTTTTCAAAATGGCATCCTTTTGCCTTCACACAGTCCTTCAGTCTCTGTGGCTACTCATCAGTAGCTTTACACTGGGTCTCCACTGGGAAAGCTACTACTGCCTGCACCAAAAAACTTTTGAGACTGTCAATATTGGGGTGTTTCTTTCTGCAGGCCATGTCCTCCAGTGTGGCGCACAACTTGTAGTCCAATGGGTTGAGGTCTGGGCTGCTTAAAGGCTAATCAGCTGGGGAAATGAAGTCTGGCAATTTCGCCTGAAGCCACTCCTGGGTTGACTTGGCCTTTGGGGCAGATGCTAAGTCCTGCTTGAAGCTCCACTGTCAGTTTTAGAGGACAGTGTGACCCACATTTTTTACCACTAGTTCCAAAAATCTGTCCTGGTAGACTTTGTCAGATGTTTTCCCTCCTTTCTCTCAGAAATAGAGCTCCTGGGTACCCTTGTTGGAGATTCCCCACCAAACCATGACAGAAGCAGAATGATGGCTCTTCATGATCCTTGGAGCTTTCTACTAAGCTTCTTGTAAGATTGACGCATACACTCTCATTTTGGCGGTTGAAAGCCTCTTCAATAGTGAAAAAAAATTTTATCGGAAAAAAGGATCTATTTGTGGTGATTGTCTGCATAACGCTGCAGCACAGTTTCGCTTTTAGCACCCTCTGCTGCTTCAGTTGTGGGGTGAGGAAGTGCCCTGTACACCGCCGGTAAGCTCTCGCCCTCAGGTCCCTCCACAGCACGCGTTAAAATGTTCAACGCGTGCTTCTTGAAATGTTCAGCTCATGAGCCATCACTGATTGTTTTCTGACAGGATTTCATCGAATACAGGCTGCCACTGCTTTCACCAAGTGAGCCGTCCTCATGGTACATGGCCGACCCTTTCTTGGGCATTCAGCGATGGCTCCAGTCTCAAGGAACCTTTTTATGGTCTGGTAGACAAAAATTCGACTGATTTTCAGCATATGGAAAATCTCAGAAGCTGATTTTCCAACTTTGTGCAGCGCTATTACAGCAACACAATTCTCATAATCGCCCCATTATGTGGCAAGTACTTCACGGAACATGTTATCTCCTCTGTGACTGAACGTACAATGATTCACTAGCTGTGTCATGCCTTCTGGCTAGTTGGTGATGTTGCACGCCACCTGTTAAACATTTATAACAGTATTTATGCTAAGGCTGGGTATATATATACACTATATTGACAAAAGTCACCAGACACCCCTTCAAAGGCAAATGAACAAGTTTGCTGTGTTGTTAAGGTGTATGCTGTACAGCTGCAAATGGTATAAAAACAAGCCTGCAGCTGACTGCGATCATATCGCATTGTGAGGTTGAGTGAAAATGTCGCGGCAGGAGAGAAGTGACTTTGAGAAAAGAAAGATTGTTGGGTGTTGCATTAGTGAGTTGTCCATAGGAGAAGCCGAGAGGTGTTTAAACATACCCAAGTCAACTGCTTTGGATGTACTGAATAAGTGGAAGACCCATGGCGTGCCTGAAACAGCAAAACGTACAGGCAGACCAAAGAAAATCGATGATAGAGGATGTCGAAGCCTCAGGAGAGTCGTCACAGCTTATCAACGGAGTACTGCACAAGACCTCAGTGTACAGGTGAGTAAAAATGCTGGAACCTTGGTGTGTACACGTATCATTAGCCGAGAACTTCATTCCGTGGGTTACCATGGTCGTGCAGCTGCTCATAAGCCCTTCATCTCCACTCAGAATGCTACTTGCCATTTAGCATGGTGTAAAGAACATTTATTGTGGACCATAGATCAATGGAAATGTGTCCTATGGACTGATGAATCTAGATGCATGATCCATCAGTCTGATGTCTGTGTGTAGGTATGGCGGGAGCCGGGGAACACTATTTACCACAGTGTACTGTTCCTACGGTCAAGTTTGGAGCTGGCAGTGTACTCGTGTGGGGGTGTTTTTCGTGGTATTGTCCCGGCCCATTCGTTATCGTGGACAAACCTGTTAACCAGCACGTCTACCTCGATATTCTGGACAATTATGCCCTATCAACTCTGTGGCAACACTAAGGAACCGAGCCCTGTTGGTACCAGCAGGATAATGCACCAAGCCATAAAGCAAGTACTGTTATGGCATGTTTTGATGATAATCCCATATCATGTGTGGACTGGCCAGCACAGAGCCCTGATCTTAATCCCATAGAGCACTGATGGAATGAATTAGAGCGCCGCATAAGAAGTTTGGAGCCAAGGCCTACTACTAAGTAACAGTTAGCGGCAGCATTTTGTACTGAATGGAAGCTCATACTATCGCTGCATTCCAAAACCTTGTCGAAAGCATGTTTAGAAGGGTCAGTGCCTGCATTAAGGCCAAAGGTGGACTGACGCCGTACTAATGTATGTCAATAAATGCTATGCTGTTTCTTTTCTAGGTGTCGGTGACTTTTGTCAATATAGTGTATCGATATATATATATAGTACACTGTAGTTGTGTTCGCTGTGTAGTACATATCACTTAACTACTGATAACAATGCTATACACAATAGATAATAAATTGGTTTTAATAATTATTATTACACATCTGATATAAATGTTTTTTAGTAATATAACT
Source organism: Macrothele yani (assembly GCA_039090855.1). NCBI lineage: Eukaryota > Metazoa > Arthropoda > Arachnida > Araneae > Macrothelidae > Macrothele > Macrothele yani. The sequence goes on from CM077028.1 coordinate 55,331,011, forward strand.
TATCTACAGGTTTGTCTAATTTGCCTTTGCTGTTGACAACAACAAGATTGTGAGGTTTGTGTGGTTGTAAATGTTTCACTTTTAACTTTCGTTTATAGAAGAAGGAAGAAAACATTTCGTTCTGAAAATGCAGGTTTAATGTTATGATTATGTGCACACTTCACTAAACGCAACATGGTTGTGTCCACGACTTCACGCAGCTATAAATAAATCAAAGGGGAGACAAGGCTATTGCATTCCTTTTACTGCTGAAGTGGTGACAAGGAGAAATAAGTAGCACTTCGTTGATGAGTCTCTGTAGCTCTCAAGATTAAGTGAGGGTGAAGGGACAGCTCAAATTATCCCCACTGAAGCATGCATACTTTTTTTAACAATGAGGATCCTGGATTGGTGTATGCAGACTATGTCACACAATTCTAGGGATCACTGGTAGTCATCCCGTTTAGTAAATATAAGGAAAGAGCTTGCGGTGCACTTGCTTTGAGGATGGGAAAACCATAATGATGGTGCAAAACAGGGGTGCGAGAGGGAAAGAAAGTTAAACAAAGACATAGAAGACTCAAAGCAGTTATATCTATAGAAGTATTTCTATATATCTATTAAAATAAAATAAAAAATTTTGACTTTTGAACTTCTGATGGGGATGGAACCCACTGTCCCCTTAGTAAAAGCTGCTGCCCTTGTGCCAGCTTCTGGTCGTATGCAGAGGCCAGTGAACTGGACTGTGCAACAGAGAGCATGTTTGCTACAGTGTGAGGAGTAGCATAATGGTGAACATTTGTACGTTGGACATGTGATATAATAAGCACATATAAACACAGGGTTCACACTGGCCCAGGAATTTTATTTCCCTTTTCTCTAGACCTGGAAAATCCTTAAGTTTTCGTGTTTTTGTGAAAGGTCCTGGAATTTTTTGTTTGCAGTGGGGGGAGTTGGAGGTTGGTCAGAATGTTTGGATTGATTGCGTCACTTTGTTTTAGCTGCATCTGCTTGCAGTGACATGACTTCCTTCAATGGAGTGTAGAGACATGATGCCATCTTTCATCTCAAGTTATGCTGGAACGCAAGATGTTTGAGTGCCATATTTCCAGCCACTTTGGTTTGTGGTATAGCAGTTAGAGTCACAGCAGTGTGCACAAACCTTCTCGTGAGTCCAAGATAAGATGGCCGTTCCTTCTGGCATGGACTTTCCTCACTGAAGGGGATTGATGTCTGTCTTTCAATGTCATGGCAGAATTGTTGTGTATAATTTCCATTGTGCTAGGTTCCAGATTGAAGTCCTTGTGTAAGTTTTACGCAGAGAAAATTTTCCACTTCATTGAAGATATAACACACACTGTAACAGCAGATCTCTTAGAACTTCATAAGAACTTTAAATGCACCATAGATTTCACTCCAATGTGCAAAATGTAAAACAAAGCACTATGATTCTAGCAGAAATTTAGGGTCCTGGAATTTATTTTCTGTAAATGTGGACAAATCCTGTAAACAATCATTTAGTATGGTTAGCATGGGATCTCCATAAAGTGCCAAACACAGAAAAGTATAAAAAAAATCATCTTGTCAGAGCAAGAGATCCACTCTAACCATCACTCAAAAATTATTTCTGTAAATTTTTTTTTTTATGCTTTGGTAGATATGTACAGCAATGAATCATTTACAGGAAAGTATGTTCCAATTTTTAACGCATGCAGGGCACAGATTTTTGTGCAGAGAGATTGAAATGTCCATACAGCATGAAAGCAAATGCATAGGTGTAAAAGGTAACTATGTATAGAAAGAGGATAAGGGTCTTGGTTTGTGGTATAGCAGTTGGAGTCACAGCAGTGTGCACAAACCTTCCCGTGAGTCCAAGATAAGATGGCCGTTCCTTCTGGCATGGACTTTCCTCACTGAAGGGGATTGATGTCTGTCTTTCAATGTCATGGTAGAATTGTTGTGTATAATTTCCATTGTGCTAGGTTCCAGATGGAAGTCCTTGTGTAAGTTTTACGCAGAGAAAATTTGCCACTTCATTGGTTTGTGGTATAGCAGTTGGAGTCACAGCAGTGTGCACAAACCTTCCCGTGAGTCCAAGATAAGATGGCAGTTCCTTCTGGCATGGACTTTCCTCACTGAAGGGGATTGATGTCTGTCTTTCAATGTCATGGCAGAATTGTTGTGTATAATTTCCATTGTGCTAGGTTCCAGATTGAAGTCCTTGTGTAAGTTTTACGCAGAGAAAATTTGCCACTTCATTGAAGATATAACACACACTGTAACAGCAGATCTCTTAGAACTTCATAAGAACTTTAAATGCACCATAGATTTCACTCCAATGTGCAAAATGTAAAACAAAGCACTATGATTCTAGCAGAAATTTAGGGTCCTGGAATTTATTTTCTGTAAATGTGGACAAATCCTGTAAACAATCATTTAGTATGGTTAGCATGGGATCTCCATAAAGTGCCAAACACAGAAAAGTATGAAAAAAAAATCATCTTGTCAGAGCAAGAGATCCACTCTAACCATCACTCAAAAATTATTTCTGTAAATTTTTTTTATGCTTTGGTAGATATGTACAGCAATGAATCCTTTACAGGAAAGTATGTTCCAATTTTTAACGCATGCAGGGCACAGAATTTTTGTGCAGAGAGATTGAAATGTCCATACAGCATGAAAGCAAATGCATAGGTGTAAAAGGTAACTATGTATAGAAAGAGGATAAGGGTCTTGCTATTTTTAATATAGCACTTGTGCATTTGAATCAACTGAGGGGTGTCTCTCACAACTAGTTACTACTGTATAACACATGGTAGTGGGTGGAAAGTAAGTGAATGTGTTGTTCTTGTTGTACATAGCAAATGTGTTGTTTCCAAAGTGGCTAAAAGGTGTACCGTATTCTTCAGAATATAAGACATCCTTATTTTTATTTTGAGAAAATTTTAAGACAAAATGGCATTTTAAAGATTTTTGTTAAGAAAGAAATTTAAATGTTATGCATAAAATCTGCAGCTTATTAATAATTGAATCCTTGCGATTTGTGAAATTAACAATGTGTGATGCTGCCGAAGAAAACAATGTAGAGAAATGCCGCTTGGCTCATGAGCCAGTAGCCTACAGTATTGGTTTGGACTGTCATCTCACCGCATGGATGATGTTTCAAAATAAGATGGCCTTGGGCAAAGTCTCAGCATTCTGTAGCATACAAACAATTCCTGAGAATGGGGAATTGTTTTTGCTTGTTTGTTTTTAGTCTAATAGTCTCTAAACAGACACTTTTCTTCTTCTTTTTTTTTTTTTTTTAGCTACTGAATAATGTGATAAGCCTTATGGAAAGAGCAAGTTCTGAAAACTTGTTGTCATCTGATCTACATGCAGAATGGGTAAGCATGTAAAACTTCTTGTTTGCATCTTTTGTAAAAAGAAAAAAAAATACCATTTTTTTTTTTTTTTTTGTGTGTGTGTGCATTTATCAATCTGTTTTAAACTTGGATGTAAATAACTTTTTCATGAAATGTGAATAACATTTTTTTGCTTTGTCATTATTGTGCCATACATTTGATCAATAATATAGCATTTTCATTTTCTTTTATATTAGGTGTACAAATAAGTTTTAAAGCTCTTTTTGTGCGACATATAGCGCTAATTTACATATCTGACATTCCCCCACATTATTGTCATGTTACCGTAACTGGTCCAGAGTATAAAATGTGTCACAGAAGTTGGCCCAACAGTCAAACGCACTTGCACATCGGTAGGTGAAAAATTGCAAGCGATACTGCATTTATTCGACATTGCGTTCGTTATGAATTTCCTCAAGGAAAAGGTGCTGCAAAAACATGTGCATCGATCTGTTCTATTCTAGGGGAGAATATTGTATCGAAAAGCACATGAGAGTTTTGGTTTAGGCTGTTTAAAGCAGGTGATTTTGATGTTAGCGATAGAGAACATGTAGTGGCACCCCGCAGGAGGTTGCACATGAGAAACTGCAAGCATTGTTGGATGAAGATTCGTCTGAAATGCAAAAGGAACTAGCTGAACAACTGGGGATAACTCAGCAAATCATTTCCAATCATTTACGCGCAATGGGAAAGATTCAGAAGGAAGGAAAATGGGTGCCATAGTCCTGAACTAGAGGAACAAGGATGAGCGTGTCATGAAGTGTTTGAATCTGTTGAATAAACAACACCAAAAGTCTTTCCTGTGGAAAATCGTTACGGGTGATGAAAAGTGGATATAGTACGACAATTCAAAACGCGAAAAACACTGGGTAGACCCCGATGAAGCAATGACTTCGACACCGAAACACAATATTCACTCCAAAAATATTCTGCTGTACATCTCGCACGATGTGAAGAGTGTGCTCTATTATGAACTATTGGAACAGGGTCAAACTGTTACTGCTGAGTGCTACAAGCAACAATTTCTGTGGTTGAACCAGGAAATCTGTGGGAAATGTCCATTCACAGGCAAAAGATTGTGTCCCATGAAATTACTGCATGACAACGCTCCGCATGTTGCGAAATCGGTCAAGGAAACGTTATTGACGCTTGGCTGGGAAGTTTTGGAGCACCCGTCGTATAGTTCTGACATAGCCCCTTCAGACTATCATTTGTTCCGTTCGATGCAACATGGTTTGTCTGCTGTACGGTTCCGAACATGTGACGAAGTGCAAAAATGGGTTGACAACTTCCTCGCGTCACACAACAAAGTATTCTTCATGGCTGGAATCCATCAGCTGCCCGACCAATGGTGGAAGGTGATAGATAATGGCAGTGCATATTTTGATTCGTTAAGGTATTGTTGTTTTCTCTCAAATTACATGTTGTGTTGTCTTAAAAGGCTTTAAAACTTATCTGTACACCTAATATGACATGTTATCCAAAAATAGTTGGGTAAAAATTAAAAGTTCTGTAACAACCATAGGAGCCTACAGAATTTTTCCCAGGGGGAGGGGATCAAAACAAAGTTTCAGAACACAAAACCTCTCTAAGGTCTAAGTCATTCAAGATAAATGACAAAAATGCAGTCAAAGTCTCACTGCATAAAGATATTTCTAAAAACAATGAGAAAAAATGTTAGTAATGACAGCTTAAGTAAAAAATAATTGAATAAATGTTTTGAGATCTATCATTGTATTTTGCTAGCAAAGAACAATTTCTTACGATAATTAAGCCAGATTATGATTGTGTCACTCCTGGTTGAGAAGAAAATAAAAATTTGCAGCCTTCTATTACCTGAATCGGTCTACAACTTTTTTAATAAAATATGCATTTCTGTATACCAATTTCAATTAACACTCGTTATACACAGACCACCTAGTATATTCTTGGTCATGGTTGATCTTGCCCAAGACTTCTCCGCATGCAGGGTACTGAAAGATCCTTCAATGACACATGTTGTGTGGAATGTGACTGTGTTTTGTAGTGCCCTTGAAACTGTGAGGTAAAATTTCTCTGCTTCGTGCATACTTTCTCAAAGGAAAATCGTTTTTCTGTTTCCTCTACAGACTTGTCTTTCCAAAAGTTGTACCATGACCTTGATCCTGTATTTCAGTTATCAAGGTGCATGCCTTACTTTGCTGAAATGTCTTTGACCAACAGATTAAACTCAGCCTCATCAAATTTGCTAATATTTTTGAAAAGTAAATCAAAGAGAAAATACAAGGTTCCTTCTCTTTCAAGAATTTACAAGGGAGAGTCAACTGAAAGCCTTAATTTGTTTCTTACAATTTACTGAACAAAAGTGGTACACCCCTGTATCATTTTTCAATGAAATCTATATTTTGTGCAATACAAGTCCTCCAGCACTTACAAAGTGCATAGATTCCTGTAGAAAAAATTATTTCAGTCATGTGTGCAGCCACTCGTGCACCACCTGCTATTGAACCTGAAAGTCTTTCCTCCCATCACATCTTTGAGTGGTCCAAAGTTGTGGTAATCACTTAGTGCAAGGTCTGGTAAATATGGCGGATATGAAAGACACTCGAAGTGCAGATTTAGAGCATTAATAACGGTAAAGAGTTGATGTTTTTGAATCCTAAAGTGAAGATCTACTGACCCTACCCAAAGTAAACAGTGTGCTTGATGTGAATGGTTGTTTCACATACAACGGACAATAGGACAATGTCAATGAACACCGGAAAATGTGCGAGAAATGTGAATCATTGCTAGAAACGGAATGCCTAGGTAAGCATTATCCAACTAGAATATTTCCTAGTATTTTTTAAATAATGCACGTAAAATTGAATAGTAGCTGTTTCTGATCTATTTCTAAGTCGGAATATGAACTGCTAATGTGAATTGTTAGAAGAGGTTGCATATTTGGAAAAACACCAAAAATGCAATATGAAATGTGTGTTTGTGTGTGCAGGCGCTTACAGGCATTTTGACAGAAAATATAATGATGAAGGCTGTGTTATTTGCTCTCTCGGACGATCATGCATTGTGTGTGGTAAGCTTGGTATCACATGCTTCATGTTTGCCACAGTTCTATTTACAGAACTGCACACTGTAGTACCCAACTACAGAGCTGCAGTGTAATGCTGAAAAAACTCATGATTTCTGCTCTTAATTCATTTGACAGTAACACAAGCGCACTTAAAAATAAATAAGTTTTTTTTTTAATAAGATTGTTTTCTTTGGATTACCGGGTCATCCCTGGTATAGCATCTTTTTCGTAGGAAATTATAACTGGGAATCAACATTGCAGGTGTGGATTATAAGAATTGTTAGCTTTAATGAATTTCATAGTCTGTGAATTATATGATGAAAAATACAGTATTTTTGTCACATACGTAAATTTTTCAATTCAGAATTCTAAAAAGTGTTTTGTAGGTTGCAAATGCATATATGTACTCTGTTCCTTGCAATATTCATTTGCCACAAAAAAAATAAAAGTATTGTCAGGCTAGTATCATTTTAACTGAAGTTGTGTATTAGCTATCTATACTAAAAAATTACTACCACATGCATGTTGGGGTGAGGGGTAAAAGTTTCTGGCCTCTTAGAGAAGGAATGCTCATGTATAATGTAAAAACCCATTTATTTCTTTAAAAGTCTTCCTTAAGCTAACACACTGTCTAGCACAATAAACTAGCCTTGTAAGTTGCTCAAATAAAATTCAGATTTTGACCCAAACATTTGTTCACTGTATCCATCACAATATCATCACTATTGAATTTGTACCCTTAGAAGTCTATTTTAGGATTTGGAAGTAGTATGATGAAGCCAAATCCAATAAGGAGGGTGATGAGATGATTGCTTGAGCCCACAGTCTTCTAGTGTTGCCTAAATAACATGCTGGTGCATTGTCTTGATTAGGCATGAGATCTTCTGTGGATTCGCGGAATTCTACGTTTTCCATCATCATTTCGGTTAATTCTTGAGATTGATGCAAAACTGATGAGAAATTTTGGGGAGTTGATAGAGGGAGGGTCATTTTCTGACTTTTAAAAAAGGAAGTTAGACGAAGTAAAGATTTCACCCATAATTGTAATTTATTTTCCTCCCATGATGTTCTCTCATCCAGTGTTGTGAAATACATTTTATTACATTTTTTTTTTTATGCATGCAATAATTTAAATTGCTACAAAGACATCAGGTAATCACCCATGTATGTGTAATGGTAGTAAATTGTGTTCGTGCCTGTAAACATAGTGTTTATTCATTTTAAAGGCTTTCATAATGCTTATAATGTATTATGAAAGCCTTTATAATGAATAATGCTCATAAGCATTATTATGTGATGTTACTGTATGTGTGGGTAATGATAAATAAATCATTTTCACTGTCATTTCTTGACAGTTCTAACAAACAGCTCTTTTTCTTCCCATGCATGCACCTTCACATTAATGATTTATGAAAGTAGTCTGCAAATGTTTGAAGCTTGCTATGTATGAATTTATTTGTAATTTAGTCATTTGTATTTTGCCTATCAGAAAAAGAAACTCGTTTGCTTTCAGTGCAAATTTCTGGAAAGGAAAGGAGACACAGATTCTGCTTGTTCAGTTGCCATTCAGTCAGCAAGGAAATGGCCCAAGAAAGTATCTCTATGGGTACTATGCTTGACTTTACATATTCAGGCCAGAAGAGAAAGTAATATTATTTCTGCTATCCTGAATGAAGCAATGGAAAGTCTTCCTGTGAAGGTCAGTGTACAACCACACAACCATTAAATCTCTATGCTTCTCCTTTTTTCTTCCCCCCTATTTTTTGATGCATGTCATTTATTGTAATGTTTCACATCTTAAGATGATTTTAGTGGCAGGTTTTTTATCAGCTTAATATTAGTCGCTACATTCATGATTGTATTTTTCACCTCTTTTTTTTTTTTTTTTTTTTTAAATATAGAAGTCATTACCAGTGTGGAATTTGGGGATGCAGTGGTTATCCTTATCAGCCCCATCAGAACTGAAAGATTATTTTGAGGTAATGTGATGTATGTTTTCATGCAGTGTGCTGTTGGAAGTGAATTTTGTGCAACCCCCCCCCCCATCAAGTCTTTTTGGTATTGTGTGTAGAGTAAAGTAAGCAGGCCATAAATGAATTAGTGCTGCACATGATAGTAATGGCACAGATCATAAAATTTTGTGCACATTGCATTTGTTGGTAATGTTGTTTTATTAAATTATTCTGTTCCAATGCATAATTACTTATACCTTTTTTAATTCTTTATAATATGCATTGCTTGTTAAAAAATCCTCACTGCACTTGTTAAAACTTAAATCTATTTAAAATGGCAATTTACAAAGTATTCATTTTATTCTGTTAGTCATATGGAATTTGTAATATTAGCCAACCATTATGTTTTAATGTGCCCATGATGATTTGTGTGTATTAGCTACCTCTGTGTTGAAGATTTGCTGGTTTGCAAATTGCTGTGTCCTCAAACTTGTCTTTTGACCAACAATCAGTTTGTCACAGAATTAACCAGCTTTTAGTGGCTTGTGCATTGGATAACCAGCTGATGTTTGATTGCTGTGTGTGTTATGTGGTTATGAAATTAAATCTGCATTTTATAGGAATTCCAGATTTCTCCAAGCAGAGATGGCCTACTCCATAATGTTTATTATTAGAAGTTTAGAATCTTGGTGAATAAAAATTGACTCATCATTTGACCAAGTATATTACAGAATTTCAGGCAAACCAAAAAAAAAAAAAAAAAAAACCATGAAGTATCATTGACTTTTATTGCAATTAATATAGGTTTTATATTTTGTTTTATTTCACTTCAATTTAGATTTGTTTTCTGTAAACTAAAGTGTAGGATACAATTTGTGATTTTTTTAATGACTGGATGATGAAAGTACTGTATTCAAAAAAATGTCCCCTACATCCATGTGTATCATTTTTTAAGTATAAGCACTCAAAGGATCAAAATAAATTGTGTGAACGTAATTTGTACAACATTTTGATTTGTAACTTAATATCATTATTATATATCTTATATTTTATTTTAGCAATATAGTTTTTAAGTCTCTGTTCAGTGGCATATAAATTTTAATATCTTGTTTATTTATACTGAAAGATTTCTATATTTCAAATTATTTCTTATTTAAGATAATTTCCAAAATAAAATTGTTTTATGTGGTATGCAAAAAAAGAAAAAAAATATTTACTGGGTACCCAGTTTACAAGCAGCTTTAAAACCTTACTTTAGTATTTATTTTTGCTGTTTTACTAATTTTGGTTATTTCCAGTTGGCATTGGCTTACTGTGACCTGTTTTCACAAGTAACAATTCTCACAAACAGATTTGCACCAACTGTACTCAGCATCAGGAATATGGGTTAAATTTAGATGTGGCATTCATCTTCTGTCACATAACTGTGTGTGGACAGTTCGAAAATTACATGCAAATATATTTTTATTAAAACAAGAGTTTTTACAAAACAAATGTAGTTTTTACATGGAATTATCATAGTTGAGGTCATGGCATGAATTCAACTGCTATGGTTTTTGAGCTCTGTGCCAAATTAATGACCTTCTTAACAGAAGCTCTCATGTTAAAAAGGTCACTAATTTCATTTATCCATCTGTTTACTGGTATGTATTGCTTTTTTTCCCTTACAGCTGTTATTTAAGTAATTTATTTTATTTTGAGTGCAACATAAAAAAAGACCTGTATAGCAGTATGGTCAAAATATTTTTTTTACTAATACTTACAAAATTGATAAGATTATCAATTCCTTAGTTATTAACTTTCATATGCTTCAATAAATTCATTTAGTGTTACTTAAGCAAGATAATAACAAACAAACAAAATTAGTGAACTTAAATAGTTCCAAAAACAACTTACCTAAGTTTTTCACTGTGACATATTTAACATGTAGTACATTTATTCTGAGCTTTGTCCATCAAGGCAATTTAAAACATTTAAAATTTTTAAAGTTATTGGTATTGTTGACCTGAAATTTCATATTATTGGGTTGTCGAAAAAGTCATGACGTATTTTGGCACCCGATGGTGGTTGGGCGGTTTTGGAAGTACTAGAGGCATGCACAGCTCTGTTATCGCTATGGCATTCGACAGGTGCCAGTTCTAGCTGCAGTCTAAAAGGAATAGTGAGCGATTTGGTTGATTTGCGGATATTTGACATCAAGTTGAAGATGGAAAACCAAAGTGTGCATTTTCGCCATATTTTACTTCCGTAAAGGGAAGAACGCACGTCAAGCTTGTGAAAAGTTGCGTTATCTACAAGAACGTCAGTGCCAGCGGTGGTTCGCCAAATTCCGTGCTGGTGATTTTGACCTCAACTATGCTCCTCGGTCCGGGAGGCCAACCGAGGTTGATGACGACCAAATCAAGGCATTGATCGAGTCAAACCCACGTTACACGACACGAGAGATTGCAGACACATTGCACATCCATCATTCAAGCGTTCACGACCACCTGAAGAAGCTGGGATACGTAATAAAACTCGATGTGTGGGTTCCTCGTGAACTCAAAGAAGCTCAATTGACGGCGTGTATTAACATCTGCGATATGCTCATTAAACGTGAGGAAAACAATCTTTTTTTTGAAGCAACTGATAATTGGTGACTAAAAGTGGATTGTGTATAACAATGTGCTGCACAAATGGTCTTGGTCCCGACTTGCTGCTTCGCCTCAAACGTCATCCAAAGCAGATCAGCGGAAGGTTCTGGTTTCGGTGTGGTGGGATTTTAAAGGTGTCTTATTTTTCGAGCTCCTACCACGGAACCAAACAATCAATTCGAATGTGTACTGTCGGCAATTGGACAGTTTGAATGAATCCATCATCCACAAACGTCCACAGCTCGTTCGTGGTAAAGGTGCTGTGTTCCATCACGACAACACGAGACCACACATAAGTTCGGTCACTCGCCGAAAATTATTGGAGCTTGCGTGAGATGTTTTGCCACATGCAGCATACTCGCCTGATCTTGAGCCATCAGACTTCCACTTGTTTTGCTCTCTTCAACAGTCCTTGCGTGGTATAACGTTCAATTCAGATGAGGCTGTAAATTAGCACCTTGTACAGTTTTTCGCCACAAAAGACAGGTCCTTCTATGAACGAGGCATTCTGCAGCTCACTGAAAGATAGCAAAAGGTTATCAAACAAAACGGGCATTATATCATTGATTGATCATTGTTCTTTATATCAATAAATGACCTTTGCAAAACATGGCTAAAATACGTCATGACTTTTCGGACAACCCAATAGATAGAAAAGCAATGGAGCCACACAATAGATTGCTCATGCACAGATGGACTTTTGTTATTACATCACATTTCATCTGTGTGAAGGTCGTTTCTTATGTTTGTCTAAATCTGTATAATATATAATTAAAAAAGCTATAGTTTTTAGTAAATATTTGCTTTTATGACTCGCATATCTTCTTTCATTGGTTTTATGACAATAAAATTCATTAATTCACCTACCTAAGTACTGCTCAATATCAGGAATTAGTAATCCTTATTGTTTCTTGTTATGATTTAATTCCATTTAGTATGTACCAGACTGTGGCTCCGTGTGGTAGCGAATGACGCGAATAAATACAGTGTGTTGTATGTAAATAAACGTATACTCTCAAATCACTCGTGGCCGCCCCAGTGACACAGAGGTCTGAACGATGGCTTATGACCATTCGTCCAAGAAGGAGCCGGGTTTGAATCCCAGTAAGGCATGGATGTTATGTTCATCTTATGGAACTGGCTCTTTCCCATCCCTGGAACCAGGTACCCTAAATCAGGGATGGGTGACTCCTTATAGCCCATCAAGTTGCTCTTTGTGGTCGTTAAACCTTCTATCAAAAAAATAATAATAATCACTCATTTTATTTCACACCCACAAAAATCTTGGTATGCAAAAGATGCATAGCATAAGTTATCTATGAAAGGTACAAGGGTACTCTGTTGATTTTCTTCTAGTAAAGAAATTTATTTCAAAAGTATCTTCTTTTCACATGAGGTGTACTTAAAAATGGCAACACTGTAACACGTAACTGAATTCTTCAAACACACAATGTTAAGAAAGTCAAGGAAAGCCTCCAGTGAACCTTAAAAACCATTCTAGTTGATTTTTAAGGTTCGTTGGGGTTTTCCTTGACTTTCCTAATGTGTGTTTGAAGAATTCAGTTACGTGTTACAGTGTTGTCATTTTTAAGTATCTCATGTCAAGGATTGTGGACGAACGTGCATCTCTCTCAGCTTCGCATAATATCACATGCATGAAATGTTCTCAAATAGTGTGGATACTAGCAGTAAATGTCCTTCTGTATTAAGGGTATACACAATGCTAATATATTGATTACTGCAGTATTTATTCAATTTTCTGTCAAATGTAATTAATAAAATATATTCTGTATTAATGTTTTATAATACTTTCTTTCCCTGGAAAGCTCTGGAGTCATGAGTTGTAATTACTTTTGTTTTTCTTCCTCTTTTTCAGAAAGCAGTTCAGAGTCATAAAGCAGTTAGCGTGCCAATGAAAGAAATGTTTTTGGAAGTGACTGCACTTAGGGATGGTATCCAGGCAGCACGAGAACTGTACAAAAGGTATGTGTCTGTTTTCATAATTTTGTTTTTCTTCTCATTGAATTCCAAAGATATTCATTTTTATAAGCCATATCTTTCTGGCCATCCTCACTTCATTAGACTTCACCGGTAACTTCCAAAATAGACCCAGTTCATTGTGGAGAAAAAGCAGATGCTGGTAGATGGTGATGTACATGTCAGTTTCCCCCAAAAAGGTAAACTTGATGTCAGATTTCCTTGCAGGTGATGCCCTTAACGGTTGTGCAGGAAAGTCTGCTGTGAGTAGGGAGATACGTGTGTTTGAGATGTTCTGTTGTGTTATCAGTGACCTTGAAGTGGATGTGAACTTTCAGAGTTTCAACATGGGCTGGTCATAGGATGTTATTTGAGTAATATTTTGATATGGAGCATTGCTGCTAAACTAAACATGCCAAAATCAGCTGTAAGTGATGTCGTGAAGAGATGGAAACAGGACTGTACTACCACAGCAAAAAAGTGTTGAGGAAGGCTGTACAAACTGATGGAACGTGACAGAAAAGCCGTCGTGAAAAATGTTAAGAAATCCTATTCTTCCTCTGGTTTCCATCACTGCTGAAGTGGGAAATGCTTGTAATGTCTTGTTAGTACCATAACTATATCCAGTGAGTTGCACAGTGTGGGTTATTATGGTAGAGTAGCGGCACACAAACCACACATCACTATCATGAAATGCGATGCTCCGTTTGAAGTGGTGTCTCTACCGTTTTTCCTGGACTGTGGGCTACTGGAAAGCTGCTGTTTGGAGTGATGAGTCATGCTTTTCACTCTTCCAATCAGATGGGTATATTTGGATCTGGCGACAGCCAGGCGAATGATTTTCATCAAACTGTGTTCTTCCAACTATTAAGTTTGACGGAGGCTCCATCATGGTATGGAGTTGTTTTTCATGGTTAGGACTTGGCCCGTTGGTTTATTACACCACAAACCATGAACTCTACAGTGTACCTCGACGTTCTGGGTAATTCTTCCCTACCAATAATGTGACAGTATTATTGAAATTTCTGTGGTGTTGTGTTATTGGCGTACCCGTAGCATTTATGCTTTACTTGTTATTTACAACATGTGGTTCTTGGGTGTTTACATAGTTTTTACATTTTAATATGTCAAAAACCTGAAATGCTATTTTTGAACGATCGTAATTCTTTCCTATAACTACGGTGTGTGAGAAAGTAAAAACCACATATTATTTGAGTGGAACTTGAAGGGGCGTAGTTTTGAACTTGAATGAGGCGTAACTTTGAACTCGAAGGGGCATAATTTCAAGTCTCGCCATCCCAGATAAAAAAATAAAAAAAAAAAAAAAAAAAGCTTGCTACGGTCCTGGTGTGCAGGACTAATTTCTTTAAAATGAGGTGGAATTGTCAGACTGACCTGCTCAGAGTCCTGATCTTAATCCCATAAAACACCTCTGGGATGAACTGGAGCGACGGATACGAAATCGCCCCCAGCAACCATGTTCACTCTCCACTCTGACAGCAGCTTTGCAGGATGAATGGCGAGTCAATTCATCCTCAACTTACCAGAAATTTAGATACTTAAAAATAGTCCTACCGGAAAATTCCTGTCGAGACCTACCGGAAATTGGTTGATAGTGTGCCCTCGACATGTTGCCACTGTCGTACGAGCGGAAGGTGGACCGACTAAATTCTATTTGCAATAATAAAGCCATTCGTCTCGCAGCATTGTGGTGTCCAAATACTTTTGATAATATTGTGTATATACGTATCATTTGTATATGAGTACTAAAAATTAATTGTATAACAAGAGAAATGTATGTAAAATTAAAAAGAAATTATGGTCAAATCCTATCCAGATTTTTTTCATGTTATCAGGCTCCCAAATTCAAAGTGTTTACTTTATCTGTTAAAGGGCAGTCCAGTTTAAATTAGTTCAAACTGCATCACGTGGGAAAGGATGTAATCAAGTAAAACCAAACGTATCTTCAGAAAATTAGTTAGGTTATCACATACCTTATTTGGTTGAACATCACTTTATTCACTACTCAAAGGAGGAGTATTGTCACTCCTGCTTTGACACTAAAACATGACGATTATGGGCAAAACACGTAACAATATTAAAAAATAAAGGTAACTTGATCACGCTAGTTACGTTAACTGAAACTTTTATAAAAAGTTCGTAAGTTGGAAGCTTTCGACCTTATCTTAGGTCTTTATCATTGGCGTGATGAAGACCTAAGATAAGGTCGAAAGCTTCCAACTTACGAACTTTTTATAAAAGTTTCAGTTAACGTAACTAGCGTGATCAAGTTACCTTTATTTGACAATAAAACCTTCTTGTGCATTGCTGATCTAATTTCTCTTTTTGCCATTATCTGTATTCTCTTAACATTAGCATGTTTCCAGACCAAAACAAGAATGTTCGTGTATGGCAATGGACCATTTATGACACTGTTAAAAAAAAAAATGTGCTCTCATTTGGATGTGAAACTTTGCTAATTGGTTGTAGTGTGTGTGTGTGTTCATTTTCTGATTGTTTTTGCCTGAATGAGAGTGCAGAATTGCTTCTGCAACAACATTTTGATTTCTGCTGACATCAGAGGTTGTTAACAATGCATTCTGAAAAATAAATGTTTATAAAAATCTTATAATTCCAGCTTTAAATAATTTTGTATAGACATCTAAATTTTTATACACGTTTCACTAGAAGAATATATATATAAATCACTAGTTTTGTGATTTTTTCATGGTTAGAAGGTGGACCACCCACCCCGCTCCCTCTTTTGTTGTTCTCCAGTAGCTGTATTTGGCAGTATCAGAGCTGTTTAATGCTGTGTCTGACAGATTGTGATGTATTGACCCATGTTTGCTCTTTTGTCACTGAATGTGGTTGTTAAAATTCTGTTTCTAATAAAAAAAATAATTTAAGGGCTTTTTAGGGGTGGTCCCTAATAAGTCCCTGAAAGTCCCTTTTTTTAAAGTTGGTCCCTAAAAGTCCCTCTTTCTTGATAAAAAGTACTAGTAAACTGATGAAAATTACTATAAACTTTTACAGAAGTTGAAAATGCTTAACAGTTATTAATTTGCCTTTCCTACAATTCATCTGAATATGTACTGTTTGAGCATATTCATGTTTGAATATAATGAATGTTGGTGCCATTTTATTTAAATTTATTATTGCCCCCAATGAGGTGACATTTGAGTATATTATAATATAACTTATGCTCCGCATTGTCTTAGTACAACAGATAATGCTATTGCAGCACTAGTTATATTTTAATTGTATTTCTGTGTTAACTAAACTTCCTTTGTTCACAGGTTTTAATGCAGTATACTATCATAAGAAGAAATAATTAATAATTTGAAAACCCCTAATAGAAATGGGTAAGTGTAAAGTGAAAGATGGATGGTTAAAGAACACTGACCAAAATGGATATTGTGTTGGTTCATGGGCATGAAAAGCTGGAGAACATCAACTATTTTGTGTTGTTTGTGACTGTATGATTAATGTGGATCATGGATACTGCCAAGTGGTCCAACATGCACAAATGAAAAACCATGTGGCTAGTTGCAAGACAAAGTTAGCACCCCTCCAGATGAGAATTCAGAGATGTGATGTGAACATTCAGCAGGAACCCTCAACCAGTTCTACCATTACTCATTCTACAAGCAATTTGGTTCCTGAACAACTTAAGTCATCTTTTCAGCTAAAATTGTCGTGTTTCAAAGATAGGAAAAGGTAATAAAAGCTGAGCTGCTTTGGACTTTGAAATCAGTCCTTTCACATCATTCACTAAATTCAAATAGTGACATAACTGAAGTATTTAAAACAATGTTTGGGCCCTTAGTCCCTGAAGAATTTTCTTTATCGCCTTGTAAAATGATGTACGTATCTTATAACAGAAGCACTTGGACCATATTTTTGGGGGAAAGCTGTTAATGAAGCTCAAAATTCATTCTATTCAATCTGTTTTGATGAAACAACAAATGAAAGCAGTCAAAAAGAGCTGCAGATTGCTGTGAGGTATTGGTCGCAGACTGAATGTAAAGTTGTTGAAAGGCACCTTCAGGTATTTTTTTCTTGGGTGAGCAAAGGGAGAGAATTTGCATAAAAAGATATTATCAGCTTTAGATAAATGGCAACTTACCTTTAAGAAACTTACTCATGATTAGCTGTGATGGGCCAAATGTCAATAAGAAGGTAATTAGATTGATGAACGAAAGTGTTCTAGAAATTGGAAGTGAAGGTTTGGTGGGCATTGGCTCTTGCAGCCTCCATAAAATTCACAATACATTTTTGAAAGGACGTGAAGAGCTGGGTCATGAAGTTTCTGATTTACTTATATCTGTTTTTCATTATTTTGATGGTTGGCCAACAAGGTGGGAAAATTACATAGCGATTCAGTGTAAGGTTGGTGTTGCCAATCATCTTTTTATCAAATGTGCCTTCTCACTGGTTAACAAATAGGTCCAGCCTGTGAATGTCTTTTGGAGCAATGGGATGCTCTTGTTAGATCTTTTCTGAAGCATGTCCCTCTGCATGCAGCTAAATAAATTGATACAAGAAATACAAAGGAATTGTACAGTTAATCAAGGAACCTACTATGAAGGCACAGATAATGTTTGTCATTGAAAGTGTGAAGTTTTTCACTGTTTATTCAAAGTATTTCCAACTTGAAGGACCTTTGATTCAGTGCTTGTATGGCCAAGGAAAGGAGCTTAAGCTTAGAAGTAAAGTTTACAAACCTGAGGATGCTGGAAATTTTTCAGAAG
Source organism: Macrothele yani (assembly GCA_039090855.1). NCBI lineage: Eukaryota > Metazoa > Arthropoda > Arachnida > Araneae > Macrothelidae > Macrothele > Macrothele yani. The sequence goes on from CM077028.1 coordinate 55,348,759, forward strand.
ATTCTGGAAGTTTGCTTCCATTGAAAGATTTTTATTTCAACGATAAGCTCTCAAAAGAGCTGAAAACTCTAAAAGACAAAGATGCTCAACTGTTCCTTCATAGCACCCAGAAACACTATGTTGCAAGTGCTAAATATTTAGCTAACCGACTGAATTTAGATAAGGAAGGTAATGCTCTGAAAGATGCAAGATGCTTAAAGATTAATAATTTTAAATTGCCTTCCAGTGAGTCTCGGATTATCTCTCTATGGAAATCCTTAACCTTTGGATGTGGATATTTCTCAACTTGTAGATGAGTGGAAAATCCTCAAGTTTGAGGAGAACTTACCAGAAGTTTCTTTTGAAGAATATTCACATCATTTTTTTTCACTGGAAAGCACCCTTAAAGTGCCAAAATACCCAACAGTAAGTAGCTAAAGTGGTTAAAGCTGTCTTGGCATTATCACATGGTAGGGCTTCAATTGAAAGAGGGTTTTTGACATCAGGTCTGGTGCTAACAAGTGATAAAGCAGCAATGAATGAATGCAGAATCAATGCTAGGCTAAACATTTTGTCTGGAATGAAGAGATACTCAAATAAGTTTCTTTGGTACCCATTACTAGTGAACTTTTGGTCCTGGCCAGAAATGCCTACCATAGTTATAAGACTTTCTTAGAACAAGACAAGATTATTAAAGAGAGACAAGAAGCAGAAAAGTTAGCACTAAAGTGGAGGGCTAAAGGAGCAGATGATTTGGAAAACCTATCCAAAGACCTTATAGAAAAGAATAAAGAGGAAGCAAAAAAGAAAAATGCTGCTGATAAATTGTTTGATGAAGCTACTAAGAGACTAGCTTTAGCAGTTAAACGGAAGAACTATGAAGAATTGGGCCTTGCACAAGGGATGTTTTATGGTGTTAAGGACGAATGAAAGTGAAGCCTCTCAACAAGTAGTTTCAATTGCAAAAGTAATTGAAAAGAAATCTTCAAAAATACCGTCATACTTCAATAAACAACCTAAACATTAAGACACAAAAGATTAAAACCAAAGCAAACTGTTATGTTTGGATTTGCAGGATATGTTAATGTATACAGTGTACTTAATATCTGTGCAGCATTTAATCTGTTTTAATGTTTATCTATGTTATCACCGCTAATGTCCTTTATAGCTTTCTATAACTGAATTGTTTTTGTTTTGTTTTTACACAGATATTGGGGTGCTCTTGTTTGATTTACACTTTGTAAAAATGTTCACCTTATTAGTAAATTTTAAACATTGCCGTAAGTTTTATTGTTACTTATTGTGCAATATCTAAAATTGTTATATTTTTGCCTACTTTCATTAAGTTAGGCAATTTATACTAATCTGTAATCTAATACCAGTATTTGGTAAACAATATTCTTATTATTTGTTACCAAACAAATGTTTACTGAAATAAAAATGTAAGCCATTCCCCATCCAGGAGTTTATCTGAAATGGTTTATACTATAGGGCCAACTCATTTAGTTCATAATAACAAAAAAAAAAATGAAAATTAACAGAAATCCAACAAATTATACTTTTTGGTGTGAGATCTTATGAAAATACAGACTTAATCGTAAGCCGTACGCATCAATTTTTTTGGCACCCCATCTTTACCTCTATTAATGTAGTTTTGCAAAAAGAAGAACCTGCCATTTATTGGTGCAGTATTTTAAACCTTTAACTTTTCTAGATGGAGCAGCATCAATTGCAGGTGTTGATTTTACAAAAAGATGATTGATTCTGTAATTGTGGCGAGAAGAAGAGCTTACGTAAAAGCAAGTACTTTTACAGGTGTAAATTTGCAGAGATTTTATTCTGGTGTCAGGAATTTTTACAAAGTGGCCTGTGAGTGAATACATATTAAAGTTTCCACTAAAAACAGGGTGCGCACGCGTGCTTGAAAACCTGGAAAGTCCTGGAAAATCATGATTACGTTTTCAAGGCCTGGAATATCCTGGAAAAACGGTATTTTTTTAATGCTGTCTTGAAAAGCCTTGAAATTTGAAATTATTGCTTTAAAAAAATGCCCTTTTAGGAAATCGTGTTACTGACTGTTACTGACCCTTAATTTTTTTAAGTTCCTCTCCTCTGTTCTCAAAGAAACCGCCGGCTACAGTGGTGTTTCGGATGTGCCCAAATCCTGATTTTGCTGGGGGGGGGGGGAAGCACTACTTCCAGTGCAATAAAATTGGATGATTACTAGCAGGTCTGTTAGGGAAGGGGAGCTTGATGCATTCTCTAGCCCTGAGCTTGATGTCCGTCCGACAACTACTGAGAACAACAGAAGGGGAAAGAAGAGACATTTAGCATTTGCAAGGGGGTCGCGTGTTTACCAAGTCAGCTGGCATCCACCAGTGAAGAGTATGCCTGAACAACACATTCATCTGCTCCTTGTTTATTGCATTAAGACGCTTGCTTCCGGCCCACCCCTCAAGAGACTTCGGCTACTTATGATAAAAAATAAGAAAACTATCTTTGCGAATTTTTCACAAAAGTGGCTGAAATTTTTACATTTACTATAATTGGATTACAGAAGCTCACTCCCAAAATTCCATTTGAATCGGTTTAAAACTTAAAAAGTTAGCATTGGAAATTTTTATTATGTGTGCCTCTTTAGACAGTGAGCCTTGAGCAGAAAGTGTGTTACCATAGCAACGGTTGATTGACAGCTGGGAGCGCTGATCCGAAGCCCTTGGTTGGGAAGAAAGCAAACACCTGTTTATCACTTCCACGGCTCAAAAGGACTAAGAGATATTTTCAGAAATCCATTTTCCGGAATTTTGAAAATAACACAGTAAAATTTTTACAGTGGTTAAAATACATCACAATAAAGTTCTAGTGCAAATTTCGCCGAATTCCGTTTGAAACTTTAGCAGATGCAAAAAAAAAAAAAAAAAAAAAAATCTTCCGTTGCAAAATCGGATTCAAAAAAAGAAACGGCAATTATAAATTACGGGAAAAGCAAGCAAATTATTTTTTTTTAGATGCCATGGTTTATTTAAACAGAGTGATCCTTAAATTTTGTTTCTGTGATGATATGGACTTTATTTTAATTACAAACATACATTTTTATTCAGATGTCTGAGTTACTGTTTTAATAAAAAAATCTATAATTCAAAAGTTTTCAATGGATTTAGGCGAAATTCAGCAGATAAACGTATATTAGTAAATTGCAACGTTATGACGTAAATTTGGTCATTTTGTCGAAAATTGGGCAGCATTTTTTTTTTTTTACGTTTTCTCCTATAGTTAGGGTGAAGGAGGAAGACACTTCAGTGAGCTGCAGGTGGTGATTTATGGCGATGTGCCAAATGAAAAGAAGCCGTTCCATCAGGACATTCCAGAGGTTGAGTGTGCGTGGACGCGTGCTCCTGCTGTTTGAACTTAATCGGAATGTTTTCGGGAGGGGGAGAAATATCCGTTTCAGCTTTACAGCTTTCAGGCTCCTTTTTTTTTCTTGGTAATAAATATAAACCATAGTTGCTGCATTCACCATTGATCCATATTCGCATTTCTTGAATATAAACAGCAGACAATCGGAAACATGGTGTTGGGTGGGTCTTGATGTTCTTCATTTGTATCTGCTGAATTTTGTTCTGTGGGAATACGGAATGAGTTATACTGTGAATACATACAAAACTACATATTTTTGAGCTGAAAAAATATGTTTACTTGTACACAGTAGCTAACGTGTGAACTCAGACGAAGACAATCAGACATATGGACGTCTGATTCCATAAAAACATCAACCCATTTTATTATACACGACAGGTAAAAAAGAAAAAACATTACATGTTTTTAAACATTATAAAGGAAAGCGGATTTTTGAAAGACCATGACTTGATGATATTAATTTCTGAAAGTTTTTTTTTTTCGATTTTAATTTCTGAAATCTTTTTTTTTTTTTTTTTTTTTTTTCAATTACAATACACTGTAACATGATACCTGTGTGTTGTATCCCTTAGTTGTATGGCAGATTTTCAGTTGGCCGATATCCGCGGTCGTAAGTGGTAGTTACATTGCTATTGTTGATGATGACAAGATAAATACTGGAGTAATGTAGAATGTTGCATAAAGTAAAAAAATCGCCCCCCTCCTCCCCCTTCGAACTTTTATGCGGTTATCATAGCTGATCAACCATTTCATTCCATGAACATCAGCACATTTCAATCATTTGACCATTGGGGGTCTGACGGAATTCCAGCAGTGCTTAAGCGCCTAGCGCAACGAGAACATGCTTATTATGGACAGTTCTATTCCCTTCCCCCTATCATCCCTAATAATTGAGAGCGCATACTGTAGTTTCAAATATTCTGTGTATGAGCTAGTTTTCACGCTGTTCGTTATGTTTTTATTTTAGAAATTACTAACCCTTTCGAACTGTAGGTTGCAGAAACGTTTATGCTTTGGCTTTTTCCATTTGTCCGTACGATAATTCACGTAAAGGGGTTGGATTTTTGGCGAAATTTTAGTATGCTGTTAGGTACAACCTAGGAACCTACCCTGTTGAAAATGGTCGAAATTAAATTCAAAGGCATAGATATAAGAGCAGTATTCATTCTCCAAGCTTGAAGCCCTACGTCCACTCTCCAGCTGGGTAAGTATGAAAGATTTGAGACTTGGAGGAGGAGACCCAGTACAAAGTTTTGCTTCCCTCAGGCACTAAGTGTTTGTTAACATTTCCTTTCCTCTGGTTTGGAGCCCAGCTGTAAGAGGTGATGCTTTGTAACAGTCTTTTAGCACAACACTCTGTCTACTGATTGGCATACAGGTCATAAAACAGTAACTTCACTAAGTGTTGTTTCCTTGTTTTGAATGAAGACTAAATCAATGCCAAAGCATTTGCAACCCAGGCTGCCTAAAGGACAAAGCTGGGGGAGCAGGAAAGAACATAGCAGTAAGACCCCTTTTTCTTTAATTACTTAAAATCTGGCCTATAGTAATTGGTCACATGTGTAGCCCCTTACGCAGGGGAAATTTTTAGTTGTGTGGTTCCTGATCTTAGATATTTTTTTGGTTTTCATTTACTGTTTCAGTTGATTTACCCATTTTTTCACCCCCCCCCCTTTAAATATGGGTAAGTGTACTTTTAGTGATCTTTGGCTAATAAATCCTAAATATGCTGGATGGATTAAAAAAGATGAAAGCAATTGCCATGTTGCAAAATGCATTTTTATCCATTAAAATAATAGATGTTTCGAATATGGGGGAATCCGCTTTAAGAAGCCACATGAAAGGGAAAAAACATAGTATGTTGACAGAAAGCTGTAAAAATGTTCCACTAACTGTTGATAAATTGCTATGTGTATCAAGTGATAAACAAGTACAGCCTATTGCATCCACATCTAATCCTCTGCATATTCCTCTTGAAAAAAATGCAACCATTAAAGCAGAAGCATTGTGGTGTTTAAAAGTGGTTAAATCCCATTACTCTTACAGGTCTTGTGCAGGTAATGATGTTTTATTCCGCCTAATATTTTCTGACAGCAGAATTGCTGGAAACTTCAGCTGTGGCAAAAAAAAAAATGTTCCTACATTTGTTGCTTTGGTTTGGCACCTCACTTTAAATCAGTGTTGGTTCAGGAAGTCAAAACTGAAAATGAAAATTTTGTGATTTTGTTTGACGAAAGTTTAAACAAGTTTAGTCAGTCAAAACAAATGGATATACAGGTTCGTTTATGGGAAAAAGGAACAGTTTCAACCAGATATTTGTCATCAGTTTTTTTGGGTCATGCTAGTGCAGACATAATGATGGAAAATTTTCTTGAATGCATGGCGTGCCTCCCACTGTGTAACATTGTGCAGTTATCAATGGATGGACCCAATGTTAATTGGAAGTTTTTGATATGCTGCAATCAACACTTAGTGCTGACTCAAATGTCCAACTCCTAAACACAGGGAGCTGTGGACTTCACATTGTAAACAATGCCTTTCGACATGGAGCCTCAGCAACAGGGTGGGAAATTCAAAAGTTGCTTTCATCATTATTTAGGCTTTTAAAGATTCACCTGCAAGGAGGGAAGATTTTTCTAAAATAATTTTAGCCAGTAAGATGCCATTAAAATTCTGCCCACACAGGTGGCTAGAAAATACTCCTGCCTGCAAGCGAGCATTAGAAATTTGGGCAGACATTGAAAATTATGTTAACCAAGTTGAAAAGAAGTGCATCAGAATCCCCACACTGTATCATTTGATGCTATCAAAACTTTCACTAAAGATCCTTTTGTTTTGGCTAAACTGCATTTCTTCAATTCAGTTTCAAAACAGCTGGTACCATTTCTCAAGGCATATCAGTCAGATAAGCCAATGATGCCTTTTATGGCCACAGATCTTGAAAAGATGCTAAGAAATATGATGAATCGCTTTGTTAAAAGAACCGTAATGGCAGAAGCTAACTCTGCCTTAAAGCTATTACAAGTAGTTATTAACTATATGTCAACAAAATAGTTTCCATATCATCTACTGTTTCGCACGTTACTAGAAATTCGAGCACGGGAAAAAACGTCCATATAATAAGAAAATTTTTATTTCAACTTGTCACTAATATTCCTTTTTTTCTTTTTGATGTTCTTTATAATAGTTTAGAATTTTATTATGAAGATTACAAATTTATATGAAAAAATGTTTTAATATGTGCAGTCAAATGCATCATAAGTTGTCAAAGTCCTCCAATACGTAGAGACAATATGTATTAAAAGATTAATATTATTCCAGTTTTTTAAGTCATGATTTACAAAATTAATACAATAGAAAAGAACTTTCGAACCTTTTGATTATGATGCGTTGAATCAGTAATAAGCCATCTTGTTATCGAAGAAGGCATGATTTTCCTTTCCTGTGGTATCAGCTTCCAAGTTGAACTTCGATCTTATAATTTCTTATTATAGATGATGGTTGCATGTTTTATTTTCCATTGGCTCGATATCCCAAACTAGTTTCAATTCCTTCTTTTTGGAATCATCTTCAGTGGGTATTATGATCTTCTCATACATGTTGTGTTTCGGCCACTTACATCAATTCTACTGGCAGCGTCCGACTTTTCACGGCAGTTGTACTCTTGCGCATGCTATTTTTGGTATTAATGCACGTTCTTCGTAGTGTTTTGATATAACCGGATGACATGAATTCCGACTCCAAATTAATTGGTGTTGCCATTCATTTGTTGAAAATAATTAATAAGGTCTTTTATTATATTTTTTATCGTTAATTTCTTTTTCGATAAAATATTTCCAAGCGTACGGTAGATTCATTGGATCATTATTATTACAATTTATTTAGTGACAAGTTGAATATTAGTGACAAGTTGAAATAAAAATTTTCTTATTATATGGACGTTTTTTCCCGTGCTCGAATTTCTAGTAACATGCGAAACAGTAGATGATATGGAAACTATTTTGTTGACATATAGTTAATAATTTCTGAAACCACGTAATGTTTTCGACAAATGTTGAATTAATATAATTTATGGAAACTGGAGATTTAAAAGGCTCATAATGTTGATTTTATTGGAGAGAATCTGAAATTCATGGCTGAAATCATAATATATACGAACTAAACAAAATGAATATCACGAACTTTAAAAAGAATAGAATCCAGTTGAGCAAAGAAGTCGAACATTTAAACTTTTTGACAACTTGTAAAAACAATGGAATTACACCTAAATTTTTACAAATTAGAAATAAACCAATGAATTATAAAGATAAAACCATTTTACAAACTTGTGAAATTAAAAGATTAAGAGCCTCTATTAGAGAAAAACGAAAAGACATTGATAGATTGAGTAAGAAAAACTACAGATTATATAATCAATGCATGCAAGAGAAAGATAAAGAAGAAATAAAAATAGCATTAATTAAAATATTTGCTATTATAGAAAGACAACAATTTAAAGACAGAAGGAGACACTTTCATAAAATTGAAAACCTCATAAGAGAAAAGTATAATAACAAAGAAGGAAAAGAAAAACTACCAACATTAGAAGACAAACCACTGTTCATTAACAAATCTAATAATGAATTGACATATCTACAAGTTAAAGCACTCAATAGAGGAACGAGATATGCATATAAACAAGAAATTCCGAGCCGAGATAATAATCCCATATATAGAAGACGTCATCAAGAAACTACCAAATAAAAGACAAAACCCTACAAGATTTAAAATATTAAGAGCAATCAATAACAAAAGAAAAAAGAAGAACAAATACCAGCTATAAAATATGAGAGACAAGAGCTAATGAACCTCAAGAACAACCCAGCAATTAAATGCGTAAGCGCTGATAAACCAAACAAATTATTATATTAGACAAAGATGATTATGATATAAAAATGAAAACGGCTATAGAAAAATTGGATATCGAAGAAACTACACTTGACCCAACAGATACAATTCTAAGAAAAAATGGCTTATATAAAAAACCATGGACATTTACCTGATAATATTAAAAACAAAGCCATTCCGCCCGTTGGAGCGTCTATTCCAAGCATATTCAGCAAAATCAAAACGCATAAAAAGAAGAACCATTAAGACCAATAGTAAATAAAACAACGTCTCCAACAATTCTCCTTGAAAAAGAACTATTTAAACATTTAAAACAGTATTACTTTCAACATATTTATACAATTAACAACTCCATTGAAGTGATTAAAAAAGTTAAAGAACTAAAAACAACCGATTTTCTGATGATCAGTCTAGATATTGTTTCCCTATATCCAAATACACCTGTTTATGAAGCAATTCAATTGTTAAATCAGAAGTTAAAAGATGAAAAAATACCTGAAGCACAAAGAATTAATATTATCCAGGCATTGAAACTAGTAGCTGATAATAACTACTTCACATATAATAAAAAAATATACCGACAAAAACAAGGTGCACCAATGGGATCACCAATTTCGGGACTTCTTGCTGAAATAATATTACAAGACATAGAAAATAAACTTTTGGATTCATTCAATCAAAAACAACTAATACTATACGTAAGATACGTTGACGATATCCTTATCTTCTGGAAGCAATCTGAAAAAGAACTTGAAACATTTGTAAACAAATACAATAGTTTTTATCCTACAATACAAGTTACTATGGAAAAAGAAGTTAAGAGACAACTAAACTATTTAGACATTTCTTTATTCAGGCGAAATAATATGATTGAATACGAAGTATATCGAAAACCAACTTATACTCCAACGATAATTCCGATTGATTCAAATCATCCTTGGAAATATAAAAGAGCAGCACTTCAATTTTACATAAGAAGAGCATTAACCCATTCCTGTAATAAACACAAAGAAAAGATTGAGATTAACTGGATAAAAAGAACTGCTATGAAATTTGGATACAAGAAAAAGATCATAGATGATATACTTGAAAATATAAAGAAATCTTTAAATGAAAATAAAAATAAACAAAAAAATGAAATAAAATTTGCTGGTAAAATTCCCTACATTCCTCCAATAACAGATATCTTAAAGAAGGAATGCATTAAAGAAAAAATGATATTGGCAGAAACCGTCATACATAACGAAACTATATTAACTAATGGAAATGAAAGAAGATCAATGCTTGATAAAGCCGGAGTATATTCTATACCAACAAAATATTATACAGAAATAGAAAGAAATGAAAGAAATAAAGTATACATAGGAAGTACAAAAGAAGATTTAAGACCAGATTAAAAGAACATATATTGAACTGGAATAAAAAAAGAAAACAAAACATCATTAATAAATCATTGTATTGAAAATGAAGCTTATCCTGTTTGGTATGATGCAAAATTAATAACCTCACATAAAACTAAAAATCAAATATTAACCTCAGAAGCGATAATGATTGAAAAAACTAAAGAAATAAATTGTAATAATAATGATCCAATGAATCTACCGTACGCTTGGAAATATTTTATCGAAAAAGAAATTAACGATAAAAAATATAATAAAAGACCTTATTAATTATTTTCAACAAATGAATGGCAACACCAATTAATTTGGAGTCGGAATTCATGTCATCCGGTTATATCAAAACACGACGAAGAACGTGCATTAATACCAAAAATAGCATGCGCAAGAGTACAACTGCCGTGAAAAGTCGGACGCTGCCAGTAGAATTGATGTAAGTGGCCGAAACACAACATGTATGAGAAGATCATAATACCCACTGAAGATGATTCCAAAGAAGGAATTGAAACTAGTTTGGGATATCGAGCCACGGAAAATAAAACATGCAACCATCATCTATAATAAGAAATTATAAGATCGAAGTTCAACTTGGAAGCTGATACCACAGGAAAGGAAAATCATGCCTTCTTCGATAACAAGATGGCTTATTACTGATTCAACGCATCATAATCAAAAGGTTCGAAAGTTCTTTTCTATTGTATTAATTTCGTAAATCATGACTTAAAAAACTGGAATAATATTAATCTTTTAATACATATTGTCTCTACGTATTGGAGGACTTTGACAACTTATGATGCATTTGACTGCACATATTAAAACATTTTTTCATATAAATTTGTAATCTTCATAATAAAATTCTAAACTATTATAAAGAACATCAAAAAGAAAAAAAAAGGAATATTAGTGACAAGTTGAAATAAAAATTTTCTTATTATATGGACGTTTTTTCCCGTGCTCGAATTTCTAGTAACGTGCGAAACAGTAGATGATATGGAAACTATTTTGTTGACATATAGTTAATAATTTCTGAAACCACGTAATGTTTTCGACAAATGTTGAATTAATATAATTTATGGAAACTGGAGATTTAAAAGGCTCATAATGTTGATTTTATTGGAGAGAATCTGAAATTCGCGGCTGAAATCATAATATATACGAACTAAACAAAATGAATATCACGAACTTTAAAAAGAATAGAATCCAGTTGAGCAAAGAAGTCGAACATTTAAACTTTTTGACAACTTGTAAAAACAATGGAATTATACCTAAATTTTTACAAATTAGAAATAAACCAATGAATTATAAAGATAAAACCATTTTACAAACTTGTGAAATTAAAAGATTAAGAGCCTCTATTAGAGAAAAACGAAAAGACATTGATAGATTGAGTAAGAAAAACTACAGATTATATAATCAATGCATGCAAGAGAAAGATAAAGAAGAAATAAAAATAGCATTAATTAAAATATTTGCTATTATAGAAAGACAACAATTTAAAGACAGAAGGAGACACTTTCATAAAATTGAAAACCTCATAAGAGAAAAGTATAATAACAAAGAAGGAAAAGAAAAACTACCAACATTAGAAGACAAACCACTGTTCATTAACAAATCTAATAATGAATTGACATATCTACAAGTTAAAGCACTCAATAGAGGAACGAGATATGCATATAAACAAGAAATTCCGAAAGCCGAGATAATAATCCCATATATAGAAGACGTCATCAAGAAACTACCAAATAAAAGACAAAACCCTACAAGATTTAAAATATTAAGAGCAATCAATAACAAAGAAAAGAAGAACAAATACCAGCTATAAAATATGAGAGACAAGAGCTAATGAACCTCAAGAACAACCCAGCAATTAAATGCGTAAGCGCTGATAAAGCCAAACAAATTATTATATTAGACAAAGATGATTATGATATAAAAATGAAAACGGCTATAGAAAAATTGGATATCGAAGAAACTACACTTGACCCAACAGATACAATTCTAAGAAAAATGGCTTATATAAAAAACCATGGACATTTACCTGATAATATTAAAAACAAAGCCATTCCGCCCGTTGGAGCGTCTATTCCAAGCATATTCAGCAAAATCAAAACGCATAAAAAAGAAGAACCATTAAGACCAATAGTAAATAAAACAACGTCTCCAACAATTCTCCTTGAAAAAGAACTATTTAAACATTTAAAACAGTATTACTTTCAACATATTTATACAATTAACAACTCCATTGAAGTGATTAAAAAAGTTAAAGAACTAAAAACAACCGATTTTCTGATGATCAGTCTAGATATTGTTTCCCTATATCCAAATACACCTGTTTATGAAGCAATTCAATTGTTAAATCAGAAGTTAAGAGATGAAAAAATACCTGAAGCACAAAGAATTAGTATTATCCAGGCATTGAAACTAGTAGCTGATAATAACTACTTCACATATAATAAAAAAATATACCGACAAAAACAAGGTGCACCAATGGGATCACCAATTTCGGGACTTCTTGCTGAAATAATATTACAAGACATAGAAAATAAACTTTTGGATTCATTCAATCAAAAACAACTAATACTATACGTAAGATACGTTGACGATATCCTTATCTTCTGGAAGCAATCTGAAAAAGAACTTGAAACATTTGTAAACAAATACAATAGTTTTTATCCTACAATACAAGTTACTATGGAAAAAGAAGTTAAGAGACAACTAAACTATTTAGACATTTCTTTATTCAGGCGAAATAATATGATTGAATACGAAGTATATCGAAAACCAACTTATACTCCAACGATAATTCCGATTGATTCAAATCATCCTTGGAAATATAAAAGAGCAGCACTTCAATTTTACATAAGAAGAGCATTAACCCATTCCTGTAATAAACACAAAGAAAAGATTGAGATTAACTGGATAAAAAGAACTGCTATGAAATTTGGATACAAAGAAAAAGATCATAGATGATATACTTGAAAATATAAAGAAATCTTTAAATGAAAATAAAAATAAACAAAAAAATGAAATAAAATTTGCTGGTAAAATTCCCTACATTCCTCCAATAACAGATATCTTAAAGAAGGAATGCATTAAAGAAAAAATGATATTGGCAGAAACCGTCATACATAACGAAACTATATTAACTAATGGAAATGAAAGAAGATCAATGCTTGATAAAGCCGGAGTATATTCTATACCAACAAAATATTATACAGAAATAGAAAGAAATGAAAGAAATAAAGTATACATAGGAAGTACAAAAGAAGATTTAAGACCAGATTAAAAGAACATATATCGAACTGGAATAAAAAAAGAAAACAAAGCATCATTAATAAATCATTGTATTGAAAATGAAGCTTATCCTGTTTGGTATGATGCAAAATTAATAACCTCACATAAAACTAAAAATCAAATATTAACCTCAGAAGCGATAATGATTGAAAAAACTAAAGAAATAAATTGTAATAATAATGATCCAATGAATCTACCGTACGCTTGGAAATATTTTATCGAAAAAGAAATTAACGATAAAAAATATAATAAAAGACCTTATTAATTATTTTCAACAAATGAATGGCAACACCAATTAATTTGGAGTCGGAATTCATGTCATCCGGTTATATCAAAACACGACGAAGAACGTGCATTAATACCAAAAATAGCATGCGCAAGAGTACAACTGCCGTATTGAAAAGTCGGACGCTGCCAGTAGAATTGATGTAAGTGGCCGAAACACAACATGTATGAGAAGATCATAATACCCACTGAAGATGATTCCAAAAGAAGGAATTGAAACTAGTTTGGGATATCGAGCCACGGAAAATAAAACATGCAACCATCATCTATAATAAGAAATTATAAGATCGAAGTTCAACTTGGAAGCTGATACCACAGGAAAGGAAAATCATGCCTTCTTCGATAACAAGATGGCTTATTACTGATTCAACGCATCATAATCAAAAGGTTCGAAAGTTCTTTTCTATTGTATTAATTTCGTAAATCATGACTTAAAAAACTGGAATAATATTAATCTTTTAATACATATTGTCTCTACGTATTGGAGGACTTTGACAACTTATGATGCATTTGACTGCACATATTAAAACATTTTTTCATATAAATTTGTAATCGTCATAACAAAATTCTAAACTATTATAAAGAACATCAAAAAGAAAAAAAGGAATATTAGTGACAAGTTGAAATAAAAATTTTCTTATTATATGGACGTTTTTTTCCCGTGCTCGAATTTCTAGTAACGTGCGAAACAGTAGATGATATGGAAACTATTTTGTTGACATATAGTTAATAATTTCTGAAACCACGTAATGTTTTCGACAAATGTTGAATTAATATAATGTTACAAGTAGACCTTACAGATGCATCTCAGTGTTGTCATTATAAAGAAATTGATGTTGGGTTTCAAACAGAGAAGGTATTGAAAGAATTAAGTGCTAAGAACATTAGTGAACGCAAACTTATGGAGTTTAGAATGGAATGCCGAATATTTTTGCAAAAGCTAGTTGTGAAGCTATTGGGGAAAAAAATCCACTTAAGTACTCCCTTGTTCGCCACATGAAGTGTTTAGATCCTCGGTTGATGTCAAAAAATAGTGAGACTTGTATTAAGAATCTAACATCCATTCTCACACTTCTTGTTGATGCTCATAGAATACAACCAGAATTATGTGATGGTGTAATATGGCAGTTTAAGGAATTTGTGACCAGTGTTGCAGCAGTAAATTCTTCATTCATAAACTTTGATCCAGAAGATAAACAACAAAGAGTAGACACATTATTGTATGAATACATGTCTTCTACTAAAGCTTTTAGTGAACTGTGGAAAGTTGTGAAACTTCTTTTACTGTTGTCACATGGGCAAGCTTCTGTTGAGAGGGGTTTTTCAGTCAATAAGGAGCTCATTGTAGAAAACATGAGAGAGAGTCAATTGTAGCACAGAGAATTATTTATGATCATATATCCTATGTAGGTGGTATTGATAAGATAAATATCTCAAAATCCCTTCTGTTATCAGTTGGAGCTGCAAGGCAAAAATACATACATTATTTGGATGATAAGTCCAAAGAAAAGGAAAAAGCAGCCATATGTGGAAAAAGGAAAACTATTTTAGATGAAATTGATAGCATAGAAAAGAAAAGGAAACTCATTGAAGGAGAAGTCAAAGAATTACTTAACTCTGCTGATGATTTAGCTTTAAAAGCTGAAACTACAAATAACATTACATACATTGTAAAATCTAATAGCTTTAGAAAAACTGCTCATGAGAAAGAGCAGTACTTAAAAAAATGGATATGGAACTTGAAACCAAAGTCAGCAATCTTAAATCTGTATAACCATCCATTGATACTCCATATTTGTGGTATCTTCCAAGCATATAAGAAATTAATACTAAAACATAAAATTTTTATATTTGTACAATTTACAATAGAAATGAACTTTTTTTTTTCTTTGAAGCATGTTGAACTTCAAACCAGTTTTGATCTTATATCTTCATAATTATTTAGTGTTTTTCATATGAAGTTCATGTAAATAGACTAATGAACTCTTCTGTTCCAAAAACTTATAACTTTCTGCAACTAACTTCCACAATTGGGCTTCTTATTGGACTAAAACTTTGGTAAGTAATATAAAACCTTATATATACTTGTACAGTAAATACTCATGGGCTCCTAAAACATATTTTTGCTGTACATTTTACTATGAATTTGTGGCCAAAACAATTCAATCAATTGTCCTTAATGCATTGATCAGATTTTGGTTTATATAACTGACAAACTTCAATTTTTTAAAAAAAAGCTTTTAAAAACTTAATTCATATAATTGTCTTGTGTTTTGGGAGTTGAACCAAAAGTGGTTATTCTGATTCTGGTTATGATTGAAGCTTAACTGGAGGTAGAGATTCCTTATGCTCATCATTTTTTTCATTTATGTAATATACCATCGGGATTAGAGGAAATGCTATCCCACACTCATCAACCAGCTTGGCCAGCGTGGTGAGTTATGGCCAAACCCCTCCAAAATGACTCCACAACTTAAATCTTGGCCCTCAGTCTCCGGCAGCTGGAATGTACCTGGCCAAGGCAGCGGCCAGTGCGACATGAAGGCAGAGGGTGCTAAGAATCCCCGGAGGACCGGACTAGGCTGCCATCTGATGCTGACTTTGGCAACGTACAATGGACGCTCCCTATCTTCTGATTCAAGGCTTCTTGAATTGGAAGAGGAACTAAAAAGGATCAAGTGGGACATCGTGGGGCTAAGTGAGGTAAGGAGAAAAGGAGAAGATCTCATCGAACTGAAAAGTGGACATCTCTTCTACTATCGTGGGACAGATACTGGCAGAACTAGTGGTGTTGGATTTATAATAAACAAGAAACTGAAGGATAAAGTTGTAGAAGTTGAAAGTTCCTCTGACAGAGCTGCACGACTCCTTATCCAACTCTCGAGAAGATACCAGACTCAGATTATTCAAACTTATGCACCCACCACAAGTCATGCTGAAGAAGAAATTGAAGAATTTTATGAGGAAATTCGTGATCTAAATAATAAAGGTAAGCAGCACTTGAAGATAATTATGGGAGATTTCAATGCAAAAATAGGGCAACGGCAACAGAATGAAACTTCAGTAGGTAAATTCGGTCACGGCAACAGAACTCGTAGAGTTTGCAGAGGCAGAAGGGTTTTTCATCTTGAACTCCTTTTTCAAGAAAAAGCCACACAGGAAATGGACATGGAGACATCCAAATGGGACGACAAGTGAAATTGATTTTATTATGTGTAACAAAAAAATTCGTCATAGAAGACTGCAGTGTGCTAAACAAGTTCAACACAGGCAGTGGCCATAGATTGGTGAGATGTAAGATGCACCTCAACACTAAACTCGAGAACGTAGCAAGCTCATAAGACAAACAAAATGTATTGACATAACCAACCTTAAAAAACACCATAATACCTTCAAATTGGAACTGAAGAACAGATTCTCTGCTTTAGAAGGCCTTACATCGGAAGAAGTGGATATTTCTGAAGTTAACAGAAAAGTAACCAAAGCTCTTATGGAAACAGCAACAAAATTAGCTGGGTCTAAGAACAAATTGCATGTGAACAAATTATCAGGAAAAACCAAAATGTTGATGCAAAAAGAAGAGTGATGAGGACAACTAAAGAGGATGTGACTTCCAAAGTGGAATATATAGAGCTATGCAAGACAGTACGAAAAAGTATCACTGAAGACGTAAGGAAATTCAACTGTGAACTGGTAAGGAAAGCAATTGAAAACAACCAAAGCCTAAAGATAGCAAAGGGACATCTCAGTAAGGGGAAAAAACAGATTATGGCACTGAGAAAGAAGATGGTTCTGTAACAAGAAATAGAGGCGAAATTATGACAAGAGTGAAAGATTTCTACTCCAAATTATATGAAAGGGATGATACATGTACTCCAGACATCATGAAAGGTACCAGTACCAGAGTTCTTCCAGTCCTTCCAGCAGAAGTTGCACATGCAATCAAGAACATGAAGCGGGGAAAAGCTCCAGGAGAAGATGGAATTACTGTAGACATCATACAAGAAGCAAGTGGAGAAATCGAAACAGTACTCGCCCAAATTTTCACTCGATGTCTTAATGAAGGGAAAATTCCTGTGGATTGGAACAACGCTACAATGATCTTGCTACATAAAAAGGTGACATTGAGGATCTCGGGAACTACAGACCTATCAGCCTCCTATCAGTGGTTTATAAAATCTTCACTAAAGTTCTTTCACACCGCTTGAAGGTGACACTGGACATGGCTCAACCGAGAGAACAAGCTGGATTCAGGAGTGGCTACAGCACAATAGATCATATCCACGTATTGAGAGAACTAATTGAAAGAGCGAGGGAATAAGAACTTCCATTGTGCATGGCTTTTATCGATTATGAAAAAGCCTTTGATTCGGTGAAACCATCAGCAGTTGCAATGGCTCTGAAATCCTGCGGTATTGAAGATGCATACATTAATATTATTAATAACATCTATGAAAATGCAAGTGCAAAGATTTGGCTGTTTGAAAATACAACACACATAAAAATTGGAAAAGAGTGAGACAAGGTGACACCATATCTCCGAAGCTCTTTAATGCCACATTGGAAAATGTCTTTCAATCACTGAACTGGGAAAACAAAGGGATAAAGATTAATGGAGATTATCTAACCCACCTTCGTTTTGCTGATGACATAGTCATTTTGCAACTACCCCATCAGAGCTACAGAGTATGATCCAGGAACTTGCTGACAAGAGTAAAGAAGTGGGATTAAAAATGAACTTTCAGAAGACAAAAGTGATGTACAATGCTTTTACAAGAAATGAAGATTTATCAATTGATGGAGAAAAGCTGGAGATAACAGACACGTACGTTTATCTTGGACAGCAGATATCAAGTGAGGGTCACATTGGTGAAGAAATTAATCGGCGTACAAAACTTGCCTGGAGAGCTTTTGGAAGAAACAGCATAATTTTCAAGAGCAATATGCCATTATGTCTTAAAAGAAAAGTGTTTGATCAATGCATCCTTCCAGTGCTTACGTATGGTGCAGAGACGTGGACCTTAGCTAAAAGAGACATACAAAGGCTGCAGACAACTCAAAGAAGCATGGAGAGGTGCATGCTTGGTGTAACCAGGAGAGATAAGAAGAGGAACACGTGGATCCGAAAAATGACAAGAGTGGAAGACATCATGATCAGAGTTAAATCCCTGAAATGGCAATGGGCTGGACATACTGCCAGAAGGACAGACCATCGATGGACAGCCGAAATTTTAGATTGGATTCCAAGGGACAGGAAAAGACCCAGAAGAAGACCACATGGGAGATGGGTGGATGAAATTCGAAAGTATGCGGGAGTGACATGGAGGAGACTGGCACAAGACAGACCGTTGTGGAGGAAACTTGGGGAGACCTTCGTCCAGCAGTGGATTGATAATGGTTGACAATGATGATGATGATGACTTAAGAATATCCTAATTTATACCAATAAAAAACTGAAATTGTTTTATGTTTAAGGTTTTTATAAATAGTTTAGCTAGTTCCACATTTTGGGGTAGCACTTCATAAATTTAGTTTAGCAGTGATTTTGATTTAAAAAAATAAAAGTAAATTGAGGCAATCTTGTTTGATATGAAAAATAATTTTTGGAAAGTAATATGAGGCAAGTGTACTGGTAGACATAAAGGTGGTTAGATTCTTTTGGGTTGGGTGGTGGGCCAGGACTTTGACTTCTATGATGAAACTTATTTGAAATTTGTTGCCATGTTCCTAAAATTACACTTTCTGTTTTAAACTCTATTGGTTCACCTTTCTATGATCGTCCACTCCCGAATCATTTCTTGAGGTGCATAGTGATTCCGTGGCTTATGCTTTTTGATTTAACATAACTGTACTACAATTGGATGAAATTTTCCTTAAGTCTGGAACATATTCTGTCTAGTAATTAAGATTTTCATTGCCTTCAAAAGTCACATCCCAATATGCATCCACCAGTGGCAGTCATTGGGAATGTTAAAAAGAAAAAAAAATCATTCCCATGTATGGAAACACTTTTTATCAGAGCTAGAATCCACCTGTGGGCATAACAGGCACATGCCCCATTTCAAAAAAAAAGGGGGGTGAGTAAGTAGATAAGTGCTTTGCTTTGTCTCACGTTTCTTGTTTTCAGACATCACACTTTTTCACTTATGGATTTGCAACTCCACGTTTTGTCTTACATTGGCCCGAACTTTTCAGTGATCCACACAGCAGTACTTCAGAACTGCTGTTTGTGATGTACTCTGACAGGCAAGCACCCCATCTCTCCCTTATGGGTCCTCCATGTTTTACCACCGTGTTTTTTTTGGAGGAAATAAATCTCAGAGATTTTTTTACCAGTCCTCTGTTAGACGTCCGCCCTCCCCATTCTTAAATTCTGAATCTGCCCTCACTTTATTTTATAATAATTTCAGTTGTTATCAATAATAGTCTGATTACATGGAAGATAGTGCAGAATAGTGATGCAGCTAAAATGACTGATTGAATTAATCATTTTCTGATTGAGGGAAAGGATTTTCTGAATAGCCTTGTGGTAATTGCATCATGATTCAATTTAGCATTATTGGGTAATTCGCCAATTAAAAACATTAAAAAGAAATGTAATGGGTAAAAAAGCACACTCATCCATTTGCATCTTTCATCATTTTTATTACTTAAAACTGAAATTGCTTTTAAAAACTAATTTGAGCATGATACTGTAAAGCGTAGTAATCATCCTGGAATTTTTGTATATGGCCTGGAAAAGGCCTGGAAAGTCCTTGAATTTTTTCCCCCAAAAGAGTACGAACCCTGTAAAAAGTAAACTGTTCAAGCATGCAGGGGTAGTAGATGTGTCACTGCAAAAGCAAGTTTCTGACACTTAGGTGGGTGTTCTTAATACTGAAGAAATCAGCTGGATGCAGTTGCATCTTGCCAATTTGTATATCTATTAATAAAATTGTGGACACTGACAGGAGGAAAGCGATATATCTTCTGATTACAGTTTTTCTTTTAGTGTGCACTATATTTGCATTTTTAAGAAAATTATAAGTTATGGCATTATATTGTGTCACACCAACACTGTGTCTCGGCTTACGATTACTGATAGACAGCTCAAAAAGTTGGAACCTCTGTATATAGCATTTATGTAAATTTTATTATCATAACAATTCAACATTATAATAATACCTACTACACTGCTGGCCACCCAAAATGCAACACCAAGAAGAACACGAGATAGCAAAGCCAGATTTACTGGACACATAAAAACAGATACAAAGATGAAACAATTGAGCTTACAGGCCCGTGCGACTTGCGGAACACACAGACATCAATAGTTCGTGTGGCCCCCATGGCTGTCAATAACGGCCGCTACATGCCGCGGCATCGAACGAAAGAGCCTTTGGATGTGGGCTTGAGGTATGTCGGTTCAGGCTGCTTCCACACGTTGCCGCAGTTCATCAGGCGTATCCGCGGGTGGTGCTTGCCGGGTCACTCAGTTGATCAGTGAGCAGACTTGTTCGATGGGCGACATATCGGGAGAACAGGCGGGCCACGGCAGCAGTGACACCTGGTGAGCCATCAAGAATTGTTGCATGATGCGTGCCACGTGCAAGTGCGCATTGTCCTGTTGAAATGTGGCCGCGCTGGCAGGTCCTGCAGGTAAGGGAGGACTACAGGCTCCAAAACATCAGAGATGTAGCGGTGGCTGTTGAGTGTACCGGCCATGCGTACCAGAGGGGTGTGGGTGTCATATCCAATTGCGCCCCAAACCATAACGCCAACTGACGGACCGGTATGACAATGAATAATGCAGGTGTCATACAGTCTCTCGCCGCGGTGCCGCCACGCGCGGATTGGACCATCGTGGTGTTGCAGGCAGAAGCGGGATTCGTCGGAGAAGACTGTCGTGCCATCCCGTAGTCCAGGTGCGGCGTTCAACGGCCCACTGCCGCCGCGCTTGCCGGCGGTGTAACGTCAATGTTAATCGGACCAACGGGCGCTGTGCGACAAGTCCCCCGCTACTGCAGACGATGTCGAACGGTACGTGCTGACACGGATTGTTGCGTAACACACACTAATTCCTGCGCTAACATTCGTGATGTGGCAGTGCGAGCTGTCTATGCCCGCCGCACAACATTGCAGGTCCTCTCGTTCGGTGGTGTGCCGCAGGCGCGGCAATTGCTCACTTCGGTCCATCCGTCCCTCCTGCACCCGCCGAACCCATACTCGCCTTACTGCGGCTGGATGTCGTCCCACACGGGCGCCGATGTCTCGGTACGATAAACTGCTGCCGCGATAAGCCACTATTCGTCCTCTGTCAAACTCCGAAACGTGCTGAAATGACTGCCGTATTCTGCGACGAGGCATCAGGAAGCTTCCCACGCACAGGTCCGGCAGCACAACACACTTCCACTACTTACACCCCTCCTTATGTGTACCCTTCTTGTAGTGCTTCTCGGTGGTGTGCCAGGCGTGCATGATTTGCATATGCCCTGCAATGCTAATCGTTTGCATGTCCTCTCGCGGGCGACACATGCTGCGAATTTCAGGCCAATCAGATGCTTCCTTCTTGGTGTTGCATTTTGGGTGGCCAGCAGTGTATATAAAGAACTTTTTTATTGTGCCTATGTATTGTTTTATTCCATTTCATAATTTAATCAATTTTGTATTTGACATGCATTTCAGATGTTTTCTTAACTGACAAATAATTCGTAGGGGTTTTAATAACAATATTTTTTTCTGAGTTTCCCAATTGTTTTCTCTAATGTGCAGAAAATGTTGGTCCCTAAAAGTCCCCCCCCCTTTTTTTTTTTTTTTTTTTTTTTTTGGTCCATGGGTCTTTTTTTTAATGAAGTTAAAGTACTAAAAGCCCTGTAATTTGCATAAAGGTATTTCAGTTATAAGTTTTCATAAAATTCTGTTCAAGAAATTTTATTGTACTTTGTTAATAAGTTTATAATTACAAATTTTTATGAAATAGCAATTGATTTAGTACTGAACAAATTCATGGCTGAATATTGTTTCTGTTGTTTTCCCCTAACATAGACTAAGAGTTTTATATCCATTATCACCT
This sequence comes from Macrothele yani, assembly GCA_039090855.1. NCBI lineage: Eukaryota > Metazoa > Arthropoda > Arachnida > Araneae > Macrothelidae > Macrothele > Macrothele yani. The sequence goes on from CM077028.1 coordinate 55,371,070, forward strand.
GAGTTGTTCAGGAAAATGATTCACATAGAAAGTGCCCAGGTATGTGATCTTCATATTGGCAACTCATTTTTTTTTTTTTTTTTTTAGTGTTTTGCAAAATGGATATTTGTGTGGTGCCTTTATTATTATTTATTTACATTGAAGTAATTTGAACATATGGTAGCATTCATCTTTAATCATAAGCTATTAATGATTGAATTTTGTATTTTTAAGAAACTAGTACAAATATCGAACATATTGAGGGTGCAGCATTTCTAGCATATGAAGTAATGTGAAAATTAGTACTTTCAGTGTCAGTATGCCTATCTATCTGGGGCACCATATCTGTGCATTGATCATATCTGAAAAGTTGTTTTTTCCTTTGGGCAGTGTCAACTATGAGAAAGATTATCTATACCTTTTGTTCCTTTTCTAGTGTAGTCTTTTTGCTTGGGGTGAAAATACACTCTACTCTTTTCCACAAAATTTATAATCAGTGGCACACTGACAGGGGGTGTTCAACAGGCCTAGACTTCCACTACTTAAAATAATGATAACGCCTAATATTGAAGGTATGTGTTATGGAAGTTAGATGCCAACTCGATGGCACTGTGGTCTAAGCGATGGCATATGACCATTTGTCCAAGAAGGGTCCGGGTTCAAATCCCAGTGAGGCATGGATGTTGTCTTTGTCTTACAGCACTGGCTCTCGCCCTTCCCTGGAACCAGTGACTCTAAATTAGGGACGGGTGACTGCTTATAGCCCGTTGAGTTGCTCATGGTGATCATTAAATCTCCAATCAAAAAACGAAGAAGAGTTAGATAAAATAAGAAAACGGCCAGAGAGATTCGATTTTGTACTGTCAAAAATCCTCATTTTTTATTATTACACTTCTTTATGAACATGACAGCCTCCACTCAAAATGGTTCCCTAAATACTAATCGAGTTCAAATCACGGTGAGGCATGGATGTTGTGTTTGTCTTACGGCACTGGCTCTCTCCCTTCCCTGGAACCAGTGACCCTAAATTAGGGACGAGTGACTGCTTATAGCCCGTTGAGTTGCTCATGGTAGTCGTTAAACCTCCAATCAAAAAAAGAAGAAGAAGAATGAGATAAAATAAGAAAATGGCCAGCGAGATTCGATTTGGTACTGTCAAAAATCCTCATTTTTTATTATTACACTTCTTTATGAACATGACAACCTCCACTCAAAATGGTTCCCCAAATACTAATTGAAGCCCACAGACAGACATTCAGATGAACAAACAAAGTGCTTACGTGGGGTGAGGGTTATTTTAGGTCCCTAAAGGTTGTGCAGAAACATTCAAGTCTTCATCTCAAACTGCTCCCAAGAGATTCATAAGAAACATTGGAAAGGGGAACATGCATGTGAATGGGCAGTCACATAAATTCTCATAGAAATTCTTCTCGCAGGAGAGCTTTAGATCTGACTACCTACTTCTGTTGCAAATCCAAGAACATTTCCTCTTCCACACTTAAGTATAAGCAAGGTAGCATCGACCCCCAAACATGTAAGTAGATACATCAAACTTCCTCATATCCGTTGTAGCAATGAATCATGCCAGAAGCTCAGTATCTTTTTCATGAAGCTGAGAAGTCTGTTTTCATAAACGTTTCTTGGAAAAGGGCCATGTGTTTTAGTCGCTAACACTGCATGTGTAAACATTGCTCAGAAATGACAAGTCCAGTGTTGTGTGGCATCCAAAGACTCTGACTAATATCAAATCCCCAGTAATTATTCCACTGTACAGGACTATTCAAAATTATTATTAGGGTTTTCAAAAAATTGCCACATGTACTACACTGGAGATAGGAACATAAATTCCTGTAAATTGTGGAAGTAAACTCACCAAGTTTTATTCTGTACTTTACAAATGCTCAATATCAGCACCTATTGTCACTCTGCATACATCTACATGGAAGTCCATTTCTTTCCATACATGGTGTAGTGTCTCCGCGTTGAGGTTCATGTGGCGCTGGTCATACCCATCTTCAGTTTAGGGATAGTCGTGGGTAGAGGAGGGACAAAAACTTTATCTTCCACATAACCCCCACAGAAAAAAATAATCTGTTCCACTTTTTCGTTGGACAGGGAGGGATGCCTACTACTTTTTTCCTAACACAGGCACCCTGTCACCTTAAATTGAGCATACCGCCTGCTTAATGGAATTGTTGGAGGTCGGATCCTTCCCAAAATTCATGCCACTGAACAATGGAAGAAATGGGCTGACTGCCGATGAAATCATTCATGGGATTCTTTCACTGATCGTGAATTCTTTTTTTCGTCATCAGTTTGGGTCATTCTCGACAGTGATGCGAAACTGTTAGGGAATTGGGTTAGGGAAGGTTTGTTTTATGTCTGTGTATGGTATTTCGTCTTTCAAAACTTTGGAAAATGGAAGTTAAACAGAGTCCAGATTTTTCCCATAATCGTAATCTCTTTTTTTCATCGGTGTTTCGTCTGTTCAGTGTTGTTTAATATAATTTTACTGCATAAATGTTTGTATTTCAGCATTAAACTTTACACAACAATATCTCAAAACAAAAGTTACAGCGGCACGAAGATTTACCTGTAATCTTCAGGAATTAGATTAACTGCAGTTCATTGAAGAGAAGCTATTGCCAAAATGCCACAGGCGGCAGCACTGTATTGTGGAATGCTCTCTTGGAATCAGGAGCACGTAGCTGTTACATTTCCAGTTTTCTTGCTGTTGTGGTTCTGAACTTCGACAAGCGAATGTGAGGGGAATTCTGAACTATGATAAGCAAACGCGAGGGAGTGTAAGGTACTAGCTTCTCAGACTGGGTTTGCGATCTGATGAATGCTTGTAGTCCAGGAATCCAGTCTAGAATTTTGGTTGTCCATCAGTAGTCTATCCTTCTAGCAATATGTGTAGCCCATTTCCATTTCAGGGATTTCACTTTGATCGTGATATCTTATACATATATGTATATATATACTAGTTAAATACCCGTTCTTCGAACGTGAAAATAAACACTTTCGTTCGAAACTGTACGTTTAAAAACTAGCAAGTCAGATGTTTTTGGAAGCGTGAGCAAAATTGTGTTGCCATCGCTAAGATCTCAAGTGGGAAACTTTTTTTTTTTTAAATTTCAATTACTATGAAAATCTACCTGCATATTTATATTTATTGCAGTCACCTTACCACTTATATGATATCACCATTGCTTTGGTTAAAATGAATGTTGGTAATTTGATTTTGACTAAAAAAAAAATAAAAAAAAAACCACTTGTATATGACGTCACCATTGCTTCGGTGAAACGAATGTTGGTAATTTTATTTTGACTCAAAAAACCTTGACATTCGATATATCAAACGATAATATAAATGTTTAAATGCAAAGCGTATAATGATGTAGCGCTTTTTACTTGATATTTTTAAAAGGTTTTTTTTTGACATTCAATATGTCTACCGACAATAAATGTTTAAATGCAAATCATATTATGCTATAGCACTTTTTACGAGATTTTTAAGGTTTTTTGTTAAATAAATTCAGAACAAAAAAATGTATAACAAAATATATACTGAGCAGATCAGCTCAAGTCATTCAAAACTTAGGGTGGGGCTTTAGTTGCTCGGCAACAATGGCTCGATCATTGCAAAATGTCCTAGCCTTGTCAAAGCTGGGTTATTTAAAAAACTCTTTTCGACCCACTTAAGTGGATCATAGGAAAAAATCCTTTCTTAGTGCACCTCTATGTTGTAAAAGGAGCATTCCTGCCAAATATGAAAGTTCTATGTTCAGTAGTTTCTAAGATTCGGTTTGTGATTCAGTGAAGGTTTTCAGTTTTATATGTACAGATATATATATATAAAGAGATACATTATACATCTGTAACTCTCTGCAAGAGCCAGAAGAATTCCAAATGTAAGTAAAACCAAATATGCATTTTATAAGTCAAATGAAATGATAGATAAAAGATGAAATTTTGGCATAGAAACTGTACTTGCAACTTGATGATGCTTTTGGCTTTAAGTAATACTAATGAAAATTAAGTTTCTGCTGTCAAGCGTTACTTTTTTTCTGGTGTTTCCTTTGTGTTTGTGTGCAACTGATGAACATATTCCATAGTGCCCAAGGGGATGTTGCTTTCAATTTTTTGTATTTTATTCTTCGCTTAGTTTGACTTTAATGAAAAATATTTTGCTTTTACCTGTTTTGTCATTGTGTCAGTGATAAGGAAACCTGAAATCTTGTGGAACAACGATACCTCACCAAAGTATGCCCCTATGTTTAGATATAACTATAATTTTAATTGAACTTTTAGACTGTTTGTTACAGTTTATTTTAGTCTTCCATGAGAGTTCTTATTGGGCACAAATATAGTCTTGAAAATTTTTATTTTTATGAGTCCTGGAAAAGTCCTTGATTTTTTTCGCTGGAAAAAGAGTGGGAACTATGTTCAAGGAATTCCATGTTATCATTTGGGTCACTTTGGGATCGATGCACAACTGAACAGAAATTTGGGGGGATTTGTGATAGTTGAGGGTTCATTTTCCGATTGAGGACGGGAATTCCAGATTTTGGAACTTTCAAAAGCGGAAGTTAAACTGAGTGGATTTTTTTCCAGCAAATGGTCTTTTTTTTTTTTTTTTAATATTTATTTCTTGCGATGTTCTTTCTACCCAGGGTTATTGTTCAATATCCATTTATTCTGTAAATATTTGTATTTCAGCTTAAAAATAGAGGGGGGGGATTTCCAAAAATCGAAGTTTGATGGAGAGATTTCTCCCATAATTGTAATCCCCACCCCTGATGTTTCCACTATCCTGTGTTAATATTACATGTTACTTCCTCTGATAAATGTTTGTGTTTAAGCCTGAATAAGGTGCAGGAAAATTTCTGAAAACGGAAGTGACGAATTGGAAAATTTGTAAGAATTGATGCATGGTGTTCAAAAGTATTCATGTTCTGAGAGTTCACCATTTATTCAAAATAGTGATAGCTTTGATATTGTACATTCATGGTCTGAAAGTTCATTCAGCATGATGGATAAAAATATTGTAATCTGAGGGAATAGAAAAAAAAAAAAAAAAAGTAAGAGAAATGACAGTGAAGTATTGGGAAGGGGAAAATATCAGCAGAAAGAAAATTTAAGCTATGGATGCTGTGCAGCTGCAGAGTCAACAAATGAAAAATATAGCTGTGAAACTTGCTGAGAAAAAAGCAAGTCTTGCTTGCAAGATAAACATGAGCTGATGTTCTAGCAAGTACAACAAGAAAAAAAAACTGTTTGAAGCAGTCTTTTAAAAACATTTTATTTTTTTAATTCAGTAATTTTATATTATGAATATAGTATAGTGGTGTGCTCCAGTTTAATATTAACATAAATAAATTACAGTGAACAAATCCATCATGATCATGCTGCATTATATTCACACTTTCTCACCTGTTTAAGAAGTTCAGCTTTTCTTTTTTCTTCATCGGTCTCATGTATGTGGAATTAAAGGACACAAAAGCTTTCCCGTCACACACTATCTCGCAAACATATAAGCTACTAACGGCTGGCAACAATAATTTTGAATAGTCCTGTAGATGAAACCTTTATAGCAGTCACACTGGCCTCTGCAGCAGTTCTAAAGTGGACCTAACTGAAAAATAAATTAAAGAAAAATCCCAAAGTCTTAAAGTAACTACATCATTTGTAAAAATTATGTGTAGAGTAGTTGCTCAAATCTCGACCGCTGCTCGGGCATACTGTTAAGCGGAATAAAATGAACAAAGTGAAAACAAAATTTGATTTCACCTTTAAAGAAATAAACTGCCAATTTCAAATTGTTGTTTTTCAGTCTGGCGTGTCAATTTCAGCTGTTATTAATGAACTAGGATGCACTTCTGTGTCTTTTGTTTTACTTTGTGATCTTCGCCTTCTGATTATATTTAACAAATCGGCCTTTCAAAACGTTTTTCTTTAATCCTTGAGCAAAGTGCTAAACCTTAGGCCCAGCTCGAGCTGCGCCGGCCTGTGCAACCTCTATTTCCAAGTTGTAATCTCATGTGAGCCTCACTCACCCTCTTTTGAAGTCTCACCCCATTATGATGTGCACTAATCTTATATGTAGCTTAATTTAAAAACATGAATTGTTCAACCCGCCACTAATGTGATCCTTGTAGTTTGTTTAGCTCATGTTGTGGAAGAATTGGGTTTTAAAGTCATTTTCACTATGCTATCATGAAACTGATGCACACATAAAGTGAAAGCAGTACTGCAATTTTACATTTCTTCTTTAAATTTGGATGTTTATTCTCAATATATTATGTAATATACATTTCACTTTTTTTTTCAACTAAGCTAATGTTTTTTTATTCTTTGATGAAATAGATAAATATTTTTGTTGTATGATCAGTTGAGGTGTTTTCATTCCATTAAGCTGCTTTGTATTTATTTATATAAATAACATATTTATATGCTGTGTAGAGAAAGATCTGTCCTTCCTTTTTCAGCTGAAGCCTTCAATCAAATGGTTGAGGACCTGTTATGAAGATGCCATTAAAGAATATGGATCATCTGATATAGGTTAGTTTGTCCATTTTCGTGTACCTATACTCGGTGGTACTTTTTTTTTTTTAATGAATTTTAGAGTATTAATTGTTTTTATATGCCTTCTCTGTGTAATAGAAATCAATGCGAATATTATTTGTAATATATTAATGCATTCTGTGTCCATAAAATGATTTGAACATTCACTTGTACAGTAATCTGACTCTAGACCAGTTCATTTTTCTGTTTTGTGTAAATTGCTGTAATGTTAAACTAAATTTTCTGATGTGTTGTGAACGGTAAGAAAGGTGGGCATGTGGTCAATGATGCAGGATCCCCCAAATCATCTAGGTTCAAGTCCCAGATGAGATATGCATAGCTGCCAACTCTGTGTTTTTCTCATGTCTTAATTTTTAGTGCAGGCCCGTTTGTCATCTGGGTGTATCCCGGAAATCCGGGGTAGAGGCGAACATAAATGCTCCACCTGCCTTACGTAATCCAAAGTCCTGCAAGGCTCTACAATGAAAGTTTGTTCACCGGAGCACACACCCCACAGACAATAGGTCAAGGTTTATGCTACTTAGATAACCACTAATTTATAATAATTTGTCAAGCAGGTACTCTGCTCCCTCAAGATCTGCTAATCAAGGGAGGGGAGGTGAATGAATAACAAAGAGACAGGCCTTGAAAGGAATCCATCAAAGTTTTCCAAACTTGACAAAATTTAATCGTCATTCAAAGAAATGCTGTCCGAGCCTAGGCTGTGTATCGGAGACTTCATTCGTGGCGAGAAATCACTCGTGCATTATTTCACACGTACGTTTTCGTCGTCGTGCAGCTCTCCTTGCAAGCAAACACTTTATTGTTCTTCCTAATAATACTTGCTGGAGTCTGTCCGCACTTCGGTACAGAATCTCCACGCACTTGTGAGAGCCTGAAACGGCCTGTATCACAAGAACGCTAAATTCCCTGTCCATCCACGAGGACATTAAAATTTCTTGCTTCCTACCGAGCAACAGACAAGTGCTCCTTCCACCACCAAAAACCAACTCTCGACTCCTACCGAGCAACATACACATGCTCCTTCCATTAACTGAATATAAAGCTTCACAGGTCACTCTTCTCCTGGCCTCTGGTCACATGCTAACCTATGCCCTATCGCCTGAGGCGCGATGATCTATCTAGAAAGAGGCAGCAGACAACGAGCCTCCGCTGTCCCCCCCTCCCTTCTTTTCCGACCCACTTGTTCCCTCACCCCTAGCCTTCGCTGCGGATTAGGAAGGTCACCTAACTGCCCCTATCGTGACCTTAACCTTTTCCATGAACTAATCTCCAACGGACAGACAGCATTGTATACACTATTGTGTTCATACATTTCGAACTGCCTTGGTTACAATAAACATGTACATTTTCTCAGACGGTCGGGCGCCATGTTGGAGTTTTACAATACATCCGAAAACCATTAGCCTCAAGGGCTTTTAGTAATCCGACAAATTTAACTTGCAGAAATGTTCCTTTTCTGGAAATGAAAAAAAAATGTAGAAGAGTTCTTTTTCTGGAAACGAGAAAACACTTGCAGCTTCTTCCCTTTGTCGCTTGACTTCTAATTCCAGTCCTTTTATTATAACACATAAAATAATGTCCAATGTCCGACATTGCATTAATAACGTATTTCGCCCTTACAGGCCCCTGCATGCGAGACGAAACATGCGGGGTTCTTATCTTGCATGGTGAGTCAGTGTCATCTGTGTTTTGGTTTTGTTTTGGTTTTTCTTCAATTAGCACCCACTCTTGCCTCACTAACAGTTTTACTTGGCACTTCTTTTCCCATATTTATATCGTAGTACCACTCCGGAGACTTCTACCTGTGTTTGTAGTACTTCTCCCCTCAAAAGACCGCTGAGCCTACTCCTTAAAAGATAATTTTGAAAATGCGTTGGTGTGTGGGATAAGTTTGCAGGCCACATGGGTTATCGAGAAATTAAACTAGGCGATGTACACATACCAAAAAAAAAAGGTAAACAAATATTTACACAATTAATCTCAATTCTACTTAGTAGTTCTAATTCTGACTATTATATAGCTCTAATTATTGTACTATTCTCTTTTACGTGCGATATTTCAAAGTAACTTGTACAACATTTCGAGTATAAAGAACGGTAAAAATTGATGTTTGAATCCTAAGGCAAAGATCCAATGAGTATACCCAGCGAAAAGTGTGAGAAATAAAGCCAGTCATCGCATACAACGGACTTTAGGACAATAACATCAACAAAGGACCGGAAAACACGTGCGTGAAATGTTCCCGTCGCTAGAAAGGAATGCCAAGGTAAGCATTATCCGCTAGTTTTTTTGTACGATTAATCTCAGTTAAATCAGGTTCATAACTATTTCAGGCCAATCAAAACCAAAAAGTGCCACTCTGTATAAAAAAAGGATCTCTATCTGTCATCAAATTGTGTCTATCAAAGTAGGCTTTAAATCGTACCCTTTTTATGTTCCACAGCAAAAATTGCTGGAACCTTAGATTTGTCCCGTCCAAACCTATCTTTACTACACACACTTGTACTGTTTCTGCTGTAATGTGCAGAATTCTCTGGTTTTATCTAACCTTCTCTCTTTTCCTAGTTTATTCCTCTAACTCCATTTTTCTTATCACCTGAAGCCTTTCTCTTTCTAACTGATCCAACCGTTCTCTCTAATTTTTCAAGCCTTTCTCTTTCTGTGTGTTCAACTCTTTCTCTTACTAACTGTTCTACATTAACTACTTGAAAGGGTAGGGTGGGTCTTCTAACGGCTGTTATCGACACCCGGTCCCTTCCCCCCTTGTGATGTAACATCACATCTGGCACGCCTCACAAGCATCACAATACTCCCGCATGTCCTTCCTAACAGATGGCCAATAAAATTAATACTGTATCCTCTCTAACGTCTTCTTATGTCCTAAGTGTGCTGCAAAAACTGAGTAATGGGCTAACTTCAACACTTGCTCCCTCCTACTAGCTGGTACTACCAATTGATAAGTGGCTTGCTCTAACACCTGTTCCTTATAGTACAACATTCCATCAATGTATGAGTACCCATTCTTTCCTTCCCCGGCATTCTTATGCACCTCTTCCAACATTACATCCTTTTGCTGCTGTTCCCGAAACATGCAATGGTCAGATTTATCCGCTTCCCTGCCAAACTTCTCTCGGCTCTATCTCCGCCGTCTGCTCCTGCTCTACCTCGCTCGGAAAGCCCTCTTCTGATTGGCTGACCGGATCCTCTGCTCCTGGTGCCACACACCCTTCAACTGACCGCCTGTCTCCCGGCGCGCTCTCTTCTGCTGTGTGCTGTCCTGTAACCTGGCTAGCATGTACTTCAAAATCAACTTCCTGGGCTTCTCCCAATTCAGAACTCTGTAACCGTGCCCTTTGAGTTCCTTTTTCCCACCTTGGGCCCACCTCAACTATTTTTAGTGCTTTTTCGGCGCTGGTTGCCCCCTCGGGACCGGAATTCTCCAACCTCTCCATCTTCCCATAATCATCAGGGGTAATAATTGCTTCATCAATAAGATTCGGCACAATTGCACACAAAATATCTCTCCACCCAATTGATCCACTGCCCGCCTTTTTGAGTCCTGGCTCCACTAATTTTACTTGGAGCTGCTTGATGGGAAAAAACTCCTTTTCGGCCATCGAATCCTGTCAGAGTCACCTTCCCTATCTCTTCTCGTAGCTCTTCCCCTAGCATATCTTGGTGAATACAATTAAACTCTGCCCCGCTGTCTACCAAAATCTTTGCTTGATGCTTTTGCTCAGTGCCCACTATAATCCTTTCCCTTACCAGGATCCCCATTAACTTCACTTCCTGCAGGGGTTACCATCATGCCAATCTTTGCACTCACTCTTCTTACACTCTTTTCTTCCCCTAATTCAACTTTTTTCCCTACTCCACCTACGTCTTTCCTTTGCTCAACAGAAACTCGACTCACTTTTTCGGTGGGTTGTTCTTCCAATAGTAGCAATGATTTCTACTGTCCTGACCCTGGGGTATTTTCTGGGTACACTCACTGCGACAATGGCCCGCTACTCCGCATCGAAAACACACAATCAAAACTCGAGCTTCCTTGCTTAGTCTGAGGCCTAACATTTCCCCCTTTACTTCTGAAACGTTGGTCTACTACGGGAAATTTCCCTTTTGGAACGGAGCATTATTTGCACCATTGTCCCTCTTGCTTGCTTCATTATCCACTGTGTTAGGTTGGTTCCCATTACCATTAGAACCTGACAAATAATTTGTCTTAACTTTGCCTTCCCCCAAATCTAAAGCTTTCACATGGCTTTCATACAAGTCACAGAGTTCTCCTAGCTCTTTGGTGAGAACCCACGGGGACCCCCTTTGTAAAAGGTAAGTTTTCAAACTGGGCGATAGAAGGCTCTTAAACTTATCACAGATTAGTAAATTCAACAGCTGATCAAAATTTTCTACTCCACTATTTTTCACATAATTCTTGAGCGTCCTCCCAATTCTAACTGCTGATAACCCTCCCCTTTGTTTCGATTAATTGCCTCAAACTGCCTTAAATAAACGTCAGGTGACATTCACTCAAGATAGCTTCTTTAACGGTGTCGTACGAGTCACATTGTTCTACCGTGAGGCGACAAAACAAATGGTTGACGTATTCAGAGTTAAACAACGCAATAACCAGTCTCCCCTTCATATTTTCAGGAACCGCATGAAGTAGAAAAGCTCTTTCCATCAAATCAGAAAAGTCCAAAATCTCTTCTGCCTTACTGGGACTTTTTGGCAAAGTTCTTTCTAAAATTCTCATGTAGTCTGCCAACTTAGCGAGATTTTTCCCTTGCACCGACGCATCCGTCTTCTCCTGAGTTAACTACATTTTCTTAAGCTCAAAATCCCTTTCCTCTCTTTTATCCAAGAGATGAACTTCTAACTTTCTCTTCTGCTTTTCTAGCTCTAACAGTCTTAATCTGTATTCCCATTCCATTCTATCAGTATTAAACTTTTCTTTATCTAAGTTAATGGCTACCTCTTTGCTAGAATTTAGTTCATTTTCCCCGTTATCACTATCTTCCTCCTCTTTTCCCTCTGATAACTGACTCTGGTAATCATCTAATTCTTTCCCATCCAAAAGCTGCGTCATGGTTATGCACTAATAATATACACAATACATATACACTGAAGTGCCAGAAAAACTGGTACAGACGAGCTTATGCAAAATACATAGCAGCGTCACCTATGCGCGTGCTTGGTTGCGTCCGCCAGTGCATATATAAAGCGATAGACATCAGAGCTGAGACGGGCCAAGCCCAAAAGCCCGAAGTAGAGCCCGAACCAGGCCCGGGCTCTGAGAGAGAGATATATAATTTTCTTCCTTTTTCTTTTAATGTGATTTTACATGATTTAGCACACGAGACTTTTTTACACTTTCGAGTTGTTAAAGAGAATTCTTCGGCAACTGGGTCTAGATGGTAAGTAGGAATTCAGCAGGGCTATCCATTCCGGGCTTGGGAAACAAAATTCCATAGACCATGAATTACAGGATTTCTGTGTAGGAGGAAAAGTTTCTATGAGAACTATAGACAGTAGATATCAAGCTGATGAAATTTTGCTCCCTGCCTCAAAGGGGCCTCCCTGCTAATTTTATTGAGCAACATACGACGTAGATTGTTTTGCCTTCCGATGTTTCCTGATTTCTTGATACCCCTGAAACATTTTAGGAAGAAATGAATGGTCAAAAAGCTATAGAAATAGATAGACATTCCTTTCCCACTCCACAGTTGAAAAAGACATCGGTTAATTGTACAGGTAGGGAAGTCTGGAAGAGAAAACTTTTTGTTTAATGCCTAAACAGGTTAATCAGAGTGTTCGGGCCCGGGCTCTACCTTGCAATGTGAAATTCGGGCTCTTATAATTGAGCCCGAACTCAGCTCTGATAGACATCCTTGCCAGCTGTCAGAGCTGTTTTCAGCACGAGAATGACAATGATTTAAACGATTTTCAATGCGGTGTCATATTTGGCGCTCGTGAGATGGGCCATAGTATTTCGGAGGTAGAAACGAAGTTCGGATTTTCATGGACGACCATTGCAAGAGTTTGCCATTACTACAAGAATTCTGGCAAAACCTCCAACCTACGATACCAGTGTGGCCATAAAAAGACATTGGGTGAACGAGACCATCATCGGCTGTCAAGAATCGTTTCACGCGATAGGCGTGCAACACTTTCGCCTCAACAAGCATCGGCATCCGGACTGTGCAACGTACCCTGTATGATATGGGCTTCGGGAGCTGACGCCCAACTCAAGTCCACTTGATGGGTGCACGAAACAGAGCTATGTGCCTCGCTTGGGCACTGCAACTGGACACTTGATGACTGGAAACAAGTAGTGTGGTCGGATGAGTCGCATTTCCAACTGTATCGGGCAGATGGAAGGATTCATGTGTGGTGCAAACCCCATGAAGCCATGGATCCTACCTGTCAACAGGGAACTGTACCAGCTGGTGGGGAGTCCGTAATGGTATGGGGTGTGTTTAGCTGGACTTCACTGGGACCCCTAGTACGTCTACAAACGGCCAACCCTATGTGCGCAGCTATAGAAATAGATAATATTCTGGCGAGGTACACCCCTTCATGTCCTGCATTCATGCTGATGGGTTGGGCCTGTTCCAACAGGACAATGCACCTCCACACAAGTGTCGGGACGCGAAACTCAGATGAATGCTCCTCTAACCATAGATGAGCATTCATCTGAGTTTGGGGTGTTGCCATTCCCACCCAAGTCCCCAGATCTGAATATGATAGAACACATTTGGGATGCATGCAATGAGCTATCGAACACAGGAATCCGAGACCTCGGAATGCATCCGAATTGTGGAACACTCTGCAGGAAGTATGGTGTGCATTGCCTACAGCATATTTCCAGAAGCTAGTGGAGTCCATGCCCCGTCGTATTTCTCAGTCTTGTGCTCCCGTGGGGGACCTACCAAGTATTAGACTGGTGTACCAGTTTTTCTGGCACTTCAGTGTACATATACATACAATAATAAAATACAGTACAATTCCGAAAATCCGCACAACTTGGTTCCAGAGGTTGTGCAGATTGTAGAAATTTGCAGATTTTAGAGTACCTGTGTGTGTTTACTAGTACATACATACTGTATAATACTATTATATTTGCACTTTTAAGGTATTAACCTCTTGCAAAGTGCGCATAGTTTACGAGCAAGAAATATCATATAGATAAAATTCAGTATGAGAAAGAACAACTGATTAAATTAAGAGATGACCCAACAATTAAATTCTGTGAAGCTGATAAAACAGGGCAATTGTAATATTAAACACAACTGAATATGATCTAAAAATGAATAGAGCTATAGAAGAACTAAATTGCAGCATTCTAACAAAAGACCCAACCGAATCTCAAGTAAGGTACTTAGCTAGAATAAGAAATCACAGCACCTTGCCTGATGAAATAAAGAAAGCATACCCACCAATGGGTACTGGAATACCAAAAATGTTTGCAAAAATAAAAACTCATAAGCCTGATACACCTATGAGAGTGATTGTATCAAAAAGAAATTCCCCACTAATAAAACTGGAAAATAATATCTACAAATTTTTGGCACCTATGTTCATGAAGACAAGGTTCACTGTGAAGAATACATACGAATTTATTGAGAAAATTAAAGTAATTAAACAAGATTTAAGTGAATATCATATGGCTAGTATGGATGTGAGAGCTCTTTTTCCTAGCACACCAGTACCTCAGGCAATAGAAATAATTATTGAAAAATTATATGTGCTACAGACAATGAATGCAATACAAATAGAGGAGTTAAGAGAAATTTTATTGTACATATATGAAAATAACATTTTTAAGTTTAACAACAAGATGTACAAACAAAATCATGGTGGACCTATGGGGTCACCACTGTCAACTTTATTTGCTGAAATTATAATGAGTGACATTGAGGAAAAAATAATAAGTAAACTCGAGGATCCACCACTGATATACTGCAAATATGTTGACATTTTTCTGTTATCCAGGCTAAAAAATGATGAACTTGAGGACTTGACAAAAAAGTATAGTGAAATTTATCCATCTATTGAACTGACAGTAGAACAAGAACATGACAATACTTTGGCATTTTTGGACGTTTTGATTGTTAAAACAGAGGAGAATATACAATTCAGAGTGCATAGAAAATCTTCATATATCCCAGTACTTATACCATTTCAGTCATCACATCCATTAACACATAAAAGAAATAGTGTTAAAACACTAATTAAAAGAAGTTTAACACATTCATCAATGGAACAGTATAGAAAGGAAGAAATTGAATATATTGAAAAAATTGCATATGCTTTTGGATACCCTAAACAGGTATTAAAAAAATGGATTTATGAAGTAACTCAAGGTTACAATAAGGTCAAGACTGATAAAAAACTTGTAAAATATGTGGGAGCAATACCATATATAGAAAATGTTTCAGCAGAAATTAATAAAGTTTGTGGCAAGTATGGCATACAGGTAGGAAATCAGGTACTTACTGTAAAAAATTTAGTGATTAAAAATGAAAAAATTAGCCAATTAGATAGAGCAGGAATTTATGAAATCCCAATAAACCAGCAACCACCTGTGTCATATATAGGCAGCACCAAGAATAAATTAAAGTATAGATTGAACCAGCATATTAATAATTGGAATAAAAAAGAGGCTAAGACAGCATTGACCCAATACTGTATGGAAAATCAAAAATGTCCAAGGTTTGAAGATATTAAAATTATTAAGAGCTGTAAAAACGAAAAGCAGTTAAGAATTGCAGAATCAGTGTTAATTGAAAAAAACAGATCAAGATTATGCAACATTAATGAGCCAAGTAACCTAAACGAACAATGGAAAGCCCTAATAAAAACTGAACAGCAGCATAAAAAGAAAGAGGGAAAAAAGAGCAGCAGGGACAATAGATGGCGCCAGAGACACAACGATTCAGAGATAGCGACTGGAGCCCAGGCCTCGATGGCTCTGCTCACTTGAGCTGTGGTGGGCGGGTGAGACACACCTGCCTCCTGAAGATGACAGGGGTCTGTCGAAAGTACTAGAGGATTGGATGTGCGGGGCTGAATGGGTGTGACACTTGCAGTGGGAGTAGCAGAGGTTGTGAAACAGAAGGAGTTTGATAATTAGAGTTGACCAAGGTTTAATCACCTGTGAATGTAAGGTTATGTACATAGTTTTTACTTGAATTGTATGAATGAGTTGTATGTGTGATTTTTATCGAATTGACAAGCATTATAGTAACATCTTATAAGGCAAAAGGAAAAAAAAAAACGATGTTTCACACCCGAAAATAAGAAGCGTAAGCAAGTAGTCTGTAAACCTGTGGAAGCCCAGTTACATCACGATGAATGACGTGTTGGAAGTGTGTGGTCATTGGAGGTTACCATGATCTTTATGGTGAGTGAGTGGTTCTTCCTAATGGTTTTTTCATGTATAATACTAGTTGAAATAGGATGGTGTGTATGTACGAATTATAGGCTTTCATTTGTTTAATAATTAGTAATGTATTTAATATTGGAATTAGTAATATTTGGAATTTATATAGATATATACAGTATTTAATAAGTAAGAAAATATAGGGAACGAATTCATAATACAGTACTGTATTAATTAATTGAATTTTTATTTACCAAATACTGTATATGTCAATCAAACATTCTGGCTGGCAAACATTCCATCAATGGTCAATTGTTTTAAATTTGGTTTCTCTCGTTATAGTTTTTCCTGGTCTATAAATTATCATTATTTCCTGTGCTGAAACACATTTCTGCTGTTCTAAAAAATAATGTATTGTTCTTCCAACAAAATTCCATAACCTAAGGATATTTTTTTCGTAGTAGAATCCTCGCTGTCAGTGTCTGAATCGCCTGCATTAGGATTAATCACACTAGCTATGATTTCATCATCAGTCATCGTTTGGACTTCACTCTCGTCTGAAGATTCCATCCATTCAACTATATCTTCTTCTCTAAACGCATTCATCATTGACACATTTGCTTGTTTGGCGTATGCTAGAAGCTCCGTAGCCTTTGATTTGGACTTCAAAGCTGTGAAACCTTTGAACTCGTAATCCACGGGTTCAGAGTCAATAAATATTGATGCTGGCCATAACTTATGCCATGTGTTTATCAGAGTAGAACATTTCATATTGTTCCATGAACATGCTATTGAGTACAGGCAGTTCTTCATAGTGAAATCTTTAATGAACGTTTTGATTGTTTGAAACGATTTATCAGAGTTCAACAGTTTCCTTGGGAATTCTCCTTTGTAGTTGCACTTCCAACTGTTAACTATGCCCTGTTCCATGGGCTAAATTAATGAAGTTGTGTTTGGGGGTAAGAACAAAACTGTAACATTATTTGAAGTTAAATCTTCAGGATGTGCCGTGCAGTTGTCCCATACCAACAAAATTTTAGTCTGGAGCAAGTCCGACCTCCACACAGTGCTTTCTGGCGTCTTTAAAGTGATTATTGAAGCAGTCTGTAGCGAGTTCTTTGGTCATCCATGATTTTTTATTACTGCAGTAGATCACAGGTAAGGCCTTTAAGCCCTTTAAAGCCCTAGGACAAGCACTTTTTTCAATCACAAATGGCATACATTTATGATTTCCAGAGGCATTGGAACAAAAAGCAACTGATACTCTTTCTTTGCCTTCCTTAACATCGGAAGGTCCTACTTCATCAGCACACACTAGAGTATGTCTTGGTAGACAACAGCATGGTTGAACTCCGAGTGGCTCTGCATCGGTCCGGTGCAACATCTGTAGGTCCCGATGGCATCCACTATGACATGATCCGTCATCTCTCGCAGTCGTCTCTCGAGAATCTGTTAGTGCTTTTCAACCGCATTTGGTTGGAGCACAGTTTCCCGGACTCCTGGCGAAAAGCTTTTGTTTTACCTTTTCCCAAGCCTGGCAAAGACCCCAAGTCTCCCTCTAGTTATCGGCCAATTGCCCTCACTAGCTGTCTGTGCAAAATCCTTGAACGCATGGTTAATTCTAGGCTAATTTACTTCCTAGAAGAACATCAAATTCTGTCGCCATCACAAAGCGGCTTCCGTCGTCATCGTTCAGCTCCTGACCATCTCCTGCTCCTTGAGACGTCTGTTCGAGAGGCATTCGTGCGTAGGCAGCACCTGGTGTCTGTCTTTTTTGACATCGAAAAAGCTTACGATAGAGCGTGGCGTCACGGTATCCTCCGTGACCTCCACGAGAGTGGGTTGCGGGGAAACCTGCCAACCTTCATTGCCAACTTCCTTCGTAACCGTGTGTTCCAGGTGCGCCTGGGTACAACGCTCTCTGCCTTCTTCCATCAAGAACAAGGTGTTCCTCAAGGCAGCATTCTTTCGGTGACTCTGTTCATCCTCCGCATTAATTGTTTGCTTAAAAATCTTCCTCCTACGGTTTCGACTACCATTTATGTTGACGACCTTCACATCTTCTGCTCGTCATCAAGCATGCATTTCATTGAAAGGCAGCTGCAGTCTGCAATTAACCAGATAGTTAAAGCGGCTAACAACAATGGTTTCGTTCTTTCTGCTGAAAAGACAGCGTGTGTCCATTTCTGCCGGAGGCGTGGCCTCCACCCTGATCCAGAACTCTATTTGGACCATGCAGCCATTCCAGTTTTGCCGGAAACCAAGTTCCTTGGTTTGACCGTCGACCGTGCGCTCACCTTTCGCTCGCACGTTCGACGACTCCGCACTTCCTGTCTGAGAGCTTTGTCAATCCTCAAGATCCTCGCCTCAATCTCCTGGGGTGCAGACAGGACTTCCTTGTTCCGTATTTACCATTCTCTCATTCGGTCTAAACTGGATTATGGCTGTATGGTGTATGGCTCTGCGCGTCCTTCCGTTCTCTGGCCGTTGGATACCATCCACCATCAAGCGCTGCGTCTTTGTACTGGAGCATTTCGCACGTCACCCATTCCCAGCCTTTATGCCGACGCGAACGAACCGTCGCTTCATTTACGCCGTCTGCAGCTGTCTCTTCAATTTTACCTGAAACTTAGATCTCTCTCAGAACATACTTTACACGATGCAGTTTTTCATCCCCAGCATGCTCGTTTGTTCGAGACCCGTCCCTCGTGCATTCGAACCTTCGGTCTTCGTATGGCGGCCGTAGCTCGTGATGCAGGGCTCGACTTGTCACTCGTTGGAGAGACCAGGGGCTTTGAGGATCCCCCATGGCACCCTCTTGGTGTCATGGTTGATACCAGCTTTACATCTTTTGACAAGTCCTCAACCCCTGCGTCAGTGTACCAGCAGCTCTTCGCCGAACACCGTTACGTCAATGCAGACTTTATTCCTGTTTTCACCGATGGATCTAAGGCGGCTGGTGTCGTTGGATGCGCCGCCGTCTGCATTGACGAAGTTTCTGTTGCCCGCATTCCTGCCGAGGCCACGGTGTTTTCGGCGGAGATGCATGCTGTGTATCTTGCACTTGTTCACGTGCAGTCGAGCTCTCATCAGCGTGCTATTGTGTACACTGATTCGTTGAGTGTTGTGCAATCATTGTCATCTTTGAATTTCTCTGGCCACCCACTTTTTTACCGTACGGAGACTTCTTCGTTCTTTGCTCGAGGCTGATGTCCAGATTCGGTTCTGCTGGATTCCTGGGCATGTTGGGATCCCAGGTAACGAGTCTGCTGATGCTGCTGCTAGATCTGCCTCTTCTTTGGTTGTCACACCGTTGCCACTGTTCCACCGTGATCTTCGCTTTCTTGTTCACGATCATATCAGACGAACGTGGCGGGGTCCGTGGGACCAACAGGTGGAGAATAAACTGCACCGTGTTAAACCCATCCTTGGAGTCTGGAAATCATCGTGTCGCCGGAACCGTAGGGAAGAAGTTGTTCTTGCGCGTCTCCGCATTGGGCATTGTCGCTTCACGCATAGCTATTTGCTGTGTGGCGACGCTGCCCCAATGTGTGAGGCGTGCGACTGTTTACTCACCGTCTCTCATGTTTTGTGCAGTTGTGTTCGTTTTCGTCATCATCGGTTTCACTATTTTCAGTCTCATCTGCTGGACGAGGACGCAGCTACGCTTCAAAAGCTTTTGGGCGACCACTGCGACACTTTCGCAGTATTTTCCTTTTTAAAACAGATTAACGTTTTAAAACTTATTTAAAAAAAAAAAAAAAGTTATATTATAATGGTAAATTAATAAAGTTATATATAAACCTAATAAACTAACTAGTCTTCACAACATCTTTCATCATCCTCTTTTCTAACTTTTACCAAGCCTGTCTGCTCTTAATCATTTCACCCCGCTTTTTAAAATCTTTAGCTGATAGTTCTGTGTCTGGCGCTCTTTGGCCAAGCCTGGCCCTTGCGCCACTAAAATCAATATTAACTAACTAACTAAGTAGACAACGCCAGGCAAGTCCAGTTTCATCCATGTTATAAATTTGATCAGGAAAAAGAGCTTCCTCCTGTACAAATTTGGCAAACACATCCAGAAACTCTTCTGCAGCTACCTTACCTGCCAATTTTTGCTCTCCTCGGGAATTCAAGTAACAAATTCCATGTCTTTGTTTGAAGCGGGATAGCCATCCAACTGAAAAGTTACAAGGCTCATCAATCTTCAGTTGCTGATGAAATAGCTTGGCTTTTTTGCATAAGAGTGGACCTGTAATTGGCATACCATCGGTTACACCTTTGTCGAAACCACGTGTAAACAACAGCATCGAGGGTGGAGTTTCTGGCTTCACGCACCGTTTTGCAACCAGCAATTTCAGAATTGCTATCACTCATTGCATAGAATTGCAATATCTTGTCTCAGTTTTTTTTAATATCGTACACAGTCCGAACAGCAATACCAAAAATCTCCGCAACAAGTCCACTTTCTGCTGAATCGTTAAAGAGCTGTGCTTTTTCTTCACTCCTGTCATTTTCAAATTTCCAAACAATTATTAAAAAATTTTCACCTTAAGACGTGAAACAAGACAAAAAAAAAACAAAAAAAACAGATTCACACAGCACATGTACCGGAAAAAAATTTAAACACGCTATGCTAAGTTGCAAGATTGCCCGCATGATATGTGCTTTATTTGAACTGCAATCTCTCAATACTGTACCATCATTTTTGACCAAAAAAAATTTATATAATTTAGTAATATTTTTCAAATAGAGAAAACACAAAGATTTTAAAAACCTTTAAAAAGTTACGAAAATTCCAATTTATGAGGCAACCTTATGGGTTGTCTTATGTTATAAACGTGCTTTTGATTAATATATACATAATATCTAAGGTGTTTTACCTGATATTGTCGAAGTACTTCGCACGTTGTTTGCTTTGTGAGGCACGTGCTCCTGGCCCGAGAGGTCCCTTCGTCACGGACCTTTGGTTAGTTATAAAAAAAAAAAAATTGGCAGAAATAAAACAGTTAGATTATATATTTTCAGTTCCACATTCATTCACTTGCGCAATCAAACGTTTAAAATTTACTATTATTTAAAAGATTTTAGTAGAAAGAGTTATACTCATCGGGTCAGGAGTCGCCTCACACGGGGTTCATTGTTAGGCGCGAGCGCTTTCAGCGGTGCAAAACCGCCATCATCTGGTCACTGTTACTACATGAGGGTTCTTCGCGTGTATGTGGTTTTTTGGAGTTGAATGTCGGGAATCGATGAGAAGGTTTGCTGCTTTGTATGTGTTAGATGATTTTGTTTACAATGTGTCGCCATCTATTGGATGAGTTGGTAGGTATCGGTCGTAAGTATATTTTTATTGTGTGTCTGTATGTGTTAGGTGATTTGTTTCTAATGTGTCGCCATCTATTGGATGAGTTGTTAGGTATCAGTCGTAAGTATAATTCTTTTGTGTAGGTATTTTTGGGCTATTATTGTTTGTTCGTAGAAACAGGTTTTTTTTTTTTTTTTATTGTGTGATTTTTTGTAGTTCTTTTTTTTTTTTTTTTTTTTTTTATGAATTTTTTCTGTTTTTTATAAGTGATTTCCAGGCCGTGTGTAGTGTGGTGGGGTCTTGTAAGTTGCATATTTTTTTTTTTTTTTTTTTTTTGTTCAATTATAACGCTTTCAGAAATCCTTAATTCTTTTTCGTTTGTGTGGGTGGTTAGTAATTTAATATTTTCAAAATCTGGGTATTGTTTATGTTTAACACAGTGTTGGATAAGTGCAGTTTTTCTTCTTTTTTGTTCCAGTTTTTATATGTTGATACAGTCTTTTTATTAATCTATTTTTTGTGCTTGCCAATGTATGAAATGTGGTCTTCAGAACTCTGTGAAACAATAGGAATTTCATATTCGCTGCTGATTGTAGTATATAAAAGAAAAAAGTAACAATAATATACTACAATTAGCAGGCGTATATGAAATTCCTATTGTTTCACAGAGTTCTGAAGACCACATTTCATACATTGGCAGCACAAAAAATAGATTAATAAGAAGACTACATCAACATATAAAAAACTGGAACAAAAAAGAAGAAAAAACTGCACTTATCCAACACTGTTAAACATAAACAATACCCAGATTTTGTAAATATTAAATTACTAACCACCCACACAAACGAAAAAGAATTAAGGATTTCTGAAAGTGTTATAATTGAACAAAAAAAAAGATAAAATATGCAACTTACAAGATCCCACCACACTAGACATGGCCTAGAAATCACTTATAAAAACAGAAAAAATTCATAAAAAAAGACAAAAAAAAATAAACCCTGTTTCTACGAACAAACAATAATAGCCCAAAAGAATTATACTTACGACTGATACCTAACAACTCATCCAATAGATGGCGACACATTAGAAACAAATCACCTAACACATACAGACACACAATAGAAATATACTTACGACCAATACCTACCAACTCATCCAATAGATGGCGACACATTGGAAAAAAAATCATCTAACACATACAAAGCAGCAAACCTTCTCATCGATTCCCGACATTCAACTCCAAAAAACCACATACACGCGAGGAACCCTTGTGTAGTAACAGTGACCAGATGATGGCGGTTTTGCACCGCTGAAAGTGCTCACCATAACAATGAACCCCGTGTGAGGCTGACTCCTGAACTTCGTTACAGCTCTCCTTGCAAACACTTTATTGTTCTTCCTAATAATACCTGCCGGAGTCTGTCTGAACTTCGTTACAGAATCTCCACGTGCTTGTGTGAGCCTAAAACGGCCTGTATCACAAGAACGCCAAATTCCCGTCCATCCACGAGGACATACAAAGATTCTGGCTTCCTACCTCGCAACAGACACGTGCTCCTTCCACCACCAAAAACCAACTCTCAACTCCTGCCGAGCAACATACATGTGCTCCTTCCACCACCAAGCTCCAACCCTCCACTAACTGAATATGAAGCTTTGCGGGTCAATTTTCTCCCCGCCTCTGCTCACGTGCTAACCTCACTCCTGTCGCCTGAGGCGCGATGAACTATCTAGAGAAAGGTCGACAACAAGCCTCCGCTGTTGCCCTCCCTCCCCCTTCTTTTCCGACCCGCTTACTCCCTCACCCCCAGCCTTCGCTGCGTATTAGGAAGGTCACATAACGGTACCTATCACGACCTTGACCTTTTCCGTGAACTAATCTCCAACAGACAGCATTGTATACACTATTGTGTTCGTACATTCCGAACTGCCTTGGTTGTAATAAACATGTACATTTTCTCAGACGGTCGGGCACAATGTTGGAGTCTTACAATACATCCGAAAACCATTAGCCTCAAGGACTTTTAGTAATCGGACAAATTTAACTTGCAGAAATGTTTCTTTTCTGGAAATGAAAAAAAAAATAGAAGAGTTCTTTTCCTGGAAACGGGAAAACACGTGCTGCTTCTTTGCTTTGCCGCTTGACTTCTAATTCCAGTCCTTTTATTGTAACACATAAAATAATGTCCAATGTCCGACATTACATTAATAACTTATTTCGCCCTTACATCCGGGTTTTCAAGTTTTATGCAGGAATTTGGGAATCTTCCAATCATGTGACAATGCAATGAACTGGTAATTAATTAAAAGTATATTTCCGGATTCAAAACTGTTGTGCATGCTGGAAGGAAAGGCTACTTTTATCATTTTGGCTGCTGTATCTGTATCAAATAACTTTGTTTCATAAGATTCAAGGAATCCAATGAGCTAATTGCAGAATTGACAGAAATCACTGAAGGACTTAAGCATCCAAAGCAGAACTGATCTCTACAGTTTGCCTAAATGCTCTGAAGTGCAAAATTTGACTTCAAAAATGCAGTTTCTGAAGTTGAATTTCTTAATTTTTGGGAGATCTCTAACACCACTATCATCACATATAAAGTTAAAAAAAGATGTAAAATTAAATTTCACTTCGTCAGAAAGGGCACTTCGCATAATAGAATGAATTCAATAATGAAGGAAAATCTCACACTTATGCTTTATTATGTAATTTACATTAAAATTTAGTTAGATCTTTCAGTTGAACATCGGCTTTGGTAGCAAGTGTTCCACCACGTGATGATATATACAGTACAGCTTGTGTGTGTACACAGTCGAGTCACATTATTGTGACTAGACTGTGTATATATAATATGTAAGAATATCTCAAACTTCACAAGCACATTGGCAACTGTAAATTAAAGTCAGCCACTGGACACCAAACGTCAGGAAAAAACATACCCGGCAGCTGAACTTACTGACAGGTTTCAGGTGGATGTCAATTTTTTTAAAACCCTGCTTGAAGAGAATACATCCTGTCTTCCCTACCTGTTAGTATATAACACAAAACATCAGTAATTACACTCATCTAATCCCTGGTCATCTCATGCCCTGTAAACATAAATTCAGTACTGCCAACTACATCGAGAATAATTAAAATGTGTAGAAGTCAACCCTAGGGGAGTTCAGAAATAAGTGTCTATTATTAGGTACGTTCAGAAATAAAAATAAATGTACGATTCCCTTAGATAGAAGTACCATGTGTGCAAGACAAGAATGTTGTTAATAGTTCCAGGGTAGCTCAGAAGAAACAAAAGTAGCAGTGTAACCCTAAAAAGTTAGTGTAGAAAAGCATTTGGTTTGATGATGTTACCATACACGAGATTCTTCCGCGAATTCGCGGAATTCCGCTTTTTTCGGCATCATTTTGGTCATCCTCGAGGTCATTGCAAAAATGAAGAGAAATTTTTCAGGATTTTTAGGGGTGAGGGTCGTCGTTTTATAGAAAAATCCTTGAAAAAGCGGAATTCCGCGATTCCACTTTTTGTGGTGTAAAAGAACTAAGCGCTTTCTAGCTGAAAGCGTTGTTTTATGGAGCAGGCGCTGGGGGCAAGAAGAAATGTAGGAGGGTGGAGTCAGGAGCTCAATTCGTTTACTGCTGTCAACAATGGATGGGATGTCAGTCACTTGAGCATCGCAGTGCGAAGGGTGGAAGCTCCGCCTACTTCGTGCTTTAGGGAAACTGCCGCAGCCCACGAGGAGACAGCCATCCCGTGTCTTGCGGGAAATCGCCACTCTGCATTCTATCCGTGACGTCATCGCCAGGAACTCTCTCTCTTGTAATTTGCGATGTATCCGAATGCATTCCCGCTTTTCTGAGATCGTTCGAGAATCGAAGCTCTCGTGAAACCTCTTTCTACGAAGGACGCACAGAGATTACGGAGTTGGCAATTACAGAATCTCCGTAATTATTACGGATTTCCCCGGGATTACGGGTGACTAACAAAAAATTATGGTTATTCAGATTTTCGCTGTTATAAAGAAAGTTTTAATGGTTTTGTAAATAATCGATGTAAAAGCCTCTAAACAAAGTACGTAACACAGCCCTTTGTATCTTTTTTTTTTTTCTTGAGGTGGCGGAATTTGTTTTGCTTGTTCGAAAGTGTGAAAAAAAAAAAAAAAAAGCACGGCGCTGGGATTGCGTAAGCCCGGCGTGCTTCTTTCTCCATGACCCGTTATTACGTGCTTGTTTCACTGTGGCCCGAGATTACGTCGGCCTGAAGCATCTATCTGAATAATGTTCGTGACGCAGCTTTCTTTTCTTAAATCCCCCTCCCCCCCCCGAAGAGAAGGAATTTGTTTTGCTTGTTTGAAAGCCAAGTGGAAAGGAAGCACGGCGCAGCGCCGGGATTACGTAGTAAGCCTGGCGTGCTTCTTTTGCCATGATCTGGAATAGCGTTGGCTCGGACGTGCTTCTTTCGCTGTGGCCCGGACTTGCGTCAGCCTGATGCCTCTGAACCAAGTTCGTGACGCACCTCTTTGGTTTTTTTTTTTTTTTTTTTTTTTTTTCTAAGGAGGAGGAATGTGTTTTGCTTGCTTGAAAACTTAGTGGAAAGAAAGCACGACGGCCGGCCAGTATTACGTCGGCCCGAAGCTTCTAAACAAAGTTCGTGACGCAGCTTTCCGTTGTTGTTTTTTCATTCTGGGGAGGAGGAATTGTTTTGCTTGTTTGAAAGCTAAGTGGAAAGGAAGCACGGCACCACGCCAGAATTATGTAGGCCTGGCGTGCTTCTTTTGCCGTGATCCGGAATTACGTTGGCTCCGACGTGCTTCTTTCGCTGTGGCCCGGAATTGCGTCGGCCCTATGCCTCTGAACCAAGTTCGTGACGCACCTCCGTGTTTGTCTGTTTTTTTTTTTCTAAGGAGGAGGAATGTGTTTTGCTTGTTTGAAAACTTAGTGGAAAGAAAGCACGGCGCCCGGTTAGGATAACGTTGGCTCGAAGCCTCTGAACAAAGTTCGTGATGCAACCCTGTTTCTTTCCTTTCTTTCATTTTTTCCTAAGGAAAAATGTGTTTTGCATGTTTGAAAGCTAAGTGGGAAAAAACGCACGGCTTCGGGCCAGTATTACGTAGGCCCGAACCCTCTAAACAAAGTTTGTGGCGCAGCTTTCCGTTTTTTTTTTTTTTTTTTTTGTTGTTGTTGTTGTTGTTTTTTTCTGAGGAGGAGGAATTTATTTTGCTTGTTTGAAAGCTAAATGGAAAGAATGTGTCATGAGCGGCCCAAAAACATAGTTAAAATCAAGAATTCGGCAGAGAAAATCTCCCCACTTGCTTGACATTGATGGAGATTCATGTCACCATATTCACTATGCAAGTAAAAATTTTTGCAAGCCATTTTAAGCTTACATTGAGAAATACTTTTATTGACTTCTTCAATGACTTTAAATGGTCAGCAGATCAACATGAAGCCCTTGCTGAAATTTGTGAAATTATAGGGCTAAAATTCACTGAAACTAAGAACATGGTGCAATGCAGGTGGTTGTCATTCTATCGTGTGGCATTAAACAGTTTACATATCCATGATGCCCTTTTGCTCCTGTATTATGGATTTGTGCAGCCTAATGAAAAACCAATATACATGGATGTGATAAATAAAATATGTAAAGATTAGAAAGAAATAGGTAAAATTCCAGGAGCTTTGGGAGAAATTACAGGGGGAAAATCTAACAGAAGATGGAAATCTAGAATTGTTGCAAAATTATTTGAAAGCTCAAAAAAACCTTGCTTATATTAAATTTTTATGTTGTAGCTCTACCTCTTTTGAAAAAATATGTATGCTTATTTCAAACAAAGGAGCCATTAATTCATAAAGTTTTTGATGAGCAGAAGCAACTATTCTTGGATTTCTTAGCTTGTTTCTTAAAACAAGAGATACTGAAAGGCAATCTTATGAAAGATTTGATAAGGCAAACCTGTGAAAGATTCTTGGATCAGGAACATTGTTTTGAAAAGCAAATCAAATGACATTGTGGGGAATTTTTTTAAGCCAGGCTGCTGAAGCTTATATTCAGCATGCAAAATACATGCAAAAAGACACTACCATTATGTAGTGATCTTTTAATGTACATATCAGCTATTGATCCTTCTACAAGGGGACATAATCTAACTTTAAAAAGACTGAAAAACTTCCACAGCTCCTTTGAAATATATTGAATTCAGAGGAAATGGAAAGCTATGCTCTAGAAATTCACCAGTATCAGTTTGAATCACGACTTCCATCTCCTGCTGATGAAGTTGGAAACTTTGTAAAAATTGATGCGTGGTGGGCAAAGGTGTTTAACCTCTACAAGTACACTATGTTATCTAAAATAGTAAAAGCCTTGATATCATGCTTTCATGGTCCACAGATTGAAAGTTCTTTCAGCATGATGGCTGAAATCATGGATATAAAATCAGGAAGAATGTACATTGAAACCTATTCAGCTATACAAACTGTGTAGTATAAACTTAAAGCACAGGGTGAGTCTGCAATTAATTTCTTCATTAAAGAAATTTTTTTGCAAGAAGCAGTTGATGCCAACCTCTGCCAAAATCTTAGGACATCAAAAACAAGTTATACCAAAGAAATGGAAAGGAAAAGAAAAGGAATTTTCAGCAAAAAGAAAAAGTTAGCAATGGATGCTGTTCAGCTGCAGTGTCAATGTAAAATAAATATGGCAGTGCAGCTTGCTGAGAAGAAAGCCAGGCTTGCTCAGAAGAGGATATTCGAATTGTTGTGCAAGCAAGTACAACAAAAAAGGGCAAAATATCTTTGAAGCAACCTGTTTATAAACCATAACTTCTAGTCATGTTTTTTTAATTTGTACATATTCAAATACATATTCCAATTCAATTATCATTTAGTAAGAATCTGTGAATTTAACTTATTTCCACACACATTTCATTTCTGAAAAATTTGGTACATTAGAGTGCTACTAAGCCAACAAGACTGACTTTATCTCTTGTACTATGATGTTTGACCAAACCTAATCTGTGGATATGTTTCTAATTCTTGCAAGTTTCTAATTGCTTGACTAAATGCACAAACTTTCCTAGACAAATACTTTTCACCTCAGGATTTAGCTAGTAAAGATTTACATGTATGTTTTAAATCTGATTTTTTTAAATATTTCATTTTATTTTGTTCTTGATTCCCTACTTTTCTATTGTGAATATAATAATGTGCTTCACTTTAATATTTACTTACGTAATTTACAGAAAATAATTTTATATGGCTTGTGCAATCTTAAATATTGTATATGCTGTGTTTGAATTTTTTCACACCGCGCTATCGCGCATCCCAATTTTCTACCCAGTTAAAAAGTTTAGCTTTTTTGGTCATCGACCGGTCTCATGTGTGTGTTACATATCCTAATATTAAAAGATTTGATTGACTCTATAGTCCGCAGGAGATAACCAAAGTGAAATTTGCAGAATGCTTCTGAAAATTCATTCTCGATACACTTCCAATAAAGCTTCCTAAGCTGCCTGACAAGGTTCAGTTTTTTGCTGCAAATTCTTGTAATCCGTAGAACCTGAGAAATCATTAAAGTACAAAAGACACTTCTGAATATGTTAGATGACCAGTGGCTATATAACCTAGGCTCAAAATTAAAGACCTCCTTTTTCATCATATAAGTCAGAATTTTTCAATTCCATTTTAATAACGAAATTATCCTTGTCAGTCTTCAGCAAACTCAAGTTCTTTGGATATCATCATCATCATCATCATCATTGTCAACCATTATCAATCCACTGCTGGACGAAGGTCTCCCCAAGTTTCCTCCACAACGGTCTGTCTTGTGCCAGTCTCCTCCATGTCACCCCTGCATACTTTCGAATTTCATCCACCCATCTCCTATGTGGTCTTCTTCTGGGTCTTTTCCTGTCCCTTGGAATCCAATCTAAAATTTCGGCTGTCCATCGATGATCTGTCCTTCTGGCAGTATGTCCAGCCCATTGCCATTTCAGGGATTTAACTCTGATCATGATGTCTTCCACTCTTGTCATTTTTCGGATCCACGAGTTCCTCTTCTTATCTCTCCTGGTTACACCAAGCATGCACCTCTCCATGCTGCTTTGAGTTGTCTGCAGCCTTTGTATGTCTCTTTTAGTTAAGGTCCACGTCTCTGCACCATACGTAAGCACTGGAAGGATGCATTGATCAAACACTTTTCTTTTAAGACATAATGGCATATTGCTCTTGAAAATTATGCTGTTTCTTCCAAAAGCTCTCCAGGCATGTTTTGTACGCCGATTAATTTCTTCATCAATGTGACCCTCACTTGATATCTGCTGTCCAAGATAAACGTACGTGTCTGTTATCTCCAGCTTTTCTCCATCAATCGATAAATCTTCATTTCTTGTAAAAGCATTGAACATCACTTTTGTCTTCTGAAAGTTCATTTTTAATCCCACTTCTTTACTCTTGTCAGCAAGTTCCTGGATCATACTCTGCAGCTTTGATGGGGTAGTTGCAAAAATGACTACGTCATCAGCAAAACGAAGGTGGGTTAGATAATCTCCATTAATCTTTATCCCCTTGTTTTCCCAGCTCAGCGACTGAAAAGCACCCTCCAATGTGGCATTAAAGAGCTTCGGAGATATGGTGTCACCTTGTCTCACTCCCTTTCCAATTTTTACGTGTGTTGTATTTTCAAACAGCCTAATCTTTGCACTTGCATTTTCATAGATGTTATTAATAATGTTAATGTATGCATCTTCAATACCGCAGGTTTTCAGAGCCATTGTAACTGCTGATGGTTTCACCGAATCAAAGGCTTTTTCATAATCGATAAAAGCCATGCACAATGGAAGTTCATATTCCCTCGCTCTTTCAATTAGTTCTCTCAGCACGTGGATATGATCTAGTGTGCTGTAGCCACTCCTGAATCCAGCTTGTTCTCTCGGTTGAGCCATGTCTAGTGCTACCTTCAAGCGGTGTGAAAGAACTTTAGTGAAGATTTTATAAACTACTGATAGGAGGCTGATAGGTCTGTAGTTTCCGAGATCCTCAATGTCACCTTTCTTATGTAGCAGGATCACTGTAGCGGTGTTCCAATCCTCAGGAATCTTTCCTTCATTAAGGCATCGAGTGAAAATTTGGGCGAGTACTGTTTCGATTTCTCCACTTGCTTCTTTTATGATGTCTACAGTAATTCCATCTTCTCCTGGAGCTTTTCCTCGCTTCATGTTCTTGATTGCATGTGCAACTTCTGCTGGAAGGACTGGAGGAACTCTGGTACTGGTATCTTTCATGATGTCTGGAGTGCATGTATCATCCCTTTCATATAATTTGGAGTAGAAATCTTTCACTCTTGTCAAAATTTCGCCTCTATTTCTTGTTACAGAACCATCTTCTTTTCTCAGTGCCATAATCTGTTTTCTTCCCTTACTGAGATGTCCCTTTGCTATCTTTAGGCTTTGGTTGTTTTCAATTGCTTTCCTCACTAGTTCACAGTTGAATTTCCTTACGTCTTCAGTGATACTTTTTCTTACTGTCTTGCATAGCTCTATATATTCCACTTTGGAAGTCGCATCTTCTTTAGTTGTCCTCATCTCTCTTCTTTTTTGCATCAACATTTTGGTTTTTCCTGATAATTTGTTCACATGCAACTTGTTCTTAGACCCAGCTAATTTTGTTGCTGTTTCCATAAGAGCTTTGGTTACTTTTCTGTTAACTTCAGAGATGTCCACTTCTTCCGATGTTAGGCCTTCTAAAGCAGAGAACCTGTTCTTCAGTTCTAACTTGAAGGTATTATGGTGTTTTTTAAGGTTGGTTATGTCAATAGATTTTGTTTGTCTTATGAGCTTGCCACGTTCAAGTTTAGTGTTGAGGTGCATCTTACATCTCACCAATCTATGGTCACTACCTGTGTTGAACTTGTTTAGCACACTGCAGTCTTCTATGACGAATTTTTTGTTACACATAATAAAATCAATTTCACTTGTCGTCCCATTTGGATGTCTCCATGTCCATTTCCTGTGTGGCTTTTTCTTGAAGAAGGAGTTCAAGATGAAAAACCCTTCTGCCTCTGCAAACTCAACGAGAGTATTTCCACGCTGGTTTCTGTTGCCATGACCGAATTTACCTACTGAAGTTTCATTCTGTTGCCGTTGCCCTATTTTTGCATTGAAATCTCCCATAATTATTTTCAAGTGCTGCTTACCTTTATTATTTAGATGACAAATTTCCTCATAAAATTCTTCAATTTCTTCTTCAGGATGACTTGTGGTGGGTGCATAAGTTTGAATAATCTGAGCCTGGTATCTTTTCGAGAGTTGGATAACAAGTCTTGCAGCTCTGTCAGAGGAACTTTCAACTTCTACAACTTTATCCTTCAGTTTCTTGTTTATTATAAATCCAACACCACTAGTTCTGCCAGTATCTGTCCCACGATAGTAGAAGAGATGTCCACTTTTCAGTTCGATGAGATCTTCTCCTTTTCTCCTTACCTCACTTAGCCCCACGATGTCCCACTTGATCCTTTGTAGTTCCTCTTCCAATTCAAGAAGCCTTGAATCAGAAGATAGGGAGCGTCCATTGTAAGTAGCCAAGGTCAGCATCAGATGGCAGCCTAGTCCGGTCCTCCGGGGATTCTTAGCACCCTCTGCTTTCATGTCGCACTGGCCGCTGCCTTGGCCAGGTACATTCCAGCTGCCGGAGACTGAGGGCCAAGATTTAAGTTGTGGAATCATTTTGGAGGGGTTTGGCCATAACTCACCACGCTGGCCAAGCGGGTTGGTGAGTGTGGGATAGAATTTCCTCTGATCCCGATGGTATAGTTATACCGCTATGGGCGGTCGTCAGAGCCCCTTTAGTGGGAACAGGATGCACCACGAGAAGGCGGGGTTGACATTTGTCAAGGAGAGGCTGTGATGCTACGCATCACCTGACCTTGCATCCCTCTTTGGATATATATCCAGCAAAGTCAATGTTACTTGCTCTAAAACATATGAGGTCATCAAGATGATGAAACTTTGTCTAAGAGGCATGTAGATGTAAATTAGCTAGAAGACTGGAGAAGTTTGTACCCATAGGCACACCTTTAATTTGTATCAAAATATTTTTCTGATCATATAGTTGTTGAAGATACATAGATTTCATAAAATATCCCATTGATTCTTGTCAATGTTCAGATGTTCATGAAAGTGAAGAAAATAATAATCCAGAACTGTTCTCAAATCTTTCTGATCTATTGAATTAAACAAATTGGCAAAGTCAAAAGTTTCAACATATTGCAGTGTTTCATTAGTTTTAATATTTTCCAGTACTCTACTATTATCATTAATTATCCAGGTTGAATCAGCAATATTATGCAGCTGCTTTTGAAAAAAGTAAACCTGCTTTTTTTATTGTAACTTCTGTATCCACAAGTAATAAATCTGAAATTCGGTGGTGTTTTATGAAACTTCAGTGTAATCTATTTAAAAGTACAGTAGATTCTTGTTAATTGGGACACATTGGTGCCTGTACACTGTGTCCTAAATAA
Source organism: Macrothele yani (assembly GCA_039090855.1). NCBI lineage: Eukaryota > Metazoa > Arthropoda > Arachnida > Araneae > Macrothelidae > Macrothele > Macrothele yani. Next base: position 55,403,840 of record CM077028.1, read on the forward strand.
ATTGCTGCCTTGATTAACCAGAATATTCTGTATTGTGTACAATTTAGTTAACAGCTCAAAATATTTTTGTGCACATGAAATTAAACAAATTTCATATGCTTATGCTTCCATTCTTTAGTCACTTCTAGCCATATTAAAGACCAGTGCAAGTATCCCCCCCTCCTTTTGTTTAAGCACATGTGTACTTCAATATAACTTCACAATGAATTATTGTTTTTAATTCATAAACATCTAAAATTTCTATACAGTTTTATCCACTCTCTGCACTATTTTTTAGCAATTTTCACATGTATAATATTTAACTTTACTTTTTTAATGTTTCTGTAATATATGATAGTTAAAAATCAAAAAGAGTTTTAGAGAAATGCCATGCTGTGAAAATCTAATGTTTGCAGCTATGGACATTTGTGGTGTGTTTGTATTGTGGCCCTGGTTTTCTTCTTTTCTTGTAACCAGTGACAGGCGCAGTCTCTCATGGGAGTCATTGAACTCCAAAATATCATTTCACAGTCTTTTAATTTTGGCCTTTGCATCAAAAGATTTTGGCAGGATCACATTTCAAGGTTCAAAATGACTCAAACACACCTAAGCTTACTACTGGTGCATTTTAATTTTAAAAATCGAATTCCAGATATATCAAAAAAAAAAAGCTTTAATATAATATAAATTTGGACATAAATGTGTTTTTAATACTTGTTATTTTATAGTTATGTAAGGAAGTTTTCAACTGATGACTTCGTTCTTTTTCAGCCTGGCAATGGTGAGTGGTTGCCAGAACTGCTTTGTCATATTTGTTATTTCTGTTTTAAATTGATTTCCATATTAATGGAATAATTAAAGGGGAATCAGAATTAGTTTTGCAGGCTGAGAAATTTTTTTCAAACTTTCTCAATAATGTAATGAAAAATGAATGACAAGTGGGGGCAATTCATTTGCTGTTGGTCCAAATAGGCTCTGCAGAAGTGTACTTGAGAGTTAGGATGGCCAGTGAAGTGTAAGAGTTTCCTTTATGGACATCATTTTTATGCTTAAACAAAGTAAGGAGTGGGAATAAACTTGAAAAACACCAATGGTAAATCCATAGGCGTTCTAGAACTGCTGTTGGTGACTTACACGTGCTATAATTCAAATGCAGTGTCTGTTGTGATCTGGAGGAAACAAATTTTGTTATCATTGTATGAGTATGACTGCACTACAGCTTATCAGATTTTTTTTTGTTGTTGTTGTTGTTCTTTAGTGCCTAGGCTAGGTTTAGTTTTTTCCATTTCTTTGTTTACCCACAAATGTTCTTATTGGAGAAAAAATGGAATCCGTCATTAAAACATAGTGAGGTTCACCCACAGTCATACCAGTGTGCCATGAAGCTTGTGTAAATTCCCCCTCTCTCTCTCTATATATATATATATACACTATCTACCAACAAGTAATTGGACACCCCTGCAATCGACGATATCTGCGGTCCTGATACACGTCGCGGCCGCCGCCGTTAAATATCGTGTGGGAAACAATACCGCAACCAGTCGCGTGCAAGATGTCACGCAGTTCGGAGCTCTCCGATTTCGAGAAAGGTGTAATCGTCGGGTATCGCATAAATGGCCGATCCGTACGTGACATATCCGGCGAGTTGAAGTACCCAAAATCGACAGTGGGCCTACGTGATTGGCAAGTGGAAGATGAGAAGCGACTGTCGCAATGTGCCCCGACTCGGCAGACCCACAAAACTGGGAGTTGGAGACCGACAGGTGCTGGCCAAAGAATTTCGGAAGAACCGCACCAAATCAATGGGCCACATCCGCGAGGAGTTTCAACAGGCATCCGGGAGTGTTCTTTCGATGAATACCATCCGTAAGGAAGCCCATCTGCTCGGTTATCATGGACATGCTGCCGCCCACAAGCCTTTGATCGCCAAGTCCAATAGCGCTGCTCGGTTATCCTGGACGTGCTGCCTCCCAGAAGCCTTTGATCACCAAGTCCAATAGCACTGCTCGGCTAATGTGGTGCAAAGAACGCCGACAGTGGACCGTTGAAACAGGTTCTCTGGAGCGACAAATCAAGGTTCACCTTCTACCGTTCGGATGGCAGGGTCTGGGTTTGGCGTCTTCGTGGAGAACGCCTCTTGCCAGAATGTATTGTGCCAACTGTGAAGTTCGGCGGCGGTGGAATTATGCTATGGGAGTGTTTCTCCTGGTATGGCATGGGACCCTTGGTCGCAATTCCTGATAGACTCCACGCCGAGACCTACTGCACCATTTTGGATGACCATGCGCTTCCTACGTTGTGGCAGTTTTACGGGGTAGACCCATGTTACTTTCAGGATGACAATGCCACCTGTCATGTTGCGAGGTCCACCATGGCTTGGTATGGTGACAATGGGGTTAATCGAATGGACTGGCCTGCGCAGAGCCCAGACCTTATCCCTATCGAGCACCTCTGGGACGAGTTGGAGCGTCGACTTAAGGGGTGCCCCCACCGTCCGAAATCGGTGAAGGAACTGACCTGTCTTCTCCAAGCCGAGTGGAAGAAAATACCGCTAGCCGTCGTACAACGCCTGGTTGAGAGTATGCCCCGGAGGGTCGCAGCTGTAATCGCCGCTCGTGGGGGCTCTACTAACTATTGAAGGTGAATAAACTTTGTTTTACTTTGCTATCACAGGTTTCGAATTACTTGTTGGTAGATAGTGTATATATAAATTTGTGCATGAATTGAGTGGTCCACTGAATTGTGCAAGTTTCTTTTGATCCAGTGCTCCAGTGTAGATGACTGAATAAAGTATGCAATTAATTGCATCATAAAGATCTGGATAAATATGCACATGTACTTCATTAGATGATATGACTCACTGACTACAATAAATTAAAAGTATATCAGTTCTTTGCAATCTCTGAAGCTAATTTAATGTCTTTTGCATTGCATTTATCATTTACGCTCGTTCACTAATAATTATATTAATGGATTTTTTTCCTCTTTCTTTCCATGTTCAGATTTTTGGCTAGATTTCATGCGGTTGGAAGTAGAACACCCAGAAGGAGACAGAAAAAATCGCCGTATATACTACTGGAGAGCACTAAAAACTCTAGATGAACAATTTACAGACAGTTTTGTATCTCAGTGCACATTATGGACTACGGGTCACAGCTCAGAATCCTCTTAAGTGTTTTTATGCTAAACAGCTGTAAATAGCAATTTATGTTGTTATACCAGTAATAAAACCAGACCTTTTTCTTTTGTATCTGCATACTTTTTAGCATTCACAGTCCCCCCAGTTTTTACAAAACTACAATAAAAAACTGAACTAAATTCAATAAAATATTTTCAGTGAACCCATATCTATCAAGATTACAATACCTGGGATTATTTTGCTCTTGCAGAAATTTGATTTAAAAGTTCAGTAGATTCTTGTTAATTGGGACACATCTGTTCTAGCACATTTTGTCTCAATTATGCAAAGCTTTATCCTAAAGAGCTAATTTTGGATGCTCTTCAAGAATTGTCCCAAATAAACTGCTGCCTTGATTAACCAGAATCTTCTGTACAATGTAGTTAATAGCTCAAAATATTTTTATCCACGTGAAATTAAACAAATGCACAATGCTGCCCTGTTGGCACAATGGTCTAAGCGCTGACTGATGACCATTGGTCCGGGTTCGAATCCTGGTGAGGCATGGATGTTGTGTTTGTCTTACGGCACTGACTCTCTCCCTTCCTTGGAACCAGTGACCCTAAATTAGGGAGGGGCAACTACTTATAGCCCATTGAGTTACAGTGGTCGTTACACTTTCAATCGAAAAAAAAAATGCACTTAGACTGTGTTGCATTAAGTAAAATCGTTTTATTGATTGTATTTGTTCTTCAAAGAAAATAGTTAAATTACTTTGTGTTACATGTAATTTATACAACGTAACTTTTCATTTGTATTTTAGCCTTGAACAAAGTTGCCAAATTTTTAGTTTGAGTGTATTGATACTATTATAAGGCATACCAAATCTTTAATGATTAGTCAAGAAAAATTGTAGTTTCATCGTATCAAAAAGCATTACGACCAACAAGAAAGGGCGATAAGTCCGTTTTTACTGAAAATCAAAACAGTAAGTAGGAATACTTATGATGGAGGTCAGATGAATTATTCTTCAGTCAAAGTAGTTTCTATTTACATATAATCAGCTGATTATCTGTTTGAAAAGTTATAATTTTTTTGCTGAAATGGATAATACAACAATTTAAAAAGTTTTTGTACCAGTGTTTTAAAAAATAATCTGCTTCGTAATTGTCATGAAAAGATGCATGTTTGGAAAACTACCAAAAATATAACACAGTGTGTAAATAGTGGTCTGGAAAGATTTTTTTTTTACTTATGAGCATTTGGACAGAAAATGTGATGCAATATGTAGGCAGTATCATTTGCTTTTACACTGCAGAAATGCTGAAATAAAAAAACAAGATTTTTGCTCTTTACTCACCTGAAAAATGGCTTTTTTTTGTCCTGTGTGATCTTGTGAATTACGACTTTTGTGTAGGAAATTATGGTTTGAGATAAACAGCGTAGGTACAGATTATATGCTGCCAGGAGTGAGGGCATTTTATTTTTTTCGGAATTATTAACACTGCAGTCAGACATCTCTGAATTTACTGTTCATCAATCAGTAATGTCCTAATACACACACCTTTGAAATCCAGCGGCACATGCAGCTGAGCTTCGTGGCGTAAAGTGCTGGCAGGCACGGCATCTCACGTCACGGACGCCCGTCGACTCTCGAAGCCTTAAGGGGACCATAAGAAAAGAGCAAATGTAACAGTCACCTAGGAAATTAAGACTGGTTTTCTTAAGGGACCATCTACAAATCGAAATGTGACTTACTACAGCCATAGGAAAGCATGTTTCTTAACAAGTAATTAATAGATTTTCACGCAAATGATCTCTTTCTACTCAAAAATGAATCACTCATGAGATATGATACAGAAGTATGTTCCATCCATCCATCTGCTGTCTGTCCTTCCAGAAGTATAAAAGCATGTAACCCCACCGAGAAACAACCGATCTGCACGGAAATGATTTCTTTCTACTCGGAGACGAACCACACCTATCGGATACAATAGAAAATTAGGTTCAATCCATATATTATTCTTCCTGACGAATGGAACGAAATTTTCTATCGTATGTGATAAACGTGAGGCTTCCTCGAGTAGAAAGAAATCATTTCCGTACAAATCGGTTGTTTCTCGGTGGGGTTACGTGTTTATATGTTTCTGGGCGGATGGATGGAATGTAATTCTCATACATGAGATTCTTCCGCGAATTCGCGGAATTCCGCTTTTTTCGGCATCATTTTGGTCATTCTCGAGGTCATTACAAAAATGAAGAGAAATTTTTCAGGATTTTTTTGGGGGGGGGGGGTGGGGGGTCGTCGTTCTATAGAGAAAAGAAAAAAGCGGAATTCCGCGATTCCGCTTTTTTGTGGAGTAAAAGAAATTAAGCGCTTTCTAGCTTAAAGCGTTGTTTTTGGAGCAGACGCGGGGGCAAGAAGAAATGTTGGAGGGTGGAGTCAGGAGCTCAATTCGTTTACTGCTGTCAACAATGGATGGGATGTCAGTTACTTGAGCATCGCAGCGCAAAGGGTGGAAGCTCCGCCTACTTCGCGCGTTAGGGAAACTACCGCAGCCCTTTCCGTGTCTTGCGGGAAATCGCCACTCTGCATTCTATGAGGGCCAAACTATCTGCTTAATTCTATCCGTCATCGCCAGAAACTCTCTCTTGTAATTTGAAAATGTGCCCGAATGCGTTCCCGCTTTTCTGAGATCGTTCGAGAATCGAAGCACTCGTGAATCCTCTTCCTACGGAGTATGCCAAAAAATACGGAATCTCCGTAATTATTACGAATTTCCCCCGGGATTACGGGTGACTAACAAAAAAATTATGGATATTCAGATTTTCACTGTTATTAAGAAAGTTTTACTGATTTTGTAAATAATCGACGTAAAAGCCTCTGAACAAAGTTCGTAACACAGCCCTTTGTCTTTTCTCAGGTGGTGGAATTTGTTTTGCTTGTTTCAAAGTGTGAACAAAAAGAAATGCCTGTCGTGTTTCTTTCGCCGTGGCCCGGGATTACGTCGACCTGAAGCATCTGAATAAAGTTCGTGACGCAGCTTTCTTTTCTTAAATTCGTTCTACCTCTCCCCCCCCCCGAAGAGAAAGAACCTGGCGGGCTTCTTTTGCCGTGATCCGGAATTACGTTGGTTCGGACGTGCTTTCGCTGTTGCCTGGAATTGCATCTGCCCACCATGTACGTGACGAACCTTTTTGTTTTTTTTTCTAAGGAGGAGGAATGTGTTCTGCTTGTTTGAAAACTTAGTGGAAAGAAAGCACGGCGCCCGGCTAGGATAACGTCGGCCCGAAGCCGCTGAACAAAGTTCATGACGCAACTCTGTTTCTTTCCTTTCTTTTTTTTTTCTAAGGAAGAATGTGTTTTGCATGTTTGAAAGCTAAGTGGGAGGGGGGCACGGCGTCGGGCCGTTATTACGTCGGGCCGAAGCCTCAAAAAGTTCGTGACGCAGCTTTCCGGTTTTTTTTTTTGCTTTTTATTTTATTCTTTCTTTCTAAGAAGGAATTTGTTTTGCTTGTTTGAAAGCTAAGTGGAAAGAATGTGTCATGGGAGGCTCAAAAACAGGATGACAAACAAGAATTCGGCAGAGAAAATCTCTCCACTTGCTTGACGTTGATGGAGATTCATGTCACCATATTCACAATGCAAGCAAAAAATTTTGCAAGCCATTTTATAAGGTTACATTGAGAAATACTTTATTGACTTCTTCAATGACTAAAAACTAAGCTGTGGATATATGTTTCTAATTCTTGCAAGTTTCTAATTGCTTGACTAAATTCACAAACTTTCCTAGACAAATACTTTTCCCCTCAGGATTTAGCTAGTAAAGATTCACATGTAAGTTTTAAATCTGATTTTTTAAAATATTTCATTTTATTTTGTTCTTAAATCCCTACTTTTCTATTGTGAATATAATAATGTGCTTCACTTTAATATTTACTTACATAATTTACAGAAAATAATTCCATATGGCTAGCATACTCTTAAATATTGTATATATGCTGTATTTGAATTTGCTCACCGCGCGTTCGCGTGTCCCAATTTTCCACCCAGTTAAAAAGTTCAGCTTTTTTTGTCATCGGCCGGTCTCATGTATGAATTCTGTATCGTATCTCATGGGTGATTCATTCCTGACTAGAAAGAGACCATTTGTGTGCAAATTGGTTACTTACTTGTTAAGAAACATGCTTTCGTGTGGCCGTAGTAAGTCACATTTGCAATTTAACTGTCCCCCTTAAGGCTACAAGAGTCGACTGACCCGCCAGCACAGCTGCATGTGCCGCTGGATTTCAAAGGTGTCTGTATTAGGACATTACCCATCAATCACATCAGAAAACTTTAAATTTACATCGCCCTGGAGCAAGAATTGAACCTGGATCTCCCGATTTCCATTTGAGCATGCTATCTCATTACACTACCGAGGATGATGAAGTCCCAAGTATCTAATTAAGAATAAGAACATTCTCAGATTATCATCAGTCAAAGCGAATTCTGCTTCCTCCTAGCATAGTTAAGTTAATCACCAGTCACTCAGGTGAATTCTGTGGAAGAAATATTCTTTTCATAATAAGTCATGGATAGCATGCTTCAATGGAGATCGGAAGGTGTTTCGATTCCTTCTCCAGGGCGACATAATTTTCAAGTTTTCTGATGTGATTGATGTTATACCAGTATGTTCAAAAAGTTCTGGAACTTTTTATATTAAAAAAGAATTGAGTACAGATAATACCTGTTTATGCGGTGTTTCCTTCGAAGTAGTTACCCTGTACAACTATGCATTTTTGCCAGTGCTCATACAAAGATTTAAATGCAGATTGCAAGCCTTCTTTTGCCATATCCTCCAGTGCATCCGTCGCAGCTTTTTGCACTTCTTCAGAACTTGAGAAGCGTCGCCCCTTAAGCAAATTCTTCATCCGGGGAAAAAGTCACACGGAGCAAGATCAGGCTAATAAGCTGGTTGTGGAAGAATGGGAATGTGATGTTTGAACAGGTAATCGGACACCAGGAGGGATCTGTGAGCTGGCACATTATCATGATGGAGCACCCACGAGTTGGTCTTCCAAAGATCAGGTCGCTTGTGTTTCACTGATTCTCGGAGACATTTCAGGATGTTGACGTACTCTTCTTTAGTGACTGTATGACCATGTTGAAGGAATTCCTTGTGTACGACACTCTTACAATCGAAGAAAACTGTTAAGGCCTTTCCTTTGGAGCGGTCAGCCTGAAACTTTTTGGTCGTGGTGACGACTGTGATTTCCACACTGTCGGTTGGATTGGGGGTCGTACAGAAAGCACCAGGTTTCGTCGCTAGTCATCAATTGATTCAAGATGTCGGGATCTGAATCCACTGCATCGATGTTATCCCCACAAACTTGCATGCGCTCATCCATTTTTTCTTGTGTCTGGTTTTTGGGAACAATTTGTTGGCACACGTGATGCATGCCCAGTTTCTCCGTTAAAATGGCATGGCAACTTCCGCAATCGCTGCAACAGTTTTTCGACAGTCATCTTTCACAATTTCTTTAAAAATGGTGATTTGTTCATCCATTGTGGATGTTGAAGATTGTCTTGACCTTTCATCATCCTCAATACTCTGTTGCCCGTTTTCGAATCGTCGATGCCACTCAAACTCTAGTTCGACTCATTGCACTCTCACTGTACACTGACTTAATCATTTGGAGAGTCTCAGCGAGAAATTTTCCGAGCAGAACACAAAATTTTACACTTGAACGCTGTTCAAAATTAGACATCATTGTCCTCGTGACAGAGAGCCTCGAATGCCTGTAATCACGAACTACGCATATGTTGGATCTGGATCAAAACAGTTCTGGCTGGTCGGTCACATGATGCTCAGCAGGGGATGGCGTAATTCACTGACAGTTGGCAACTATTCAAAAAGTTCTGGAACTTTTTTACGTACTAGTATGATGAACAAGCAATTCAGAGATGTCCTATTGCTGTGTTAATAACTCTGGCATATATTTCCATGTACTATGAGAAGCATATTTCTTCCACAGAGGTTGTTGTTTTTTTCCAGGAACTTCATAGTCTGGAAATTATACAAAGAAAAATATTGTATGTAGCTCGTCCCAAAACAACGTTTTTTTTTTTTTTTTTTATAATGTGCAATGCTGCGTTCCACCTAGGGACGAGTCTCGAAAACACAGAAATCGTTGTAGTAGCCATAGTAACTGGCCACATCTATTTATCACGCGTCCATCATCTGTAGTGCACAGCTTAGTGTTGTTTCATGAAGCCCTAACAAGTGTTTTTGCGCTGTAATTTTCCACCAAAAAAATGGATGTGAAAGAGGAACAAAGATGCACCATTAAATTTTGCTGTCGACTTAAGAAGTCTGTCGGAGAACTTTCCGTCTTGTGCAAGAGGCTTATAAAGATGAATGTCTAGGAAAATCAACAACGTACAGATCGCATAAAGAATTGATAGATGGTCGTGAGTCAGTGGCTTTAATCGCGCATGGGGGAATGCCTTCAATGAGTGTTACAGGGGTAAACATCAACACAATAGGTGTTATTATATGGGAAGACAGGCACCTATCAATTAGAGATATGGTTCACATTTCAAAATCATCAACTCACAGAATTTTAACCCAGCATTTAGGCATGAAAAGAGTTTTTTTTTTTTTAATTTGGTTGACATTAAATGTCTGTAAATACTGTTTCACACGTTATGCAAGTTCAGCTTTCGGGAGATTGCAAAAGGACGTTAACATAGTATTGGCAATTGAAGTCAAGTATAATAATAATAATAAGTATCTGCACTTACAATATTCATAGTGGCTGTCGGGGCTTCATATGTGCGTCATCTAAGAATGTGAATTCTTTCAATTGTGAAGTTAAAATTCATGATATTGTAAAATCTGCACCAGATAAAGTTAAACAAGATGAATTTTTTACAATGCAAAAAAATCCTTTAACATCGATGAAATAAGAAACTGAATTAAAACCTTGTTGAATTTTTTAAAAACGAACTACAATCCTGAAGAGGAGACAATCTTGACCGCGAAGCACCCTGATACATATGAAAACTGAAGATGAATTATACTTTTGCCAAAACCTCAAAAATAAACAATCTTGAAAAAGAAAATACAAACATACAAATCTCCCGAATGCGAAGCACCAAACTAGTTTCTGCTAACATTTATAGCCATCATCAGTGGTAGGTGCATGGACATTAGGATTACCGCACTCACTCGCTCAGGTATGCAGCTTAACCCCAATAGTTCGTTTTTTAAAAATTCAACAAGGTTTTAATTCAGTTTCTTATTTCATCGATGTTAAAGGATTTTTTTGCATTGTAAAAAATTCATCTTGTTTAATTTTATCTGGTGCAGATTTTACAATATCATGAATTTTAACTTCACAGTTAAAAGAATTCACATTCTTAGATGACGCACATATGAAGCCCCGACAGCCACTATGAATATTGTAAGTACAGATACTTATTATTATTATACTTGACTTCAATTGCCAATACTATGTTAACGTCCTTTTGCAATCTCCTGATAGCTGAACTTGCATAACGTGTGAAACAGTATTTACAGACATTTAATGTCAACCGAATTAAAATATCGTAGCCACGTAAAAAGTATGTTCATCGCAACTTAGCGAAAATTGAACAACGATATATGAAAAGAGTTTGTTCAGCTTGGGTTCCCCATTTCTTTTCATGTGAGGCCCAATGCAAAAATCGCACATGGCCAGTTTTGTCATTTCTTATTTTGGAGAAAATGAATATTAAGTATCCCCAACCTGCATATATATAGTCCAGACTTGTCACAATGTGACTTCTGGTTGTTCCCCATTTTAAAAAAAAAAGACATTACGGGGTCAACAATTTATTACAGCCGCTCAGGAGAACATTTCAGAAGAATAATTCCAGAAGACATTCAAAAAGTGGGAGGAACATTGAGACACCTGTATTAGATGCAATAGACAATATTTCAAAAAAGATTACCACTTCCTTGATAATTAAGGCATGCATAGCATACCACAACTGCGATTCAACATCTACCACACCGCCAAATAGAAATCATCGCTCTTTTCACATTAATAAGTGAGCCTCGGAAAAATTCTCATCGGCCGCCGCCGGGAATCAAACCCAGTGTCTTCCAGTTGCGCGCCGGACATGCTACCACTGAACCACAGCGGCCTCGAATTCTCCAAGACTAGTATGTGATTAACTGCCAAACTACATGGCAGGTTGCTTCGTGGAGCCCCGCACAATGCTGGGGATTCACCAAAGATGGAAAGCAGCAACTGAACAAATAACTAGGAGGCGAATGGATAATTAATTCAAACACTCGACGTGGATCAGGAACACCAAACAGAAATCATAACTCCTTCCACTTTAATAAGAGTCTCGGTGCGGGGCTCCATGAAGCAACCTGTTATGTAGTTTGGCAGTTAATCACATGCGAGTCTGAAGAATTTGAGGCCACAGTGGTAGCATGTCCAGCGTGTAACTGGAAGACCCTGGGTTGGATTCCCAGTGGCGGCCAATGAGAATTTTTCCGAGACTCACTTATTAACGTGGAAAGAGCGATAATTTCTGTTTGTTCCTGATCCACATCGAGTGTTTGAATTAATCTACCACAACTGCGATTCGACATATTTTGTGGGGGGGGGGCATAACCTGACTAATTATCAAGTAATGAAAATAAGCATGTCAAATAAACATATATACCATATTTAAATTTCTCATTTTTGTGATCTTCATTCACTGATAAATCAATCCTGAGTACAAGATGAGACTGAAAACTATACAGTTAGTATAACAAAATTCTGTAACTGTTTTTAATATTCCAGGAAATAATAAAATGGAGAGAGAGTGAGATAACTTCCGCATTTTTCTTTTCAGCGAAGAGTAGGGTTTCGTAAGTTTGTTTTTGCTTATGAATTGACACTACTCTTATTGTTTCGAATTCGGCTTGAAATATTTATTACAGGGCCGACAGATAGCAGCACATCAGCGCTCTCCCTCTCTACTTCTCACTTGCACTGTACCTGTTAGCTCCACTGTGTTTTACAGCAGGATTATTGCCAGTCTGTTTTGTGACAACAAGTTTCAAAATTTTTCTTTTCTTTATTCTCAGCATGTCGGCTCTCAATTGAGAGTTCATTCTCTTATGGTAGTAGGGTAAAAGGCACTGTCGCAATGAGAGCAGTGAGTGCCTGACATTCTGCCATTTGTCTGCACTAGCAAAGTGGCTGAATTTGGAACGAATGCTTGCAGTGTGATCATGATGGGGATGAAATTTAAGTGCAACAAGTGCCACTCCAAATCTGTCACTGTGATTTTAAAGGCATTTCTGTCTAACAGAAATATCTGGTTAAGCAGCTTTCAAACAAGTTCTTAATGAACAAATTATATGTATTACATTTCATGCAGGTTTCAGAATGGTTTCTTATGAATAAAATTGCACTTCAGGTGCTCAGATCATGACCGAATTGAAGGCAATTTTTTTTTTTCATTAAGATATTCGAATGGTCAGTCAGTAGGAAAGTTGATGTGGCATAATATATACACTGGTGTTCAAAATTAAGAGAATTTGCACAGTTTGTCGATTTTCACAAAAAGTATGGAACCAAAGGTACAAGTGATGCCGCCGAATAAGAATGCCAATTTGCAGTGTCAAATACATAAGCTTACACGTGCGTGTGGGCGTAGCTGTGACAGCGAAGGGCGTGAAAAGCACGTGGTGTTTTCCACGATTAGTTCGCTCGTACTCCTCAGCGACATTCCTTGTGTTTCTTGCAGGACTTGGTTCAATTTCATAAGCAATCAGGTAAAATGAGTTGCCACGAACGTATTGATAATGGAATGAGGTGGAGAATAGTCGGTAGATTGGAGACAGGCCAATCACAGGTGCAGGTTGCTACAGAGCTCAATGTAATGCCCAGTGTCATCTGCAATCTGTGGAAACAGTTTAAGGACACCAGATCCATATCAAGAAGGCCTGGGCAAGGTCGTCCAAGAGCCATGACAGCCAATGAAGATCGTTATTTGGCACTATCAGCGAGGCACCACAGGACTGCTACAGCTGCACAGCTATCTCATTAGCTGCATGCCGCCACTGGAACCAGAGTTTCAAGGGTTACTGATTCCTGAAGGCTTCATGAGAGAGGGCTTTTTGCCAAAAGCCCTGCTCACTTCAGCACACAACAGAGCGCATTTAACATGGTGCAGACAAAATCAGCCTTGGACCAGACTTCAGTGGGGTAACGTTCTCTTCACAGACGAGTTGCGATTCAGCCTGGACACTGATTCTTGGCGTACCTTCATCTGAAGAGAATCTGGGATCCGATACCTTTCCTCGAACATCCGAGAAAGGGACCGCTATGGCAGCGGAGGTATCGTGGTCTGGGTAGGCATCATGTTGGACGGCCGCACACCTCTCCATGTGTTTGACAGAGGCTCCCTGACTGCTGAGAGGTATAGGGATGAGATCTTACAGGACAACAATACTCGTCCACATAGGGCTCACCTGGTCGACGATTATCTTGAAAGTAAGGATACTCGCCGGATGGATTGGCCAGCCAGATCGCCAGACCTAAACCCTATCGAACCTGGCTGGGACGCTCTTGGGAGGGCAATTGCAGCTCGCCATCCCCTCCAAGAACCATCCAGGAGCTGAAAACTGCATTGCTGCAGGAGTAGAACCGCTGCCACATGGACTCTTCAACTGCCTCGTTTCCAGTATGACGTCGCGCTGTGAGATGGGACCATACCCCATATTAGTCATTTTATGTTCGATCTTGCAACGTGGATTTTGGACATTCCTGCGCTGATGAGTCTTACTGACGATCAGGAGTACGTACCATGACTGTTGTATTGTATAATTTTTTTCTCATATAACTGTGTATCCATACCAAATTTCATTAAAATGTGTCCATTAGTTTTTCAGAAATTCGACAAAATGTGCAAGTTCTCTTAATTTTGAGCATCAGTGTTTGCATATGTATGTATATTGCAAGAAATGAAGGTTTATCATTTGATGGGGAAAAGCTGGAGATAACTGATACTTACATTTGCCTTGGACAGCAGATATCAAGCAAAGGTTACATTGATGAAGAAATTAATCGACGTGTAAAACTTGGTTGAAAGCTTTTGGAAGAAACTACAATTTTTAACCAAGCGTTATGTCTTAAAATTTCTTTTTGTCTTTTTAATCAGGTAAGTACATCAGTGTGGGGGATTAGCCCACAGCTGAGGGTTCCAGTTGGTCATTCAACCTAATGATTCTGGAACAAAACCCAGTGAGTTGGGGTCTTTTCGCCAATGTCACACAGAACTAGCTTGCACCTCTCCAAGATTCACAGAGGCCCTAGTTGCTGTTGTGTGTGCCATTGTTACCACGTAGCGCCCCGAGGAGGCAAACCCATCGCTCACTACGACCGCCCGGTTTGTGGCAAGACACGATCTGATTGTGTGAGGAATGAAGATGTATTGCAGTTGTGTGATGTAAAGCAAAATGTTGTTAGCAAGGTGGAGACCAATACGCTTCGGTGGTTTGGCCATGTTGAAAGAATGAGTGATGAAATGCTTACTAAGAAAATATTTTCAGCCCAAGTGGCAGGAAGGAAAGGCAGAGGAAGGCCAAGGAAGACATGGATGGATCAGATTCAGGAGTGTCTGCATGAGAAAAAGATTATGAGTATGAAGTACAAAAGATTTTGTGTACTGCGTGTAATGGATATCAGTGAAGCACGAGTTGTATGTCAAGATCGCTGTAAATGGTGAAGTTTGATACGGCAACAATAAGTAAAAATATCTGGAAGTTTGTATTTCTTTTTGGAGCTAACCTCTGAATCTCAGAGAACAGCTTAGTGATATGTATGTATGTTATGTCATGTCTTAAAAGAAAAGTGTTAAATCAATGCTCATCCTTCCAGTGCTTACATACACAGCAGAGAGACCTGGACCTTAACTACACTGGTGTGCAAAAATTAAGGATGAAGAGGAGAAATTAGCATAACAGCGGAACGAGCAGGCAGAACGGACCGAAAGACCACTCAGGAGTTAGGCTAGGGTCCGGTACGGTAGGGCATGCACATATTTGCAGCATGACGTAGGGGGGGAGTGTCGAAGGGTTAAAGCACATGGGCGGTGTACGCTCAGCAATTCGGTGAAAGCTATTGCACGGTCTACATCGGTTTGAACGACGTCAAGTTGCTGCCACCGTGTGATATGGCCAACAGGCAATCCAGTAGACGACATCTGGATGACTTTACCCGAGGTCGCATCATTGGGAAGTTGGAAGAAGGTCGAAGTGTGACTAGTGTGGCCGAGGAGTTCGGGATCGCTCACAGCATCATTTCACGAGCTTGGAGAGCATTTCAAACGACAGGAACAGCTGTCTGAGAGTTTAGTAGTGGTCGTCCATGAGCAACCACGGCGGTGGACGACCGGTATATTGTCCTACAGGCGAGAAGAGACGGACTGCAGACACCGGGAGAAATCGCAAGGCGCATTCAACAGACAACTGGACATCTGTTATCGCGTTTTACCGTGGCCAGGAGGCTGCCCAAAGGTGGTCTATTTGTGCAACGACCATTACGGTGTGTGCCATTAACGCCTGCTCATCGGAGACGGCGGTTTCTGTGGTGCCAGGAACACAAGAACTGGACACATCAGCAATGGGGTCGAGTTCTCTTTACGGATGAGAGCCGATTTTGTCTGATGAGTGATTCTGGACGTATACACATCTGGAGAGAGCAGGGAACACGTAATCACACCTCCAACATCATCGAACGGGACCGGTATGAAGGTGACGGAGTTCTCATTTGGGGCGGTATCATGCTTGGTAGCCATACTGACCTCCACATCTTCCAAGGAGGTTCAGTCACTGGTGTCCTCTATTGTACAGAGGTTCTCCTGTCTCACGTGCGTCTGTTTAGAGGTGCTGTGGGTCCTGAGTTCCTCTTCATAGACGACAACGCTACACCTCATCATACAGTGGCTGTCGCATAGCTGTTGGAGAGTGAAGATATTCAACGCATGGATTGGCCCGCAAGGTCCCCGGACCTAAATCCAATCGAACACGTGTGGGACTTTCTCGGGAGACGCTTGGCAGCACGTCACCAGCCGCCAGCAACAATTCCGCAGCTGTGATTGGCGCTACAAGAGGAATGGGCTGTGATGCCTCAACAGCTCCTTGATGACCTAGTCCTCAGCGTGGACAGACGTTGTAAATCCTGCAACGCAGTCAGGGGTGATCATATCCCCAACTAAAGACTGGATTTTTCTTGGCATCCGCCTGTCACATGGACGTTTCTGTCTTCTGCCCAGTTGTGCTCGAAGCTACCTTTTCAATAAAGTGCCTTTGTATCCTTTGGACTCCTTGATTGGACGGTTTTGCTCACTTGTCCCATATTCTTACATCTTGGGGATCGTATGGTATGATTTGAGTCGATGTGGAGCACTTCTGCACGACGTTACATTCGAAAAACCGTCTCATCCTTAATTTTTGCACGCCAGTGTAAAAATGACTGCAGACAACTGAAAGATGCATGTTTGGTGTAACCAGGAGAGATAAGAAGAGGAGCTCATTGATAAGGAAAATGACAAGAGTGGAAGACATCATGATCAGAATAAAATCCATGAAAGGGACCGGACATGTTGACAGAAGAATGGACCACTGATGGACAACCGAAATTTTAGACCGGATCTCAAGAGACAGGAGAAGGCCACATGGGGGATGGATGAATGAAATTTGAAAGCATGTCGAAGTAACATGGAGACTGGCTCACAGTTTTGAAGGAAACTTTTGGAGACATATCATAATTGTCAATCTACTGCGGGATGACATAATTATTGAAGTGTGCATGTATAAAGATTTTTGGAATGAAAAAAATCTCCCGTAGCATCCATTTACAAACCATTTCATTAACATCCCACCCCTCTCCATCTTTTTTTTTTTTTTTTTTTTTTTGTACAGGGTGCCTCCATCAAATTCTCAAAATTAATTGCCCATATGATTTGTATTTAACACGATGCCAAAATGAAAAACAATCTTGCCCAGTTTTCATTATTTTAGTGATATATACTATCTATTGCCACTTCAAAAAAATTTCTAGTAATGATATTTAATTCGTGCATTTTCCTCCTTCTAGTCTCATCTTCCATTCCTTGTGTGTATGTTTCTTTACTGGTTATTCCAAACATGTAACTCTAAATGCTTCTGTAATACAGGGATCGCATTCCTCCTAAAATTCCTAAAATTCCTAATATTTTGTGACCCTCCTTAAATTCCTAAAATTAGACCTAAAATTTGCTATTCATCCTAAAATTTTCGTAAGCTTCTTTTTATTAAAAACACAACCGTTATTAACGCCAATAAATTTACCATTACGGTAAGGTAAAAAGACCTGTTATTGTAGAAACACAGCCTATATGCTGTGCTGCTGAAGGAGGGAAAAATGACGCCATCGAGATGCACTTGCTTCGGGGCGGGCGTTCCCATTTTTTTGCCTTCGAACAGTTTTCGAGAGTAACAAGAGATCTAAGGGAAAAGGGGAGGGGTCATTTTCACCCCTGGTTTGCGCTTTGCAGACGAACTCCGTGGCACGCAGAAGATCGTACTTTATTTTTTGTACATGCCTTGTGGAACCTCCTCTTTCTGCTGATGTTTTGTTATTGTAAACCGCAGGTGGGTGGAAGCAAAGAGGAAACATGTGGTCTCCTTCCGTAACCTCCGGTAATGACGATGGGATGGTAGCTGAGTATTATCTTGGCAGGCAGTAGAGCACGTGATCGTTGACCTTCGATCATGCGTCGGCGACAGCGACCTTCGATGCGCAATATATCTCGGCTCCGAATCGCTTTGATTGAACTTGCGTGAGATGCGTATGATAGTTTCTGGTTTTACGTCTTTTATGGTGTTCTCTGTGCTGTGTGCAGGTTCAGTTCTCTAGTGGTGACCTGCTTTTTTTTTTTTTTTTTTTTCATATCTTCTGACATCCTCGCAGCCAAATTTCGGGAAGTTGTCTGGTTTTGCAATATTGGAACGTGTTTTTGTACTTCCCTTTCATTTTCTGGTTAGTAATACAAGTGTTTAAGATGCCTAAATCCAAAACGAAATTTCAAGATGCGTGGCTCGCCAAAGAATTGGACGGAGTGAAGTTGAAAGAATGGTGTTCTGCAACTGAAACAATATTTTCTGCTAAGTGTATATTGTGTTCAGAAATTTTCAACATTTCTAATAGTGGCTTTTCACAAGTAAAAGCGCATCATAAAGGAAAAAAACATTTGCAGAAATTTCAAAGTAAATTTCAAAATAAGTCCATCCTGGAGGACGGGATCTTCAGCCCAAAACAAATATTAGTGAAGTACTGAGTCATGATTTACAGTTGGCTAAAGCCGAAGCATTATGGGCCATGAAAGTTGCTAAGGACAATATGTCTTTTGTTTCATGCACTGAAACAGTTGAACTTTTCAAAGAAATGTTTCCTGATTCTGCTATTGCAGCCAAAATGCAACTTAAAGAAAAAAAGTTGCTTATGTGATATCACATGGATTGTCAAAATATTTTGAAGAGGATTTGAAAAAAAGACATTGCATCTAGTAGCCCAGGAAAGGTTACTATAGCATTTGATGAAACTACAAATACACAAGTGAAACGGCAGTTGGATGTGTATCTCAGGTACTGGTCTTCAGAAATAAATTCAGTTTCTTGCCGATACCCAACAAGCGTTTTTCTGGGTCATGCAACAGCAGATATTTTGCTAAAAGAAATTCTTGATGTGTTATCATCCTTCAATATTTCGTTGAACAGAATTATTTGTGTATCCATGGACAGCCCAAATGTAAATAAGTGCTTTTTACGCAAATTCAATGAAGTTGTAAAACAAGAAACAGGCCAGAAATCTTTGGAACTAGGTTTTTGCAACCTGCATGTTGTTAGTAATGCATTTAAAATTTTTTTGACAAGCTTAAATATAGATTTTGACGAATTTGCTACTGATATGCATTACTTTTTAAAGAGTAGTGCTGCAAGACGAGAGGATTATAAATCTGTCGAGGATATAACATTGGTCACTGCCAAATTTCTTTTGCGTCATGTCAGCAACAGATGGTTAACCGTTGGTTCTGTAGCCCAGAGGCTCTTGGATTAATGGCTAAATATTACAGAATATTTTTTAAACTTCTTGCCATCTCAAAAAAATATTTGAAAAACAACTGCGCAATTCGGCAAGGTATAAAAGAATTCACTGTTTCCTGAAAAATGAGCTTACTCCTTGCTATTTAGCATTAATTTCATTTTCACACCAAAATTTTGAAAAGTTTTCATTATGTTATCAGAGTGAAGAACCAAAAATACACCAGTTATATTCTGATTTAAATACTTTAATGAGGAATGTTATGGCTCAGTTTATCCAAGATGATGTTATAGCAGGGAAATTTGGAGAAGACCTAAAGAATGTAGATTTTGAAAACAAAAATTCATGGAAAAAACTAGGGGAGTTAGAAGTTGGTATGAAGACAAAAAATCTCCTCAGGAATGTTCAGGAGACCAGGCAGAAATTATTTCTCTTAGATGTAAGATCATCACTAATTGCAACCACAAAATATTTAAAGTCAAATTTGCCATTCTGCAATCAAAAGCTAAGAGACATAGAAGTTTTAAAGGTAAAAGAACCAAAGAAAGAGTCAACTCAACTTTCAGTCACTGAAGGACTTTCGGAAATAACCAGAATTTCAAGTGTTTTGCATCTTTCTGAGGAACAAATTGATAGAGTAAGAGAAGAGTGGAAACTTTTAAATTGCGATAAGCCAACTCTAGATGAACTAGTGAAATTTTCAGAGGAAGGGCATATTCCAGTGCGGATTGATCATTACTGGCGTAATATATTTAGTATTAAAGACTCTAGCGGAAAAGAAAAATACTCAAATCTTGCTAAACTCATAAAGTCAATTTTAGTTTTACCTCATGGTAATGCTGATGCAGAAAGGGGATTTTCGGTTAACACTGCTCTGTTAAGGAAGGACAAGGCTAACTTAAAAGACTCAACTATAACATCATTAAGAATAGTTAAAGGGGCCATTAAACACTATGGATGTGTAAGTAAAGTTCCCACAACAAGAAATTTGTTAAATAGTGTTTGTGATTCACATAAATTTTATAAAGAGTATGTTGATAAGCTGAAGGAAGAAGAATCAAAAAAGGTAAAAGAAAGGAAGCAGAAAGAGAGGGAAAATAAGGAAAGCAGCTAGAGAAAAAAGAAAAGCTGAGTTTGATGACAAAATAAAAGAAAATGATGCAGAAATAAATAGACTTAAAAACGATAAAGAAGCCTCCCTAGCAATAATTCAAGAGGGAACAGAAAGAATGAGAAAAGCTGTAGAAAAACAAAATACTGTTGAAATAGCAGTTGCCTCTAACTTGATCATACAAGGTTCAGCTGAAATAAAGAAAACTGAAAGTAAATTAGTTGTGGTAGAAGCAGAAAAAGATAGGCTAATCAGGAAAAGGTTAAAACAATAATATGAAAAAAGTAATTCAGTGAACAATTGTACATAGTTCTTGGTTTTCAATTACCTTTTTAGGATATTATAATTTAATGTGAAACCTGAAAACTTTACTGTGAAAATCGTGAATTGCTTCTGGTTCAACAGCATATTAATGTTCAAAGTGAAACTTGAATGTGGTAAATATACTTGAATATGATAATAACACGTGAAAAGATAAGAACTGAACATTAGAAGTAAATCATACTTAAACTTTAGACATTAGACGTTATGCAAAAAATTTGGGTGTTAACTTCGACCATATATACTAATGGACTGCACATTGGCAATAGCTGCATCAAAGCCGCCATGGCTCAAACATTGGGCACTTCATCATCAGACTCCAAATTTCGTGTAAAAATGCTGTTATGATTACTAATTTACGCTGCAGAACTTCAGTGTTTTCGGTGTATTATGTGAATGCGCCTCATATATAATGAAAACTCTTCAGGTAAGTTTACTTATGAGCTATATACATGCATCATCGGGTTGTTTACATTTTGTGATTTATAATGTGATGAACATTTGCGAAGAATTTGGAACATGCATTCCATTTTTTTTTCTTAAGTTACTATATTTTTATATCAATAGCTGCAAGTTTCTGGTTAAGTAATTGAACTTTATTGACTTAGGTATTTAATTCGTTTCTTACCCATGAAAAATCATAGAACTTTCTTTACTATATCGCTCAGAGCAACCATAAGCACAGCAGGTGTAACCCATCTTTTGACTGTTGTCATGTGATTTTATGTTGGAGCCAGAAATTTTGATGTCATGCGCAGTCTATCAGTATATATGGTTGAAGGGTGTGAAGCAAACTCTTACAATGTATACAAAGTTGTTTTACTAGATGTATACAAATATACATCTAGTTTTTATTGAAATACACTCCTAAAATTTTCCTAAAATTTTTTCTAAAAATTCCTAAAATTCCTACCTAAAATTTTCCAGAAGTATGCTATGATCCCTGGTAATAGCATAGATGTAGTGTAAGTGTACTTGGTGACATCAGTTGGTGTGTGTTTTAGACATCATGGTAATTCACTGTTAAAAGTAATGCTTTCCATTCATATTTTGTCTATCTTTTTAAATAACCATTACTGACAAAATAACTTCCATTGTAAAAATGTATTCCTTATGTAATATGCCGAGGACATTTGCAACAGTTATAGTCACTTTCCACTTTAAAATTCTGCTTCTGGAATGTGCATGATATCGCAAAATATGATGCTGTAGTTTTTTGGACTACTATCAATTAGCCACCCTGGTGGTAGAAATGTCAGTATGTTTGTTTGGGGGTTTTATGACCACCATGAGCAACTCAGCACTGGTTACAGGGAAGGGAGAGAGAGCCAGTTCCATAAGACAAACACAACATCCATGCCTCGCCAGAATTCGAGCTTGGGTTGGTCAGAGGCGTGGGTTATATAATCTGAGTTGAGTCAAGGTCGTTATGCTGTATTGAAGAGATGAGTTCACTCTTTTAGTAACGTTACACAGAAATCAAGGCTTCCAATTAGTTTCCAATTGTCACGTGAGATGTCAAACACCAACACATCAGTCCACGTAACATTAGAGCGACAGCACAAACTGAACTGTTCTCTCGAATGCCATGGCTTTGTATTTTCTAGACTGCCTTGATTGTGTCCAGGTTTGAAGCATGGGTGATGTGTTTGCCCTATAGGGCTGAACTCAGTAGCCCAAAACTAGGGACAGGTTACTCATTCAATATCTGGAAAAAAAAAAAAAACTATGTTCCTCATCACTGGCAGCATCTGAACTGGTTGTAATAGCACAGCTCTTGTGTTTTCTTCTCATACTAGGCAACACACTGCAGCAGCACTTCAGACATTCAAGGTGCACATTATTACATTATTATTTTGTTGTTGTTTTTTCACAACCAGCTTGTTGTTTCTAGGCCATAGTGTAGTGATGTTTCCAAGTGAACAATATTGTTTGAAACAGAGCAAATGTAAAACAAGTAGAAATCAATAACTTTTTTTTTCTTTTATTATTGGAGGTTTAACGACCAATGTGAGTAACTCAATAAGCTATAAGCAGTCGCCCGTCACTGGTTCCAGGGAAGGGAGACAGCCAGTGCCATAAGACAAACACAACATCCATGCCTCACCGGATTCAAACCTGGACCCCTTTTGGATGAACGATCAGAGACCATCGCTTAGATCACTGTCCCGCCGGAGCGGTGACTTAACTTGAAAAGTAAAGAGATGATATAACAGTACAAGGTAACCTCTTCATTTGCAGCATTTTTTCCAAGATTAGATTCAAAATTTGCCATAGGTTTCAAGGGAGCTGATTTACTTATTTTTGTTTGCCTTGGGGATGCAGTTACCACCATGAACAACTCTATGGGCTACAAGCAGTTTCTTGGCCCTGACAACTGTTTCCAGGAAAGGAGAGAACCAGTACCAATGCTACACTGAGACTTGAACCTGGGCTCACTGATGAATGGTCAAAAGCCAGGGTTAAGACCGCTGTGACACAAGGGGGGGGAGAGATAAGGCAAACACACAAGTCAAGAAATATACAGTGTAATATACTTGACAATTTTTTGACATTAACAGAATTTCAGTGATTTGCATTAGTTGCCCTTCTAACATACTTATGCAGCACTCCCTTCTTGTGTTAAAGGAGAAATCCTCTTCCTCATCAAAAGTCTTGCACAATTGTAACAGAATTGTTCACACAGCTTGTGATTGAGCAGATAAACAGGCAATCTGAAATTACCATACATACATCATTCTGCAAGATTACACAGTGCCAGTTAACAATGCCCCTCCACCCAATATCTGTCAATCCAAAGTTTGCACCAGCAGCCCTGGTTTAAGTTAAATTGCTGGTGAGACAATGTGTTGCTGTCCACTAGACTCCTTTTAAAGAAAAAAATTCTAGGAATTTCCTTAGCTTTGTTGAACTTCCTTTGATAATTTTTTATTGTTGTGAAAGTGATATTGTGTAAGATTTTGTTGCCCCCCCCCCATCAGTCAGTCCCCTATGTTTTCATATAAGGAGCAGTTTCCAAAACCCCTTTTTTGAAATTGCTTCTACCCTTAAGATCAGTTTATTAAAAATTGTAAGATTAGAAATTATTGATTGTAAATTCTACAATTTTCTGAACTATTACACAATCACATTTTCTGTATGGAATGAAAGAGCTCCCTAATTTGATGAACACTTAAACAGAGGGAAATATGAGTATTTGTTGTTCCCTTTAAGGCACAACTCGTGTGTGTATATATTCACAGTTGAGTCACATTATTGTGACCATCTACTTTTGACGTTAACAGCACGTAGCCAATGAAAGAAGGCACATGCTGAGCCTGGCTGGGAGTGTATATAAGGTGTGCTGTAAACAGTCTGCGATCCTGGGGGCCGCGGGTGGGCAACGTTCGTGACTGCCACGGAAAGGACCTCAGGTTCGATCCCAGCAGGTACGAACGCTCGATCCATTAAATATCCGCCGTGTGTCGGATGGGCACGTTAAGTCGTTAGACCCCGGGTATTGCCCCCCGGAAATAAATAAGGGCGTCTTCCTCCCCTCTTTCTACCTCGCTTCCGTGTCACTTTCCTATCGGGCACTCTAGCCCAAATCTCCTATTTCTAAGGGTTGTTTAAGACCTGGGGTCAGATACACCCTAAAAATCCTCTACATATCAGTCAGATCCTGGGGCTACAGATGTCCTAGTGGTCAACGTTCGTAACCGCCACGGAGACCAGTTTCGATCCCTGCAGGTACGAACGCTCGAACCACTAAATATCCGACGTGCATCGGATAGGCACGTTAAGCCGTCGCACCCCTGGTGCTCCGGTAATAAATAAGGGCGTCTTTCTACCTCGCTTCCGTGTCACTTTCCTATCTGGCACTCTAGCCCAAATCTCCTAGCTTCCTCTTTCTAAGGGTTGTTTAAGACCTGGGGGTCAGACACTCCCTTTCCTCTACATATGATCTGATCTGTCTGCGATCCTGGGGGCCACGGGTGTCCTAGTGGGCAACGTCCGTGACTGCCGCGGAAAGAACCTCAGGTTCGATCCACTAAATATCCGTCGTGCATCGGATGGGCACGTTAAGCCGTCGGACCCCGGTTATAAATAAGGGCGTGTTCGTCCCCCTTTCTACTGCGCTTCCGTGTCACTTTCCTATCGGGCGCTCTAGCCCAAATCTCCTAGCTTCCTATTTCTAAGGGTTGTTTAAGATCTGGGGTCAGACACTCCCTAAAATCCTCTACATTTGATCAGTCTGCGATCCTGGGCTGATCTTGCGGAGGTGGTGTGATTTGCTAACAATCACTGAATATTCGCCGTGCATCGGACGAGCACGTTAAGTGACGGCCCCCAAGTTGGACCCACTGGTTAAATGGGCATCCTTTCCTATGCCACCCTGATATTCTCTCACCCCTCTATGTCCAACATCGTACGTGTACGGTGGCGCCATCTACTGTACTCTAATCTCACTACAAACTGTTCTGTCAAAGTCGCTAGACTTGCTCTCATTCCTTCCGTATCTGTGTCCTGTCCAAAAGGCGAACTCGCTGTAGGTGGCTGGGACCTAAAATCTACTCACTGTGGACGGAAGTCCTACAAGAAAATGACTCATATTTGTGTCTGAAAACATATTACTCATTGCTGCCGTGTATAAAAGGAGCGATTTATCAGATTTGCAAAAAAGGGATGATTTTGGGCCAAAGGTGTTGCAGTATTTCTGAAACAGCGCAGTTTGTGAATAGTTCGCGTACTGCTGTGGTTAAAGTACATATCGTGATTGGAGAAATGGCACCATTGCGAATAAGCGAAGTGGAAAACAGCGGAGCACCACGTGTCATTAATGCGAAAGGTGAACGTCGGCTTCGAAGATATGAGAGGGCCAATCGACACGCTACAATGGAGCGTGTCGATTGGCCGAATGAACCAGGGCGCTACCGGAAGTGTGTCTAAAATGACAGTTCAGCGAACCCTGCTGCCTATAGGGCCCCAATGTAGACGGATGGTCACTGCACCTATGCTAACTAAGGTGCATCGGCAGAAAAGGCTTATTTGCACGGCAGTGTCGGAATTGGACCTCCGCTGATTTGCGAAGGATTGCCTCCGATGAGTCGCATGTTCTGCTTCATCGAACGGATGGGTGTTTGCGTTTAAGGCGAGAAATACCAGAGAACGAACACTCTTCAACCATTGCTGGAAGAACACAAACTGGTAGGGGCAGCATTATATTCTGGGGAATGTTTTCATGGTATTCCCTGGGTCCACTCATACCTGTGGAAGGCACTATGGACCGAATTCGTTATGAATTCATCTTTGCAGACCACGTACACCCATAAATGCCAGTTGTCTTCCCTGGAGCGGATGGGATCTTCCTCAATAACGATGAGACGTCGCAAAGCTAGAAATGTCAGAGTGGTTGGAAGACTTCAAAGTACTTCCCTGGCCTCCTAATGCCCCAGACTTAAACCCAATTGAGCATCTGTTTGAACACCTCGATCGTGTTGCTAGCTCTATGGATCCTCCAGCAGCTGTCAGCCTGGCTCCACGTACCTGTGAACACCTTATGCCTAGCCAGTCTAACTGTTGTCCGCGCTGCACACGGCGGTTACTCTGGATATTAGCTGGTGGTCACAATGTGACTTGACCGTGTATATAATTATATTTATATATCTCAGACTTGCTCTCATTCCTTCCGAGTAGGAACATTTACACTTTCATATTCAGCCATTCGGGACTTTTTTGAAGGTTTAACATCCACCGTGAGCAACTTACTTTGCCATAAGCAGTCGCCCGTCCCTAATTTAGGGCCAATGGTTCCAGGGAAGTGAACGAATCAGTGCCGTAAGGCAAACAGCCATGCTTCACGTTATTCGAACCGGGACCCTTTTCTGACGAATGGTGAAAACCCCACCCTTTCTTGAGAACCCATCATTCCTGTGAAATCCTGAAGCAGCTGTCTGACTTTCAAAAAGAATTCCCTCGCCTACTAATTTCGTCATCTAATTTGTTCTTTCTGCCAAACGTGCTTCCTAAATATAATTACAAACTCATTCACCTGAGGCACTAAATTTGAAAAATGCATAATCTGTCCGGGATGAAAACAATCATTTCTGTGACTTGTAAAATTGTTTTCACAGCAGAGTCGGCAAAGTAGTATCGATTTTTTATGTTTAATTTGATATAAAAATACACTTTTTAAATAATCTTTAGTCACTTCTTGCTGTATCAAGGGTCAGAGTAAGCATTCTTTTTGTTTAAAGCAAAATTAATGTTTAAAAACGCTACTTAAGTTCACTGTGCAGGGAAAATTACTTGACTGAACGGCGACAGAGTTGAAATTCCGATTTTGAATTTTGTAAACAAAATAGGAAAATGCTGTTTTTGTCTGTTGATATTGCAAGAAGTGGCTAAACATTGGGAACCCTGCATTTTCAGAAAAATAAAATTTTAAAGAGCTTGGATGTCATCGACTGCTAGAAGACTACCACGGACTTATAACA
Source organism: Macrothele yani (assembly GCA_039090855.1). Classification (NCBI taxonomy): domain Eukaryota; kingdom Metazoa; phylum Arthropoda; class Arachnida; order Araneae; family Macrothelidae; genus Macrothele; species Macrothele yani. The sequence goes on from CM077028.1 coordinate 55,430,967, forward strand.
ATTGGTGCGAACTTTACATGTTAAACTTGGTTAATTGGTATCAGAAGGGAAGAAAATTCAAATTATCAAAAAGCATTTATTCGTAATATACAACTGCAGGTTAATTTTTTGAACTTCGAATTTTCCACGAATTCGATTTAACCAAGTTTGAATTACATAAGTTACACTGTATTTTGAAATGAACAAGTAACTGATTCTTCAACAATACTCTGAAATGAATTATTCATGTCTTTAACACCATTACAAAAATGGCACATTGAGATGGGATAGTTTTCTGTTCCGTAGAACTTCTACATTTTTAAACCTATCGTACCTTTTCACACCCATTCCTAACATCGCTAGAGAGGAAGTCGTTTCACATGGGTAGAAGTGGATTGGCTCGGTCGACCACTTCAAACAAAAAAAGAATATGGAAAGGTTGGCCATTTCTGGAAATTTTTTTTGGAAACTAAGTTTGGTACTTTTTTTTTTTTTTTTTGATTGGAGGTTTAACGACCACCGTGAGCAACTCAATGGGCTATAAGCAGTCGCCCGTCCCTAATTTAGGGTCACTGGTTCCAGGGAAGGGAGAGAGCCAGTGCCGTAAGACAAACACAACATCCATGCCTGACCGGGATTCGAACCCGGACCCCTTACGGACAAGTTTGGTACTTGATAAAACTCCTTTAACCTCATTTGAGCTTTATTTCTACCTAAATAGTTATTTCCTGTAAAACAGAAAAGTGTCCTACCTACACGTTTGTTCTAAATGACAGCAAACTTCTCTCTACTTATGTGAGATAAGTGGCACTGTAGTTAGCTTTAATTTTATTTTTGTTATAAATTAAATTAAAGCTAACTACAGTTAGACGTAAATCGTTAGACTTGGAACCATGTTCATTGATATCAGCCCTAGCCTCCTTTTGTAATCTTGGAGACACAAGGACCTATTTGTGATGGCCTATCATCCTCACCACAGGCCGACACAACGATTTTCCTGCAGAATTATTCAGAAATCCTTGTCCCACTCACATTTTAAAATAAACGATTTACCAATATTGGTTTCGTAGGGTAACATGGTGGCTAGGACTTCAACAGCATCGACTCAATGAGGAGATTCCAAATACCATTGTGCAGTAGGCAGTCATTGGCCAGATAAATACAATTGATTGCGTAGGAAAACTGCTTCATGGCACGCACAACTTTCGGAATTATCTTCGTGATTTAGTTAGAAATGTTTTTTGTAACAATTTTTCAAAGTAAAATAAATATCTGATGCAACACTGCTTTGAGCGTGATTTTATGCAAAATCATAAGCGGATTTCTAAAATTCTTTCACTGTCAAATTGTTAAAATTTGTTCAAGACAATTTGTTTTGCAGTGCATATTTCAACAGTTCTTTTATCTGGTATCTAACATTTCTTTTTCCATTGGGGAATATATGGAGGTGCTCTAGGTAAGCCCCCCCCCCTTTCTTTTAATGAACCGCTAAACTAAGATTCCCAATCTGCTCCTACCGGGGACGTCGCCAGACTTCGAAATCTGGATCGGCGACGGCTGGGCGTGCATTATTTTTGGTAGGGGAGCAAGCTTCATAGCAACTTTTTTCGTACGAACACTGAAACGAATTTTTAATGCTTTTTCTTTTATTGAAGGTTTAACGACCACGGGGAGCAACTGAATGGGCTATAAGCAGTCGCCCGTCCCTAATTTAAAGCCATTGGTTCCAGAACGGGAGAGTCAGTGCCGTAAGACAAACACAACATCCATGCCTCACCGGAATTTGATCCCGGACCCTTCTGTGACGATTCGTCATGAGCTAGCGCTTAAACCACTGCGTTACCGGTGCGGCTTTGACGCTTTTCACTGCCGGCTACAATAGAGGTTTTTCTTTATCGAAATCAAGTTTTAACGTCGTGCCACGCAGACGCAATACTCCCCACTCCTTAACTCTAGTCACGCCAGCTACTTTGCCTTTTTTTGATTGGAGGTTTAACGACCACCGTGAGCAACTCAATGGGCTATAAGCAGTTGCCCGTCCCTAATTTAGGGTCACTGGTTCCAGGGAAGGGAGAGAGCCAGTGCCGTAAGACAAAGCAACATCCATGCCTCACCGGGATTCGAACCCGCACCCCTTTCGGACGAATGATCAGGGGCCATTGCCTTAGACCACTGCGCCACCGGGGCGGCGCTACTTTGCCTTGCACTCCTCTCCTACAATGTAGTAGTCAGCCATTTCACTGTCGCGGGGATACCTAAGAGCGCTAGTGTAGCTTCAGACTCCACTTTCCGTGTTGCGATTCCCTATTTTGTAAAGAAAACAAACAGCAATTATTAGTGACCCCTCAATAAATCCTATTCACCCTCATTAGCTTCCTGGTCATACAACATGAAAAAGAAGCCTATTGAAAGAGTGGAAAACAATTTAATTTTCATAGCCTTACGGATGCTATTTTGATAACTTTTTTTTGGAAACGTAAACTAAGCACTTCCAAGGGGGAAATACGTAGGCCTGCATTATACACTGCTGGACAATTGCTAAGGACGGATCATAAACGGCTATATAGCGCATAAAAAAGTAAGTGTGGTTGGATGCTAAGTGAAATAAAATAATGTCAGAATGCCAGGACATTACAAGAAAGACAATTTATTGTGCTCTGAAATCCAGAAGGCTTTGGAACGTGTTCAAGGGACAAACAGGCCATTTTGTGAAGAATACGTAAACGTGAAAAAAATGCAAATACCGTCCGCAGGCGTTCCGGCGTAAGATGTCAATACGGGATATGGCCACCATGGAGGGCGATGCAAGATTCAACACGACGTGTCATGCTTTGCACAACATTATCAAGCAACTGTTGGGGTAATTTATCCCATTCCTCTTTCAGTGCACGGATGAGGGTGTCCTTGTTTATTGGAGGGCATTGGCAACCAGCAAGACTCCTGCCCAAAGCATCCCACACATTTTCAATAGGATTAAAATCTGGAGAACGTGCTGGCCATACGAGGCGTTGAATATCCTCGTTCTCAAGACACTCCTGGACAGAGACTGTTCGATTACATGTTTCGTTGTCGTCCATGAAAATTAATCTATCACCGACAGCACCACGGAACATGCGAACATGAGGTAGCAGAACATCCTTAATGTATCGTTGGCCAGTCATAGTCCCAGTTGGAAGCACATAGAGGGACGTACGGCCATTGATCATGATGCCAGCCCATACCATGACACTACATGTCGGATATCGGTCCCTTTCCTGTATGTTTGCTGGACAATATGCAGTACCACTATCACGCCAGATCAGTTGTCGTCGACAATCAGACGATAGACTGTATCTACTCTCATCTGAGAAGAGGACAGCAGACCAGTCGTTATCAGTCCAATTGCGATGTTGATGGCACCATTGCAAACGGGCGGTACGGTGGCTTCTGGACAGTGGGATGCACACAACAGGACGGCGGGCGTATAGTCCTTCATGCAAACGTCTGGCGACAGTTTTTCGGGAGATCCGCTTGCCAGTAGCAGCCATAAACTGATTTGCAACCTCACTAGCTGTGCTGCGCCGGTGTCTTTTTGTTGATAGCACTATGTACCGATCTTCTGCAGGTGTCGTACTGCGAACACGACCTCCCCCGTGACGTTTGCTACACTCTCCATTTGTTTGAAATGATTTCCAAAGCCTTGAAACAACACTGTGGCTGACGTCGAACTCCCTGGCAACATCTGTTATTTTTCGCCCTTCAATCTTGCCAATAATACGACCACGCGTAAAATCATCTAGGTGATGTCGGGAAGACATACTGAAAATTGCAAGTTCGTCAATTGATTCTTTCCCTTTCAACTTTGCGTTTGAATAACAACGTTCAATACGCGTCAAATCCTTTATATCTCTTATCAGCGCTATGACGTCACGAACAAGTTCGGCAATCCAAAATTTGCATACGCACAACAAGTCTTATTGTATCCCGCACTTATGCTAATTTCCACATTTTCCTGCCTTCCATTTTATGGTTGCTATCGTTGCTATTGTCATCCGTCCTTAGCAATTGTCCGGCAGTGTATTTTAAAGTCAAATATTACTGAAAAGTGGCACATTTTGAGCTGGGTGGGCAAGACTAATTTCAGGCTGGGTTCAAGCCCACCTTTGCACTCTATTGGCGACGCCCCTGGCTCCTAAAAATGGACTTTCTTTGGTGAATGAAACCAATGGAAGGAGCTCAGTGCTATCAATTTTTACAGTAGAGTGCTGAGTGTCTAGCTTAATTATAAGCTAGAAAATTCCACCTTGTTCATAACTACATGGCATATCAGATTAAAAAAAAATGCGTATTTGCAAATGTTTAATATTTATTTAAAGGCTTTCGTTGTGTTCAAATTATCAGAGGAATTGTAGGAGTGGTGGGGGGATTGCCAGCGGGTTCGGGAGAAGTCTTTTTACTTCTACTACACTATAAGGTGTAATCTATTCTCACCCTCCTTCAAGATCAAATTTCAGGTACTTAGACGTATCAAAATTTTCTCTTTACTTGTGGAAATTTGCTAAACTCACGGAATTTCCAGCAACAAGAATGAGAAAATTTTATACTGGATCTGAATATGGCTATGTACACTAAAAACTGACAAATACCTTATTTTAACAGTGCCGAAAATAGTCTATCTGAACTGATTAACAGTTTTCATGGTTGTTTCTCATCTACAACTACGTGTACTAATCTTTTGATACTAGTTTCCAGCTAGTCAAAATTCTGAAATATTAAGTTACCAGCACACGAAATCTTCCATTAAAATTATTTATGATTTTTTTTTTAGGGGAGGGGGATATAACATATGTGCCATTGTTTATATTAGGGGTACAAAATAAGTTTTAAAGCGTTTTGAAACAACGCAACATGTAATTTAAGAGAAAGCAGCAATATCTTTACGAATCAAAATATGCGCCGTCATTATCACCTTCCGCCATCGGTCGAGCAGCTGACGGATTGCAGCCATGAAGTCGTCAACACATTTTTGCACTTAGTCGCATGCCCGGAACTGCACAGCAGACTAACTATGTTGCATCGATCGGAACAAATGATAATCTGAAGGGGCTATATGCCGGGTGCTCCAAAACTTCCCAGCCAAACGTCAATAAAGTTTCCTTGACAGATTTCGTGACGTGCGGCCTAGCGTTGTAATGCTTTCACGGGACGCAATCCTTTGCCTGTGAATGGACGTTTCAGACAGATTTCCTGGTTCAATCGCAGCAATTGTTGCTTGAAGCGATAAACAGTACCAGTTTTACCATGTTCCAATAGTTCGTAATAGAACACACCCTTCATATCCCACCAGATGCACAGCAGAACTTTCTTTGAGTGATATTGCGTTTCGGTGTCTAAGATGTTGCTTGATTTTTGCGTTTGGGATTGTGGTACCATATCCACTTTTCATCACCCATAAGGATTTTCCACAGGAAAGACTTCTTTATTCAACAGATTCAAACACTTTATGACACGCTCATCCTTGTGGCTCAGGTCATGTGACACCCATTTTTCTTCCTACTGAATCTTTCACATTGCGCGTAAACGATTGAAAATAGTTTGAGTTACCCCCAGTTGTTCAGCTAGTTCTTTGAGACTAATCTTCAGCGATGCTTGCAGTTCCTCATGTGCAACCTTCTGTGAAGCGCCGCTACGTTCTCGAACGCTAACATCAAAATCACCTGCTATAAACAGTCTAAACCAAAACTCACACGTGCTTTTCAGTGCAATATTCTCCCCCAGAACATATTGATGCACATGTTTTTGCAGCACATTTTCCTTGATTTGTAACGAATGCAGTGTCGAATAAATGCAGTACCGCTTGTCATCTTTCACCTACTAACGTGCATGTGGCTGTTGACTGTTGGGCAAACTTCTGTCACATTTTATACTCCGGACCAGTTATGGTAGCATGACAACGCGGGGAATGTTAGATATGTAAATTAGCATTATACGTCACACAAAAAGCGCTTTAAAACTTATTTGTACACCTAATAAACGGCATGTATTCAAAGAAATTCGACAACCAAACTAGTTTTAATCATCCACCTACACTACTCTAAGTTACTGACGCCTCTAATAAAAAACAAAACATCTGAGATGAATCGGGAAGTATGACTATCATAAATGAAATATTCTGCATCGCACGACCCATTTCAAAATACCAAAGAAACTACAAAATGGAACACAGAATTTGGTGCTTAGAGGTATTTTCAAAACTTAAGTGTGACACAAGTATGCTATAAAATCTTTATTTCAAAACAGTCTACATATAAAATATTTTCTCTTTATACACAGTATAAAAATGTGAATTTTCATTATACAAAAAACTTTTTAACCACATGCTGTGGTTTGTACAGTATGATAAAGGCAATTTTCCATCCTTACAACATAATTAATATTTTTATAGTGTAATGTTACAAATGTAGCTGTTTTGCATTTAAACTACAGACTTTGTCTAGATTAATGCATACAATTTGAAACTGGCAGACTCATTTTGTACTTTGGACATTCCCACTGATGGTGGGATCCATATTACTATCCATAGATATTGCAACATGGTATGGTGGTGGTGAGTCATCTTCCTGATTCAGATGAGTTCTGTTGTCTGGGTTTCTTGTTCCTGCAGGCAATCTCTGGTCCCTGAAAGTGTGCCAGGTGGGACTTGGGCGTTTATGGAAATGTGGAAATAGTGGTGGCATAAGAATTACAGCAGGTGCACTTTGTGGTTCCTGTCGGGACTTTTTCACCTGGGAGAAGAAAAATTTTTTTAATATTTCGTGTTTATAAATTGGTAATATGTTGAGTTGTTTTGAATTCCCTGGTACAAGGATCCTACTTCTCCAAAGAGCACCGAAACACATTTACGAAAACGGTCTACTCGCTCCGTAAAGACTCCAACCCCCGAACCACTTGAAGACCGGCTGACATTTTTCTTTGGAGGGGTACACTTGCCCTCCCCTGGAGAAATACATGCCACATTGTTCTTAGAAGCAGGGCCAGAATAAGCTTTTCTAGTCTGGGAGGACAGGACTTGAAATTACTCCTCTCTTCAAGTTCATCTCTGGAATTTTTACTTTCTACCACGGTTATAATAAAAATCATGATCACTCAAAAAATTACACTTACGTTTATTAACATAATTCTACTAAAAATTAGAGAAGTAGGTAAATACTCAAGAGCCATTGGTTCAAAAATCCAGTAAAACAAAGTTATATATAGCCGAAAAAACAGTACTCTGAAAAACGAACCAGCACAGAACGAATGAGTATCAGATACTGAACGTAAGGACAGAAAAATACTTTCGGTGAAGGACTTTGAAAAATTCCGTTCAAGGTTAAACACCCAGAGGGCCTTTCTGCAACAGAGCAGAAGTGAGTAAATAAATAGCTTTTCATCCCTACAATGTATTCATAAAGGTCACGGAGATTAGGCATATCAGCATGTTTTTATATGCCTCTACTGTTTGAGATAGTTCCTTTCATGCCTATGAGGGGTTCACACCTTACAGAGTAATTACTCTGTACAGTAGTTAGCTGCGCAAGATACTGTATGGGACTAGCTTAAACCTCAAAAAAAAAAAAAAAAAATTACTAAGGTACAATATAAACTTTCTTTTTGAGTTACGGTTTTCAATAAATTTGTAGCACGTTTTGCGTTTGTCATCCTATCTTCCTGAGATACAGATTTTTGTTTTTTTACGTCCTTAGTATGACCGTTATGGGACGGAAACCTTTAATTTCTTCATTAACGTGACCCTCACTTGATATCTGCTGTCCACGATTAACGTACGCATCTGTTATCTCCATCAATCGATAAATCTTCATTTCTTGTAAAAGTATTGAACATCACTTTTGTCTTCTGAAAGTTCATTTTTAATCCCACTTCTTTACTCTTGTCAGCAAATTCCTGGATCACACACTGTAGCTCTGATGGGGTAGTTGCAAAACGAAGGTGAGTTAGATAATCTCCATTAACCTTTATCACTTTGTTTTCCCAGTTCAGTGATTGAAAGACATTTTCCAATGTGGCATTAAAGAGCTTGGGAGATATGGTGTCACCTTGTCTTACTCAGTTTCCAATTTTTATGTGTGCTGAATTCTCAAACAGCCGAATCTTCTAACTTGCATTTTCATAGATGTTAATATTAATGTATGCATCTTCAACACCGCAGGATTTCAAAGCCATTGTAACTGCTGATGGTTTCACTGAATCAAAGGCCTTTTCGTAATAAATAAAAGCCATGCACAGTGGAAGTTCATATTCCCTCGCTTTTTCAATTAGTTCTCTCAGTACATGGATATGATCTGTAGTGCTGTAGCCACTCCTGAATCCAGCTTGTTCTCTCGGTTGAGCCATGTCCAGTGTTACCTTCAAGCGGTGTGAAAGAACTTGAGTGAAGATCTTATAAACTACTGATAGGTCTGTAGTTCCCGAGATCCCCCAATGTCACCTTTTCTATGAAGCAGGATCATTGTAGCATTGTTCCAATCCTCAGGAATCTTCTCTTCATTAAGGCATCGAGTGAAAACTTGGGCGAGTACTGTTTCAATTTCCCCACTTGTATGATGTCTACAGTAATTCCATTTTCTCCTGGAACTTTTCCCCGCTTCTTGATTGCATGTGCAACTTCTGCTGGGAGGACTGGAAGAACTCTGGTGCTGGTACCTTTCATGATGTCTGGAGTACATGTATCATCCCTTTCATATAATTTGGAGTAGAAATATTTCACTCGTCAAAATTTTGCCTCTTTCTCGTTACAGAACCATCTTTCCTCAGTGCTATAATCTGTTTTCTTCCCTTACAGAGATGTCCCTTTGCTATCTTTAGGCTTTGGTTGTTTTCAATTGCTTTCCTCACTAGTTCACAGTTGAATTTCCTTACATCTTCAGTGATACTTTTTCGTACTGTCTCGCATATCTCTATATATTCCACTTTGGAAGTCACATCTTTTTTAGTTGTCCTCATCTCTCATCTTTTTTGCATCAACATTTTGGTTTTTCCTGATAATTTGTTCACATGCAACTTGTTCTTAGATCCAGCTAATTTTGTTGCTGTTTCCATAAGAGCTTTGGTTACTTTTCTGTTAACTTCAGAGATGTCCACTTCTGATGTTAGACCTTCTAGAGCAGAGAACCTGTTCCTCAGTTCCAATTTGAAGGTATTATGATGCTTTTTAAGATTGGTCATGTCAATACACTTTGTTTTATGAGCTTGCCACGCTCGAGTTTAGCTATGAGGTGCATCTTACATCTCACCAATCTATGGTCACTACCTGTATTGAACTTGTTCAGAACACTGCAGTCTTCCATGACAAATTTCTTGTTACACATAATAAAACCAATTTCATTTGTCAATCCATTGGGATCCTCCATGTCCATTTCCTCTGCGGCTTTTTTCTTGAAAAAGGAGTTCATGATGAAAAATCCTTCTGCCTCTGCAAACTCTACGAGAGTATTTCCACGCTGGTTTCTATTGCCGTGACCGAATTTACCTACTGAAGTTTCATTCTGTTGCCGTTGCCCTATTTTTTCATTGAAATCTCCCATAATTATCTTCAAGTGCTGCTTTCCTTTATTATTTAGATGACGAATTTCCTCATAAAATTCTTCAATTTCTTCTTCAGGATGACTTGTGGTGGGTGCATAAGTTTGAGTAATCTGAGCCTGGCATCTTCTCGAGAGTTGGATAACGAGTCGTGCAGCTCTGTCAAAGGAACTTTCAACTTCTACAACTTTATCCTTCAGTTTCTTGTTTATTATAAATCCAACACCACTAGTTCTGCCAGTATCTGCCCGACGATAGTAGAAGAGATGTCCACTTTTCAGTTCAATGAGATCTTTTCTCCTTACCTCATTTAGCCCGATGATGTCCCACTTGATCCTTTGTAGTTCCTCTTCCAATTCAAGAAGCCTTGAATCAGAAGATAGGAAGAGTATTGTAAGTAGCCAAGGTCAGCATCAAATGGCAGTCTAGTCCGATCCTCAGGCGATTCTTAGCACCCTCTGTCTTCATGTCGCACTGGCCGCTGCCTTGGCCAAGTATATTCCAGCTGCCAGAGACTGAGGGCCAAGATTTAAGTTGTGGAGTCATTTTGGAGGGGTTTGGCCATAACTTACCACGCTGGCCAAGCGGGTTAGTTAGTGTGGGATAACATTTCCTCTAATCCCGATGGTATAGCTATACCGCTATTGGCGATCGTCAGAGCCCCTTTAATGGGAACAGGATGCACAACGAGAAGGCGGGGTTGACTTTGTCAAGGAGAGGCTGTGATGTTGCGCATCACCTGACCTACGTTATACACTTCATTATACCCAAGTTCGTAGTCAAATGCCATTTTTGTCCTGTAGCGGAAACTCAGGGGCATATACAGAAGGGTTCCGGTATACACACTCCTCCAGTCAGTCTTATAACTTCTATTAGCGTGTGTATGCGCGTCCAAACAATATGTTGCTATGTAATAAAGAGCTTTTCTGTCCTAGGACTAAGTATCTCCGCGGATAGTATGGAGCGACTTACGGCCTACCGCTTGTGACAAAAATAGGTCCCAATTGAAATCATTACAGCGTTAAAAATACGTTCCGCACACTAATCGTGTTAGCATATTCGAAAACAGCATGGAGTCAAATTCGTGTACTGCGCAATACATCGTGCGCGGGGAGATGATGCAATATTTCTGGGTGTGCCACCGCGTTTGACTCAGTCTATCTCGGCAACTGTGAACGCAACACGACTGTGCGCGGTATCGTTTTAAAGCTCTCGATGAGCTCTATTCAAATATATGAAGAACATTTCGCAATGGTTTGAACTGAACCTTAGAAAAGATGTTTTCTTGTGAACCGGTGAACGCTTTTGAAAATATCGCGGTTTACCTGGACAACCGTGAGAGCAAAACGATTGTGCGTGGTATCGTTTTATAGCTCTCGACAAGATCTATTCAAACATATAAAGAACATATCGCAGTGGTTGAAACTAAAATTTTGCAAAATTGTTTTCGTGTGAACATTTTCGACAATGCTGCTGAATTGGCAGAATGAACGCAACCAAAAGTGGGGAAAATCAAAACGAGGCCAGAGCAAGTGTTGAGGAATGTAAAAAGCCCAAGAAGACTGCACCACGTTGGTAAATTCGTGTATCGATCTGCTTTGAGTTCGCAATGTATCCAGCATTATTTGTAAAAATTATGTAAGCTACTTTTCACATCATAGACCTGTGTTGGCTATAACAAATTAAACGCTTTGAAACCATACTAGACTAGCTCATTTGAACTATCTGCAAGTCTTAGTCCTACGTTCCAAACTGACTGCTCAATCAGAACTGAGCCTACCTGTGTGTGTGTGTGTGTGTGTGTGTGTGTGTGTGTGTGTGTGTGTGTGTGTGTGTATTTTTTTTTTTTTTTTTTTAAATGCACCTTTTCAGTCTCCAGGCACATTTCTCTTACAGCTTTTGTGTGTGAGGTCACCGAGCTCAAAAATAACTGACTATTTGTTTAAAATGTATTTCATACTAAACTTAAAGCACTTATTAGCGTATCAGTTTAAATTATTGAATAAGAATTTCTGTATACTGTGTTCCAAATAAGTTTAAATGGATTTATGTTTTACAGCATCCGTTGAGAATTGCGTTTTCCGACAAATGGAGGAATACCGCTTATAATTATCACTAAATGCATTATACACGCATAGGTTAAAACCTGCTTAATGTAGCGTAAACCATAAGATTCATTCACAGACAGGCCTGGAGCAAGCTTTACTTATCTGAACTGCGAGACTAACTTGAGGGGAGTAATTTCAAAAAGGTCCCCCCGTTTCCAAACCCGGACAATAAAAGAATACGCAGTTTTTACTTTCTCTCTATACTAACCTTGCTTTCTCATAGGAAAGCCTGATCTTTCGAATGTCGCAATTCCGGTTTAACAATTTTACTAAAAAGGTGTAAACTAGGTAAATACCCAAAGGTATCAACGTTCCTCAGAAATGCAGGTATCAACGTTCCTCAGAAATATCAACGTTCCTCAGAAATGCAGAATAAAAAGTGAGTCAGCACAGAACGAATGATTATTGCGTAATGAACGTAACAGGAAGATGCTTTCGAGGTAGGTCTCGGAAAAATTACGTTTAAGGTTAAACCGTTTAGAAGCACTTTGTGCAACAGAGTACAGATTACTAATTAGCTATACATCCCTATGGCACATTCAGAAAGGTCACGAAAAATAGGAATATCCATATATATGGTTATAGGAATATTCATATATATATGGTTATTTAAAATGATTTATCAGATTTCAAATTACTATTTTCGAATTTTTCAAATACATATTAATTAGTGATACATCAAAAGAAACTGTCCGAGTTTTGTCTTGAGACTTCCCTTAGTTAACTATAATCTCGACGTTGCTCGTGTATGTCCTCCCATACTCGCCCAGCATGTCCGTTGTCACGGACTATCACAATGTTTTTTGTTTTGTTTTTTATTTTTTTTATTGAGCTCATCCAGGGTTGTAGGCAGTGGTTTACCGAAAAAAGATGCGCCCCCCTCCCTCCCCAATATCTTCGAGGCCCTTTTGTGAATATTAGCTTTCAAATACTAAATTTTTTACATTACATGTTATTTACTTGGTTTTATGAGCGTTTTAATAATTCAATTTTTTTGAACCTACGGGTATTTTTCGCAAAACTAAAATTATTGCACTTTATTGCTTGTAAACGCAAATGTGCACGTTATAGTTGAAATAATTGCTCTAGTTTTATATCATTACAAAGTACTACGAAAAACTTACGTCAACTAAGTCCAGCTTCTTTGAAATGCTTCTCTCTCACACACACACACACACACACACACCTGTCGTGTGGTAGCATCTAATGAACTTTTCAGATTTATATGAAAATACGGAACATAAGCAAATAAATAACAATTAAGCTTTATGGCTCACAAAAATAATGCTTGAATTATTTACATTTGAACGTATCAAAAACACATTTAATGTAATCAGTCATGTTTTTCACGCAGTATTTTTTTTCTTCTTGAGTCTTATAATAACAATAATAAAAATGACGCACGTGTCTTTTTTCGTCCCCGCGAGGAACACCTTTTAGTTCATAATGTTCTGAGGGATCCGTAGTTATGATCAAACAACTGTAATGCACAACACCTTCTCATTGATGTAAAAATTCTATTCATTGAACTGATATTTCTTTCCCATTCTGTTGTTAATATATATACAGGTATGTACAGAGCCTATTGCTATGAGAGTGAAAACGGGCTTCAAATAGTCTGGAATAGCTGCATTATCAACCAGTTTTTATAAACTAAACGCGCGAAAATGATTTCCAAAGATTTTACTTATTTTAAAAAAAATTACCAGAGATAGCTTTTTTTTTTTCAATTCTTCACTCAAAGCTGCCGTCGAAAATTCCTGGCTATTTCTTTAACCAGCTTCATATAAAGTTTCCGCAAAAAAAAAAAATATTGTAAAATCGTTTTCCTGTCGTAAGAGGCCCTCTTAGCCGTGAGACCCCCCTCCTTCCCAACGTGGCAGTTGCGGAAGCTATCAGTACGCCTATGGTTGCACGCAACATTGGCACGCAGACTATCTTTAACGTACCCCTAAAAGAAATCGCTTGGTGTGAAACCCGGTGACCAAGGCGGCCAGCTATAGATCAAGTCATGAAATTCACTGGGACCAATCCACCGGCAAGACAGCACTTCGTTGAGAAAACTGCGAACAATGCTAATGAGCGGCGAGACGACAGTGGAGCCCTCTCGAGGTGACCTAAAACTAAGAGATTTCCTCTTTCACTTTATGTATGCCAAGGTCATACACGGTTGATACACGTATGGAATTTTGCTCTTTTGAAATCAGATTAATCATTTTGATTAACCCTGTAGTGTTTTACATCCCTTTCTCCACTGTTCCAGGTAATCTCTTTCATGCATATGACTGATTGAAACGATCGAACAAGGCCTGGAATTTGTCTTTCCCTTCACTATAAAAACACACGTACTCTTAAAACCTCAAATTCTAGGCCGCGGGTGGCCGAGTGGGCAACGTTCGGTGACTGCCACGGAAAGGACCTCAGGTTCGATCCCAGGCAGGTACGAACGCTCGATCCACTAAATATCCGCCGTACGTCGGATGGGCACGTTAAGCCGTCGGACCCCGGGTACTGCCCCCGCCCCCGGTAATAAATAAGGGTGTCTTCCTCCCCCTTTCTACTTCGCTTCCGTGTCACTTTCCTATCTGGCACTCTAGCCCAAATCTCCTAGCTTCCTATTTCTAAGGGTTGTTTCTGGGGTCAGACACTCTTCCTAAAATCCTCTACATATGATCATTTGATGAAACCTCAAATTCCTTCATGGAAAAAATTCTGTTTAAATCCTGGATAAAAAAAAAAAAACTTGAAATATCCATTGCAAAAAGAATTCAGTCGTGAATAAATTTTAACTCAAAAATTTCTAAATATTCGCTCAGAATCGAATACAGCGTCAAACACAGCTCAAAAAGCAGTGTTGTACCACAATTATTTTCCCTCTGAAATTTAATTTTTAAAAATAAGAAAAATGGCAGATCTCTTGAATACCCCCGTTTCCAACTAAATCACCACGACGGTCATTCTGAAAATTGAAATATGTGTACGTGTCACTTAATTTATAACTTATATATATTTATAACAAATATATTATATATATTGTCATTTAATTTATAACATATATATTTATAACAAATATATTATATATATTGTCATTTAATTTATAACTTATATATATTTATAACAAATATATTATATATATTGTCATTTAATTTATAACTTATATTATCTTATATTATAAATTTATTACTTATATTATATATAACTTATATTATTAATTATAACATATAGGTCACAGTATATTATTATAACATATAATTTATAACTTATAAATATATAATATATTTAAATAATATAACATTAATTTGTAACATTGTCACTTAATGTATAACATATATATAATATATATATAAATATATATTTATAACATATATATGTGTACGTGCCACTTAATTTATAACTGATAACCTACTACGCAATGATATTGGTATCTCCTCCTTAAGCAGACACCTTTTTTAAAGTTATCAATTATTTTGACCTATGAACCACCAATTTGACCTGTTAACCAATACCGGTAAATCGTTCCTTCTCTTTAAACAAATGCGAGTGGGACACATATCAGAATATATATGCAGAAGATTTGTTTTGTGATGTTAGTCTATAGATAAAGGGGTGGGGATGACAGACAAGGGTCATTTGGTAGGGCCTACCAATAAATCTGGGCTCCAATTCCAATGACTTACGTCCAACTGTAGTTAGTTAGCGTCACTTATAACAACATGCATGGTCCAATGACGCTTTTTTCACAGGGAATTTTGCACTCTAAGCAAACACTCACCGTATAAGTAGAAGGAAACGCTTTTTGAAATAAGTTTTTGGGCACATATGAGGCTCAAATGAAGTTAAAGATTATTGTTCGGAATTACTAAAATAATTATTCCTTCGTTTAAAAAATACATGCAGAAAGAATGCGAAAGATAGGGCCATTTCTCAAGTGGTCCACCGGGAACCAATTCGCTCCTACATAGTAGTTGCTCCTTGCTCGGTACTCTCGTTAATTGCTCGGAATAGTGAATGCGGCTAACTCAAGCTTTAGAAAGAAAATACTGAACTTTTTTTTAGTTACAATTTTCAGTAAATGTATTAATTCCTTAAGATTTTTTTTTTCTATGCCTCTCAGAGCATGAATTTAAACCCCTTGTATTACCATTCTGGGAGGTAATACAAGGGGTCTAAAATCTCTTCAGAATGGTAAGGCTCCGTGAGTTTATGGCATAACTGCTGAGATGTTGAAATATGGTGGTGACTCTGTAATTGACTGGTTAACTGAAAATTTCCAGTTATGCTGGAAGTTAGGAATTGTCCCTCGGGATTGGAAGAATGCTATCATTGTCCCCTTGTATAAGGGAAAAGGTGATCAGACTGACTGCAAGAACTATCGTGGTATTAGCCTACTAAGTGTGCCAGGGAAAGTGTTTGGTAATGTCGTTATTGAAAAAGTACGGGGTCTTACATTATAGTGCAGCCTGGTAAAGGCTGCACTAACCAGATTTTTGCATTACGCACGATGATTGAAAAGTATCTGGCTGTTGGTAAGAAAGTTTTTTGCTGCCTTCATAGATTTAGGGAAAGCTTACGACCAAGTAAATAGGACACTTGTGGAAGGTATTCAATAAACGTGTTACTGGGAATCTTTTTTTTATTGGAGGTTTAACAACCACCGTGAGCAACTCAATGGGCTATAAGCAGTCGCCCGTCCCTAATTTAGGGTCACTGGTTCCAGGGAAGGGAGAGAGCCAGTGCCGTAAGACAAACAACATCCATGCTTCACCGGGATTCGAACCCGGACCCCTTTCGGACGAATGATCAGAGGCCATAGCTTAGACCACTGCGCACCGGGGCGGCTACTGGGAATCTACTTAATAGTGTAACAGCCATGTATGTTGGCAGTAGATCTTGTGTGCGAGTAAATGGTGTTTATCAAAATGGTTTTATTGGTGCAGGAGTCAAACAAGGTTGTACAATGTCACCATGGCTGTTTAATACAGTATATTTATGGATGCGTGATGCTAAAATAGATAATGGTTTATGTCTTGGTGATATCCGTGTGTGCTGATTGCTGTAGACACTGTCCTGTTGGCAGAAAGCAAAAGTGAGTTGCAGAGTATGTTGTCCCAAATGTACGAAGTTTGCATGAAATTCAAATTGAGTAACAATAAGGGAAAAACCAAAGTTATGGTTTTTGAGAGAGCATACATACATACATACATACATACATACATACATACATACATACATACATACATACATACATACATACATACATACATACATACATACATACATACATACATACATACATACATACATACATACATACATACATACATACATACATACATACATACATACATACATACATACATACATACATACATACATACATACATACATACATACATACATACATACATACATACATACATACATACATACATACATACATACATACATACATACATACATACATACATACATACATACATACATACATACATACATACATACATACATACATACATACATACATACATACATACATACATACATACATACATACATACATACATACATACATACATACATACATACATACATACATACATACATACATACATACATACATACATACATACATACATACATACATACATACATACATACATACATACATACATACATACATACATACATACATACATACATACATACATACATACATACATACATACATACATACATACATACATACATACATACATACATACATACATACATACATACATACATACATACATACATACATACATACATACATACATACATACATACATACATACATACATACATACATACATACATACATACATACATACATACATACATACATACATACATACATACATACATACATACATACATACATACATACATACATACATACATACATACATACATACATACATACATACATACATACATACATACATACATACATACATACATACATACATACATACATACATACATACATACATACATACATACATACATACATACATACATACATACATACATACATACATACATACATACATACATACATACATACATACATACATACATACATACATACATACATACATACATACATACATACATACATACATACATACATACATACATACATACATACATACATACATACATACATACATACATACATACATACATACATACATACATACATACATACATACATACATACATACATACATACATACATACATACATACATACATACATACATACATACATACATACATACATACATACATACATACATACATACATACATACATACATACATACATACATACATACATACATACATACATACATACATACATACATACATACATACATACATACATACATACATACATACATACATACATACATACATACATACATACATACATACATACATACATACATACATACATACATACATACATACATACATACATACATACATACATACATACATACATACATACATACATACATACATACATACATACATACATACATACATACATACATACATACATACATACATACATACATACATACATACATACATACATACATACATACATACATACATACATACATACATACATACATACATACATACATACATACATACATACATACATACATACATACATACATACATACATACATACATACATACATACATACATACATACATACATACATACATACATACATACATACATACATACATACATACATACATACATACATACATACATACATACATACATACATACATACATACATACCGGAAAATTTGGATTAAATCGTAAATCTTTCGTAATTCGTACAATACACCATAGGCGTAGACTACGAGTATACTTGGTTGCTTAAGTATAGCCTGATACCAAATTATTTTTTAGTAACAATTTTTATATTGCAATTAGAATAAGATCTGTCAGCTAAGATCAGCCATACGTTCCTAAAGATCAAAATTGATGTTCAATACAATTTTGAAGTAGTGTATGTTGAATATACGTATTATTTCAGTATAAAGAAATTCAGTAATGCAGTTATAATTTGATGCAGAATTCTATTCAAACATTTTTCAGGTCTACTGAGAAGTGAAGCCATTATTAAGAAAAATATGAAAGAAAACAAAAAGCCGTCCCTTTGACAGAGTGGTACGAGGCACTGGTTATCAATCGTTCACCCAAGATGGATCCGAGCTCGAATTCCGTGTGAGCCATTCATGGTACGCTTATCTTACGGTGGACAGGCTCTCTTCCTTCCTTGAAACCGGTTGCCTTAAATTACAGACTGGATTGTATCAGAGCTGAGTTCGGGCCACAATTTTAAGAGCCTGAATTTTATATTGCAAGACAGAGCCCGGGCGCAAACGAGCCCGAAAACTGATTAACCTGTTTAGGCATTAAAAAACATTTCTTCCAGACTACCACTCTTTCCTCCCCGCGCAATTAATAACCCGGCTGGAACAAATTAACTCGGGGGAGTAAAATGGGCTGAAATCAGCCTCAACGAATATATTGGCTGTCAAAGAAGAGGACCGAACGCGGCTGAGGCAAGTGAACATGTGCATCAGAAACCTTTTCTCTTCTCCATTAGCTTTCTTATTCAAAGTGGACACTCAGAGACAGGGACGTCGCCAAGGGGGATGAGCCCAACCCTGAAATTTCTCTTGCCCACCCTGTCACCCACCCAGTTCATCAAAATGTGTCATTTTTCAATATATTTTAACTTTGAAATATAATCTGGACTTCGCCAAGTGATATAAGTTATGTTTTATTTCATGTAGCCCGATGTATTTCCCCCTAGAAAGTAAGTTGTTTACGTCTCCAAAAAAGGTTATCAAAATAGCATTCACAGGCCCATGAAAATTCAGTTCTCCACTCTTCCAGCCTATTTTTCATGTCTGAATGGCCAGAGGGCTAATGAGTAGGGTGGATAGAAATTCACTGAGGGGGGGGCACAACCAATTGATCTACCGTTTTCTTGGAGTCTAAAGCTACACTAGCGCTCTTAAGACTGTCCCAGTACAGTGAAAGAAGTGGTCGAAGATGCGTTTTAGGAGAGGGGTGCAAGGGGGCAAAGTCTCTGGCTTAAAGGAAATAATTTAAAGGCCCGGGGGATGGGGTATTGTTTCTCCGTGGCACGACGTTAAAATTTGATTTAGATAAACAAAAACTACAATTTCCTTTAAATTGTTCAAATACAGTGCTATTTTCTTAAGCAAAAATGCAAAATTTTGAAAAGCAATTTAAGACAATGCATTCAGAGCAAGCAAAAAGTTGAAGGCGCCATTCTAGTAACACTTGTAATGCACTGAAGAGCAATTGAATTAGAGTTACCTGTCTAGTAACGTGTAGCACCACCTTTTGCCCTGATGACGGCGGCGGCGATTCGTCTCGGCATGGACTCGACAAGACACCGGAAGTGTTGGGAAGCCATACGGATCCACGACCCCTGAACAAGCTCCCACAGTTCACGAAGACTTGATGGAAGGGGGTCAGAGCCTCGAACATCTCTCTCAATGACCTCCCAGATGTGCTCGATGGGATTGAGGTCAGGTTACCTAGCTGGCCAAAGAAGCGAGGTCACGTCGGTGGAGTGTTCATCCAACCATTCGGATACAATTCGGGAGCGATGGCACTGTGCATTGTCTTGTTGCAGGATGAGGTCCCCAGTGGGATGTTGATACGCACAAACGGGAGCAAATGGTCGTCCAGGATATCCCGGTAACTTTGACCTGTGAGGGACGATGTCACACGTACCAGGGGTCTCATTTCAGTCCACGTAAACAGTCCCCAAACGAGAATGCCGCCACCCCCACCAGCTTGAAGAGTACCCTGCTGACAAGAAGGATCCATCGCTTCATGTGGTTTACAAAGTACTCGTATCCTGCCATCCTCATGTACCAACGTGAATCTCGACTCGTCAGTCCAGGCAACATTTTCCCGCATGTCTAAGGTCCAGTGGCGATGTTCCCGCGCCCATGCTAATCTTTGTACCCTGTGATGTGCGGTCAGCAACGGTACCCTCGTGGGATGATGGCTTCTGTACCCCATAGCGAGGAGATGGTTCTGGATGGTGTGGCTGCTTACACGTTTTTGTTCACCAGCGTTAAATTTCCGAATGATTTCTTGCCCTGTGGCCCGTCTGTCCGCTGTTACAATGCAAGCTAGCCGACGATGACCCCGCTCGTCCACACGCTGTTGTCCACGGCAGTTGGACCTTGCAGGGATGGTTTTACCGGATTCGATGCACACACGGTGCACCAGTGACAGTGGCTCGTGAAAATCCCAGTGCCTGCACGACTTCCGAGATGGAGTGTCCCATTCGCCGGGCCCCGACAATTTGCCCACGATCAAATGCGCTTAGATCAGTCGTCTTACCCATACTGCGTCAGATTCTCACTGATTCCCGTTGTATCACTCCTTATATTGTTGTATCGCTGAATACATCATGTCATTTCCGTTTACAGGGCCGCCCACAGCGCCACATTTGCATAACGCCAGCTGTCTCCAATTCAATTGCTCTTCAGTGTATATCTTATACCAGAGGCTTGTAACTAGTCAGGTGTATGTGTGTCTCCAGGTGGAAGGGGTGAGGATCGCATGAATTCCTTTGTAGCGTGTAATGAAAAGGTTTAAATACTTCTTTAAGTGTTTCGTAAACAAAAAAAAAATTGCTATTAAGCTTGCCCTACCAAAAATAATACTCTCCCATCCTGATTTCGAAGCCTAGCGACGTCCCTGCTCAGATAGATATACTAATCCCTGACTCATCTGCTGAAAAGGCTAAACAATGATTAGGAACTAAAAGATGTGACTAGCTTTTGATTCTACCCGGTGGCATGTCTGTGTCAGAGGTCTTTTCCCATCATGCCTTGTAACATGGAGCAGAGAAGGCCTGGAAGGGACCGCTTTTCAGTGAAATGGTTATGGTCTGTACTGGTAAACATGAAAAGGGTGAGATTTTTTTTTTCTTTTGGTCGAAGCTTTCGTAAAACTCGGCCGCCATGTGATTTCTATTTAGGAATGTAGAAAATTTCAGGCGTCACTGGTTCAGGTCAAGAAGGTTATATTACTGGAGACACCACTCCTATCCATGCGGCATTGGCCGCCATAAGTCACCGTCCGTGCTGCAAATGACGTCATGAGCAGGCACGACGCAGCCGCAGTATGAAACCAATGGAACAAAAGCTTCCAAAAGCATAAACAGATAAAATGAGTAATTCAATAATCTTTATCAATGATACACAAGCTAACTGTTTCATCAACGGTATAATTTAGTTCGTTTTTGCCTGCTAGTGACGTCACACCACAGATTAGCTGTGACCTATGGCGGCAGAGCCAGTGGTGTCTCCAGTAATATAACCTCCTTGGTTCAGGTACATCACACTCTTAAAGGGTTAACCGATGTCTTTCTCAACTGCGGAGGGGGAAGGGATGTCTATATCTAGTTTCTTTGACCATTCATTTCTTCCTGAAGTGTTTCGGGGGCCGAGCAACACGAAAATTCGAGAGGAACAGCAATCTACGTTGCTCAATAGAATTATCAGGGAGAGGTCCTGTTGAGGTAGAGAGCAAAATTTAGTCAGCTTGCTATCTATAGTTCTTAAAGAAATTTTGCCTTCTCAGTAATTCATGGCAATTGTTACCCAAGCTCGAAATGAATAACCGTGCCGAGTTCCCATTCCTCTAGACCAGAGATGAGTCCGGGACCAATTTCAGGAGCTCGGGCCCGCTTTCTTCGATTACATGTGTTTTCTGAGCCCGGGCCCGGATTCTTGGAAAATTTTGCTCATCAAGGCTTGCATTTATGCATTATACACTGGCCAAAGATATGGCCCAAGCAAGGATTAGTTTAAAAATCATTAGTTTAAAAAGTTTAGTTTAGTTAATCCACTTCACAGTATTACTGTTTTTAGAAATACTACGCATAAAGCCAAATGTTCTAAAATGTGGATTTGAAAATAAATAATCAACGTGCCCTTCGACCGTATCAGGGGAATCAGTAATTTTGGTAAAAGCTGAAGAAAAGAAAATCGTTTAGCAACAAAAAATTCTATTGGTTATTTCTTTGATTTCTAAATTTACTTTTATTTTGGATTAATTGCATTATAAAGCGTACAACGCCGTACAGACAGTTGCAAGTGTTTGAAATTTTGACTCTAGAAAACTAATCTTTGCAATATAATTTTGCGTATATGCTAATTGGCAAAGGTAGTTTAGAGTGATGTAGAATATAAAATAAAGCATGTAGGGAAATTTACAAAATTAAAAAAAAACAACTTAAGAACATTCCAGGCCAGATTATTCTGCGTTTTGTAACATTAACAAAGCTTTGCGCTTAATAGTATAATCACAATATTATATGTGTGTGCAGTTTCTAGATCAAGTTCATGAAAAATGAGAATTGCATTAATGCCTCAGCGCTTCAACTTTATCTTTTCTCTAAAACTCGACCTGCTGCACTAAAAACCAACGTCACCCCAAAAATCGCGGGAGTGAGGAAATTTTAAAAAATAAATACTTCTAACTGCACAATTTTGGAAATTAATACATCATTTTAAAGATAAGATTGTTTTTTTTAATAAAATACAAAAAATGGGAATGAGTTTTTCCCAGTTTTTCGATACTAGACCTCCTTAAACTATCCTTTCTTGGGCTAGCTTTGGACAATGCAAGTCTTGCTAAGCAAAATTTGTCTTGCAATGGCAGCTAGCTTAGGAAATTGAAAATCTTTCCACCATGGTAACAAATCCACAATGAAATTCAACACTTGTAAATTCAACCGGACTCGGAATTACACGTGTTGAAATAATTACAGTAATGAAATTCAAGACGTAATTCCGAGGTCGGGTTTTCCGGTAGTTAATGAATTCAGAGCCCGTCCGAGCCCGGGCTTCGAAGGCGAGCCCAATTCAGAGCTCATCTCTACTCTAGACCCAGTTGCCGAAGAATTCTATTTTACAACTAGCAAGTGTAAAAAAGTCTCATGTGCTAAATCATACAAAATCGCATTTAAAAAGAAAACGAAGAAAATTCTCTCCCTCTCGCGGAGCCCGGTTTGGGTCCGTCTCAGCGCTTATGTATCTCAATTGGAGGTTTAACGACCACAGTTATGTATCTCAATGACTGACTCACGATGATCGTTCAAACCTCAGACAAATTAAAAAAAAAAAAACTAATGTTCTTTTCCCGTAATATATTCAAATTTTAGTCAAATAGATGCTATGGGCAGATGGATGCCAAATTAGTCATGCAAGTAGACATGCCTCAGAAAACTGGAAAATTACATCATCCTGGAACGGGAATCGAACCAGCATCTACCGATTTACGTTTGAGTAAATTACCATTACAAGGAACCTCCAAGCAACTAAAAATGTGTTTTGGGACTAACATACCCTAACGTAAATCGCGAGATGCGGGTTCGATTCCCGTTCCAAGACTAATTTTCAAGTTTTCAGAGACATGTCTACTTGCATATTCAAGTTTACTCACAAAATGAGGATTTGAAATGTGTTGTTGTTACTATTAATAACAGCACATTTTAAAAAGGTAATTAGCGCATAAACGCCTTTTTTTTCCGAGCAAGCTATTGTTTACAAGACTCTGCGCCTATGTAATCTTGTCAAGTTTAGTTCTAAATCGTTATTTCATCATAAAACTGCACAACAGTAGCACCATACAATTTAACTGAATCGCAAGAAACAAAACAACCAACTAACCTTTCTACAAGGCCTGACATGGACCACAGGAGACATCGAAAACGAATCGCCGCCCGTTCTGTTACGTTCTATTCTTTTCTTGTGCTTGATGGCGTGGCTGAAGTAGCAAAGGCAGCAAAAGCCAATTATGATGACAAGAACGATCAGACCTGATACCAGGGTCAACCTGAAGGAAGGAAAAAAAAACCCACCATGAATTGGAGCCGTAATAAAAATTGAGTAGCTTATAGCAAAAAAAGGGGGGGGGCTCCATTTTTGGTCGATTTTTACTTAACATGTTTACTAATCTAAGAAAAATATGCCGGATCGACTGGTGCAAGAATGAAACAGATCCTATAATAAATGGGTGAGATATTAATATTTTGGAAACTGCCCCCCCCCATCACCGTTTGATTCAAGTACGAGGCAGGCCGATGAATAAAATTATATTTTATTTGCTTATTAACAAAGATTTGTAATGTTTAATGGTCATTATACACATTTTATTATTAACATTTAGTTTTTCTATCCTTTACTAAATGCAAAATTTTATGAAATTTGACATTTTGGTGCAAAAAGGGGGCAGCTCATATTTACATTTATCTATATTAATTTTAGAGAAAACATTCAGAAAATACATTTATTAGAGATAATATCTTTACAGTGGGGATTATTTTTGCCAACCTCGCAGTCAAACCGTATTATTTTTTATTTTTATATATACAGTTTTTTCTTATTTCCTACAAAATTTCTTATTTCCTACAACACTTTTGCTGCAAACTTCTCAATCGCGATTCCCTCCAGAGTTGTTTTCAAAGACCTTACCCTCATACGCTTTGCTCCCCCGCCCTTATACATATTAATCAAGGGATTAAATTTTAAATAGCGTTTCCTTATCCACCACAAGCACTTGTGCTTTCCGTATGCATCGCATGAAGTTCAATGATGAGAATTATATCGTTTCAGTATTAAAATTCCCCATACGTTGTGTGGTTCCAGATACCCCAGGATATTCATTCTACTACATTCATGGGCGCCCAAAGGGAGGGGCAAGAGGGGGCACTTGCCCTTCCCTGGAAATGTGACTAATTTCAGTTCTTGGGAGGCAGTACAACGATTTTCGCCATTGCATTAATTTTGATTGCTAATTTTTATGTTGAACTACTGGAGTTGTGTGTGAGTTTAGTAAAAACACTGAATTCGCAGTAGAAAGTAATATTAAAAGTTGGCACTGCGCATTGGAGCACAGCATACCTGAGTGCAGCGTCGGGCAGTGTGGAAAACACTAAAATGAAAAACATGTCCTCTACAACGGCCCGTTTGCTGCTGGACAAAATATTTGGCAAGTTTTTTTCTAGAACTTCGTTCTGGAAGGGTTTTTTTTTTTTCTTGATCATTTGAGTGACCATTAGAGTTTGCGGTGCATGGGACACAAGTGGCCAAAAGGCAAAAGCTCAGAAGAACAACAAAGTAATTTTTTATTGGGTTGTCGGAAAAGTCATGACGTATTTTTGCACCCGATGGCGGTTGGGCGGTTTTGGAAGTACTAGAGGCATGCACATCTCTAATCGCTATGGCATTCGACAGGTGCCAGTTCTAGCTGCAGTCTAAAAGGAATATTTGGTTGATTTGCGGAGATTTGACATCAAGTTGAAGATGGAAGACCAAAGTGTGCATTTTCGCCATATTTTACTTCCGTAAAGGGAAGAACGCACGTCAAGCTTGTGAAAAGTTGCGTTATCTACAAGAACGTCCGTGCCAGCGGTGGTTCGCCAAATTCCGTGCTGGTGATTTTGACCTCAACTATGCTCCTCGGTCCGGGAGGCCAACCGAGGTTGATGACGATCAAATCAAGGCATTGATCGAGTCAAACCCACGTTACACGACACGAGAGATTGCAGACACACTGCACATTCAAGCGTTCACGACCACCTGAAGAAGCTGGGATACGTAAGCAAGCTCAATGTGTGGGTTCCTCATGAACTCAAAGAAGCTCAATTGACGGCGCGTATAAACATCTGCGATATGCTCATTAAACGTGAGGAAAACTATCCTCTTTTGAAGAGACTGATAACTGGTGACAAAAAGTGGATTGTGTACAACAATGTGCTGCGCAAACGATCTTTGTCCCAACGTGCTGCTTCGTCTCAAACGACATCCAAAGCAGACATTCGTCAGCGGAAGGTTCTAGTCTCAGTGTGGTGGGATTTTAAAGGTGTCTTGTTTTTCGAGCTCCTACCACGGAACCAAACAATCAATTCGAATGTGTACTTGTCGGCAATTGGACAGTTTGAACGAATCCATCATCCAGAAACTTCCAGAGCTCGTTCATCGTAAAGGTGTTGTGTTCCATCATGACAACGCGAGACCACACACAAGTCTGATCACCCGCTAAAAATTATTGGAGCTTGGGTGGGATGTGTTGTCACACCCAGCGTACTCGCTTTACCTTGCGCCGTCAGACTTCCACTTCTTTCGCTCTCTTCAACAGTCCTTGCGTGGTATAACGTTCAATTCAGATGAGTCTGTAAAGCAACACCTTGTACAGTTTTTCGCCACGAAAGACAGGTCTATGAACGAGGCATTCTGCAGCTCACTGAAAGATGGCAAAACGTTATCGAACAAAACTGGTATTTTATCATTGATTGATCTTTCTATCAATAAATGACCTTTGCAAAACATGGCTAAAATAAGTCATGACTTTTCCGACAACCAAATAACTGTTGCAACATGCTGTCGAAATTAGTTATTTTTTTAATTTTTTTTAATGCATTTTTTTTTTTATGCAGTTTTTAGATCATTCTGGTTTTCAATTAAATTTATCTAGGCATGTGTAGTAGAAATGGTTTTTGGATACTAACGGCACAATGGAAATTTACGTAGTTTTTTTTTTATTCTATTTGTGTTTAGTTTCCATCCCCCCCCCTTTTCTGAAAACTAAACCATGGGCTCCCATAACTACATTTCACTTCTGACAACAAAGCTTTCCCAAGTCCCTTTACTAGCACAATGATCAAAAAGAGCCAGAACACATTACGTGTACAAAACAGTCCGTTAGGGTCATGGGGATGCAAAGCAGCTGACACTTGAAGTTGCCCATGTGCTTCGTTACGACAATGTTCACATAGACGAAACCAGATTTATCCAAACCACCCACACAACGTCAAATTTATTCAGACCCTCACAAGACTCAATCTCGACACTCCTCCATTCGGAGGTGGGTAACCGCACACAGAGGTATATATTATTTTTAACTTTTGTTATAGTCCTTTTTATTATCATATATTATATAGCACAGTTGTCAACAGCAGTTATGTACATGAATTCCTTAGCATTACCTTGAAGCATCTTTTACCATAATGCAATATTTCTTTATTTTGAAGTCTAATGTAGCAGACTAATTTGTCTTTTTCAGAGGCGTAACTTAACAATTGCTGCGCCCGGGGAAGACCACAAAATATTGCGCTCCCGCATGTGTCTTTGAATCTTATATTAACTTCACCCTTATTGTTATCTGTTGTCTCTAACGGGAATTCACAATCAGACTATTTGCACAGAATTTCCCCAACTACTTCAGAGTTCGAACTTTTAGTACCAATATCAAATGGAATGAATGCAGCTGGCAAACATGACTCGCAGCTGCAGTAATGATCGAAAAGCAACCAGAGGTTCTTCAACAATGTGGAAGACATCCTATGCAACATACACTATATTGACAAAAGTCACCTGAAAGAGAAAAACATAGTATTTATTGACATACATTAGTACGGTGTCGGTTCACCTTTGGCCTCAATACATGCACTGACCCTTCGAGACATGCTTTCGGAACACAGCGATAGGTATGCGCTTCCATTCAGTACATAATGCTGCCATAAACTGTTTCTTACTAGCAGGCTTTGGTTCCAAACTTCTTATGTGGCGCTTTAATTCATCCCATAGTTGCCCTGTGGGATTAAGATCAGGGCTATGTGCTGGCCAGTCCACACAAGATACAGAATTATCGTCAAACCACGCCGTAAGTGTCCTTGCTTTATGGCTCGGTGCATTATCCTGCTGATACCAACAAGGCTCGGTTCCATAGTATTGCCACAGAGTTGGTAGGGCATCATTGTCCAGAATATCGAGGTAGACTTGTTGGTTAACAGGTTTGTCCACGATAACGAATGGGCTGGGACTATACCACGAAAAACACCCCCACACGAGTACACTGCCAGCTTGAAACTTGACCGTAGAAACAGTACACTTTCGTAAATAGCGTTACCTTGGCTTCCGACTTACCCACACACGGCCATCAGATTGATGGATCGTGTATCTGGATTCATCAGTCCATAGGACCCATTTCCATTGATCTGCAGTCCACGATAAATGTTCTTTACACCATGCTAAACGATGAGTAGCATTCCGAGTGGAGATTAAAGGCTTATGAGCAGCCGCACGACCACGGTAACCCATCGAATGAAGTTCTCTGCGAATGGTACGTGTACATACAGAGGTTCCAGCATTTTTACTCTTTTTACTCACCTGTACACTGTGGTCTTGTGCATTACTCCGTCTATTAGCTGTAACGACTCTCCTGAGGCTTCAACGTCCTCTATCACTGATTTTCTTTGGTCTGCCGGTACCGTTTTGCTGCTTCAAGCACGTCATGTGTCTTCCACTTGTTCAGTACATCCAAAACAGTTTACTTGGGTATGTTTAAACGCCTCTCGGTTTCTCTTATGGACAACCCACTAATATAACACCCAACAATCTTTCCTTTCTCAAAGTCAGTTCTCTCCCGTCGTGGCATTTTCACTCAACCTCACAGTACGATATGATCGCAGTCAGCTGCAGGCTTGTTTTTATACCGTTTGCGCTGTACCGCGCAACTTAACACAGCGGATCCGATCATTTGCTTTTGAAGGTGTCCGGTGACTTGTCAATATAGTGTATGTGCAAGTCCATCCAACTAAAAGAAAACAGCAGGCCGTATTGGTTTCGACGAAGGCCGTATTGGTTTCGACGAAGGCCGTGGTTCTTCAGTTGGACAGGCTATTCAACCGCGCCTTCATTTCTGAATTCGTAAGCACTAACATCCCCTGAACATTTTGAGGAAGAAATGTGAAAGTAGCAAGGCTGTGAAACTGGCGAAATAGTAATAAAATTCTGTAATGGACAAATGACAAAGTATAGAGTCAAAAAACTGGAGCAAAAATTTGAATTCCACTTTTAATCAGATGGTAAGCAGGGATTTTTGCGCCCAGGGTCTTCGACGGCGCCATTGTTACACCTCCAAGTCAGTTCTCAACGAAAAAGTCAGCAAGCAGCAATATTTCGACAAAGTTCTCGCGCGCGAAGTAAAGATCAAAATTATTTTGCCTTCCCGCTCTGTGCTCTACGCGTGTTAAGAATATTCATCATTTCAACAATTACCTTTTCCTTTTGTATTGGGGTTTAACGATCACCGTGAGCAACAGTGGGCTATAGCATGTCGCCCGTCCCAAATTTAGGGCCACTGACTCCAGGGTAGAGTAGCCAGTGCCGTAAGAAAAACAACATCCATGCCTCACTGGGATTCGAACCCGGTCCCCCATCTTCGATGCATGATCAGAAGTAATCGCTTAGACCACTGCGCTACTCAACGACTACCTTCACAACACTTTCTGGAAGTACCAAACTGAAGACTGTCTCTTCAGAGCCATATACATTTCAGCCTAGTAAGTGATAAACAAAAATTTCGGTAATCATAGCCGGATTTAAGCACAGGGAAAAGAAGCTCGGAAGGGAGCAACATCTCCGAGAACAGAACCGAATACTGTAAAACGAGTATATATAAAAAGGACAGAAATCCGGACAGCTTCCCAGAATAGCTCAAGTTATGACACCATGCACTGAAATCGCCAGGTATTTTTAACAGTCCAGCTGAATGGCGATAATTGCTGCAGTAGTGAGTCACTTGAAAGTTTTTGAAAAATTAAGAAAATAAATACATTAACATTTCGTCCCTCTTCAAACAGTTTCCAATGTGCTATGCAACGGGGTTGAGAGTTTTATGGATCAAGGACAAGTTTTACTACGGAGCGTAAAGAGACTAACTGAAAGAAGCGATAACGTTGTTTTAAACTAAAATCTACACAGATTTCAGCAGAACCCAGAAATTATCTCATGTTGCATTAAATAACGAACTATTTTAAAATACAAAAAAAAATATTAAGATATATATTTTAAATACAAGGGAGGATTGAAAAGTAACACACAGCAATTTTTTAGCACGTCTTTTGCAAAAAAAGATCGTGCTTATGTTATCAGTTTGTCCGTCCGTCTGTACCCCGATATCTCTGCAACTATTAGTCAGATTTGATTTTTTTTTTTTTTTTGCATTGGGAAGCTTGAAATATACGAATGATCCTTCATTTCGTTTTCTTTTACGATGTACAATTTCGCCGCTAGAGGGCGTAAATGCAGATAATCGAATTCAATACGTTTTATTCCACAATTTTGCTTCTAAACATGAGATTGAAAAAATTATTTTATCTTTCGATTCCATTTATGTCGAAGAGTATTTTGGATATAGTTCCTTTTTCAAATTACGCATGGATTTTCCGCTAGAGGGCGTAAAATTAAATTACATTTTTCCCGATAATTCTTCTAAAACTCCGATTTGAAATTTTTTTCTTCAGCGGATACATTCCCTGATGGAAAATCTTTTGCATATAATTATTTTTTTGTAAAGAATACTTTGGCCGCCAGGGGGCGTAAGTGTTAATTTTTGCTCCTTATGTATTTGCCATAAAATATGAGCTTTTAAAATATCGATTGAAAAAATTTCGTGGACTGGTGCCACTCACATGGATAAACCTTTTTCGGAACATTTTCTTCTTAAAATAGTGCATGGTTTCTACGCCGGGGGGCATAGATGTACATCTTATTTTTTGTAAATATCTCTACTTCTAGGAGTCCGATTTGAAAAATTCCTTCTTTGTTGGATAGTGTTTTCCATGTGACATGTTTTTCATATAATTTCAAAATTTTCAAGTAATTCATAGACTTTCCGCTAGGGGCCGTAGCGATAAATTGCGTTTCTCCCTATATCTCTGCTTCTAAATCTCAGATTTGAAAAATTCTTTCCGCACCGGATACAGCTCCTGATGGGAAATCGTTTGCATAAAATTTCTAATTTTTGTAAAAAAATAGTTTGGCCACCAGGAGGCGTAAATCTTAATTTCCGCTTCTGATGTATTTGCAGCAAAATATGAGCTAAATTCTCGATTGAAAAAAAACGTAGTTTGTTGGCCGATACTACTCATGTCTACAAACCTTTTAGAAACATTTTCTTCTTAAAATAGTGCATGATTTCTACGCCAGGGGGGCGTAGATGTATATCTTATTTTCGTCAATATCTCTACTTTTAAGAGTCATTTGAAAAATTTCTTCTTTTTTGGATAGTGTTTCCGATGGAAATGTTTTTCCTATAAATTCAAAATTTACAAGTAAATCAGACTTTCCCGCAAGAGGGCACAAAGGTAAATTGCGTTTTCAGCGTTATTTCTGCTCCTAAAGCTCAGATTTGAAAAATTCTTCCTGCATCGCATACAAGACCTGATGGAAAATATTTTTCACATAATTTCTAATGTTTGGTAAAGAATGGTTTAGCCACCAGGGGTCATAACTGTTAATTTCTGCTTCTGATGTATTTGTAGCAAAATCTGGGCTCCTGAAAACTAGACTAATTTTTTTTCTTGGACCGATACCGCTTATATGGATAAACCTTTTGAGAATACTTTGTTCCTAAAATAATGCATCGTTTTCCCACCAGGGGACGTAAAGTCACATCTTACTTTTGTCGATATCTCTGTTTCTAAGAGTTCGTAAGCTCACGATTCCGTTTACAGCAATAGCTGAGGGATTAAAAACCAGATTGAAAATCTTTCTTTAGTCAGATCTATTGTTTTCCATAGACTTTGAATAGCTTTGATAAATTTAATTTGCGTCAGAACGGATTCAAAAGACGTTCTTATTACACCAAAAAATTCGGTGTCGTCTTTCTTGTTTTCTCTTTGCAGGTTGTAAGTTTGCGGTTTGGCAGACAACAAATTTGATTATCACGCTACAGACCGACTTGGCTGGATCTAGTGTCGCCGTGGTGGAAGACACTGAACGACGGCACAAAGATGTCGCGTTTGTTAGCGTCGTCTACGAATGAAGAGCAACGCGGTGTGGTCCGATTTTTGTGGGCTAAACTGAAAACTCCGACGAAAATTAACAAAGAAGTTGGGCGAGGTGTATGGTGGCGATTGCCTAGACCGCAGCAGCATCTCCAGATGGTGCAGTTTCTTTACAGTGGTGGCAACCTCACCGATTTGCCACGTTCTGGTAGACCTATAATCGCTTCATCACTCGCCACTGTGAGAGGCATTGAACAGGCAATTCTGAGTGACAGGCGGATCCATCTGCGCACATAAGTTCAACATTTCGTGCGGTATAGCGTACGATATTGTGCATGATAAATTGCAATTTCGCAATGTCAGTGAGCGGTGGGCTCCCAAGAACTTGACACAGCACGGCCAGAAGGGAAAGAGAATGAAGTCATCCTTGGACCACTTGATGCGTTACGAAGAAGGACAATTTCTTGCCGGTGTATTTGACGGGCGATGATTCCTGGGCGTACCGCTACACTCCCGAAACATTCAGACTTCCCGCCACCACCAAAAAAAAAAAAAATAATTCAGATTAACCAAATCTACACAAAAAGTCCTCATGACTGTTCTGGAACATGCATGGCGTTCTCTTGGTAGAGTTTCATCCAACGGGAACCATTGTGAATACAAGAACCTACGCTAACACAATGACATAGTTGCACCGTGCCCTTCGGGACGAAAGACCTAACAGAGACGCAGCAAATGTCAAATTGCTTCATGACAACGCTCGCCCGCACATGTTAGACAACACGTTCGTGATAAAATTGCGCAATTTGGCTGGAAGATGCTCCAGCACCCACCGTACAGTCTGGACACTGCTTATTCGGATTCTGTGCTTCCACAGCATAAAAATTCAGTACCGTAGATTTAGTCCCAGATTACCCTAAATGTAGTCAAATTACCCTAAATTCGAATAACATTGTTTTAAAGCTGTTTTCAAATTAAAAAAAGTTTTATAAGTTTTTTTGTTTTTTTAAACCACAGGTCACATCTTTTTTAAATGTGCAGATTGGCTCTTACTAGATTTCTGTAACCAGTTTCAAATTTAGGTTCTTGCAACCAACTGCTCCTAAATTGTTGTGACTTGTGAGTACGGGTTATTAGCAATATACCTAAACATTTATATATCATACTCTAATTCAAACACATTAATTATTGAATTTTAACCTGGGGACAAACCACACAAAATAATATCAACAAACTACAGGTACTGCAAAATAGATTTATAAGACTAATAGACCTTAAAACATCAAATAATTTTCAACCAATGTCATTTATTAGGTCAAAAGTGAACCCCAATATATAGAATATTTGAACAATAAAAGCAATTATATGACTATAGGGATGTACGATCAGGTGATGCGTAACATCACAGCCTCTCCTTCACAAATGTCAACCCCACCTTCTCGTGGTACATCCTGTTCCCACTAAAGGGGCTCTGACGACCGCCAATAGCGGTATAACTATACCATCGGGATTAGAGGAAATGCTATCCCGCACTCACCAACCCGCTTGGCCAGCGTGGTGAGTTATGTAACCAAACCCCTCCAAAATGACTCCACAACTTAAATCTTGGCCCTCAGTCTCCGGCAGCTGGAATGTACCTGGCCAAGGCAGCGGCCAGTGCGACATGAAGGCAGAGGGTGCTAAGAATCCCGGAGGACCGGACTAGGCTGCCATCTGATGCTGACCTTGGCTACGTACAACGGACGCTCCCTATCTTCTGATTCAAGGCTTCTTGAATTGGAAGAGGAACTACAAAGGATCAAGTGGGACATCGTCGGGCTAAGTGAGGTAAGGAGAAAATCTCATTGAACTGAAAAGTGGACATCTCTTCTACTATCGTGGGACAGATACTGGCAGAACTAGTGGTGTTGGATTTATAATAAACAAGAAACTGAAGGATAAAGTTGTAGAAGTTGAAAGTTCCTCTGACAGAGCTGCACGACTCGTTATCCAACTCTCGAGAAGATACCAGGCTCAGATCATTCAAACTTATGCGCCCACCACAAGTCATGCTGAAAAAGAAATTGAAGAATTTTATGAGGAAATTCGTCATCTAAATAATAAAGGAAAGCAGCACTTGAAAATAATTATGGGAGATTTCAATGCAAAAATAGGGCAACGGCAACAGAATGAAACTTCAGTAGGTAAATTCGGTCACGGCAACAGAAACCAGCGTGGAAATACTCTCGTAGAGTTTGCAGAGGCAGAAGGGTTTTTCATCTTGAACTCCTTTTTCAAGAAAAAGCCACACAGGAAATGGACATGGAGACATCCAAATGGGACGACAAGTGAAATTGATTTTATTATGTGTAACAAAAAATTCGTCATAGAAGACTGCAGTGTGCTAAACAAGTTCAACACAGGCAGTGACCATAGATTGGTGAGATGTACCTCAACACTAAACTCGAACGTGGCAAGCTCATAAGACAAACAAAATGTATTGACATACCATCCTTAAAAAACACCATAATACCTTCAAATTGGAACTGAAGAACAGATTCTCTGCTTTAGAAGGCCTAACATCGGAAGAAGTGGATATTTCT
This sequence comes from Macrothele yani, assembly GCA_039090855.1. Classification (NCBI taxonomy): domain Eukaryota; kingdom Metazoa; phylum Arthropoda; class Arachnida; order Araneae; family Macrothelidae; genus Macrothele; species Macrothele yani. The sequence continues at coordinate 55,466,131 of CM077028.1, forward strand.
GAAGTTAACAGAAAAGTAACCAAAGCTCTTATGGAAACAGCAACAAAATTAGCTGGGTCTAAGAACAAATTGCATGTGAACAAATTATCAGGAAAAACCAAGATGTTGATGCAAAAAAGAAGAGTGATGAGGACAACTAAAGAAGATGTGACTTCCAAAGTGGAATATATAGAGCTATGCAAGACAGTACGAAAAAGTATCACTGAAGACTTAAGGAAATTCAACTGTGAACTGGTAAGGAAAGCAATTGAAAACAACCAAAGCCTAAAGATAGCAAAGGGACATCTCAGTAAGGAGAAAAAACAGATTATGGCACTGAGAAAGGAAGATGGTTCTGTAACAAGAAATAGAGGCAGAAATTTTTGACAAGAGTGAAAGATTTCTACTCCAAATTATATGAAAGGGATGATACATGTACTCCAGACATCATGAAAGGTACCAGTACCAGAGTTCTTGCAGTCCTTCCAGCAGAAGTTGCACATGCAATCAAGAACATGAAGCGGGGAAAAGCTCCAGGAGAAGATGGAATTACTGTAGACATCATACAAGAAGCAAGTGGAGAAATCGAAACAGTACTCGCCCAAATTTTCACTCGATGCCTTAATGAAGGGAAAATTCCTGAGGATTGGAACAACGCTACAATGATCTTGCTACATAAGAAAGGTGACATTGAGGATCTCAGGAACTACAGACCTATCAGCCTCCCATCAGTGATTTATAAAATCTTCACTAAAGTTCTTTCACACCGCTTGAAGGTGACACTGGACATGGCTCAACCGAGAGAACAAGCTGGATTCAGGAGTGGCTACAGCACAATAGATCATATCCACGTACTGAGAGAACTAATTGAAAGAGCGAGGGAATATGAACTTCCATTGTGCATGGCTTTTATCGATTATGAAAAAGCCTTTGATTCGGTGAAACCATCAGCAGTTGCAATGGCTCTGAAATCCTGCGGTATTGAAGATGCATACATTAATATTATTAATAACATCTATGAAAATGCAAAGATTCGGCTGTTTGAAAATACAACACATAAAAATTGGAAAAGGAGTGAGACAAGGTGACACCATATCTCCGAAGCTCTTTAATGCCACATTGGAAAATGTCTTTCAATCACTGAACTGGGAAAACAAAGGGATAAAGATTAATGGAGATTATCTAACCCACCTTCGTTTTGCTGATGACAGTCATTTTTACAACTACCCCATCAGAGCTACAGAGTATGATCCAGGAACTTGCTGACAAGAGTAAAGAAGTGAGATTAAAAATGAACTTTCAGAAGACAAAAGTGATGTACAATGCTTTTACAAGAAATGAAAATTTATCGATTGATGGAGAAAAGCTGGAGATAACAGACACGTACGTTTATCTTGGACAGCAGATATCAAGTGAGGGTCACATTGGTGAAGAAATTAATCGGCGTACAAAACTTGCCTGGAGAGCTTTTGGAAGAAACAGTATAATTTTCAAGAGCAATATGCCATTATGTCTTAAAAGAAAAGTGTGATCAATGCATCCTTCCAGTGCTTACGTATGGTGCAGAGACGTGGACCTTGGCTAAAAGAGACATACAAAGGCTGCAGACAACTCAAAGCAGCATGGAGAGGTGCATGCTTGGTGTAACCAGGAGAGATAAGAAGAGGAACACGTGGATCCGAAAAATGACAAGAGTGGAAGACATCATGATCAGAGTTAAATCCCTGAAATGGCAATGGGCTGGACATACTGCCAGAAGAACAGACCATCGATGGACAGCCGAAATTTTAGATTGGATTCCAAGGGACAGGAAAAGACCCAGAAGAAGACCACATTGAAGATGGGTGGATGAAATTCGAAAGTATGCGGGAGTGACATGGAGGAGACTGGCACAAGACAGACCGTTGTGGAGAAAACTTGGGAGACCTTGGTCCAGCAGTGGATTGATAATGGTTGATGATGACTATAACTTGGGAAAAATAGTGTATAAAAGAATTAAAAAATGGTATACACAATGATACAATAAAACTAAATATACATACTTATTACCACAATACTAGGAATAGATCACTACTAATTCCAATGTTCCCACAAACTGAGAAACTTAAAATGAATATAAAATTATAGTGGCCAAAAATTTTGGAACTCATTGCCCCAAGAACTAACATCTATTAATAATTTTAACTATTTTAAAATAAAACTAAAGGCACATCTTATGAAATAATTAGTAAACAATAGGCAATTTCGATTGAATGGAAGAAATGTGGGTTAGTATGATTATAAAGTGAGGTGCAAACGTGATTTGTTGTTTATTTATAAATATATATGTGATTATATAGTGAAGTGTGTATGTCACTTGTTCGTTTAGATATAATGAAGGCTATTGATGATGGAACACATTGATATATGTGTTGGTTGTGAGCTAGTACGTGTATATTCACTTATTAACCTACCATATATGTGTTTACGTGCCTTTTCTGTTAAGCTTTATGTTTTTTGTATTCTGGAGAGAGGAGGGCTTATATGTCAGCCCTTACGGCCTTTTCCTTCATTTTCCTAGTTGCTGTAGTGGCAACTGAATGAATAAATGAAATTAAATTTCTTTATGAGTGGAGTTACATGAATGTCCACACCTCGTTCACATTCAGGATAATCAAAATAGCCACAGTTTCTCTTTCAAAATTTATTCAACATGTGGGAGTGCACTTCACCCATACTAATAATAGTCAGCTTTAATTATGTTTAGTTTTAACATAATTGCAGAGCTTACTAATGCTGTAATACTGGAGTATAATACTGAATAATAACTGTCTGAATTTCGCCTTTGGAAACTAAGGAAACAGTTGACACGCCTTACCACAGTCTTAGCCTTAATCAGGTCAAGTATTAAATTGTGTCGCAGTCATAAAGATGTACTACTGGTTGATGCGGTAGTTGTCAGATGCAAACTCAAATTTTCGCTTTGTCCAACTGTTCGGTTAAGGGTACTTGCGAAAACAGAAAATTCTGAAAGATTCAAATTACCCTAAAAAAAATATTTTTACCCCAAGAGGACCACAAGTTACCCTAAAATAGGGTAATTACCCTAAAAGTGGAACCACTGTTCGGACTGTCATCTGTTTGGTCCCTAGAAAAGATTACTGAGCAGCCAACGCTTCGATTCGGCTGACGTAGTCAAATCGGTTGTCTGCAGGTGGTTGCCATATGCCCAAAAAAACGGACTTATGAACAAGGTATGCTAAAGCAGGTACCGCGCTGGGATAAAAGTCTCGAGCGTTTCGTTTCTTGCGTTGAAAAACAGCTAAGAAATGTAGTTTCACTGTGTGTATATGTTTTGTTTTGCATATCTATTTAAACTGCTGCCAAAAGAAAAAAGTGCGTTACTTTTCGACCCACCCTCCTATGCAATGCTTTCGTAACAATGCAAATCTAATATTCATAAATATCCTAAAGAAATTAATCCGGTAGATTTCAAAAACTTCATTATATATAATTAATATTGAAGTTTTTGAAATCTACCTGAACAAAATAAAAGAAAAAACCATTTTTTTCTAATGCAAGTTGATGCATTTTTATTAAATTAAGGCATTGTTTTCTAATGTAAGTCACATTAATCAAAAACAATATGAAACACTTTCAGGCGGAAAGCCCGCTTACATCCCCTCTAAATACGCCCCTCTGTTAAGGGTTAAAAAAAAAAAAAGGTTAATATAACTCGGGTTTAAGAAAAATGGGCTGAAAACAGCTCGAAGTAATATATTCGCTGTCTAAGAAGTGGACCGAAAGCGACTGGGAGGAGTGTACCTGCTTATCAGAAAGCTTTACTTTCCGCTTAGCATTAGTAAGACGCTGATCTAAACTGATTTCTTCCTAAAAAGACAATAGTGACGAACCTAAAAGAAAGGATATTTGAGTTACTTATTTCGAACCAGCGATATGATGTCCTGGTCAGGGGCTCTAGTCCTTTCGCGTCATGCCTTGGGTTTTGGAGCAGAGAATAAAAGACAAGGGGGGGGCGCTTATCACCAGTAACAGGTATATTTGTTTTGCTGCTATTTTCGTAAACCCGCCCACTATGTGAACATTTCTACTTGGGGAGTGTAGAGTTTTAGGTACAGTTTGGTTTGGGTACATCAGCAGCTTAATTTCGGAGTGTTCCCTTTAGTTTTCTAACAGCGCTTTTTTTTCTCAAATTAATTCAAAAAGTTATGAGTTACTTATTGGAGGTTTAACGACCACCGTGAGCAACTCAATGGGCTATAAGCAGTCGCCCGTCCCTAATTTAGGGTCACTGGTTCCAGGGAAGGGAGAGAGCCAGTGCCGTAAGACAAACCATGCCTCACCGGGATTCGAACCCGGACCCCTTGTGGACGAATGATCAAAGGGCATCGCTTAGACCACTTCGCCACCCCCTTAGTTTTCGACATAATAGTTGGATGGTCAAGATGTCTTTTCAGAAATCTAACAGCGCTTTTTTTTTTTTAAATGAATTCCAGGATTATTTTTTTTTCTCTCCAATCAACTCCAAGAAGTTATGAGTCTACTGCTTTAGTTTTCGACATAATAGTTGGACTCCATATTTCTTTTCAGAAATCTTATTTAAAATTCCATGCTTAAACAAGCATTTCCCAAGATCACGACGCAGACACTTCATTCTCAGAAGCAACGGGAGGGTCAACCACTTTCTGGGGACCTTTTTACTTGAAAACAGGATCAAAATTTCGCTTTCACCACTTTTTGAAAATCACAAGACATTTCCTCAGGAATATCACCGAGTTGACAATACTCAGTACAGAAATATTTTGAGATTCCCAGCAAGTCATTTCGATGGCATGCAGAGTAGTCAGAGGTAAGGGAATCTGTTTAACCGTACAAGTGGGGTATGTTATTTTTGTTATATGGCGCTGGTTCTATCATCTCGTGGCCCCAAATCACGGGCGTGTCACTGTCTATAACATTAGGTACTTACTGTAGTTCTTTAAACCCTGAAACGTAGCTAAGAATTTCTAGAAACGTCTCCTTCAGTGTATGAAAAATACATAAATGTTCAGTTAAGCCATTCTTATTTATTTTGCCATTCTGGTGGAGCACTGGTCTTAGCGCTGGTTTCTGATCATTCGTCAGAGATGGGCTCGGGTTCGAATCCCGGTGCGAAATGGATACTGTTATTTTTTTTTTTTTTTTTTTTTTTTGATTGGAGGTTTAACGACCACCGTGAGCAACTCAATGGGCTATAAGCAGTCGCCCGTCCCTAATTTAGGGTCACTGGTTCCAGGGAAGGGAGAGAGCCAGTGCCGTAAGACAAACACAACATCCATGCCTGAGCGGGATTCGAACCCGGACCCCTTACGGACGAATGATCAGAGGCCAACGCCTTAGACCACTGCGCCACCGGGGCGGCGGATACTGTGTTAGCCTTAGGTTACTGGATTTGTCCCTTCCTTGGAACCAGTGGTCTTAAATTAGAAACGGCGACTGCATATAGGTCAACCAGCTGCTCACGGTGGTCGTTCAACTCCGCACCCCGAAAAAAAAGCTTTCACTAAATTTGCTACAGGTTGGTTACAGAGCGCAAACCTCAATGTTTAGAGACAATAAATTGCTTAAAAAAACTTAGGAAAATATTGTGATAATAAAAACACCCACATGGACTTCAATCTGAAATTTCTATCATCCTTCAATAAAATATTAAACTGCACTCGCTGAAGGGGCAATTTTTCAAGCACTGAGAACTCTGACTACTTCCGCAATAAAAAACCTAATTCCACAGAGTAGGGATGTTTGCACTGCAAAACCTCACATGCTGGCATTCAGCTTTATTTCAGTCTTCTGGACGAGACTTTTCATGTATACGGTTAAGCCTCAGTGTAGCTAACGTAATGGTAGTGCTTCCAATACAACAAAATATTTGCTACCTAATTTTTAACAATAGCAAATTATTAGAAATTGTTCCCAGAATTTTTTTTTTCTTGGTGATGGGTGTACACTGACAAAAAAAAAAAATCGAGGCACCTTAAAAACTGGCATTCAAACGGTTGGTTTGTTTTTGTTTACTACTATGTGCTACTCTAAATAACAAAAGGTGCTGAAACCAAACAGCAGAGGAATGGTTTACACCATATAGGTTTTCAGGTAACACTATAATGATTCCTTAATTATCACAAACAGGCTTGTTAGTAAGAAGACATTTTTACCACTCCTAATGTTTTAGGGTGGAGGGATTTTCTCCGACACAGCGTTATCTTACCAGCATTTTCAATATTTTAAACCTCCGCATGGTGAGATCCGTGGTGCATTACTGAATTAAAAACAAAAAGGTATATTTTTACATTTTCAATCACTTATGGGTGTAGGGATTACTTGGACTTTGCATTTGTGATATACGGAACTTTTTAAAATTTATATTAATATCATCATCATCATCATTGTCAACCATTATCCATCCACTGCTGGACGAAGGTCTCCCCAAGTTTCCTCCACAACGGTCTGTCTTGTGCCAGTCTCCTCCATGTCACTCCCGCATACTTTCGAATTTCATCCACCCATCTTCCATGTGGTCTTCTTCTGGGTCTTTTCCTGTCCCTTGGAATCCAATCTAAAATTTCGGCTGTCCATCGATGGTCTGTCCTGCTGGCAGTATGTCCAGCCCATTGCCATTTCAGGGATTTAACTCTGATCATGATGTCCTCCACTCTTGTCATTTTTCGGATCCACGTGTTCCTCTTCTTATCTCTCCTGGTTACACCAAGCATGCACCTCTCCATGCTGCTTTGAGTTGTCTGCAGCCTTTGTATGTCTCTTTTAGTTAAGGTCCACGTCTCTGCACCATACGTAAGCACTGGAAGGATGCATTGATCAAACACTTTTCTTTTAAGACATAATGGTATATTGCTCTTGAAAATTATGCTGTTTCTTCCAAAAGCTCTCCAGGCAAGTTTTGTACGCCGATTAATTTCTTCACCAATGTGACCCTCACTTGATATCTGCTGTCCAAGATAAACGTACGTGTCTGTTATCTCCAGCTTTTCTCCATCAATCGATAAATCTTCATTTCTTGTAAAAGCATTGTACATCACTTTTGTCTTCTGAAAGTTCATTTTTAATCCCACTTCTTTACTCTTGTCAGCAAGTTCCTGGATCATGCTCTGCAGCTCTGATGGGCTAGTTGCAAAAATGACTACGTCATCAGCAAAACGAAGGTGGGTTAGATAATCTCCATTAATCTTTATCCCTTTGTTTTCCCAGTTCAGTGATTGAAAGACATTTTCCAATGTGGCATTAAAGAGCTTCGGAGATATGGTGTCACCTTGTCTCACTCCTTTTCCAATTTTTATGTGTGTTGTATTTTCAAACAGCCGAATCTTTGCACTTGCATTTTCATAGATGTTATTAATAATATTAATGTATGCATCTTCAATACCGCAGGATTTCAGAGCCATTGCAACTGCTGATGGTTTCACCGAATCAAAGGCTTTTTCATAATCGATAAAAGCCATGCACAATGGAAGCTCATATTCCCTCGCTCTTTCAATTAGTTCTCTCAGTACGTGGATATGATCTATTGTGCTGTAGCCACTCCTGAATCCAGCTTGTTCTCTCGGTTGAGCCATGTCCAGTGTCCCCTTCAAGCGGTGTGAAAGAACTTTAGTGAAGATTTTATAAACCACTGATAGGAGGCTGATAGGTCTGTAGTTCCCGAGATCCTCAATGTCACCTTTTTTATGTAGCAAGATCATTGTAGCGTTGTTCCAATCCTCAGGAATTTTCCCTTCATTAAGGCATCGAGTGAAAATTTGGGCGAGTACTGTTTCGATTTCTCCACTTGCTTCTTGTATGATGTCTATAGTAATTCCATCTTCTCCTGGAGCTTTTCCCCGCTTCATGTTCTTGATTGCATGTGCAACTTCTATATATTAATATATTGTATGTAAATAACGAAATTGTGATTATGTATATTTAATCAGTTAACAAGTTTCAGCCTCAAAATTTGTAGTTGCCTCCCGGAAAAAACTGAATGCAACACTGGTTCTGGGAGACCAACTCAAGAGACAATTCCAGAAAATACAGATGCCATTCATTCCATGATCCTGGATGATAGAAGAATATCCACTAAAAAGAGCAGAGACCCAGGCGATATATCCAGAGAACGAGTCGGCTATATTATTCACGACATTTTAGACATGAGAAAGATCTCAGTCAAATGAGTTCCCAAATGCCTTAATGACCAGAAGCGTGGTCAAATTATTGCTTCACGAGCCGTTTTGGATTAATTTTCTCGGGATTTTTTTTTTTTTTTTTATTGAAGGTTTAACGCCCACCGTGACCAACTCAGTGGGCTACAAGTAGTCGCTCATCCCTAATTTATGGCTACTGGTTCCAGGGAAGGGAGAGCCAGGTACCGTAAGACAAACACAACATCAATGCCTCATAGGCATTCGAACCCGGACCCATCTCGAATGAATGGTCAGAAGCCAACGCTTAGACCACTGCACCACAGGGGCGGTGTCCTGTGGGATTTTTGGACAGTTTCATAACTATGAATGAAACGTGGATTCATATATATGATGGAGAGACCAAAGAACAATATGGAGAAACTTCCTCTCTTCCAAAGAAGTTAAAGACGCAGATGTTTTTAAAGCAAGGTGGTGGCATTCGTTTTCTAAGATAAAGATTGAATTTTGCTTGTGGATTATGTGGAGAAGGATACAGCCATCACGACAAAGTACTCCCAGGGCCAGATTAAGACCTTAGTGGGCCCCCTAGACTAAGACATCTAAGTGGACCCCCAAAGTAATTATGACGGGCAATTATTATGAACTTCGTTAAAACACGAAACTGTAACTACGAAATCATCTGCAAAGTTTTCATAATAAGTCACAGTATTTTTCATTATTTTCACATGAGCACGAGTTAAAAGCTTAAAATTCCTAGATTCTGCCTTGGATTTTCTAATGATTTAGAATTGTATACTTTTCTTAGAGCATCGTTTTCTTTATGCAATGAACTGCCTTAGAGAACTTCGACCATTTACGGTTCCAAGTACGAATTGTGAGGTGTAGGCGGATAAAGTGGAAAAGCTGAAAACTCTCGCCGACCCCTCTGCGCACAGCGATATGAAATCCTTACCCTTGGTGAGTCACTACCTTGAAATCTGTTAGTCTTCCAGCCTCTGTTCTGGACCAAGCGGAAATCATAAGAGACAAAAGTAAAACTGTTTATAAACTCTTCGCTCGTTCTCTTACTTCCCCGGGCATGCCTTCTGGGCCCTTGATCCTAGTGGGTTTTTGACCTGAAAAAACGCCAAGGGGGAAAAAAAAATTGCAAGCGTTGAGGAGGCCACAGCAACTGCGAACGAGTGCTTTACAGTATAAGCGAAAGTTGTTTTTTTTTTTATTATTATTTGGGTTAAAAAAGTTGGAACTACTAAGTGTTTGTGTGGAGCTCAGGGCGGAATAGAGTAATTTTTTTCAGTCTCGTAGCTTGCTCTTTTTTTTTTTTTTTACAACACCAAAAGCGTTCAGCACTCCCATGAAACAACCAAATCATTTCAGTAACAGAAAACTCAACCTGGAATTCGCTGTAAACAAGACCATGATTTAAGATAGGTTTATTTTTATTTTCTTGACAAACTAACAAAAAATAAACCTCAGTTTGGGATGGGGGTTTTTCGGCTGCCATGAGCATTTAAAGTTATTGGGATGGGGGATTTTTCGGCTGCCATGAGCATTTAAAGTTATAAGCAGCTTGCCATCCCTAATTTAAGGCCACTGGGAAGAGTGTATCTGGGGCCTGTACGATAAGTACCACCCACGCCCCCCTTCGGGACTCGAACCAGAGTAAGTTTTTGACGATAAGTCAGAATTCTGCGCCTCGGACCACTCGCCCACGAACATTACGGATGAAGCTCCTAAATAAAGTGAGCAAGTTTTTTTATCCAGAATCAAACTCAGCAAGGGTTTCTTCATATGGTACAGACTGACGAGTCTCAGCTACAGAGTGTAAGTCAATGATACTTTCACGTGAACAAATTTCACTGTACTGCGGTAATCCTTTTTTAGTTTTATGAGATACTTCAATGGACAATTTCATATAAATCTCAATTTTACGTTTAACTAGATAATTCTTCCTAAAATTAGCTTCATAGATGACTGATACTGCCGATGTAAGTTGCCCCATCCATGGCAGGAACCAATGATTTCAACAGTTAGGTATTCAAGAGATTTTTGCGATGCCTAAAAAACTCAAAAAAGTTCGCTCAGGAAGACATCTGGCTTCAGATCGAAATCCAGTTGTGTCGTAAGATATTAATTTTTTTTTTTTTTCTGATTGGGGGTTTTTACGACCACCGTGAGCAACTCAATGGGCTATAAGTAGTCGCCCGTCCCTGATTTAGGGCCACTGGTTCCAGGGAAGGGAGAGAGCCAGCGCTGTAAGACAAACACGACATCCATGCCTCACCGGGATTCGAACCCTGGCCCATCTCGGACGAACGATCAGAAGCCATCGCTTAGACCACAAGAATCTTCTCAAGCTAAGTTCTTGGGGATAGATTACAAAGTGAGACATAAGGGTTATTTCGTTCTATTTTTCAGCTTTCTCTGGAACTAAATCAGGAGTTGAAGCGTAATTCATTAGGGTAGGAAATCTAATGAGAATGGACTGCCTACAAACATTTAAGCCAAGACAAAATGGCCTCACGCTGATTTGAGATTGAGTAGTGCAGGGAGGAAACATAACTAAGAAATAACACGAAGAACTCGAACCCCTGCCTTCAGAGCTCCAATCGGGAGAAAAGGCTTCACTGGAACTATTTTGACTAGACAGTTGCTCTCTCTTCAACTCATTGATATAAATCAACCACATAAATTTCATAAACCACTTCTCAGTTTTGGAAAGAAAATGAAAATATTGACGTGTTCAGAACTTACATTTCGGGAAGAATTCAGTTACACGCTAGCTTAAAACCCGTTTCCGCATTGAAGCTTTCCGCAAAGCTAGCAAATTTTCACAATACGTTCGCTCAAAGTTACGAATATTTGTTCTACCGACCAACGAAAGAGAAGCAACGCTACCTGTGATAAATTCAATGTTCTACCAACCAAAAGGGCGTGAAATTTCTAGTTCATTTACATATTTTCTCGTCGCAGTGCGGCTCAAATCACCTGTTTCTTTTCTCTCTCTCTCTCTTTTTTTTTTTTTCTTTGTTTTCTCGGGGAGGCTTTATTGGTTAAAATGCAATGAGTGGAATTATTTTTAAAGATTATCAAGCATCTATAAGGCAGAATGGTATACAGTACAATGAGAAGAAAAAGGGGCCAGTCAATATATAGATAAAGTATTACAATACTTCAGGAAGAAACAACCTTTGCCGCCACGTTGGTGCAGTGGTCTAGGCGATGGCTACTGACCATTTATCTGAGCTGGGTCCAGGTTCGAATCCCGTGAGGCATGGGTGTCGTATTTGTCTTACGGCACTGGCTCTTTCCCTTCCCTGGAACCAGTGACCCTAAATTAGGGACGGGTGACTGCTTATAGTCCATTGAGTTGCTCACGGTGGTCGTTAAACCTTCAATTAAAAAAAGGAAAAAGGAAGACAAACACAACATCCATGCCTTACCGGGATTTTTTTTTTTTTTATTATTATTGGAGGTTTAACGACCACAGTGAGCAACTCAATGGGCTATAAGCAGTCGCCCGTCCCTAATTTAGGGTCACTGGTTCCAGGGAAGGGAGAGAGCCAGTGCCGTAAGACAAACACAACATCCATGCCTCACCGGGATTCGAACCCAGACCCCTTACGGACGAATGATCAGAGGCCAGCGCCTTAGACCACTGCGCCACCGGGGCGGCTTACCGGGATTCGAACCCAGACCCATCTTGGACGAAGTGGTCGGAAGCCATCGCTTATACTACTGCTCCACCGGGGCGGCCCCATTGAGTTGCTCACTGTAGTAGTTAAATCCCCAATCAAAAAAAAAAAAAAAAAAAAAAAGGAAAAACTTTTCGTTGTGCGAACGGGGGCTAAATTGGTCGTTGAGAAAATAAAATACGAAAGAACGTTATCGTATAGACAAGGGGTTTGTTTTTTTTTTGGGGGGGGGGGTTAATAACTACCATAGTGCCGCCTCGGTGGCGTAGTGGTCTAAGCGATGGCTTCTGAACATTCGTCCGAGATGGGTGCTGGTTCGAATCCCGTGAGGCATGGATGTTGCGCTTGTCTTACGGCACAGGCTCTCTCCCTTCCTGGAACCAGTGACCCTAAATTAGGGACGGACGGGCGACTCCTTATACCCCACTGAGTTTCTCACGGTGGTCGCTAAACCCCAAGAACAACAACAAAAACTACCTCAGTGAGCAAGTCAATGGATATAAGTAGTCGCCCTTCCCTAATTTAATGCCACTAGTTCCAGGGAAGGGAGAGATCCAGTGCCATAAGACAAACTCAACATCCATACCTCACCGGGATTCGAACCCGGACCTAAGTCGGAAGAATGGTCAGAACCCAGCGGCTCGGACCAGTCGGACACCGGGACTGCACTGTTACCGCGTTTACCCGTACGGCGAACAACATCCGTGTCAGACTAGAACCGAGTCTTTTCCGTAATCTAATACTTTGGATGCTGAATTCTCTCATGCTGAAAGGCCTAAGTTTGCCGCCCCGGTAGCGCAGTGGTCTAAGCGATGGCCTCTGATCATTCGTCCGAAAGGGGTCCGGGTTCGAATCCCGGTGAGGCATGGATGTTGTGTTTGTCTTACGGCACTGGCTCTCTCTTCCCTGGAACCAGTGACCCTAAATTAGGGACGGGCGACTGCTTATAGCCCATTGAGTTGCTCACGGTGGTCGTTAAACCTTCAATCAAAAAAAAAAAAAAAAAGGCCTAAGTTTGTTTCATTTTGACTCTGATTCTCTCCCTTCCCTGCAGGCAGTAAACTTAAATTAGGAATAACGCACTTCTCTTCTTGCCCTTCAACACTCACAAGAATAGTAAAACTACAAGAAAGGTAACATCGAACTCTTGGGTGTAATGAGCACGCCTTTTTGAGTTATTTCCGACACAAAAAGAATTTTTCCGAGCGAATTTTCAGGAAAAGAGAAAATTTCCGAAAAAGAAAATACATTTTGCACCCCTAACAAAAGAACTCTGAATTATTTAAAATGCACATTGTGTGCAGTGTTCTGCATTGCGAATGGAACCAGTTGCATAAGAATTATTTTCCAACGGATTTTTAAAATCAGGAAAACGTTTACAAGTAGATATAGCTACTTATATCCACTAGCTGCCGAAACAAGCGTTACGAAAAAACACAAACTGTACGCAAAATGTTTCTTATAGAGGAAGGTACTTGAGGTGAAGCAAAAGGAATTTTTCAGATCAAATAATTGGAAACTGAGGTATTTAGGAAAACGTAATACACTGAGTGGCCGCCACTTTATTATTACCACCTGACAGTTTTAAGCAAATGAGCTATGGCTGCACGCTGTTGCCGCCAGAGGACGAGGCTAGTATAAAAAGGGAAAGCTTAGCTTCCGACAGTAAGAGCCGCGGATCGCTTAGTGGTTAGCGATTCAGACTATCGATGCAAGGTACTCAGGTTCGAACCTGAGCTGATCTTTCAGAGTCGGTGTGATTTACTAACAATCGCTTAATATCGGACGAGCACGTTAAGTGACGGCCCTCAGACTGGACTCCCTGGTTAAATAAGTATCCTTTCCTATGCCCCCCCCCTGAAAATCTCTCACCCCTCTGTGTGCAACATCGTACTTGTACGGTGGCGCCATCTACTGCACTCTAATCTCACTACAAACGGTTCAGTCAAAGTCGCTAGACTTGCTCTCATTCCTTCCGTTTCTGTGTCCTGCCCAAAAGGCGATCTCGCTGTAGGTGGCTGGGATCTAAACTCTACTCACTGTGGACGGAAGTCCGACAAGAAAATGACAAATACTTGCGACAGTAATCGAAGTGATTTTTGGGTGACGAGATGGGTAAAAAATGCATTTGACGGACTTTCAACGTGGGATGATTGTAGGAGTTCGGAGCCATGGAACGAGTATCACCGAAACCGCAGCATTCGTGAAATGTTCCAGAGTAGCTGTTGTTAAAGTGTTTAAAGACTAGACTGTCAGACAAAAAACTGGGTCTCTACGTGCAACGTGTGGTCGTCATTGACTAGTGACTGCTCGGGCGGAACGGAGAGTGTCCAGACTGGTAACAGACAACAGAAGGGCAACAGTGCAGCAAATTACAGACCATCTTAATCAAGGATCCCCTCACATGATCTCTGCACGCACTGTTCGCCGTACACCGCAGCATCGGATGGGATATGCAGCCGAAGGCCTGTTCGAACACCTTTGCTGTCTGCAGTTAACAAGAGAAAACGTCTCCAGTTCGCACAGGAGCACACGAATTGGACAGTCGATAATTGGAAACAAATTATGTGGTCCGATGAATCACGTTTTCAGTTGCATCATGCCGATGGCTGAGTGAGATATTGGCGGAAACAGCGTAAAAGCATGGACCCCAAATGAATTGCTACAACCCTTCAAGCTGGTGGGGGCAACATTATGGTTTGGGAAATGTTTTCCTGGCATGCTTTGGGCCCTTTAATTCGTGTTGATCAACGTCTGACTGGCACATCATATCTAAACATCGTTGCGGACCAAGTGCATCCTGTCATGTGGATGGTTTATCCCAATGGCGATGTTTACTTTCAACAAGATAATGCGTCCTGCCATAGTGCTCGTATTGTACAGGATTGGTTTCAGGAACATGCCGGTGAGTTTACTTTGCTTAGGTGGCCCCCCACAATCTCCAGACCTCAACCCTATTGAGAATTTGTGGGATGACGTTGAACGAGCCATCAGACAGCTGGATCCACAGCCCTGCAATCTCACACTCCTGGAAAGTGCTATTCATCAAGCATGGTCTCAGATTCCACAAACCACCTATCAACATCTCGTGGAGTCCATGCCACGAAGAATCGACGCAGTATTAAAGACAAAAGGTGGCCCAACGAAGTACTGAGGGGGTGGTCATAATAAAGTGGCTACTCAGTATATAACTTTACCACCTTTAGAGGGAAAGCTTTCGTTAAAGAAATGAGCGCATCAGATCATAGACTTGGCGTGAAAAAAAAAAAAAAAATGAGGGGCACAAATAAGTGTAACTAACGTTTTCCTTTGGGTATAGGGCACAAATAGGTGTAAACTGATCTTTCCCTTTATGTAGGGAACACGAAAAAGTGCAGCGTTAGGGGAGAGGCCATTTTTGGAAACATTTTCTCTTTTTTTTTTTTCTTTTAGGGTTTAACGACCACTGCGAGCAACTCATTGGGCTATAAGCAGTCACCCATCCGTGATTTTTAAACACTGGTTCCAGGGAAGGAGAGAGCCAGTGACGACACAACATCCATGCCTCACCGGGATTCGAACCTGAATCCATCTCGAACGAATGATCGCCATGGCGTAAACCACTGCGCCACCGGGGCGGCTGAAACTGTTTCACGTAAATATCACAAAATTTGGGTCTTTGAGGGGGAGGGAGGAAGGGGTGAACGACCATTGTGAGCAACTCGATGGGTTATAAGCAGTCACCCGTCCCTAAATTGGGGCCACTGATTCCAGCGAAGGGAGAGAGCCAGCCAAGGCTGTGAGACAAAAACGAAATTCATGCCTCACGAGATTCGAATCTGTAGCTTTCTCCGACGAATGATCAGAATCCTGCGCTTAGACCACTGCGCCAACGAAGTTTTCTGAAAATAAAGTCCTCTTTTATTACAAATTCTTCTAAATATCACAAATCTTTTTACTGATACATCAATAATGTATAAAGAGTTTTCTACAGCAATAGCATTTTGCCGTGATTTTACTTCCTCACAAAAACGAATCACAACTAAATCTAAAAGGTGAGTATCATAGTGTGTGTAGGTATGTTTGTGTGTGTGTGTGTTTATAAAGCTCTTGATTTTTCTTCTTTGAACTCTTCGTACCAACTCGACTTCATTACCTTTTCATATTATCCGCCCCATCGTAGACTTTTTCTCGTGTTCAAAAATTTGGGGGGCACGTGACGCTTCCTGTTCCCTTCCCCTCTTCTTCCCGAAGCTACACCTATGCGTAAGATTCTTCACCGTGAAATGTATCGTACCAACAAAGAATTTTAGAATCGGAGAAAATGTTCCGAAAAGAAATATGCACGGACAACCTCTGGCGGCAGAACTGTGAATTTCTCAAGAAGTAAAAATTCTGTGCAAAACATCCTTTATGGCGAAAGCATATGATTTAAAAGGAGTTTTTCAAATGCGACTTCTAGGAAACAGACATATAGCAAGAGAACCGTTTTTGCGGAAAAACATGAAATTTTCAGAAATGCATGCCAAAAAATGCTGTCGCAGGGTAAAAGCTGAATTGTTTGAAGTGGAAACTATGCGAAAAATGGTGGAAGATAAGATATCGAAGCAGAGATTTTTTTATTTTATTTTTATAGGACTTTTACAAGAAATGATATGGAATAAAATAAGGTTTAAATTCAATACCATCTCCGATTACGCCCCCTAGCGGAAAAGTTATGCATCAAAGACCAAAGCGCGTGCATCTCGTTCCCAAACTTCGTTTTTCAAATTCTACTAATTGATGGTATCCACAGAGAGGAGAGAGAGAGAGAGAGGAAGTGAGGGGAGGGGGGGAGACGGATGGACGGAAGGACAGACATAGTGATAGCATAAGCACGATCTTTACAAAAAAATAAAAAAAGGCGTGCTGAAAAGCAAAACTCCGGCCTGTTTTCTGATTAGTCATAAACACCTGGATAATCGACCTAGTCTGACGATGGATTCGAATCACATGTGAGGCATGGATGGTAAGTTTGTCGTACGGTGTTGGCCATAGATTAGAGACGGGATGACCCCCAATAGTCCTATATGTTGATGGGGAACTGGTTTGGCTAAGGTTGTGTTGTATATTGCCTAGTGGTTAGAGTAACGGACTGTCATCCTGATGGTTGCGAGCTCGAAACCCACTTCTCTAGCTTGTACGCAACTATTGCGTTAAGATGGCCTTATAAACAACCCATCGCTAAGAATTCAGATGTGTACGAAATGTAGATGGCAACAATATAGAAAAGACTTCGATTTTTAAACAAACTTTGAAAGAGGCATGATAGTGGTTGCTAGGCGGACAAGTATAAGCATCTCAGGAACGGCAACCCTTCTCGGCTATGCAAGTATAACTATATCGAATGTGTGCAGTGAGTGGCGCACAAACAACAAAACAAGCAATCAGCGGTTTTCTTATGGGCGGAAACTATACTGGTCGATGTTCGAGGGCACCGGCGGCTGGAGGAGGATTGTACCGTGTAACAGATGAGCTCCATCAAGTAACAGTGCAGTAGAACAATTATCGAGAGGAGAATTTCAGCATACAAAACCTGCCGCACATTTCGCGCGAGTGGTTTGTAATAGCAAACCTCCCCTTCGTGTACCACTCGACAATGCTAAAAACCGACAAATTTGTCTGGAGTGGGACCAAAACCGGACTCTTGAGGACTGAAAAAAGGTTACTGTTTTATCACGTTTAAAGTTAATGCATGTCGATGGACACGACAGAACATGGCGTCAACTGCACAAATAGATGGATCGCATCTACTGTGCAGTTAACGCCATGTTTCACACAAATACATGGATCGCATCTATTGTCAGATAGACAGAGTTGGAAAGCCGCCCCGGTGGCGCAGTGGTCTAAGGCGTTGGCCTCTGATCATTCGTCCGTAAGGGGTCCGGGTTCGAATCCCGGTCAGGCATGGATGTTGTGTTTGTCTTACGGCACTGGCTCTCTCCCTTCCCTAGAACCAGTGACCGTAAATTAGGGACGGGTGACTGGTTATAGCCCATTGAGTTGCTCACGGTGGTCGTTAAACCTCCAATCAAAAAAAAAAAAAAAAAAAAAAAACAGAGTTGGAAACGGGTCAAAAAATTTCGGTTCGGACCCGATCCGGGCCTGACCCGGACAAATCTGCATTGAGCTATAAACTCGAATACATCATCACCATCATTGTCAATCACCATCATTGTCAATCATAATCCATCCACTGCTGGATGAAGGCCTCCCCACGTTTCTTGCACAACAGACTGACTGTCTTGGGCTAGTCTCCTCCATCCACCCATCTCCCATGTGGTCTTCTTTTGGATCTTTTCCTGTCCCTTGGAAACCAGTCTAAAATTTCAGTTGTTCATCAGTGGTCCGTTCTCCTGGGAATATGTCCAGCACATTGCCATTTCAGAGATTTTACTCTGATCGTGACGTCTTCCACTGTTGTTATTTTCCTCATTCACGAGTTCCTCTTTTTGTCTTTCTTGGTTACACCAAGCATGCATCGTTCCAGGCTTCTTTCAGTTGCCTGCAGTCTTTGTATGTCTTTTTTAAGTTAAGGTCCACGTCTCTGCTGCGTACGTAAGCAATGGAAGGATGCGTTGCCTTAACACTTTTAAAAGTAGGAATTGGTTATATCCACCTTTTTCCCCTCAATTGATAAATCTTCGTTCCTTATAAAAGCATTGTACATCAGTTTTGTCTTCTGAAAGTTCATTTTTAATGCCCATTTCTTGATTCTTGTCAGCAAGTTCCTGGACCGTAGTGTTCAGTTTTCAAGGGGTAGTTGCAAAAATGATTGCGTCATCAGCAAAAAGAAGGTGAGGTTAATAATCCCCATTCATTTTTATTCCTCTGTTCATATATATACATATACATCAGACAAAACTGATGTACAGGGTGAGCCAAAAGTCACTGTGCACCTGACAAGACAATACATGCATCCACACTTCTGAACATGTTCTCAAAGACACGTGACAGGTCCAACGGAGAAATGTTGCTGATTACTGTGGTGATGGCTTTCTATAGTTCCGACAGAGAACGGGGATTGTTCTAGTAAACAAAGTTTTTCATTAAATCCCACAGATAATCTGGAGGCGTGAGATCGGGTGAACGTGGCGGCCATGTGCTTTTGCAGATGATCATGTTTCCGAACACATCAGTCAACAACGCCATGGAGACATGAGCTATATGGGACTTAGCGGAACCCTGCTGGAAGTAGCCATTAACAATTTCCTCCTCGGTTTCATGCCCGATGAGTGGGTACAGAATATTGTCACAATACTTTACCGCATTTATGATCTCCTCGAAGAATATGGGCCCAATTATGCGTCTTCGAGATAACACACACGAATCTTCTGATCATGTAATGGCATTTCGTGTATCTGATGCGGATTATTCTAAGGCCATATGCGACTGTTTTGGCTGTTCACATATCCCGATAATTGGAACAGCGCTTCATCGGAAAAAAACGTGACGTCCAGAATATCCTCTCCGTTATCATTAATGAAGTCCTGAAACCATCTGCAATATTCAGCACGCTTATCGTACAGTCTGCGTGTTTCTGTTCGTGTACTGCTCTGACTTTGTGCGGGTCGAGCTGCAGTCGCGTCTTCAGTGTCCTACGGATGCTGCTGTACGACACAGCTGTTTGTTGTGCCAATTTTCGAACCGATTTCCTTGGACTTTTAGTGATGCGAAAGGAAATATCCTCCACCGTTTCCTCTGTTAAAACTGGCGGCCTACCGCTTCTCGGAGCATCTCTCACTGATCCGGTTTTACGAAAATTTTCAATTAACTGTCTCATTGCATTGCGATGGGGTGCTTCGGTATCGGGAAATTTTTCTCTATACTTACGTTTCACTTCGTCCATATATTCACCTCCACTACGGAACACATGTTCATTCAGAAACACTCGACCCTCGAGTGACAACACCATATTCAACCTGCCACTGTGACACTTCACTACTGACTGATTCAATCAGGGCCAAACGCCGGAAATATACGCTGCGTCGTTCAAGGTCAGACGGCAAGATACGCGTAACCCCGACCCAAACATTCTTCATTCGCACGTATGTGCGCAGTAACTACACTTTATAGATTTCTTCTTATTATTATTTCTTATCACAGTACGTCAGATGCACAGGTACTTTTGGCTCACCCTGTGCAATTATTTTACAAGAAATGAAAACATTATGGGGAAAAGCTGGAGATAACCGATAGCTACATTTACCTTGGACAACAGATATCAAGCAAAGGTCACCTTGATGAAGAAATTAATCAACGTATAAAACTTGGTTGGAGAGCTTTTGGAAGAAACAGTACAATTTTTAAGAGCAATGTGCCATTATGTATTAAAAGAAAAGTGTTTAATCAATGCATCCTTCCAGTGGTTACGTACGCAGCAGAGACGTGGATCTTAACTAAACAAGTTAGTAAAATCATGCAATGCATTGATTATGATACGCTTTCCCACATACCAGAAATCATTACTCAAGTTATGAGGAATGGCTGTGGAATAAATCTCGCTCCCATGTCCTTACCTTTGAACCCATTTCAATGATATTCAACAGAATCGGTTCAGTATACCTCCGGAACAACATACTAAAGTTTTGTCGCAATAGAAGCATTTTTAGTCAAATTATGAGGATAATGGCTTTGGAATAAATTTCGCTCCTGTGTCCTGACCTTTGACCCCATTTCGATGATATTCAACAGAACCGGTTCAGTATGCCTCCGGAACAACATGATAAGTTATGTCGCAATCGAAGCATTTTTGCATAAGTTATGGCGCATAAGGACTATGGAATGGATCCCGCTCATATGTCCCGACCTTTGACCCCATTTCACCCATTTTCAATAGGGTTCGTCTCCAGGTTGTCCCCTACCACATACTAAAATTTCATCGAAATCGAACCATTTTTACGCGAGTTATCGTGCGGGAAGACAGACAGACAGATGGACAAAACTGGAGCATATACGCTTCTTCAACCTACGGTTGGAAAGTGTAAACAAGTTAGTAAAATCACGCAACGCATTGATTATAATTATGATACGCTTTCCATCATACCAGAAATCATTACTCAAGTTATGAAGACAATGGCTGTGGAATAAATCTCGCTCCTGTGCCATGACCTTTCACACCATTTCGATTATATTAAACAGAATTGGTTCAGTATACCTCCGGAACAACATACTAAAGTTTTGTCGGAATAGAAGCATTTTTAGTCAGGTTATGAGGATAATGGCTGTGGAATAAATCTCGTTCCTGTGCCCTGACCTTTGACCCAATTTCGATTATATTAAACAGAATTGGTTCGGTATGCCTCCGGAACCACGTACTAAAGTTTTGTCGCAATAGAAGCATTTTTAGTCAAGTTAAGAGGATAATGGCTGTGGAATAAATATCACTCCTGTGTCGTGGCCTTTGACCCTATTTCGATTACATTAAACAGAATTTGTTCAGTATATCTCCGGAACAACATGATGAAGTTTTGTCGCAATCGAAGCATTTTTACGTAAGTTATGACGCATAAGGGCGATGGAATGGATCCCACTCCTATGTCCTGACCTTTGACCCCATTTCACCCATTTTCAACAGGGTTCCTTCCCAGGTTGTCCCCTACAACATACTGAAATGTCATCGAAATCGAACCATTTTTACGCGAGTTATCGTGCAGACGGATGGACGGACAGACAGACAAACGAACAAAGCTGGAGCATATACGCTTCTTCAACCTACGGTTGGAAAGCGTAAAAAAAGACATACAAAGACAACAGAAAGCAGCACGGAGAGGTGCGTGCTTGGCGTAAACAGGAGAGATAAGAAGAGGAACTCGTGGATAAACAAAATGACTAGAGGGGAAGACATCATGATCAGAGTAATAAAATCCCTGAAATGGTAATGCGCTGGACATATTGACAGAATGACGGGCCACCAATAGACCACCGAAATTTCAGACTGGATTCCAAGGGACAGGGAAAGACCCAGAAGAACACATGGGAGATGATAGGATGAAATATGAAAGCCTGCGGGAGTAATATGGAGAGGACTGGTAGCTGGCACAAGACAGATAGTTGTGGAAGAAACTTGGAGAGACCTTCATCCAGCAATGGAATGATAATGGTTGACAATGATGATGATGATAAAATATATATATATATCACGGACACGAAAACTAGAAATGTTTATTTTTCTTTAAAATGGGGCAACTGTCTGCTGTAACGTGAGAGAACCACAAAGGAAAATAAGAATACACTGTAGTAATTGGTTTCATGTTATTTTATTAATAATAATAATAATAATAATATAGTCGGTAAATATTTCTGTTCTAAAGCCTGATTGTCTTCGTTGTAGTAGCCTAAATCGAAGAAGCATTTATAACGAAGTAAATTTCTCCGTCATTTTTATCCGCGCCAGGATTCGAACCCGGGTCCACTCATTCCGGAATAAGTTGCTCTACCAGTTGAGCTACGCGGGCATTTTATTCTGATTCCTATCTGCCTTTATGTCGTGTACGTCCTTCTGGCAGATACGTCACATCTCCTGGTACGTTACATCATCTCCTCCTTATTATATTTTTTTTTTTTTTTCGAAGTGCTGCTCTTATTTTTCCTATCTCGCGGTGTGGAAATAACATCACACCATTTGCGAGATTGTGAACGGTCGGGTCATCCGGATAGTTCGGGCGCCATTATAACGAAGGGAATTTCTCCGTCATTTTTATCCGCGCCGGGGTTCGAACCCCGGGTCCACTCATTCCGGAATAAGTTGCTCTACCAATTGAGCTACGCGGACATTTGTTCTGATTCCTATCTGCCTTTATGTCGTGTGCGTCCTTCTGGCAGGTACGTCACATCTCCTGGTACGTTACATCATCTCCCCCTTATTTTTTTTTTTTTTTGAAGTGCTGGAGAAAGAATTCTCTCTTATTTTTCCTATCTCGCGGTGTGGAAATAACATCACACCATTGCGAGATTTTGAACGGTCGGGTCATCCGGATAGTTCGGGCGCCATTATAACGAAGTAAATTTCTCTGTCATTTTTATCCGCGCCAGGATTCGAACCCGGGTCCACTCATTCCGGAATAAGTTGCTCTACCAGTTGAGCTACGCGGACATTTTATTCTGATTCCTATCTGCCTTTATGTCGTGTACGTCCTTCTGGCAGATACGTCACATCTCCTGGTACGTTACACATTGACTAATGAGGCTTAAATAAAAAATATTTTCGTGTCTCGATATAAAAACAGGTACTGTGCATGCACATTGTTATTTAAAAAGGGCTCTGTTTATAGCCAAAAATAATATGCCATTTCTGTACTTATTTTAAAGCAACAATGGTGAATTATATATGCAATGCTGTTTGTAAAAATTCGTACAGGAACATTTTTGCATATTAAATTATTTCAATGTATCTTTGTATAATATAAAGCTGTACTTTACGAATGAAGTAAAACTGTCATTTACTGAATAAGTTATTGTTTCTACGTGACTTTCGATGGCAACATATATGGTGTAATGGGGGAGGGCCTTGTATGTTACCTCTATACATAGACATTAATGTTAGCTCACGTTCGGGTGTTTAGGCCCGATGGTGTGGTCGTTGCGACCACGAAAGATCTTGCCATTTTTTGATTTTAATTCTTTTACTTAGTTTTTAGTCTGTAAATAAAGTTTTTAATTTCAGTGAGAAACTAAGTACTGATTGTGCACAGACAGTTTTTTTAGATTCAACATAATTGTTCTTTGTGATTAAAACTCGTACTTTACGAATGAAGCAAAACTGTCTTGGCGTTTTTTAACGAACAAACATGGATTTTTAGGGGTTTTTTTTATGAAAACTCAGGGAAATTCTTGAAAATCGGTAAGTACTGGTGAGCATAAGCCCCATCGGCTGCATTTAACTGACGTAGCCCCCTTCCCCGCAGTTAGCATTCAGAAAAACGGATCCTGCGTATTTGATCATATCTCATATGCGACCTCATTCCAGGCAAAAATTTTAAATGAATGGCTCTGAGAAATTACATAACGCGTAAAATTTAAGGAAATGTGCATTTCAGAGACAAAAATGAAGACATGTATTCAGGGTCGTATATAAAAAAAAAAAATCGGGGAGGGGGGGGGGGGGCAGCCGACGAAAGATGGAAGTTTTTGAAATCCACCAGAACAAAATAAAAGTTAACGAAAAATAGGAGAAAAAATGAAGGCAGTTTTTTTTTTAATGTAAGTGGCATTTTTTTCTAATATAAGTCACATTTTACCCAAAAACAAGAAAGAAAGCCACCCCGGTGGCGCAGTGGTCTAAGCGATGGCCTCTGATCATTCGTCCGTAAGGAGTCCGGGTTCGAATCCCGGTGAGGCATGGATGTTGTGTTTGTCTTACGGCACTGGCTCTCTCCCTTCCCTGGAACCAGTGACCCTAAATTAGGGACGGGCGACTGCTTATAGCCCATTGAGTTGCTCACGGCGGTCGTTAAACCTCCAATCCAAAAAAAAACAAGAAAATAAAACACTTTCGGAAGCCCCGCTTC
Source organism: Macrothele yani (assembly GCA_039090855.1). Lineage (NCBI taxonomy): Eukaryota > Metazoa > Arthropoda > Arachnida > Araneae > Macrothelidae > Macrothele > Macrothele yani. Next base: position 55,490,506 of record CM077028.1, read on the forward strand.
TGCATGTGTTCAGGGTCGCATATAAAAAAAAATCGGGGAAGGTGGGGGGCAACCGACGAAAGATGAAGTTTTTGAAATCCACCAGAACAAAATAAAAGTTAACGAAAAATAGGAGAAAAAATGAAGGCAGTTTTTTTTTAATGTAAGTGGCATTTTTTTCTAATATAAGTCACATTTTAACCAAAAACAAGAAAATAAAACACTTTCGGAAGCCCCGCTTCTGCATGTATTCAATAAATTTAGTAGGAGTTAGCTTTAGTTAAAATATATATCAAAAGATTTGAATCCTCTTTTCCAATTTTTAACGATTGTTAAAAAATATTCTGATCTAGCTGAATTATTTTTTCAGTTATAACATCATGTTTAAGTGAAAAAAACATTGTTTTTGTAATCGGATTATCGGGAGGGGAAAATACGCAGATGCAAAATGTAACTCATTCTGTTAGAAAGGAATATGACCAGCCGCCATGTTGGAAAACAGCAGACGTCAGTACCGTTTTGTTTACCCATAAAGCTTCCGTGAAAGCAAAGAATTAGAACCGCCCAATCCAATGCATGAGCTAATTGCTAATAGCGAACGTGTTGAATTTTCGGTACTACTATTACCAAGCCATCGAACTTAGGCGTAGCGTTTCGCAACCTGAGTCGCATCGCTTTAAAACTTATCATTGCGCTGTTGTTAAACGCCCAGATGAGCACCGGTGGTCCGGTGTGCGGGCTTCAAACCCGTAGCTGACTAGCGTCAGAGTGGTTCGATTCCACCTTCTGGGCGTTGAGGATGCATTTCCTTTAATGAACGAAATTTTAAGATTTCTTTTCTCTATGCAGTACAATATTCGAAAAGGTATCAAAGAACAAAATTATTGCTGTTAACTATCAGAAAAAAACGAATTTCCTGCTATGTGGATTAAAATTTCGGTTCATAAAAAAATCAACATTCAGCAGTTATATTTCCATTTTATTAAGAAAAATTTACTGTAGGCGTAACAGGTGCCGGTAAACAAATTAAAAATGCAGCTAAAACCAGAAATTATCTTCTTATCGAAAAATAAAATTTAAAAATATCCTCTTCGATAAATTTAAAATGTAAAGAAAGAATTTTAAAAGCACTGTAAGGTTATTTAAAAATATATATGAAGACTTTTAAAGCTTTCGAGGGTAAGGATTAATATATTTAATTTACATTTTAATATCTTTTTCATTTTATTTAACGTGGAAATTCGCCTGTGATATTATAATATGAAAAAAAGATTTACTGACGCATGTATTGTGGCGCCATCTCTTGATTAATTCTGAAATAGATTCCCACTGGAAATCTTATTTCAGTACCTATACAGTTTTAGCAATTAACAGCTGTAGGTTTATCAAGAACTTTTTTCACTTTTATTGCACTACAGACGCTTAATTTCTCCTCTTACACACTTGCTTGTTTCACAAATTTTCATTATTAATTAAGATGACTGCCCTAGTTTTAAGCCAATAGAATACTACAAAACAGTTACGCCAAAGTTAATCATATCAAACAAATTTTATTCTTTTAGAGAATTAAGGCCAGCCTGTTTAAAATGCCTCACGATCACACACAAAACATGTAACTGCCATGTGACAAAGCATAATGACCTGTTCCGGTTTATACGAAAATACAGAACATAAGTAAGTCAATAAATAAGTAACAATTAAAAATTGTGGCACAAAAAGAGTAAAACTACTTAAATTATTTACTCTTGAACATAAAACTAAAAAATATTTATAAAAAAGTTCTGAATATATAAATACAAAAAACAGGCTTAACGTAATGCCACAATGTTGTGCACATAGTAAAGAATTTTTCTCAGGACCCTGTTATAAAAAAAATGATACAGCTCTCTGTTTCTACATCGCCGCAAAGAACAACTTTTGGTTCATTTAATTCTGAAGGATGAGTAATTATGTGCAAGCAACTGTAATACATAACACTTTATCCTCATTGGTATAAAAACTTCAAACTGATATTCTTTCATATTCTCTTGTTAATATACACTGAGTGATCACCTATAATTATGACCACCTATACTTGATACTTCTGATGTCCTCTTTTCGCCCTTAGTACAGCAGCTATCCAACATGACACCGATTCAATAAGATGCCGGAAGCAGTTGGAAGGTATGGCCAACCAAGCTGTGTGTAACGCAGTCTTCAATGTATGGAGATGATTGGTGTATCCAGACACCTGATATGTATTTCGTGTCCCACAAGTGCTCTATGGGATTGGTGTCGAGGAAGTTCGGAGGCCAATCGACATGCTGGAAGTCTGAACTGTGTTCCTTAAACTCAGGGCGGAAGGAAAAGTTTACTCTATGGGGGGGTCTGGTACAAAAAGAAAGGCAGAAACCATTTAAAAATGTTTTTTTATATATATAACGTTAGTATATATACTGAAGAGCAAATGAATTAGAGACAGCTGGCGTTATTTTTTTTTTTTTTTTTTGATTGGAGGTTTAACGACCACCGTGAGCAACTCAATGGGCTATAAGCAGTCGCCCGTCCCTAATTTAGGGTCACTGGTTCCAGGGAAGGGAGAGAGCCAGTGCCGTAAGACAAGCACAACATCCATGCCTGACCGGGATTCGAACCCGGACCCCTTACGGACGAGTGATCAGAGGCCAGCGCCTTAGACCACTGCGCCACCGGGGCGGCACTGGCGTTATGCAAATGTGGCGCTGTGGGCCGTAAACGGAAACGACATGACATATGCAGCGATCCGACAATATAAGGAGTGATGCGACGGGAATCAGTAAGAGTCGGACGCAGTATGGGTAAGACAAAGGATCTAAGCGCATTTGATCGTGGGCAAATTGTCGGGGCCCGACGAATGGGTCACTCCATCTCGGAAGTCGTGCAGGCACTGGGATTTTCACGAGCCACTGTGTCACGGGTGCACCGTGAGTACATCGAATCCGGTAAAACCATCCCTGCAAGGGCCAACTGCCGTGGGCAACAGCGTATGGATGAGCGGGGTCATCGTTGGCTAGCTCGCGTTGTAACAGAGGATAGACGGGCCACAGTGCAAGAAATCACTCGTCAATTAAACGCTGGTGCGCAAAAACGTGTAAGCAACCACACCATGCAGAACCATCTCCTCGCTATGGGGTACAGAAGACATCGTCCCACGAGGGTACCGCTGCTGACCGCACATCACAGGGTACAAAGATTAGCATGGGCGCGGGAACATCGCCACTGGACCCTAGACATGTGGAAAAATGTTGCCTGGACTCATGAGTCGTGATTCACGTTGGTACATGCGGATGGCAGGATACGAGTACGGCGCAAACCACATGAAGCGATGGATCCTTCTTACCAGCAGGGTACTCTTCAAGCTGGTGGGGGTGGCATTCTCGTCTGGGGACTGTTTACGTGGACTGAAATGGGATCACTAATACGTGTGACATCGTCTCTCACAGGTAAACGTTTCCGGGATATCCTGGACGACCATTTGCTCCCGTTTGTGCGTCTTCAACATCCCGCTGGGGACCTCCTCCTGCAACAAGACAATGCACAGTGCCATCGCTCCCGAATTGTATCCGAATAGTTGGATGAACACTCCACCGACGTGACCTCGCTTCCTTGGCCAGCTAGGTAACCTGACCTCAATCCCATCGAGCACATCTGGGATGCCATCGAGAGAGATGTTCGAGACTCTGACCCCCTCCGTCAAAACTTCGTGAACTCTGGGAGCTTGTTCAGGGGTCGTGGATCCGTATGGCTTCCCAACGCTTCCGGTGTCTTGTCGAGTCCATGCCGAGACGAAACGCCGCCGACATCAGGGCGAAAGGTGGTGCTACACGCTACTAGACATGTATCTCTAATTCAATTGCTCTTCAGTGTATATTTTGTTACTAAAGTTATTGACTGAAAAAAGAAAGAAATACAAGGAATCTGCAAATTGATTTTCAGATATAAAAAACGGGAGCTACAACCGCGCAATAATTTTATATTTCATTCTTTTAATAAACAGAATATGTTAAGCATTTGCAGCGATATGTTACATTTGTGCTGCAATCTTTCCCTGTAATACCGAAATCCTAAAACAACGATCGTGACCATCGGAAATATGCTCCCATGCGCCCAGGTTCTCCCTCTCTCTCTCATGGGATGCGACGATCCACCGCCAGTGACGTCACAAACCTGTGCTATGGCCTTCTCTTCCCGGGGGTCACGCCCAACCACAGACAGAACGACGGCATGCAATGTTGGTCACAGCAACGACTACAATTTTATATCCCTTTCGACTGACTGCAGTGCGCGACTTGAACTAGTTTAAACACGTGACATACCCGCCGGAGCACATGCGTTTATGCGAATATTGCAAAACTTTCGACTCATCCTCTGTGGAATGGAAGTTATTCTGTTGCATTACACCTAAACATGAGGGGGCGTACTGATAGCCCCGCGCAACTCCCGCATTGCAGCGGGCCTCGCGGCTAAGAGGGCCCCTAGCTTCATCAAAAAGATTTCACAAAATCTTTTGTGGAAACTTCATATGAAACCAGGGGCAAAGGAACCAACTATATTTTGACAACGGGGAATGGTATATCGGGATATTCATTTTTTGGTCATATCATAAAACTTAACTGTGCTTTTGTAAAACAAGACGGGATGACGTCATCTGAACATGTTACCGATAAAAGGATTGCATCGATAAAATCTATAAACTAATGTAAACCTTGAATTTTATATCTATATTATAGGGTTTTTCAATATAAAACGTTTTATTCACATTATTAACAATGTTAATATGTACTCTATTTGAACGCCTCCACATTGATATGAGTCCCACAAGAACCGTATACTTTACATTACACATCGGACAACATAATTATAAAAAATACATCTCATTATTTTTCCCTCTTACTATTCCAGTTTCTTTCTTTAAAGAAAGACTGATATTATTATTATACTTAAATGAAATAAAACGTTCATGCTCTTTTTATAAAAAAACAGGGAGCTTTTCAGCAGTGGTGTAGCTAGAAATTTCTTAAGGGGATGGGGGGGTCCATGGATTTGGTTAACTGGTGAAAGCCTCCCGGAAAAAAAAAGTACTCCAAGCAAGAATAAGCCCAAAATCTTTAAAAAATTTAAAAAAAAAAAAGTTACTGAGAAAAAACTTTTTAAGTATATAAAAGTTCATCATCATCATTGTTGTCAACCGTTATCAATCTACTGCTGTATGAAAGTCTCCCCAAGTTTCTTCCACAACGGTCTGTCTTAAGCCATGATATGTAATCTAAGGCTACGATTCCTGTGGAACTCATATCAATGTCCTCCATGTCACTCCCGCATGATTTCGAATTTCATCCATCCATCGCCTATGTGGTCTTCTTCTGGGTCTTTTCTTGTCCCTTGGATTCCAGTCCAAAATTTCGGTTGTCCATCGGTGGCCCGTCCTTCTGGCAATATGTCCAACACATTGTAATTTCAGGGATTTTACTCTGACCGTGATGCCTTCCACTCTTATCATTTTCCTGATCCACGAATTCATCTTTTTATATTTTCTGGTTACACCACGCGCGCATCTCGTCATGCTTCTTTCAGTTGTCTGCAGAATTTGTACGTCCTTTTTAGTTAAGGTCCACGTCTCTGCTCCGTACGTAAGCACTGGAAGGACGCATTGATTAAACACTTTTCTTTTAAGACATAATGACACATTGCTCTTAAAAACTGTACTGTTCCTTCCAAAAGCTCTCCAACCAAGTTTTATGCGTCGATTAATTTTTTCATCAATGTGACCCTCGCTTTATATCTGCTGTCCAAGGTAACTGTAGGTATCGGTTATCTGCAGCTTTTCTCCAACAATCTAAAAATCTTCATTTATTGTAAAAACATTGTACATCAGTTGTGTCTTCTAAGAGTTCATTTTCAACCCCACTTGTTTACTCTTGTCAGCAAGTTCCTGGATCATAGTCTGCGGTTTTGAAGGGGTAGTTGCAAAAATGATTACGTCATCAGCAAAACGAAGGTGAGTTAAATAATCTTCATTAATCTTTATCCCTTTGTTTCCCCAGTTCAGCGATTGAAAGACATTTTGCAATGTGGCATTAAAGAGTTTTGGAGATATGGTGTCAAACTGTCTCACTCCTTTTCGAATTTTTATTAGTGCTGTATTCTCAAATAACCGAACCTTCGCACTTACATTTTCATAGATGATATAAATAATGCTAATGCGTGCATCTTCAATACCACAGAATTTCAAAGCCATTGTAACTGCTGATGGTTTCACGGAATAAAAGGCCTTTTCATAATCTATAAGAACCATACATAATGGCAGTTCTTATCCTCTCGCTCGTTCAATTACTTCTCTCAGTACATGGATTTGATATATGTATATTGGGTTGATGCATAAGTTCATGCCGTATTTTTCACCGCACTACAGGAATGTATTTCATCAAAAGGGAAAACGGAATCAATCAACTATGCATTCCCCCTCACTGTTTACGATGATGTCCCAACGTGTGGATAGGTCTGCAGTGCCATTCTTGAAAAAACGTGCAAGTTTTACTGCGATGAAATCATCAAGGAAATTCTGGAGATCAACATCATTGTTGAACGTTCTGCCACGGAGAGCATTCGACAGAGATCGGAACAGGTGATCTGAAGGGGCGACATCTGGGGAATAGGCCGGATGTGAAAGGATCTCCCATTTCATGTCCTGAATGGCCATTTTTGGTCATGTTTGCACTGTGAGGGCGTGCGTTATGATGTTGGAGAAGGACACCATGGCACCGATGTGGCCGTTTCTGCTGAATTGCTTCCTCCACACGGCGGAGTTGCTCGCAATAGAGTGCAGCGTTGATGGTCCGATTCCTCGGCAGCATTTCCCAGTGAATAATGCCTTCCATGTCCACCAGACACACAACATGTTCTTCCCAGGATAAATGCCGCGTTTTGGACGTGGTATGGGCGTCTTGTTTGGGCTTAGCCATTCCCCCCGATGCCTGAAATTCACGTACAGGCACCACTTTTCATCTCCAGTAACAATACGTGACAGAAAGGGTTTGTGTTGCTGAGAACATTCGCGATAATGGGCGAGCAAGGAACCACATATGGAAACACGCTGACACTTGTTGCCCTCGGTGAGAGTGTGAGACACCCAAGACCCCAATTTCTGGACCTTTCCCATACGTTCCAGGTGTCGCATCACTGTGGTCTGATCACAGTCCATCTGAGTGGCCAATTCGGGTGTGGTTTGACGCGGATCCAAGTGGATGAGATGGTTCAAACGATCCTCATCAAAGTGAGATGGACGACCTGAGCGTGGAGAGTCGTTAAGGTCAAAATTGCCACCTCGGAATCGCTCAAATCATTTGCGGGCTGTCCTCGGAGCAACAGCAGAAATTTGTCGAGTAGCCTCGGTTGGTTGGTTGGTTGATTTTTATGGCGCAAGGGCCATGTTTGGCCAAAGAGCGCCAGACACAAGACAAACAAACAGTATTAAAAACGTGGTATAAAGCGTAAAATCTGGCTGATCAAGTAAAACTGAAAAATGAGAATGATGGAAGGGCTAAAAAGACAACGAAACAAGCAGTATTAAAAACATGGTACAATGATTAAAATCTAGCTGATTCAGTAAAACTGAGAAATGAGAATGATGATAGGGCTAAAATCTAGATACGTTTAAAAAAGTGAAGTTTTTTAAGAAATGTGAAGACAGCGGACAGTATCGCAGTAGTCCTCGGTCAACAAATGAGAATGAAAGAAATGAAAACGTACGCATCACGAAAACGAACACAGCTATACACAGAAGATGCGTGACGTTGAGTCGGCATTTGCACGTCTCACACATCGGCGCAGTGTCGCCACACAGCAAAATGCGGTGAGTGAAACGACAATGCCCAATGCGGAGACGCGCAAGCACTACTTCCTCCCTACGATTCCGACGATATGAAGATTTCCAGATTCCAAGAATAGGTTTAATACGATGCAGCTAATTTTCCACCTCCTGGTCCCACAGACCCTGCCACGTCGAGTAGCCTCGGCGGCTGTGGATCCCTTGTTAAACTCGTAGAGGATCAGATGTCAGAAATGTTCATTCCTCTCTACTTGACACTACATACTTCCTGACCTGAAAACTAAAAAAACAATAGCCCCAATTACACAACGCAATATGGTTTAGATACATTATATTACTGACTACATTTTGATATACAACTGACCATCTTCACCGTCACTACTGACCTGGGAAACTCTCGTGAAATAAAACGGCATGAACTTATTATGCATCAATCCAATTTATACACATCGCTTTAAATTCGTAGTCAACCCCCCTCAAGGGGTAAGGGGTTCGGATCCGAGGAACCCGCCGTGGATCGCCTATGCCTTTCAGGTCAACTGTCTTTTAATAAGATTGGTACTTCGTGAAACTTTTTGTTGTGTCTTATACTGCACAAGTTAGTCGAGTTGGACCTAGGCCGCCTAGAAAGTACCAGTCCATGACATTAGACAGATGAGTTCCCTCCGTTTGTGACGTCACTATTATATTACAGGGCCTAATACGTCAGTGTCGTGTTTGACGTCATATACAGCAGTGTTGGAAACCAATCGGAAGCCTTGGTTACTGCGTGACGTCACTAAAAAAGGGAACTCATCTTTCTAATGTCATGGCCTTGTACGTTCGAGACTGCCTTGGTTTAACTCGCATATCAGGACTGGCAATAAAATAAAAAAAAGAGTTCTACGTGATTAATAATTAGCATCGAAAATAATATTTTGTTTTTCAGAAGCAATCTCAAATGCCGTAAGCAAAAGAAATCCAAATAATAATTAAATTTCTGATTACGGGCATAATTAACAAGTTAATAGTAAAATCATGCATTGATTATGATACGCTTTCCAACATACCAGAAATCATTACTCAGGTTATGAGGATAGTGCTGTGGAATAAATCTCGCTCCTGTGCCCTGACCTTTGATCCCATTACGATGATATTCAACAGAACTGGTTCAGTATGCCTTCGGAACAACATACTAAAGTTTTGTCGAAATAGAAGCATTTTTACTCAAGTTATGAAGATAATGGCTGTGGAATAAATCTCACTTCTGTGCCCTGACCTTTGACCCCATTTCCATGATATTAAACAGAACGGGTTCAGTATAGCTCCGGAACAACATGATAAAGTTTTGTCGCAATCGAAGCATTTTTACGTAAGTTACGGCGCATAAGTGCGATGAAATGGATCCCGCTGCGGTTGTCCTGACCTTTGACCCCATTTCACCCATTTTCAACAGGGTTGGTCCCCAGGTTGTCCCTTACGACATACCAAAATTTCATCGAAGTCGAACCATTTTTACGCGAGTTATGACACATAAGGGCAATGGAATGGATCCCGCTCCTATGTCCTGACCTTTGACCCCGTTTCGCCCATTTTCAATAGGGTTGGTCCCCAGGTGGGCTCCTACCACATACTAAAATTTAATCGAAATCGAACCATTTTTACGCGAGTAATCGTGCGGGCTGGCGGGCGGACGGACGGACAGACGGACAAAGCTGCAGCATGTACGCTTTTTCAACCTTCGGTTGGAAAGCATGAAAAACCAGATGGCGGAAAAGCATCAGCTATTTTAGGGGACTTGAAGCCGCTTTTCACGGTCATAACCATAATTCCTATGCATGTGTGTTAGATGTTACATGGCACTGGGGTAAACACTGGTAATGTTCTCTTCAGCACTTCCGAGGGTGCTACCGAGACTCACACAGCATTCAATGGCGAATGTGCTCCTTGTCCACATCCACGTAGGCTGCACTTACACTCTTCACCTTCTGATGGCTAAATTCCACTTTCCTGCTGATTTCATGCCGGTGTGCTGTACAATTTCAGTGGCTAATGTTCGCCGTGGACGGGTGTTCGACTTCGGGTATCTCGTCATACATATAAGTACACCGGACAAAATATTAAGTCACCCCTGGCAGAACTTATACCTAATGACGGATGACGACGGTGCCTCTTGCCTTGATAACAGCATGAATCCGATGTGGTAGAGACTCCACGAGGTTGTGGATGTATTGAATGAACATCGATTTGCAGCCACTCGTGCAGGCGTCAATTGGTCCCGAAGTTCCGCCAGAGTACGTGGGTGTCTACTCCGGCGTTTAACTTTTAGTTCCAAATTATGCCACAGATTTTCAATAGGATTTAAATCTGGGGATTTGGCGGGCCATTCGAGGTGAGACAGTGTTGCTGATTGCTCGTCGTGCCACTCCGGCACAGTTTTAGCCCTGTGCACGCGGCAATTGTCGTCTTGGAAGACAGGAGTGGCAATGTGATGCTGCTCCTGGAGATGTAGGGCAAAGAGCAAGGCTTCGTCATTCAGAATGCGTAGGTACGCATGCTGGTTCAAATCCATCGTCCCTGCAAAGAGAGGGTCCATTTCGTGGTAGGAAAAACATCTCCTAAACATCACAGAACCCCCTCCAGCTTGAACACCTTCGACACAATGGCTTCATTGGGCCTGCGATGCACTCGCCGCCTCCCATCATTGGAGTACAAACAAAAACCAGACTCATCAGACCAAATTGCTCGTTTCCAATCCTCCACAGTAAAGTTTTGGTGCCTCTGAGCCCATTGATAACGTGCGACTTTGTGACTTGCTGTCAAAAGTAGCCTTTTTCCGCGGTACTCTGCTCCAGATATCCATCGCATGCAGTTCTCGTCGCAATGTCCTTTCGGAAATTGGATGGAGTGGACTTTCATTGATAGTTTGAATCAATTGCTGCCTGGTTTGAAATCGATTTGTAGTTACTAGGCGTGAAACATGGTGTCGGTCCCCGTTAGTCGGAATCGTTTTCCGGCCGCAGTTGCGTCGCTGATTTTCAGTTGACTGCGAACTACACTACAGTTTGTAGACCCGCTGGACAGTGCGCTTCGACACACCAAAAAATTGGGCGACTTCATTCACTTTGCGTGCGTGGGCACGGCGAAACACGATGGCACCTTTTTCCACTCAGTAACGTCTGTCTTACGAACCATATTGCAGACTAAATTCAACACACACTTTGCTCTTCACCACCACACGAGACAGAAACGATCCTGTAGACCGCGTCAGTGCTTTTTATCTCCTAACAATGCTATCAGGACGCTTTCTGTGCAACCGGTAACTTCCTACTGTCATTTTTGTATAGGGGTGACTAATTCTTTTCCGGTGTATACACACAGTCGTATCAGAATAATATGACCACCCCCGGAATTACAGTGTACCCGCCCAGGCGCGTCACAGAGTGCACGTAACAAGGTCGACCACACAGAGATATAAATTGCCTGCCAAGACAGATGAGCCATAGTGCGTCACATGAGCACAACCGGCAGAGGTTGTTATTTGACGGACGTTGAAAAAGGAATGATTATCGGTTACCTTACCAAGGTGGAAGCATCTCAGAAACAGCAGACTTCGTGGACTGTTCGCGAGGTGCTTTAGTAAGGGTGTACCAAGAATGGACCACTGGCACACCGAGTACCACCCGACGTCATAACTGTGGAGCACCAAAGACCATCGACCCCGTAGAAGAACGTTGCCTCCATCGACTGGTTAAGGGAATGGACGCGCAACAGTGACAACGTAAATGAACGCTGGGGCACCCAGGTACGTGTCCCCTATAACAGTAGAGCAAACCCTGTTGCGCATGGGTCTCCAGAGTCGACGCTGCGTCAAGGCGCCCATGTTAGCCCAGGTCGATCGGCAACATCGCCTGCAGTTCACATGAGACTACCGCCGTTAGGACAGTGGAAGAGTGGGAAAAAGTTGCCTTCTCCGACGAATCGAAGTTTCTATTCCACAGAAGTGACGGGCGGTGGCGGATACGGCGTCAGACACGAGAACCGACACCCGGATACACTTGTCGGTCAAGTACAGGCCGACGCTGGCAGTGTGCATGTCTGGGGGATGTTTTCCTGGTATGGTCTGGGACCGCTGGTTCCACTGGAGGGGTACCTGAGCGCCAAGGGCTACCTACTCATCCTCGCTGACCACATGCATCCCTTCATTTTGGACGTTTACTCTGGTGGTGATGGTGTCTACTAACAAGACAATGCACCCTGCCATGTCGCTAAGAGGGTGCGTGACTGGTTCCAGGAATACGACAACGATGTTTCCGTTCTCCCTTGGCCGGCGAAATCGCCCTACCTCAGTCCCATAGAGCACTTAAGGGACTATTTTGATCGACAGGTTCGACGTGCCGACACACAACCACGTTATCTCCGGGACCTCCGTGCTCTGCTGCAGTCCGAATGGGCACGTGTGCCTCGTGCAAGCTTCCAGGGCCTCAATTCGCCAATGCCATGCCGTCTCGCTGATGTCATCCGGGCCAAGAGTGGTTATTCCCATTATTAGGTAGGTGGTCATATTCTGATAAGACTGTGTATATACAGGGTAATCCAGAACTCATGGCACAAACTTTAAGGGGTGACAGAGCACACTGCTACAAACATTTTTTGCATAGGAATGTATGGGCGCAAGTGACACGTTGAGGCACAAACACAAGAAATAGACATGAAAGGAAACATAAATTGTGTACTTACAGCATCGATGACAAGTGCTTCTTTACAGCAATGTTTACAATAATTGCTCAAAATTGCGTCCACCAACAGGAATGCATGCGTGGCAGCGTCGACGGAGTGATTGGCGTAAAATTTCAAAGATGCCAGGTATTTCTCGCACACGTGCAGCCGCAACGGATATTCGAGCAACGAGGTCCTCAACAGGGTCAACTGGAGTCTTGTAAACGAGAGCCTTCAGATGTCCCCATAAGAAGTAATCGAGGCTCGGTAAATCGGGCGATCAGGGTGGCCAACGGACTGGTCAACCACGGCCAATCCATCGCGCCCCAAAAGTGGCATCCAGGTAAATGCGCACATTAATGCTGAAATGGGATGGCGCCTCATCATGCTGAAACCACAGTCCTTGTCGGACGTCCAGTGGTACATCTTGAAGCAATTCTGGTAAAACCTCTTCCAGAAAAATACGATAACATCTGCCATCGAGTCGTGTTGGTAGTAGATATGGGCCAAGAAGGAAGTCGTTCACAATACCCGCCCACACATTCACAGAAAATCGTTCTTGGTACGCATGTGGACGTGTAGCGTGTGGGTGAGAGGTTGCCCACAAATGCCAATTGTGCACATTGAAAACATCTTCGTGTGTAAAAATCGCCTCATCTGTGAATAGCACATGAGCTGGGAATTTCTTGTGTTTGTGCCTCAACGCGTCACTTGCGCCCATTCATTCCTATACAAAAAAATGTTTGTTGCAGTGTGCTGTACCACTCCTTAAAGTTTGTCCCATGAGTTCTGAATCACCCTGTATATGTATAATGTATGTGTAAGGTAATAGAGTCAAGCTCCCAATAATTATTTTCATATAGCAGTCTTTTCTGTATCAATTTATTATTTCAAGTGCAATGTAATGCAAATTCCAACGCAAGTGGTGCATTTCTTTTGCACGCCGTATTAGGGAGTGCCGAGCCAGGCATATGCCTAGCGGCATCCGTTGACCTTGACGATTGGGTCTTCTGTATCGGTGCAAGGTCACCGCTCTCAGAGAGAGGCGAACTCCACGGAAACAGAATTCCAGAAGCGACGGGGGGGGGGGGGGAAGGATAAGGCTATAAAAAGTAGCGACACGTTCGATCAGGAGGCTTAGCCGTGGGTGGCTTAGTGGTTAGTGATTCAGACTATCAATGCAAGGTTACCAGGTTCAAGCCTGAGCTGATCTTTCGGAGGTGGTGTGATTTACTAACAATCGCTGAATATCCGCCGTGCATCGGACGAGCACGTTAAGTGACGGCCCCCAGGCTGGACCCACTGGTTAAATGGGTATCCTTTCCTATGTCCCCCCTGATATTCTCTCACCTCTCTATGTGCAATATCGTACTTGTACGGTGGCGCCACCTACTGTACTCTAATTTCACTACAAACTGTTCTGTCAAAGTCGCTAGACTTGCTCTCATTCCTTCCGTTTCTGTGTCCTGCCCAAAAGGCGATCTCGCTGTAGGTGGCTGGGACCTAAACTCTACTCACTGTGGACGGAAGTCCTACAAGAAAATGACAATTCTGGTGTATCGCCTACGACGTAGTCGGACGGTGAGTGGTCCGACATATACGAGGACCGGGATTTTTCCTTGATGGACGACGTGTTCGAGCCGGGAGTGTCGGTTAGACATCTCTGGGGATTTACGTTTTGGCTGACGGAATAGTCAGGGGTTTTCGGCTCAAGTTAAACGTGGCACAGGGTCTTCCCGGATATTTCCGAGATAGTAAAGAGTTTGCTATCTGGAAACCACCTGTTGGCACGTAGAGATAGCTACCTGAACGGAGTTTGTTTCTCATCCATAAAATTTTGTTGCGTAGCACTGAGCCCGCACTGTGTGTTTTGTGGTACATCGGTAACGAAAGTTATTCTGTGATTGACGCACAGCTGCTTGGTAAAAAGAAATATAAGAACGAACCTCCTGCACCTTTTTCCATCACCAAATGGTATTCATGCTTTGTATGAACAGAATGCATGCATAGTGCACAGGAAGCAGATCAGGTGAAGTGAGGGATTACCTGAACTTGAAGTTCTCTATTGTTTGGGTGACATTCAAAGTCACCAGATTTGATATAACTTAATTTTTTGATATGAAACGGCCCAGGGACTGACTTACATTAGGGCATTCGGGGCACGTGTCCAGGACCCTGACCTTTGAGTGGGTCCCCAAAATATAGTTATATATTACTTGCTTTGCGTCAAACTGATTCGCAACGCTCATCCACTGAAAAAGGTTAAATGTTAATTCCGAGTCGGAATTAAATCGCTGTGTGATGTTACACAGTCCAGATGTTTGCTGAGTTCCAAGTTTCCAAGCGGAATGGGACTGCGAATGGATCAATTCCGCATACAGGAAACAATCATATTTGCTAACGAACAATTCGAAATCACAAGCTTTCCCTTTCATAATGCCTTAGTTCTGTGGTTGGCTACAGCTCATGAAACACGTGATCGCCACTACTGCGAATCCGAATCGGGAAGAAATTGAAACCAATGCTGGATTTACACCTCAGCATCAAGCGACACGACGAGAGAAATAACCAATCATGAAATAAGTGGCTCCGATCGTGATTGGTTGAGTCGCGTCACTTGATGCTGAGGTGTAAGCTAGGCTGATGGACTGTACCTGTTCCGTCGAAATGCAGACTCTGCAGGGATATGCGGAACTCTCTCAAAATTTGATAGTGAATGCGTTGTGAATCCAGCCTAACACTTCTGTGAAATTATTCTGCATGGAATATACACTTTCTGCAGATCGGTATCCGAGCTATTCGGAATGAAACCGCAAAAGGCTCTAAGGCTCTTGAGACCATCCCCAATCATACATGCATGCACATAACACGGATGCCGGGAACACCAGAAAGCCTCTTGCCCAAGGCCCCGAACTGTCAAAGTCGGTCCCTGAGTGTATTTGTCCCACTACCAAATACCAGTGAAGAAACTTACAGAAGCGATTGTAGCAGTTTCTGCTACTGTAAATGAAGACATGCTTTTCATGGTATGGGATGAAAGCTGTTATGCTCTGTGATACACCGACATGGGGGATCCAACGGGTCCAGACCCCTTAAAATAATAAGAATGACAGTAAGATTGAAGGTTTTAGTTATGAAATGTCGGATGAAAAGAAAAACCAAAGAGACTCAATTGTGTACTGTAAAAAAAGGTCATTTGATTATATCACTGGTCTACAAAAAAACCTTTGTTCCTGTCCCAAAGATGTTATTGGCAAATCTTTATACTTGTAGTATTTGTCGCGCTGAATTCAATAATGAAAACCATTTGTCTCTATCACGTAAGGTTTTTGTGTGAATACGTAAATATTTTACATTAATAACATGTACACTAAGGAAATTAATTCATGTGCAACGTACCTAAAAGGTCTTAGTTGAAGATTTCCTGGAATACTTTGCCTCAGGAAAGTCCATTTTGAGAGTCAAGCAGTAATCTGCTAACTCCACTTTCCTTTATATCTTTTTTCGATGCTTGAAATGTCCTGATGAAAGCGTTCACCGTGTTCATTACTTACGAAGCCCAGGTTTTCGTGAAAGAAATCTAAGTGAGAGTGAAGGAAGTGGATCTTCAGAGACACATTGCAGCCTAAGTCTTCATATGCTTTCAGCATCTCATATACTACATCCGTATAGTTGTTAGACTTTTTGTTGCCTAAAATGTTTTTCACTAAATTGCAACATATATATATATATCTTTTTTCGATGCTTGAAATGTCCTGATGAAAGCGTTCACCGTGTTCATTACTTGCGAAGCCCAGGTTTTCGGGAAAGAAATCTAAGTGAGAGTGAAGGAAGTGGATCTTCAGAGACACATTGCAGCCTAAGTCTTCATATGCTTTCAGCATCTCATATACTACATCCGTATAGTTGTTAGACTTTTTGTTGCCTAAAATGTTTTTCACTAAATTGCAACATATATATATATCTTTTTTCGATGCTTGAAATGTCCTGATGAAAGCGTTCACCGTGTTCATTACTTACGAAGCCCAGGTTTTCGTGAAAGAAATCTAAGTGAGAGTGAAGGAAGTGGATCTTCAGAGACACATTGCAGCCTAAGTCTTCATATGCTTTCAGCATCTCATATACTACATCCGTATAGTTGTTAGACTTTTTGTTGCCTAAAATGTTTTTCACTAAATTGCAACATATATATATATCTTTTTTCGATGCTTGAAATGTCCTGATGAAAGCGTTCACCGTGTTCATTACTTACGAAGCCCAGGTTTTCGGGAAAGAAATCTAAGTGAGAGTGAAGGAAGTGGATCTTCAGAGACATATTGCAGCCTAAGTCTTCATATGCTTTCAGCATCTCATATACTACATCCGTATAGTTGTTAGACTTTTTGTTGCCTAAAATGTTTTTCACTAAATTGCAACATATATATATATATCTTTTTTCGATGCTTGAAATGTCCTGATGAAAGCGTTCACCGTGTTCATTACTTACGAAGCCCAGGTTTTCGTGAAAGAAATCTAAGTGAGAGTGAAGGAAGTGGATCTTCAGAGACACATTGCAGCCTAAGTCTTCATATGCTTTCAGCATCTCATATACTACATCCGTATAGTTGTTAGACTTTTTGTTGCCTAAAATGTTTTTCACTAAATTGCAACATATATATATATATCTTTTTTCGATGCTTGAAATGTCCTGATGAAAGCGTTCACCGTGTTCATTACTTACGAAGCCCAGGTTTTCGGGAAAGAAATCTAAGTGAGAGTGAAGGAAGTGGATCTTCAGAGACATATTACAGCCTAAGTCTTCATATGCTTTCAGCATCTCATATACTACACCCGTATAGTTGTTAGACTTTTTGTTGCCTAAAATGTTTTTCACTAAATTGCAACATATATATATATCTTTTTTCGATGCTTGAAATGTCCTGATGAAAGCGTTCACCGTGTTCATTACTTACGAAGCCCAGGTTTTCGTGAAAGAAATCTAAGTGAGAGTGAAGGAAGTGGATCTTCAGAGACACATTGCAGCCTAAGTCTTCATATGCTTTCAGCATCTCATATACTACATCCGTATAGTTGTTAGACTTTTTGTTGCCTAAAATGTTTTTCACTAAATTGCAACATATATATATGTATCTTTTTTCGATGCTTGAAATGTCCTGATGAAAGCGTTCACCGTGTTCATTACTTGCGAAGCCCAGGTTTTCGGGAAAGAAATCTAAGTGAGAGTGAAGGAAGTGGATCTTCAGAGACATATTGCAGCCTAAATCTTCATATGCTTTCAGCATCTCATGTACTACATCCGTATAGTTGTTAGACTTTTTGTTGCCTAAAACGTTTTCCACTAAATTCTTGAAGGAAACCCATGCTCGTTTTTCTAAGTCATTCAAACGTTCTTCAAAAGTTTCATCTTTCATCAGTTCTCTAATTTGTGGTCCTACGAAAATTCCTTCTTTAATTTTTGCATCGCTAATTTTGAGGAACTTCTCCTTCAAGTACAAAAAACCACTTCCATTTCTGTCCATGGTTTTCACAAAAATTTTCATCAAACCTAATTTGACATGAAGAGGTGGGAGATAGATGTTTTTGGGATCAACTAAAGGAGCATTCATCACATTTTTTTCACCAGGTGTAAGAGATTTACGTGAAGGCCATGTCTTCCTTTTGAAATGACTCCTAGGATCTCGGCTGTCCCACTCGCACAAAAAACAGCAAAATTTTGTGTATCCGGACTGTAACCCGAGCAGCATAGCGATCACCTTGAGGTCTCCACATATGTTCCAAATGAATGTTTCGTACTGTATCTTGTTTAGAATAATTTTCATATTTTCATAGGTTTCTTTCATATTAATAGCATGTGCCAGTGAAACTGATGGGAATTTGTTTCCATTGTGCAAAAGGACAGCTTTTAGGCTAACTTTTGACAAATCTATAAACAAACGCCATTCCTGTGCGTTATGAGCATGTCCTACAGTGTCCATCACTGATGAAATATCATTACAGTACACTATATCTCCTTCTTGCGAGAAAAATTCCTTGAAATCTTCTTGACGATTTCAAAAGTAGCATACCCTAGTTCCGCGATCAAGCAGGTTCTACCCTTTTAGTAGTGATCCCAAAAGTTGTGCCTGTTTTTTAGAAAAATTTAAATCACGCACTAAATCATTTAGGTCTCATTGTGTCAATAAATGAAGCTCATTAAAAATGTCGAAACATGCATCATGTCGATCAGTATGATCTTCATTCTGATCCTCTTTAGAGCTTCAATTTTCATTTATATCGGTTGATACTAGGTGAGGTGGTATTGGCATATCATCACTGTGAGGAATAAGGACGCATCGCTGAAGGTAAGTTGGGATATTTTAAACTGTGTTTCGACTTACTTGTGATTCCCTTTGTATTTGTTATACAAAAATAACAGTCCGAAGAATGATCTTTAGGCTCTCTCCACTCTATGGGAACTGCAAATCGAGAACCGTTTGCCCACCCCGTTAAAAGTCTTGAACATGTAACACAACAAATATGTGAGGCCCAACTCTTGTCCTGATCTCCTACTTTGCAACCAAAGTAAATCTTATAACACTTTCGTATTAACGGGGTAAAGTTCCGCCTTTGAGGTTTGAATGTCAATTCACCGCACACATAACAAAACGTATCCGGATGGATGAGGCACTTGTGTGGCATTTTCAAGTTTTCACACCCAAACAAAAGCTACTAATAAAGAGCAATAGCACAGCATTCACTTCGCCTGTCTGCAAAGAACTGAGACATAAGACGTAGTCGAGCAGTCGAGTGAGCAGCCGGGAAGGGTGCAGGTGGCGCCATGTCTATGACTCATTCGCACGTGCGGACAGGACCCCCCCACACACACACACACCCTTTGATAAAACGCGAACGCAACACAGTCTGTATGTCACATGCAGCTTTTTTTAATTTTATTTTCTCATATGAATAAACGATGCTATGTGCTCCAAGCCAATACTGGAATTATTTTTCGAAAAAAAAACCCAACTATTTTTAACGTACAAAAATTGAAAAAACTATATTCTTATATCTCTAAAACTATATGTGATATCAAAATTTGGATAGCAAATCTGGATTCATCGTATGAATCGCCTACATACGATGATTCCGATGACATGGTGAATTGTCCGCCTGGAAAATTCCATCGTTGTTGGGGTACATGAACTCTATGAAGGGCTGCAAATGGTCACCCAGCAGAACAACAAAGCGATTACCAGTTAATGACGTGTTTACGAGGACCAAAGGACCCAAACTGTGCCACATAAAGACACCCCACACATGTATGGAACCACCACCAGCTGAACAGTGCTTGTTGACATCTTGGGTCCATGACTTCATGGGGTCTGCGCCACACCCGTATCCTACCATCAGCTTGTAGCAACTGGTAGCTTGACTCATTGGACCACACCAGATGTTGCATGTCTCCCAGGGTACAGTTACCGTGTTCACGAGCCCAGGTGAGGCACTGTGTCCGATGTCGTGGTGTTAACAAAGGCACTTTGGTGGGTCTTCTGCTGCCATACCTCAATGGACGCTAAATTACGCTGCACTGAAATTGAATGTGGATGTTATTTGAGTCAGTGTCGCTTGTCTGTTAGCATGGACAATCCTGGCCATGCAGACGCCACTGATCACGGTCCTTCAGCCCTCATAGTCGGCAACTGCGCTGTCCACGGTTGGTGGTAATGCCTTCTATGAGGTAATCTCAGTACACATGTGACACTGTGGATCGAGGAATGTTAAATGTACACACAACTTCGAAAACTGAATGTTCTATCCATCTGGCTCCAACTACCATGCCTCGTTCAAACTCCAATAATTC
The DNA here is from genome assembly GCA_039090855.1 of Macrothele yani. Taxonomy (NCBI): domain Eukaryota; kingdom Metazoa; phylum Arthropoda; class Arachnida; order Araneae; family Macrothelidae; genus Macrothele; species Macrothele yani. Next base: position 55,510,869 of record CM077028.1, read on the forward strand.
ACGTCGGCTTGCCATAATCCTATTGGCGGTTGTTCAACCTGTCTCACTATATTACACCTCGGCGTCGAAACCTTTATACGACGGCAGCGCCAGTTAACAATTTGCATATTGCTACCCCCTGACTTTTGGCACTTCAGTGTATATACTGTATATGTACATGTACACATTCACTCGTATTTCTTTCTATTTATCTTCTGCAGCAATTAGGCAGATGTTTCATGTTTAATCCCATATGGCAAATATGATTGTGTATTAGTTGAAAAATCACAAAATTTGATTAATAATCTTTAAGTTTGTAAAACACACACCGGCCATTGAATTAAAAATCTTTATACAGATGTACGTAAACATCAACTCATGCAACGTACAGGGGTTGCCCAAAATAATGGAAACACCTTGAAACAATAGGTGTTATGCACCTAATATGGTGTGGGAGCAACCTTGACATTTAAAGCTGCTTGAATCCTCCTTAGAATGGACGCATACAAATCCTGGATGGTGGTAAGTGGTATGTTGTACCATTCTTCCTGCAGAAACTGCTCCAATTCCTTGAGAGACGCCGGAGGAGGATAGTGTGATCGCACTCTGTTTTCCAATACAGACCACAGGGGCTCAATGATGTTTAAGTCCGGTGATTGTGCAGGCCGGGGAAGGTGTGCAACTTCATCCTCATGTTCCTCAAACCATGATTGAACAGTTCGACTTCTGTGAATCGGGGCATTATCATCTTGAAAGGTGCAATCCCCTGACGGAAACAATGTCTGCGCCATTGAATGCACATGGTCGGCCAGAAAAGTGGCATAGTCGCTGCTTGCGATCCGTCCCTGTAAGGTGATAATGAGGTCCTGTTGCAAACCACGAGACCAAGGCTCAAACCATTACGAAACCGTCCCCCATGCTTCACTGTAGGAAGGAGATAGTCTGGGTTGTAGGCCTCTGCGGGGGTTCTCCACGCGTAAACCCGTCCTGCGGTGGGGAGTAGTGAGAAACTTGATTCATCGGAAAACAAGACATGTTTCCAGTTATCCGCAGTCCACGTTTTATGTTCCTGGTACCACTGTAGTCTCCGTTTCATATTCACCTGTGACACCAGGGGTTTTGCAATCGCAGTTCTCCCGTAAATATTGTGCTTATGCAATTCCCTTCGCACGGTAAGGGTCGACACTGGGTTTTGGAGATGTCATTAAGCTCAACAGTCATTTTCGTTGCCATGGTCTTCCTCCTTGCGGTCACAATTATCTTTGATGTCCCCCTGTCTCTCGCAGTGAGTTTGGTTTTCCTTCCACAGTTGTGTCTCGCAGATGATGTTGTGCTGTGAGCATTGTATACTATCATGACCTTCGACATGGTACTTCTTGATACCCCCAATATCTGTGCCACTGTGGTTATCGACGCAACGACCAGACGGGCTCCTACAATCTGCCCTCTTTGGAACTCCGACAGGTCACTCATTGTGCCTTCACCTAAAACGAAATTATGCAAACACCGATTTACAATGTAATCACACAGACCCTTGGAGACTATAAGCGATACGTTTTTACATAAACAAATTGTAGCGACATGTTCGTTTTACTCAAAAAGTAGCACATACCAAAGTCACTATTTTCAGCGAGGTGTTTCCATTATTTTGGATAGCCAATGTATATGCAAAATACTTAGTCACGTGCATCACCACATGATCTAGGCAACTGTGCTGCTCGTCAGTTATGTTGATCATACTGGAAAAAACAAAGGATTTTTCGGAATTCGTTTAAGGGCTTATTGCGGGTGCCCCTCGGCCGGAGTGACTATTTTCAAAATAGCACAGGTGTCTCGTTTCTCAAAAGGTGAGATATCCTGTGGCTTTGATCAGTGGAAGAATAATCCATATTGTTTATCTAAGAAGCATAACTGTGGCGTGACAACCTCTCAGGAACAAGATCGCCGTCGTCTGAGAAGGTTTGTACGGAGAAGCAGGAGGACTTTCTGTGGGCATCAATTGACTGAAGCATTCAATGAAGGCTGTCTCCACCCATATTTCAGCGAACTATGAGCAAGGAATTGAAGAGGATCGGTATTGGCAGTTGCATGCTTATACGGAAACCACCTATTTCTGGGAAGAACTGGAAAGTTCATCTGCAGTGGCGCCAGGCACACTGTGGAACCTGGAAAAAAGTCATGATCCGACGAGTCGCGATACACCATGTTCTGTATTGATTGTAAACAGAGTTTTACCAGAGCCCGATGAAGCAATGGACCCAGCTTGCTTTGTAAACACAATTCAAGTTTCTGGAGGTGGTGTTACGGTGTAGGGCACATTCTGTTGGTATGGAACAGATTCATTGGCATTGATGGAAGGTTGGGCATCTTCCAAGGATTAGCTGAACAATGTTAAAGATCAAGTTAATCCTGAAACGTTGACTTTTTATCTAGCAAATGATGGCTATTTTATGAACGACAAACAATGCTAGCGTCCATCGCACGCAGGATGTACCCAGCTGTGGTTCGCAAGCATGACAGCGACTTACACCATCTTTCTTGGCCACCAGAAAACCCAGATCTGAACCCCATTCAGGATGTATGGGACATGTTAGAAAATGAAACCCGGGGAGCAAAGTCCTTTTCAGTCAAATCTGAGCCAGTTAAAGGATTGTCTGGTGAACGCCTGGTAGTCTGTAGACATACACGACTGCAACACCTTGTGCAAACATGCTGCAATTGGGACTAAAGGAGGTCTAATCTGGTAATGAATAAAAGTTTATAATTTATAGGCCGGTACGTGTGATCTAATAGCCAGTTTATTATGCAAATGATATGCCAATTTTAATGAACTTCATAGTCATGATATTTGTCATTATTTAACACTTACAGCAGTTAAAATACAATCGATACATAATTATCTTATTAGTATGTTATCATTAGGCTACACGCAGATAAAAATTCCATTAGCAACTGTGAAATTATTGCAACATTGTAGTAACTTCTTACTTTAACAAAGATTTTGACCTTAAAATTTTGTGCAAACATGTTAGAATGCTTTTAAAAACACAATTTTAAGTTTACATGTGAGGCTAATAATTTTTATCTCCCACTCTCTTTTTTACGCTTTCCAACCGTAAGTTGAAGAAGCGTATATGCTCCAGCTTTGTCCGTCTGTCTGTCCGTCCGCACGATAACTCGCATCAAAATGGTTCGATTTCGATAAAATTTTAGTGTGTGGTAGGGGACAACCTGGAAACGGACCCTATTGAAAATGGGTGAAATGGGGTCAACGGTCAGGGCATAGGAGAGGAATCCATTCATTCCATTGCCTTTATGCGTCATAACTCGCGTAAAAATGGTTCGATTTCGATGAAATTTTAGTATGTGGTAGGGAACCACCCTATTGAAAATGGGCGAAATGGGGTCAAAGGTGAGGACATAGGAGCGGGATCTGTTGCATTGCCCTTATGCGTCATAACTTACGGGAAAATGGTTCGATTTCGATGAAATTTTAGTATGCGGTAGGGGACCACCTGAGGATAAAGCGCATTGAAAATGGGCGGGCCGCCCCGTTGGCGCAGTGGTATAAGGCGTTGGCCTCTGATCATTCGTCCGTAAAGGGTCCGGGTTCGAATCCCGGTCAGGCATGGATGTTGTGTTTGTCTTACGGCACTGGCTCTCTCCCTTCCCTGGAACCAGTGACCCTAAATTAGGGACGGGCGACTGCTTATAGCCCATTGAGTTGCTCACGGTGGTCGTTAAACCTGCAAAAAAAAAAAAAAAAAGGGCGAAATGGTGTCAAAGGTCAGGACATAGGTGCGGGATCCATTCCATTACACTTATGCGCCATAACTTATGTAAAAATACTTCGATTGCGACAAAACTTTATCATGTTGTTCCGGAGGTATACTGAATCAATTCTGTTTAATATCATCGAAATGGGGTCAAAGGTTAGATCACAGGAGCGAGATTTATTCCACAGCCATTATCCTCATAGCTTGAGTAATAGATTGAGTAGTGATTTCTGGTATGTTGGAAAGTATATCATAATCAATGTATTGCATGATTTTACTAACTTGTTTTTTTTTTTTTTTTTTTACAGAAGCTACAGCTAATACTAATTAATCCTACAGTGTTTATTTCAAGTCCTTCCCTCTAGGCAGTGAGCCAGGAGCAAAGCTACAGTTGAACCCCATCCAACTTTTCTTTAAGCCCCCCCCCGAAATATTTAAGCAATTAGAACACATGGTGAGCGTAACCTTCCAAGATTTTAGGGAACTTGGATAGATGTATGTAAATTTTTTAATTCAAAATAAATGTATGTACATTTTTCGAATTTGTGTTGTACAAATTCGAAAATGTACAACCATGCCACAGGAGGGAGTTCTCTGAGTGGCATCCACTCAGAGAACTCCCTCCTGTGGGATGGAGAGAGTTCTCTGAGTGGATGCCAAGTACTAGAAAGAATCATTTTTGCAATAATAGTTTTAAAAGATCAGAGAGAGAGAAAGAGGGGGAGGGGGAGATTCGTTGTCAGATTACAAACTAAAATTTGCAAACAGCCATATGACAGAAAATACTAAAGACACAATGAGAAAAATGATGTAAGTATGCAACAAAAACAGTAACTTGTTAAAAGGCCATGGAGGTTCGTATCTATGGTTCCCAGTACTACATGCACTGAATAAATACTATCCCACCACTGTGACATAGTGGTTTAAACGATGGCTTCTGATTATTCATCCAAGATGGGTCCAGGTTCGAATCCTGGTGAGGAATGGTTGCTGTGTTTGTCCTATGGTACTGACGCTTTCCCTTCCCTGGAACCAATGACCCTAAATTAGGGACGGGCAACTGCTTATAGCCCAATGAAGTTGCTCACAGTGGTCGTTAAACCCCCAACCAAAAAATAAATAAATGCTATGTACATGAAAACACCTTTTGTTATACTAGGGAAGACGTCATCAGCATTGGATAAAATCAACATGAATGAAATTTTTTGACTAAATTACTGCCGAACTTTAGTCCCCTCCTAGTTCTGAATTTCTGGTGTTACCATTGCTGTGAGCAGACAAGGTTGGGAGCACACAATGGCAGAGAGTAAATGTAATCAGGGTAAATCTGAATAAGCAGTTTTTCAGGATATTTTTACTCTCCTCAAAACTGGACTAACATGGAGAAAACAAGAAAATGGAGATATGTAAAATATGCCCGTTGTGAAATAAGCATAAAACAAATAAAATTTTTGTAAATTTTATGGGATAAACCATTAAACTTGCAAGCGTGGTAACAATGATTAAGTCATTTCTGGAAGCAATTTTTATAAAGTTAGCCCCTGTTAAACAGGGGGCTCAGGTCCGTGGAACTGGGCAGTAATCAGGTTCTGCTCATCAGCTGCAGTATAATTTCTGACTCTTCATGGACAAGCAAGGCTGAACTAAGGGGCCTCTAACAGGGCTATAGCCTAGGGGCCCACCATTACCAAGGGCCCAGGAGGCATGCACTATACCGCAAATAATGCACAGCTTATATATTTATATATAGAGAGAAGTAAAATAGTTTTAGCTTTGTCTCGTATAATTTACACTCGATCACAAACAGTGGCTAGAAGATGAATAGATTTCAAGGTAGTGACTCACTAAAGGTAAATGCTCCATGTTGCTGTGTACAGCGGGGTCGGTGAGACAGTTCAAGCTTTTTCACAACCAACCACCCACACCTCCCTGTTTGCACTTGGAACCGTTAATGGGCGAAATTCACTGTGACTTCACATTGCATAACAAAAAAGATGCACTGAGAAAAGTATACAATGACAAATTATTAAAAATTGCAAGACAAAATCTAGAAATCTTAAGTTTTTAACCCGTGTTCTTGCGAGAACAGTGGAAAATACAGGGTGATTCAAAATGATTGCCCTGATTATAAATGACAATAACATGTTTGTGAAGATAAATAGACTGCTGATATCCCTATACAAGAAAGACAGAAGTTTAGAATTTTATTGGAACCTACTGCTGTGTTGCTATGGTGATGAAGGAAAGTGAGCTGCCCGTGCGCCAAAGCCAATGGGAAGAAATGGCGTTGGATTGGTCATTGTGGACAGGATGACAGGGTTTTCTAAAAGTCCCTCCCCCCTCCTTCCCAAGTCTCCGGACCTTACTTCTTGTGACTCTTTTTGGTGGGGGTATGTCAAAAACCATGTGTATGTGCCACCTTTGCCGAGAACAGTGCATGAACTAAAGATGCGCATTAAGCTTGCACTGTCTTCAGTGGACATGCTTCATAATGTATGGCGTGAAATGGATTGCCGCTTAGATGTTGTCCACGTGACCCAGGGTAGTCACATAGAACATCTGTAAGCTGTGGAAACAAAATTCTAAACTTCCTTCTTTATTATACACTGGCGTGCAAAAATTAAGGACGAGACGGTTTTTCGAATGTAACGTCGTGCAGAAGAGCAGCACATCGACTCAAATCATACCATAAGATCCCCAAGATGTAAGAATATGGGACAAGTGAGCAAAACCGTACAGACAAGGAATCCAAAGGATACAAAGGCACTTTATTAAAAAGGTAGCTTCGAGCACAACTGGACAGAAGACAGAAACGTCCATGTGACAGGCAGCTGCCAAGAAAAATCCAGTCTTTAGTAGGGGATATGATCACCCCTGACTGCATTGCAGGATTAACAACGTCTGTCCATGCTGAGGATGAGGTTGTCAAGGAGCTGTTGAGGCATCGCGGCCCATTCCTCTTGTAGCGCCAATCGCAGCTGCGGAATAGTTGCTGGCGGTTGGTGATGTGCTGCCAAGCGTCTCCCGAGAAGGTCCCACACGTGTTCGATTGGATTTAGGTCCGGGGGACCTTGCAGGTCAATCCATGCGTTGAATATCTTCACTCTCCAACAGCTCTGCGACAGCCACTGTACGATGAGGTGTAGCGTTGTCGTCCATGAAGAGGAACTCAGGACCCACAGCCCCTCTAAACAGACGCACGTGAGGCAGGGGAACCTCGGTACAATAGCGGGCACCAGTGACTGAACCTCCTTGGAAGATGTGGAGGACAGTACGGCTACCAAGTATGATACCGCCCCAAACGAGAACTCCGCTACCTCCAAACCAGTCCCTTTCGATGATGTTGGAGGTGTGATTGCGTGTTCCCTGCTCTCTCCAGATGTGTATACGTCCAGAATCGCTCGTCAGACTAAATGGGCTCTTATTCGTAAAGAGAACTTGACCCCATTCATTGCTGATGTGTCCAGTTCTACATAGCTTTGCGGACTAGATATCCATCAGCGGGTCCCAAACTTTTGGAACTCTGGTACGCCTAGCGGCGGAAGACTGTTTACAGACTTTAACTATTTTAGAAGTAGAATGTATCCTGTCTGTAATGCCGAGGGCAACGCCTCGGACGGAAGGTTCCGCCTATAATAAAAATGCTCAAGTGTTTAATTCTTACTCTCTGTCCTACATAGGCTCTGGTATCAAAATTCCTGTGTTTCAACCAGTGGAGAATGTTCTCGCCTATACATACCAGCTCCCGGATGGTACGAGCGCATGCCACACGCGTTGAAACGAAACCACTCGGACACGCCTCAATTGAGGCGAGCATTGAAATTAATGCATAACCTCGCTCGGCACAATACCGCAACAATTGAGGTCTGCGGTGGGATCACGATCGCAACAGTATGAAAGTCCACATTCACAAAGTATCTGATAAATTCCCCAGGAATTCGATGTAATCATTTGATTCGAAAAAAATTATCTTGTTTATGGGTTTGAAAATAACTTTGAAATTATAACTCTTCGGAATTTTTGAAATTCGAAAGCAAATCTGTGGAGCAAATGGGATAACCACCCAATTCTGTCGTATTGGGTGGTCTTCCGGTGTAAGTGAGCAGACAGGCTTCAGTTTCCTAAATTTTTTAACGGCTTTTCCTTATTTTCAAACCCATGCTTTTCATATATACAGGAACTCTTCGCGTCTTGTCAAGGACATGAAGTTGACTCCATTTCTTACAAGCACGTGGAAACAACTCACCAAAAACTGTGACCATCAGTACTCTGATGATGTCACAATGGTTTGAATGTTTACGTTGCATTCATCCTGATGAAGCCGAGCCAGAAGCTCTGTGAAACTATATAGTCAATGTATAATAAACCTTTGATTGTGATAAACGTTGATATTTTTATTTCATTTCCTTCTTTATTGTGCAACAATGTGATCTCCGTATCTATGTTCATAAACCAGATATTGCCATTTGTAAATGGGGCAATCATTTTGAATTACCCTGCACAGTGACTTTTTAGGAAAACTCTGCAGAAAATTTATTAGTTTGAAGAATGCACTACACATATTAATTATCACAAGCATATTGCTACAGTTTCATGTTTTAAAGGACTTCAATAATGATTCTTCATTAAAGTTCTTTAGGAACCCACTCAGATGTCTTAGCTTTGGTAGCCCACTCAGATACCTTAGCCTAGGAACCTGCTAAGGCCATATATATATGGACCTGCGGAAAGTGTTTTTTGGACTCCTGTTTAGTGTTTACTGAAATCTGTTAGGTTGCCTTTTTCAAAAAAGATGACAGAATTCCATACATGAGTAAGATAATAATGAAACTGCTGATACATTTTGTGAGCAGTATGCCTTTATTACGTAGTTTACATCACATTGGTATAAAGTGAATATAAGTTTATACACAAGGAGTATTTACAAGGAAAAGCATGGCTCCAAGAAAAATGCCAACTTTTCATATGCATTATACATAATAACAGTACAATCTTGATATAGCATCGACACTGAATTTACATTGCAAATCACATTGCTAAATAGCACAGGATTCATCAAGTTATGCTCATTGATGAATGTATCCCACATTTTACTTATCTTAGTTGATGTGGAAACAAAATGTAACAAAAAGTATAATTTCATAGGTACATATTCAAAAACTACTTCATATCAAAATGCATCACAACTGTACAAATATTCTGCAACCACTGACTTGCAATTTATTATGCAAAAAATCACAATTTAATTATAGTTGCCACTCATTCATTTTAAACAAAAGTCAGACACACATTTTAATTTAAGAATGGTAAGAGACCCTGGAAAGTAAATGACGAGAAAAGCATCCACATCTCATGAAAAGCAAAGAAGAGAGCACCTGTCAAGCTGGATAACTCAAAATTTCAAAGGAATTCTTTCGCCTCTGGGTTGAATTCTTGGAGTGATACATGTTGCCAAACAAAACTGACGCCAATACAAATATTAAAAAACTTCTTGAGACTGCAAAACAGTTGAAATTAAAATTAAGGAAGCTTAATTTTACCAAATTAGTCTTCTTCTCCTTTTTTTTTTTTTTTTTTGTCATTGGCAGAACATTTCATTAAATTAAATGTGTGATGGTCATAAAAAGCAGTCCTGTTCAAAACATTTTGAATGAAAGCAGTGTTATTTAATAGATTATGGCAATTCATAATAACTTCAGTTCACAAAAATAATCTTGGCCCTGTCTTAAAAAAAAAAAAATTCAATATTAAATCATACCTTTCATCAAAGTCAACTAAATGTGGAACACAAAGTTAATGCATACGTTTTAAATAAATGTTACATTTTGTTCTTAATCTACTAAAATTAATTTAAAGCACTTTTCTACAGTTTTGAAAGCACTTTCTTAGTAATTAAATGACTTTATGAACTGTTAAAGTAGTTGTAATGTTCAGCAGCTGTATGCACTGTTGTAGGAAGTTGAATTTTGCCTTAAATTCTGTCTAAAGATTCTGATTTCTGCTGCTGAAAGACAATATAAAATTGCATACTGTAGTAAACATTTTGTGATTCAGTTTTCATAAAACCTTGGCACATTTGGGATGCATATGAAGCTGTCTTACTACAGGAAGTTGATGTTATTAGAACTGTATAAAGAATGCATCCTGAAAAAATTCGGAAAAAATGTATGTCCTGCTGATTCCCATTATGTCGAGTCATATATTGTAATATTGTTATTGTGGATGGTGACATAACTGCAATAAATAATTTTTACTGACATGTTATAAAACATGCATTAATTCATTTGCAGAGGGAGTAGTAACTATAAATATCATAATAAAAAATAGTAAATGTAATGTTTGTCAGAAAATTTTATCCTTAAATGAGCATTTGTGTTCTAAAAACAATAATTCCCAAATATTTCATATTGTTTTAAAACACAAATATGTATCTTACTTGAAGAGTTTAGAAATTATTTCACACAAACAAATGCTTTTTGGTTGCTAAACAAAAGAAAAAAAAACATAAGCAATAACTTATTTTAAACAAGCTGTAAAATTACTTTTGAACAATTTTGATTCGTGAACTGAAAGCTGGTTACTTGAAGAGCCAGAATTGCAAAACTAAACTGTTGTTATATTTAAAAAATAATTTTCATTTTATTTCTTCCAAAACTTAAAAAATTATGTGCTTTTAGAATTCTAATGTGAAGGTATATAAGATTTCTGAAAATTAACTTTCATAACTGCTGCATATACAAAAATGCAAGAAGCAAAATTTTATATGTAGTAATTATTACTCTGTTGATTGAATAACAACTACAACAGAAAACTTGTATTTTTGAAGATTACCTGGTTTACGAAAACCTGTTCTCCATTAATTAAATTAAAAACAAAAATTCAGACCATGCTTTTTTAGACTAGTAGTTCCTTCTTACGTGCAAAACATAATAATCCAGATGTAAGCTGAAGCTAAAGGATTCAAAACCCCTGAGAAAGTTCAAGAGAAAATTATATGTATATATATATATAAATTGTATATAAAAAATGTACACAAAATACGATAAGGTATTAAACATGAGGTAAAATGAACACAAAGATGAAAAAGCCAAGAAAAATATTTTTTGAAACTTTTAAAATGTAATAAAATCTAGTGGACTTCGCATTGAGAAAAAGGTTTAAATATATTTTTTTAACTGCACAGAAATTATTCAGAATGAAATTAACAAAACTTTGGTGTATTTTTGTATCCTATAATTTCCTCCAAACATTATAATTTGTTTAGAAATTTGATCTGATTAACTGTGTGCCAAAAACAAATAGGAAATGCAGATAAAATGCAAAGTCATCTGAAAAAAAATTACTTATTTTTTGCATGTAATCAGCAAAATTATATTTGACTTCTGAATTTGTTAGCTTTAAGTTTCAAAGAATTATAATTTCAATCAATGTGTGTTGATTCCTGATTTTAATTACAGCCTTTTTTTTTTTTTTTTTTTTTTTTTTGTAATAAAACTTCTCAATTTTGCTGCCAAAAGAAAATCTGGAGCTAAATGATTAATCAAAATAAAACAAGTAAGAGGAAAAATACTGAATATTTCATGAGTTCATATATCTCTTAGCTTATAACGTTTATGGAAAATGCAGCAAAAAATTCAGGTGGTATTTGTTCCAGTTCAGAGAAAGAGATGAAAGCACTGGAATTGTAAAACATCAACACCATAACTGAATTTCTCAACTTTGTTTCTGAACATACACAAATCATGAAAAAATGAATCACAATACAACTCAGAGGAATGTTCATGTCTGTTTGACATAATGCACAAAAGATTACATAACTTACAAATAAATCCATATATGTTTGAAATATCCTGAACACATTGTATACAGCTCAACTCTTGAAACAAATCAGAACAATAAAAGTTCATTTACAGTGAAGACTCAATTTCAGGCTGCACAGCTTCACAAATCAGTATGCAAACAGAAGACACTTTAGCTGAACAAACTTTCAAGATGAGCAAATTTGAAGCAAATGGAGGATTTGGAATCATTATCAGCGCTGTAAGAAAAGAAGAAATGTATCAAATGTTAGTCATACAAAAATATTTACTAAATGCATTACAGCTGTTTTTAGTCAATACACATCAGAAATTATTATTCAAGTAAACCAAAAGAATGAAAGAGGCAGATAAAAAAGTGCAACTTACTCTATAGGTTCACTGGGAAAAGGAGTATTTTTAGTTTTATCTCTCCTTCTCTTTCTTCTGCTGATTTATAAGATGAAAAATATCATGTCCTGAAAGAGGCTGCTAACACTGTTCATAACCCAAATGCACGAAGCTCTTTTTTAATATTCACCAGATGGCAACATAGATTCAGAAATCTAAAATGTCTGATGGCATTGCTAAGAAAACTGCAGTATTTTGTTGAGTCTGTCTGTATGGAAAACAGACCAACACAGAGCTTTAGTGTTTAGGTAGATATAAAAATACTGGACAGTGAATTGTGCACATTAAGCCACACAGATCTAAACAGTTGGCCTAATGCAGGATATCCAAGCAGCAACAGTCACAAATAGGGATTTTTTTTTTCAACTATCCACATCAGAAGAAGCAACATTATTCCCTAATACTCAGCTTTAGATTACAGGATAAGAAAGAAATCAGAAGAGAAGAAAATGTGTAAAAAATGTCTCACCCACCATGATTCAGTTCCAGGGTTTGGGGATTAGAGGCTAGTATCATGACCAATTGACCATTGGGCACCTTCTTGCATAATGATTCCAGTAGATTTAGTGTATATCTTGAGACTGCTAAAAATGCTGTAATGTGCATCCAGTGTTTAAGCTGGGAGTTTTTCTTTTGTAGCAATTTGTTTACTTTGTCAGGAAAAATTGTAGCAAAATGGTCTGCAGATCAGGAAAGTGTATATTTTTTCTTACTTGTTTTGAAAAACAGCAACATGCAATGCATTGTCTAAGTTACGGTTCATACTTTAAATGGGATTTAGGATTAAAACAGGACTTGCTGCTTTTAATAAAAATAAACAAATGTACAAGGCAGGTTCAAAAAGATCTGGGAATTGTCCCCAACTTTGGGAATGAAGAATTGTGCTCAGGATTTTTTTGGTTTCAGAGGTTGGCAGCACCCATGACATCATCTGACAGCAAGTAGTGCCATCCTATTTCAAGCCTGTTTAGAGCACCAGTAATTTCTTTTGTTTACTGTGTGTTTAGTAAGGTCACAGTTGAAAATATCAGGAACTGAGCAACGTTCAAACAACAAATTTCGTGTTTTGCTTTGAAAATCACCATCACAAACATTAGCCATGCTTCAGCAAGCACACAGTGAAATGGCAATGAAAACATCACAGCTTAATGCGTGGCATAAGCGTTCGGTAATGGTCACCTGAGTGCTGATGTTGAACCATGTAGCAGGCACCCATGTACCTCTTCAACTGCCAAAAAGATTGTGTGTATACAGAACATTGTTTGACATGCCCACAGAAAAACTGTAAAGTGAACAGAAAATAGCATCAGAGATAGAAATATCAGTTGGAAATTTTTGCAGCATTCTCCACAATTGTTTGAATTACATTTGTCAACACTTGGTTCCAAAATTGCTGACTCCTGATTGACAAGAAACCTGAATGACCTTGCCAGAGACCTAATTGCTATGGCTGATCAAGATGATAATTCTCTAAGCAACGTAATCACAGGAGATGAGACATGGTGTACCACTCACAGATGAAACATCCATCCTGTGATAGGAAATCAACATCATTGTCAAAATCAGAAACCCCTTTTTGACAAGAGTAGAGACAAAGTAACACTGGATGTTTTCCTTGACTCTCAGGGCCTTGCTCACTATGAATTTATTCTACAAGGGAGGATTGTGAATAAAAAAAATGTACATTGATATCCTCTGTCACCTCAGGGATGCAATCCAAAAGAAACATAAGGAAAAATGGAAAGCAAATAGTTAATTTCATCTTCATGACAATGCACTTGCCTACACATCAATCTTTAATGGTCAAACAGTATATCACAAAGCACAATATGCCACTGGATCATGCTCCATATTCTTCTGACTTGGCACCACTTGACTTTTGCTTGTTTCCAAGTTGAAATCTGCCCTAAAAGGGCAACAGTTCACAAGTGCTGAGGACATCATCAAAAATACAACATAGGTGCTGAAAGAGGTTTCAAAGAATGGATTTCAGGAATGCTTTGAGCAGCTTTATGGATATTGGCAAAGTGTGCAGCTGCCCAAGGACACTATTTTAAGATTAATGTGGTGTACATAACGGTAATGAAACCATAGAACTATGTGAGAACACACAGAGTTACGTTTAGTTTTAGTGATAAAATTCATTAAGTGGAGGCTTTCAACCATGCTCTATGGTCTTGATCAACTGCGATCAACTACATCAGAGGATTGATTGCCAGAACTACATTGTGAATTGGAGGTGCAGGAACTCTTGCCAGATTTTAGTAGAGAGATCCAAATAAATGGGATTTGGTGGAGGATTTCTGAATTGCAGTTCTTAGTAAACAAAAGTTCAATGCTTTCTTGAAAATGTACAGATGCTTTGTTTATAAAAGGGGCATACTTTTCTGTTTCTTTCCAAAGGAGAACTACAAAAGTGTCTTCAAGGGTTAATGCTGATAATGCTGTTTTTGGAAGACCATTTGATGCATCCTGTTTGTGTTCATGAAGTCTTGTGTTGATGCTTCAGTATATACTTCCAATACATACTGAGAGTCCAGAGGAGGTTGTAAAAGGAATGGCATAAACTCTAGTGGTGAGGCGGGGTTTCTGTATTTTAGCAGTCTTTTACCTTCATAGGTTGAAATAGGAATGGCATAAACACCCTGGTGCCCAGGAGTGGGGTAGGATCTCTTGTCTTTCAGCTGCTAAGAGACAAGAGATCCTGTTCCACTCCTGGACACCCAAGAGTTTATGCCATTCCTATTTCTTCAACTTAAACCCGACTGTCCAGTAAAAGTGCTTTGTGGGCACTGTTGAAACTTGGCAATAAGCCAGTTCAGATTTAATAGTGAATATGAATAGTTCCAACAGTGATCAATGGATGGCACTCGTGATATCGTTTAAATGAAATCAGTTGTAAAACTTTTCATAGACACCTTATATAAGCTATTAGCATATAAAACACAATGGCCTCTGTCCTCCTCAAATCCACTTCTTCATTTTTATTGCCTTGTCATCCATGCAAATTAATAGTGAAAAGTTTTGATTTATCAGAATAAGGAAAGTCTCTCACCTTATTTAATGGTCCCGTATGGATACCACTAACTGTAGCTCGACTACAGGGCAGAGGTGATACGTGACCATTCACAGACTTTGATGCAGGAATACCCACTGAAAATAGATAATCATATATGTTGTAAATAGTTTTGTTTAAATGCACAAGCATCGCCAGTTTTCATATTGCACATTAACAAAACATCATCAAAAGAAAGTTAAAAAAACAAGAACTTAAAATTGAGAAAAGCAAGAATATTAATGATTGCATGGACTACCAAGCATGTTGTCTAATCTGGTCGATGTTAACCATAACTGTGAAGGAAACAGGAAAGACAGCGTAACAGTAGAATGGTATGCAATGAGAAAGACTGGAAATATGAGATAAGTTATCTCCAAAATTTTGAGAAAATTTAAAAAGAATTTTCTAGAAAAAACCTAAAAATTTTGGTATTTTTTAAAATGTACTTAGAAACTACAAAAGGCCATGAGTTTAATTTTACAAATTTCATTTCATTTGCCATTTTCCCCCATAGGTTTCATGTTTTTTAATAGATTCTCTTGTCTCCAGGACATATATAGAATTTTTTCAGGTGGGGGATGAAAAATGGAAATTTTTAAAATCCACCAAGACAAAATAAAAGTTAATGAAAAATAAAAGAAAAAATTATAAATATTTTTTCTTCTACTGTAAATTGATTCATTTTTATCAAATTAAAGCATTTTTTTCTAATGTAGGTCGCATTTTAAACAAACACACAAAAAAAATGAAACACACGGGGGGGGGGGGGATCCTTGCCCTACTGAATACACCCCTGTTTTGTCTCAGGTTTAGGTAAATTGTGGCCAAATAATCCCCTTTAATCCTTCAGACGTTCTAGGTCATTGCAACTCCACAAGAAAATTGCGGCAAAAAGTTGAAGACGATATTTCTGAACGTCCATCAAAGATAACAAGCCCTGCTGTGGGAATTTTAAATTCTGATGGTTCGGTGACACTCACAAGAAATGATATTTCTTGTGCTAAAAAACAATGCTAAATGCCAGGCATCAACAGAACACGCAACGAATGCATACTAGTCTTTTCATGCTCGGTTTAATACACACATTTATCATCCTCATCCAAACTTATAGAAAGAAGTTCTGAAACTTTTTCAAACCCAAGCATATATTTAAAATCCAAAGCTCAAGTGATGTCCCTCAGAGAAGGAAATCCAAAACTGACATTCAGAGGAAAGAAATGCTGTTTAAGAAAATAAGCTATTATATGCTATTACTTTGACAGTGCATAATTGGCCAGGACATCTAGGTAGAGCTTGGTTTTCATCCATAAGGACTAATGGGCCCTGGAAGAACCATGGAAAACAGTTCCATACCATCATGCTACCTTGACTACACTTCATTCTTGGGGCGATACAGTCCAGAAGGTATCTCCCTGCAACCTCCACACCCAGGTATGACCACCAGACTGGTAGACTTTGTTCCATAACTCTTGAGTTTAAAGCACAGTTTTCACTGGCTTACAGTCTAAGAACACTTCTTTCAGCACACTAATCAGTATGTGGCATTAGTAGAAGCGATTGGCAGCTTGTGGCGTTAGTAGAAGTGATTGGCAGCTTCTAATCAGCATGCAGACTTCGTTCCATAACTCTTGAGTCTAAAGCACAGTTTTCCATTCACCTATAGTCTAAGAACATTTCTTTCAGCACACTAGTCAGCATGTGGCATTTGTAGAAGTGATTAGCAGCTTCTGGATGGCAGCTCAGCTGTGGTAACCCATGCTGTGCATCATTCTGTGCATTATGCTGGTGCTAACATCAATCTCAATGGTCTGACATAGGGTTTGACAGAAGTAATCCATGTTGTGCACCATCCTGCACAGCAGCATACCAGACCCTCCCTCCCCCGGCAAAAAAATGGATTAGCTTCCAATTACTGAAATTTTTGAATTTCATATTAATAAAATAGGTTTTATGGGCGCTTTAATAATTTAAATTATTTGGAACCTACAACCTTTTTTTTTCATGAAACCAAAATCATTGCACTTTAAAAGGATTGCTCTACTTTTATACCCTTCCAAAGTGCTACAAAACACTCATGCCAAAGTTAATCATATCATGGGAATTTTATTCTTTTAGAGAGCAAAGGACAGCCTGTTTGAAATGCCTCATGATCACTCACACACACACACACACACACACACACACACAGCTGCAGTGTGACAGTGTTCAATGACCTTCTCCAATTCGTACGAAAATACATGACATAAGTAAGCAAAAAAAAAAAAAAAACTGTTAAGGATTATGACACACACAAAAATAAAAACTACTTAAATTATTTACTCTCAAATATATAAAACTGCACTGCACTTATAAATGCCAAAGGGCTCTTCTTTTTCGTTTTTTTTTTTTTTTTTTTTGCTTTTATTTATTTATTTAATTATTTTTTTCGCCCCGCAAAGAACACATTTAAGTTCATTTTATTCTAAGGATGCATAGCTGTGCAAAGAATGTAAAACATAGCACCTTATCCTCACTGGTGTAAAAACTGCATTCATTGAACAGATATTTATTTCACATTCGCTTGTTAATATACTGTATGTGCATAAGGCCTATTGCTGTGGCTGTGAAAATGGGCCTCAGCTGATCTGCAATAGCTGCATTCCCATAATCCAGTTTTTATAAACTAAGACCGTGAAAATGATTTCCAAAAATATTTTACCTAATTTACTAAAAAAAGATACCAAATTTTTCTTTTCTTTTTCATGCTTCTTTCAAAGCTATACCATAAAGATTTTTTGGCAATTTCTTTTACCACTTTACCTAAGCAGTTTCCGCAAAACATTTTGTAAAATCTTTTTCCTGAGGCTAGAGGTGCTCTTAGTCATGAGCACACCCCCTCTCCCCCACAATGTCGGGGGTTGCAGGGAGGCTATCAGTATGCCGCTGGTCCTAACTCCTAACATCAGTCCCAATAGTCTCGCACAGGGTTCGACAGAGGTAACCCATGTCATGCATCGTCCTGCACACTCTCCTGGTGCTAACATCTGTCCCAATAGTCTCACACATTGTTTGACTGTGGTAACCCATGGCGTGCATCGACATGGGTTACCCTACTGTAGCTTTTCTTGGAAGCACTTCCAAAGTGCTACAAATTTCCCTCCGCGACGTTCGCCGATGCGTTTCTTTACATTTGAGATCGTAGTTTTGCGGGCGCAATTTTGCGATATAAACACTCTGTCGCAATAATTCTCCCACGGCAATTGCCGGCGGGCTTGTTTATGATTTAGACCACGGGTTATTAATTTGAGATGAGTTATATCTTCAGGATATAGCAAAAAAAAATGCCGGTGTATTAATACATATGTAAAAGAGTTATTTTGTAACGTAAATAAATATAGTTCAATGAAACATAAATCAAAATACAAGTGAACAAACGGTTCACATATTTATAGTAATAATAACCTTCTTATTTCTCCCATTTAGCTGTTTTAATCATATTTAAAGTCCGTAGTAAAGTTTCTACAAACCAAAGAAGAACGCTAAGCCGCCCCCAGTGGTGCAGTGGTCTAAGCGATGGCCTCTAAACATTCGTCCGAACAAGGGCCGGGTCCTCTCTTTTAAAGCCCTAGGTCCGGGTTCGAATCCCGGTGAGACATAGGTGTTGTGCTTGCCTTACTGCACCACCGGGGCGGCCCGGAATGGCTTATGAGGACTGTGCCTTCACAAAGGAGTATAAATTATTTATTACGTGAGAGCTTCTGTGTTTGCTCGTGTAATGCATGATACAACAGTTTAGTCTCATTGTTACTAAACGAACATTCGATCAAGATTACGGTTATCACATTTTTCGAGTTCAAAACGGGGACTTGAATCTAACACGACCGAGACACAGTTGTGAATAGTTATTATGAATGATGTCATCAAATAAAATGTCATGATACTAGCATAAAATACTTGGAACAGTGTAAATTCTATCATCTTCACATCCGCTATTTTCATGCAACCAAACTGAGATATATCTGCTTATTGCAAATTTATGGAATTCAAAGAGAAAAGCAAAACAAAACAAAACAAAACAAGAACTGTGGAAGTTGTTTAGTAAATTTTTAGTTGCATTATCTCTTTTTAGATAATCTGAAATTCAGAATTCGCCGCCTAGGTGGCGCAGTGGTCTAAGCGCTGGCTTATGATCATTCGTCCGGGTTCAGACACTTCACGAACGAATGATCAAAAGACAGCGTTTGATGTTGTGTTTGTCTTACGGCACTGACTCTCTCCCTTTCCTGGAACCAGTGACCCTAAATTAGGGACGGGCGACTGTTTATAGCTCGTTGAGTTGCTCGCGGTGGTCGTTAAAACCTTCAATAATAATAAAAAAAAAATCAGAATTTAACGTATAATCAATCGCAAAAGGCGTATAAATGAATTACGTATAAAAGTGAAAAAACGGACAACTGAGAAACGTATAACCGAGGTTCCACTGTATATGTACCTTTTTACTTTAGAATGCTACAGATTTTATAAATTTCTGAATCATTTCAGCATGCACAAAATTTGTGAAAACATCAGTATCTACTTTTTCAGCAAACCGTGTAAATATCTTTTTGTTATAGCCTTGTTTACGGAAGTATTTAAACGCGAGAGACAAAAAATAAAAACAGCTCAAAAATAAAAAAAAAATGAGTGTAGTTTTTTTTTTTTTAAACTGAGTGTAGTTTTTTTTTAAAAAAAAAGAAAAAGATTTCTGGTTATGAAAATTCAAATTCAAGTTCTCCATTTCTGAAGTTTCTCCTATTTTTTATTCTGGGTTTAAAGCCTAAATATTTCACAAAAAAAAAAAATTCTTCGAACAATTTGTTTTTATCTAACATTCCCCTACTTAAAAAAAAAAAAAAAAAAAAAAAAACTTTTACGGCATCTCCCTTTAACACGAAATTCCTGGATAAAACTGGCGAGACATCTGTTTGCTCAAGGCGGCTAAGCCACCCGGAAACCCAGGACCAGGTAAATGGCGAGGCCCCCATCGAAACAAAAATTTTCACCAATGTATAATATACCGCTGGAGATGTCATGTGATACACACATAAATATTTGCTCATATTTCATCCTATGTAGCAAACTTAATTGCGTAATTGTCGAAAATCGTAGAATTTGATTAATAATCTACGAATCTGTAAATAATTTTTAATAATCTTACAATTTTAAGAAAATTTTAAAGCAAAAGTATACTTGTGTGAGGCAGCAATTTCTGAAAAGAACAGCAAAGGGTTTTTTGTGAAAATTGAAACTGCACTTGTTCGGAAGTATTGGAGACTGACCGATAAGTGGATGCAACAAAACCCCACATAAAATATTACTTTCACGATATTAATAACAAAAAGTTCAATAATGATTAAGTAATTTCTAGAAACAATTTTTAAAAAAGGGCCCCTGTTAAATTGGAAGGCTGGAACCAGTGACCGACGGACGACTGCTGTGTTGCTCACGGTCGTCGTTAAATCTCCTATCAAAAAAATAAATAAATAAATAAATAAACAGGAAGGAGGGGGGCTACGGCTCGAGCCATGCTCCCCAGTGCGGTAATCAGGCCCTCTCTATGCTTCAGATCCTTGGCAATGAATTGTCCTTGATGGTATAATACACTACTGGCCACCCAAAATGCAACACCAAGACGGACACAAAGTCAGATTTATTGGACACATAACAACAGATACAAAGATGAAACGATTGAGCTTACAGGCCCGTGCGACTTGCGAAACACGCAGACATCAATATTTCGTGGGGCCCCCATGCCTGGCAATAACGGCCGCTACACGCTGCGGCATCGAACGAAAGAGGCTTTGGATGTGGGCTTGGGGTATGTCAGTCCAGGCTGCTTCCACAAGTTGCCGCAGTTCATCAGGCGTAGCCGCGGGTGGTGCTCGCCGGGCCACTCGGTTGCCGATCAGCGACCAGACGTGTTCGATGGGCGGCTCCAAAACGTCGGAGATGTAGCGGTGGCTGTTGAGTGTACCGGCGATGCGTACCAGAGGGGTGTGGGTGTAATATCCAATTGCGCCCCAAACCATAACGCCAAGAGACGGACCGGTATGGCGATGAATAATGCAGGCGTCATACAGTCTCTCGCCGCGGTGCCGCCACACGCGGATCCGACCATCGTGGTGTTGCAGGCAGAAGCGAGATTCGTCGGAGAAGACAATGTCGTGCCATTCCGTAGTCCAGGTGCGGCGTTTAACAGCCCACTACCGCCGCACTCGCCGGTGATGTAACGTCAATGGTAATCGGAGCAATAAGCGCCGTGCGACAGGTCCTCGCTCCTGCAGACGACGTCGAACGGCACGTGCTGACACAGGTTGTTGTGCAACACACCCTAATTCCTGCGCTAACGTTCGTAATGTGGCGGTGCGAGCCGTCAATGCCCGCCGCACAACATGCCGGTCCTCTCGTTAGGTCACGTGAGCGGCAATCACCGAACGGCAAGCGACCGACGTGAGCGATTCGTCCGTCACTCCTGCGCCCACCGAATGCATACTCGCCTCACTGTGGCTGGATGTCGTCCCACACGGACGCCGATGTCTCGGTACGATAAACCGCTGTCGCGATAAGCCACTATTCGTCCTCTGTCGAACTCCGAAACGTGCTGGAATGACTGTCGTGTTCTGTGACGAGGCATCAGGAAGCTTCCTACGCACAGGTCCGGTAGTACAACACACTTCCACTACTTACACCCCGCCTTCTGTGTACCCTTCTTATAGTGCTTCTCGGTGGCGTGCCGGGCGCACATGATTTTCATATGCCCTGCAATGCTAATCGTTTGCATGTCCTATCGCGGGCGACGCATGCTGCGAATTTCAGGCCAATCGGATGCTTCCTTCTTGGTGTTATATTTTGGGTGGCCAGCAGTGTAGTTAACGCATTAGGGAGGTAAGGGTTGGTATAATTTCTGTTCCACGAGAAGTTTGACAATTAATGGTGGTATTTCTCTGCCTTTTTTTTAAAGGTATTTATCCTTACTATTTGTAATTGTTTACGGTTCTAAATTTGTCAAACTAACTTCTCTGTATGCGAATCGGTCAGTGAAACAATGAATACTTGGGTACAATACTCTAAATTACGCATGTAACAATTCATGGGAGCTGAAGTCATGGTCCGCTTCTGTACATAGCTTTTTCATGTTATTATGTTTTAATTATCTTAATATGCTTCATGGATTGCTGATCAGAGGGTAAAGATCACATATTTCCGTTCAACCAAGCTGAACATGAATGCTTCGTTGGTTTCACTAATTTACTTGTAGTGTATCATTAGGCAAATTAATGAATATACGTTGAAAAACACAGAGCAAAGAGATTCTTCCCTGCCGAGACAGATGGCAACTAAAAATAACAGAACAGAAAAACTAATAGCTGGTTGTACTTACATTTGTGAGGTGCTCCGTTCTCAAAAAGTTGATAAAACTGCGACACGTAGGTTGCGATGCTCAAGTGATCGGGCTCGTCGTATTTTACCATGTCTTCAGCATCTAACAATGCAGGGATGCCCAACCTTTCTTCAGCAACTTGGAACGCCTAAGAAAGGTCAACACTGCGTTAGGAATTATTACAGAAAAAATAAAACAAACAAGAAGATATCGAATTATACAGCCTGGTGAGCACGGCTCCAGGTGAATTCATCGTAAACGAATTCATCGAAGACGAATCCGGAAACAAATTCTTCGAACAAAGAATTCATCGCAGAGCAAATTTTTCGAAAATCAGGGCTTTTGGTGAATTCATCGAAAGCGAAATCCCCGAAAATGCAATATCGTAGGGTAAGCCCCGAATATAAGTGAAATTCAGCCAAATGGCTACAAAGGCATTAGGGAGCCCTATAAAAAGTGCATTTTTTTTATTTCTTCGTGTCCTGGGCGGCGGAACCTTAGGTTCGAACCACTAAATATCCGCCGTGCGTCGGATGGGAACGTTAAGTCGTCGGACTCCGGGTACTGGCCCACCGATAATAAATAATGGCGTCTTCCTCCCCTTTCACCCCTCTTCCGTGTCACTTTCCTATCGGGCACTCTAACCCAAATCTCCTAGCTTCCTATTTCTAAAGGTTAAGACCGGGAGTCAGACACTCCCTTCGTGAAATCCTCTACATACGTATGATCTGAACTGGCCTTCGTGTCCTACTTAATGTAAGATGACCACAAAACCGTTAGGGAGGTCTCACAAAAATTACGCTTTTGATTTCACCTTGTCCAGTTCTCCGTAGATCGCCTCCTAAAGATTACAATTTCTTTGCTGTTACTTCATTGTGGTCTTCCGCATTGGTGAAACAAATTATCTGTATCGAAATAGCTTATCGTAATGTTGCATTTCTACTGAGGCAAAGACTACATGGGCTTCGGGTTGGGACATTTTAGCAACTTTGAACTCATAGTTCTTATGGTTGTAGGAATAACAAAAAAAATGAAAATAATAATGCCAGACTTTTACTCAGGCGCAAAACAATAATTTAAACCACTAAGTCTCGGCCTTTTTAGAAACTCTAGAACTGCCGTGCTGATGTTCGCATGGCACGTCGAGTTAGTAATATTGCGCTCTGAATCAAGCACAAAACATTTATTAGTAGGGCCTAGACACAGGCCGTTTTAGCAGTTTTTATTCCGTCGTGCTCATGTTGATAAGGTTTGGACACAAGTATAGTTAGCAATATTGCACTTTTACTCAGGCATCAAACACTAATTAATAAGCCCTAGGCCTTTTTAAGTTTTTAATCAGCCTTACTCATATTCATGAGGTTTGCATACTAAGTCAAGCCAGCAATGTGTTTTTACATAGGCACTAAACACTAATTATTAGACCCTAAGCCATTTTAAAATTTACAACTTTATTAACTTGTTATGCAAAACTGATGATAATGAGATCTGCTGTTTAAAAGCTTCTAAAAAGGCCTAGGCCTTGTTAATTAATGTTTATTAACTAAGTAAATGCGCAATTTCACTAACTTGACTTGATATCCACGCCTTATGGGCATGAAAACGACGGAATAAAAACTGTTAAAATGAAAGCGCAATATTAGTAAGTCGACTTGGTGTCCAAGCCTTAGGAAAATGAGATAAGCGGATTAAAAACTGTTAAGAAGGCCTAGGGTCTGTTAATTAATGTTTAATGGCTAAGTAAATGGGCAATATTACTAACTTCACTTGTACAAACCTTTTAAATATGAACACGACGGAATAAAAACTGTTAAATAGGCCTACTAATTAATGTCGATGCCTAAGTGAAAGTGCAGTATAGCATAGGGGATAAAAAAAAAAAAAGCCTTATAATTAATGTTTGGTGCCTGAGTAAAAGCGCCACATTATAAACTCCACAGCCTATTAAACCTTATTGACATGAGCATAGCCAGTTCAGACTTGCTAAAAAGGCCCCGGCCTAGGGTGTTATAATTAAATTTTGTGTCTCAGTAAAAGTGTGACAGCCGCCCCGGTGGCGCAGTGGTCTAAGGCGCTGGCCTCTGATCATTCGTCCGTAAGGGGTCCGGGTTCGAATCCCGGTGAGGCATGGATGTTGTGTTTGTCTTACGGCACTGGCTCCCTCCCTTCCCTGGAACCAGTGACCCTAAATTAGGGACGGGCGACTGCTTATAGCCCATTGAGTTGCTCACGGTGGTCGTTAAACCTCCAATCAAAAAAAAAAAAAAAAAAAAAAAAAAGTGTGACATTTGACTGTTCTTAGGCAGAGTGAAGACGTGTGCGTGTTGCCAAAGCAAATATCTAGGACTTGACAAAATCCCTGCAGTTTCAAAAAATATCCTCCAACATAATTATAGCATGAGTCATACCATAATTCATTCGTTTCACCGAACACCGTAAGTTTAAAAATCTACAAAGTCACGGCAATCGATTTCCCCAAATGAAAGCACAATTTTCACATGATCCCCTAACACAGTTCAACAAAGCACGTTTCTATTAGTATAAGAATAATTAATTTATGTCGATGGAGCTTCCAATTAAGTTCTCATTTTATAACTGACAATAATATTTGTTGAACACGTCAGATTTTCACAGCAAAATATTTCCATTATGTAGGTGAAGTAGCCAAGAAACTAATTTTTATACGGCCCCTAAAGTGTGTTTGGCCAGTTGTCTAGTGACCAGTCGTCCTGTGGGCACTTGTCCTAAACTTCAATGAATTCGTTTAATTTTTTTTTCGAGAACCGTTTTTCGGTCAATTGCTCGTTCAATGAATTAGTTTTCGACGAATTCGTCTGCGCCCGTGAGTGCGACGACTTTTTAAACTAAAAAGAGTGCGTAAAAAGTCAAAAATGTAATCAAACATTAATTTGCGTATACAATTTAAAACTAAGGGTTTATCACAGCTAAAACACAGTTCATCGCAGAGAAAGCAACTTTTCAAATGTGTCTTTTATAACAGATAACCGGTTTACACACAGAAATATACAATTTGCGCACCCTACCTGAAGACTTAGATTATAGCGGCAAAAAATGAACGTAATATGTTATTCATCATGAAATCTATCTGAAGCCAAAAAAAAAAACAAAAAAAAAAAACTTTCTTTTGGAAATGCAAAAGCTTCTTATCATTAGAAGCATGAAATTATATTTGTCACTCTGGTATCCTAACGCCGGAACAACAAAAAAAAAATTTCAATAGGTATTTTAGAAGCTATACTACAACTTCCAGATCAAAGGAAAACAAAAAAACTCTGGTTACGTTTCGTTATGTTTGGTGCAATTGTTTCGTTAAATTAATTAAGATACACAAAGTTGCCACGCACATTTCGCTGAAACTTCAAAACAAAAAAATATCTATGCTCGCTATGAAACATAAAAGCACATTAAAAACTGTTGAAGAAAATGGTCGTTTCGTGACAATTCTGGCGCAGCATCTAAATGAGCATATACCCAATATACATGTTTCACAATCAGCTTACAACCCCACCCCTACCCCAGTCAGAAAAACGCAGCAAGTAGTTCATGAAGGATGGAGCAATGCCTCACAATGTTACAATTCGTGCTAGATTTTGTTCGGAGGGGAGGAATTTAACAACCACTGCCAGCAGTCGCCCGTTTTAATTTAGAACCATCGATTCACTGAAAGGGGAAGAGCCAGCACCGAGGGACAAACATGCCGCCAATGTCATCATCCGCGGCTCGAAACCGGGCTCGGCTTGGACAATTAGCCAGAGGCCCACACTTCGGACCACTCGGCCAGCGAAAGCCTGGTGGAAAGTTTTTTTGCATCAAGTAAAGATTGAAAATACGTGGATAATGGAGGCCATAATTTAAGGTTTCCGGATTGAAAACGAATTTTTATGAATATTTTTAATATTATGATTTCCCGCGATTCATAATAACAAGGATATTATGAATCGAATAATAATAATAATAATAATAATAATAATATACATAGCAAGGATATTATGAATCGCGGAAAGAATAATGTTTATCCTAACTACAGCTTTCGAATGATTAAATGGTTTTTCCTTTCCAACTTCTACAAGATAGTATTTGTCATTTTCTTGTAGGACTTCCATCCACAGTGAGTAGAGTTTAGGTCCCAGCCACCTACAGCGAGATCCCCTTTTAGGCAGGACACAGAAACGAAAGGAATGAGAGCAAGTTTAGCGACTTTGACAGAACAGTTTGTAGTGAGATTAGAGTACAGTAGATGGCGCTACCGTACAAGTGCGATGTGGCACACAGAGGGGTGAGAGAATTTCAGGGGGGGGCATAGGAAAGGATCCCCATTTAACCAGTGGATCCAGTCTGGGGGCCGTCACATAACGTGCTCGTCCGATGCACGGCGGATATTCAGCGATTGTTAGTAAATCACACCATCTCTGAAAAATCAGGCCAATTTCGAACTTGGGGACCTACTTCTACAAGATGAGATATTCTACGAAATAAATATCAATCTAGCGGAATCCTTTTTGCATCACAGAAATCTGGGAAATGAATAAAGAATTTCGGTCATAGACAGATCCGACGAAAAAGAAGCTGTTTGACTTGGACTGTTCGAAGACATTGTGCCAAAATACAAATATACGCCCAGGGCTTCAGCTCTGTGCCGTCGCAATGGGCGCTAAGTTCAGGAAGGCGCCGCCTGAATCTTATTTATGTATTTATTTTGTGTGTGTGTGTGTGTGTGTGTGTGTGTGTGTGCGTGTGTGCGTGTGTGTGCGTGTGCGTGCGTGTGTGCGTGTGTGTGTGTGTGTGTGTGCGTGCGTGTGCGTGCGTGTGTGAAATGATAAGTATCTACTGTATAAGCATATACAGTAGTACATATAACTACTGTTTGTGTTGCAATTTTCACAAACAGTCGTTATGCGTATAAACCATTGTTTGTGAAAATTGCAACACCATGAAGGAATGACGGTAATCACGTGAAACTTACAGGATATGCAGAGCAGGGTAGGACATGGAAATTATTACAAGTGCAGAGTCATTGCGCATGTCTGGGCCCGGCAGCGCCCTCTGAACTGTTGAGTGAGGGGTTTAAAGAGAAATGTTTAGGATACACACCAGTAGTGCATTGCGGCCAACGAGTTGTTAAAAGGGTTTCCAGGATTCAATAATGTCAAGGGGCAATATCACCATACCAAGCGTTTGAACGGGACGAATGATTGGTCTGCGTGAAGGTGCATTTTCGTACCGCGACATTGCAGCTCAGACGAGATATAACGCCGCGACAGTGGACCGAGAAATGTGACGACCCCGCGGGATGACCGACACCTCGTCCGCATAGCAGTGACGAGCCGTTCCGCATCTTCGCAAGTGTTTGCACAACAGTGCAGCACTGCCTCCCAGTTCGACGACGTCTGCTGCACAGAAGACTGGTTGTGCGCATCCCTTTGCGGCGGATTCCCTGGACCCTGTACCATCGCCGCCTCAGGCTGGAATGGGGTTCTCAATACAGACAGCGGCGTGCTGATTGGCAACCTGTCGTGTTTTCGGACGAGTCCCGATTCGACTTGGACTACTATGATTGCAGCATACGCATTAGACGGTATTTTGGAGAGCGCCTTCTTCCAGCATGCATTGTTGAGCGTCATACGGGCCGAACGCCAAGTGTGATGGTATGGGGTGCCATTGGGTAACATTCGCGGTCTCGACTGCTACGAAGTCAGGGCAATCTCAACAGCGACCACTACCATCAGGGAAGTTCTACAGGAAGAAGTCATACCCTGCCTTCAGAGCACTTCTGGCGCTATGTAACAGCAGGACAATGCCCGAGCACATGTTGTCAGGAATGTTGAAGCCCTCTTCGCAGTACAGCAGATACCGCTTCTTCCCTGGACTGCACGTTCGCCGAACATTTCGCCGATTGAACATGTCTGGGATATGGTCACTCAGCAAATGGCCAATCAAAGTCCTCCAATGGTCAGTACCAATGATATGTGGACTCACGTGCATGCTGCCTGGCAAACAGTAACCCAGGACACCATCCAACGCCTTTTCGATTCAATGCCCGACTGACTAGAAGCTCTAATGATGGAACACTAATGCCGGCCCACCTGACAGGAGTAGAAATCGGCAACACCCCAGAGGAATTAACTGCGTATAGAGAAAATGGGAAATGTAAGGGTTCTGATTTTGAGTGTCACAGCTATGAAACCCAAAATTGTGGATGTTTCTGAAAAAAAGGAGAAAAAGAAAAGCTTGTGGAGGTGTCAACAAATATTGCCGCACCAGGTGCCACAAATACTAAACAGCCAGCCCACCTTACAGAAGTATGAAACGGCAACACCCTAGCGGAAAGAACTGCGTATCGGAAAATGGGAAATGAAGGATTCTGTTTTTGACTGTCACAGCTATAAAATGCAAAATGATGTTTTTGAGTCCGATTTATAGACGCGGGAAAGTTCTGATTACATCGACGAAGGAACGGACAGACGACGAGATATTATAAGAAAGCAATTTCTTTTTGAACACAAATTCGTGTCCCAAGAGATGCGCTATCAGAGTTTTCTAAGATCTGACAGCAACCAATACCTGACTAAATAAAATCAATAATGAGTTCCGCCAGTATCTTACTTTTTTTTTTTTTTTTTTTTTTGTAAGGCTCCTTCTAAGGAATACCCTCTTTACATGTCCACTATTCCTGTTACTACAATCGCTACTCGCGCACCTGTTCTGAACTCGTTGTAGTCAATCAACACGATTTCGTTTCCGGTCTTCTAATAGTTCCCGTCGTGCCCTGCGGCAACATTTTCCTTGGTCCCTCTGATTATTTTGTCAGCCATTTTAGTTTGATGTATTACGAAGTCAAACGCGGTACACGCAACTAGCTCTCATCGAAAGTGTAGATTGCAACAGATACAGCACGATTAATTATTCGGAACACTGGAAAATGCCACACAGAAATATCATTTCTGGTTATCTTTTTAGAGTTTTCTTGTTTCTTTGGCTCTGTGACAAGGATCTTCTCTGCGCGATCAACTCCGCAAGCTATTCTCAGATCTTGTAATACTAACTACCTGCGCAGGCAGGTGTGGCACTGGGACAAGGTGGACTTCAGTTCTTCCAAAGCCCTATAGCTCATATTTCGACTGACTTCACATGCTGAAATGGTGTATTTCAACATTTTGATTTCTGGTACAAATATCATATATTAATATAGCACGTCTGTTCAGATCCCAGGGATGGAGTTATACAAGGGTGGCAGTACATCGAGGGTTGATTGTATATACAGGATGAGTCAAAAGTTGCAGGACACCCTTGTATTTCAGAAACGGGAGGGAAAATGAAATATATGAATACAACAGCAAAGAATCGGTGAGAGGGCCTATCTTTTAAACTATTTCCGAGACATAGAATAGCCGCCATCGCGAAATCCGACATATTGGATCAAGGTGAAATTTTTCAAATGGTAAGGAGGTCATGTTGCACATCCAATAAAAAAATTCATGACCACTTTTGCGGTATATGTACACGTACACACATAACATATACATATTAAAGAGCGGTAACACTCCGCCCCCTCATTTTTTACCAACCGGAAAAATTGCCCCTTGCCGTTCTGCTAGTAACAAAAATCTACTCATCATACTTTGAGTAAGTTGAAATAGGTTACTCACCCATTCTCTATAAGATTTCATAGACGCCCTTCTTTACCATTTATATACCTGAAAAATGTCCTGACTCCACAAGTAGCATAATTTTAATTGCTAAATTGATCTTAAAATTTTGTAAACAACATTATGTACACGCATTTCCATGCTAAGACATTTTTTGCTCTATCAGTTTTCTTTGTGGGGGAGAGAACAAACGCCCCCTTTTTGTTTACACTTAAATCGTTAGATGGATTGCGCCTTGCGTTGTCAGTACATGGAAAATTACTGAAGATTTTTGCCAAAAAATAAAAAATACTAAAAATAAAAAGAAATTCATGACCCCAAAGCAAAATTCGTGACTTTCATGATCTTTTCTGAATTCGTGACCTTTTTCGTGACTTTCATGAGCAGCAGACATGAAAAATCTACTATGATGCTTTGATGCTTAGGATGTAATTCGAAAACAAAATGTCCAGGACTAAAAGAATACTGCTCCATCAGACAACGCCAGACCACATACGACTCGACTAACCTAGAAGAAAACTGAACAGCTCTCTAGGAATCTCTTGAATACCTACATTAGCCCCGAGCGATTTCCACATGTTGGGTCCGCTTAAACTTACCCTGGCGGTAAACGTTTCGCGGATGGCGAAGAGGTTCAACTGAAATGTAAATGTATCTGCGACAGAAAACTCAAGACTTCTACGTTGCAGTTTTCAATGCACTGATAAAACGATGGGATAAGTGTATCTATATTGGTCGAAATTATGTTGAGAAAGATGAGGAAATGTAAAAGTAATAATAAATGTTTTTCAAGTTCGTTTTTTTTTTTTTTTATAGAAGTTTTAACTACCACCGTGAGCAACTCAGTGGGCTATAAGTAGTCAACCGTCCCTAATTTAGGGCCACTGGTTCCAGGGAAGGGAGAGAGCCAGTGCAGAAAGACAAACACAGCATCCATGCCTCGCCGAAATTCGAACCCGGACCCATCTCGGACGAATCACCACTGCGCCACCGGGGCGGGCTTTTCAAGTTCGTATGTAACTTAGCATTTTTTTTAAATAACTGTTTGTGACTTATTAACTGACTTTCCCTCGTATGCAGATACCAGGGTTGTACCAAAAGTACAAAAGTGGGCATAACTATTTTATTAACTGACAGCGGTTGTTCAAATTGCACATGTTGGTAGGGTAACACTTTCTCTATAGTAACCCTTCTTCTTCATTGCAAATTTGAAGGAGAGAAGGGTGGAAGTCTGCTCTGATCTGCTGGAAGCGTTTGAAAAGCCAATGAAGACACGTTTTTTTTTCGATCTGGTGACAGAGGCGTATCTTTACGATCCGGAAACGACGAATCAATCCATGAAATAGTGTCACACCTCTTCACCAAGGCGTAAGAAGTTTAAGAGCCAGCGATCAGCACAGAAAGTGAGGGCGACTGTTTTTGGGGATGACAGGGGTGTCATTCTCCTTGATTTTCTGGAACGTGGCCGTACCGTGACCAGCGAGCGGTACATTAAGACACTCAAGAAGCTTAGAGAAGCCATAAGGAGGAAGAGAGCGAACAAGAATCTGAAAAAGATTCACATTCACCATGACAATGCGCGACCACACACATCTTTGACAACAAATCAGGCGATCAGCAAATTAGACTGGTTGGTGGTAATCCACCGTTCAACCCAGATTTGGCGCTCTCCGACTTCCACCTGTTCGGTCCAATGAAGGAGTCTTCGGGGATAACGATTTGATGACATAGACGAGGTAAAAGTGGCTGTGAAGAAGTGGGTACAACAGTCCACGCCTGAATTTTTTCAAAGAGGATTCGAGAGTAGGGTTCAACGATGGCGCAAATGCATTACTTGTGATGGAGACTATGTTGAGTGGTATATTTGTATAGAGAAAGAGTTACTCTACCGACATGTCAGTTAATAAAAAAGTTATGCCCACTTTTGCTTTACTTTCGGCACAACCCTTGTATACTGTAAGGGATTCTTAATTTAAGCATGATTACTCCACAGGAGATGATTCGAGCTGACAGGCGAGTGGCGTGTAGTCTACGCCGACACGCCACGTAGGTAATGAATGGATTTCAAGACATATTCATTAAAGACGAGGATTTCCATTTTATCTAAAATAACCAAATCAACCTGAATACCTCTTTTGTTCAGCCACAACATTAAAATGTGCCCTGGCAAGTTTTATGAAACTGGATATTTTCAGGAACTCCTATTTCTAATGATGACTGGCAAGTTAAGTAAAAACATCTCACTCCAATGTCCGTATTCCATGAAGTTTTGTGAAAGTTGATGTGGATGCGATAAAGTTGTGTAGGTGTAATTCATTCGTGCAGTGGCTGAATATTACTGGGCGCACAATGCCTTAAAACAACAGTGAACTAGCGTGGGGTTACCCACGCTTGAAGCGGGTTTTATTCATCGTATGAGCTGAAGTATTCTACGCGAAGAAACGGTGCCGAGGGATGGGGGGGGGGGGCACGAAAAAATATGGCGGTAATTTTCTCGTAAATCGAACTATTAAACATCCCGCAAATGAATTTCAAATTGCATGAATTTTCCTGCGAACCGTACCGACAGGAATGCCAATAAACTGCAGTTTCTGTTTTCACCTCTTTTTTGTTATTATTATGCACGCTCTTTAGGCGAATCATTTATTCATGCTCTTTTACATCCAAGAGAAAGTTTCACACAGATTCTACTCGTCAGGAAATGATTTCCCGTGGCGGAAGAAAACTGATTAGAACTGGTAACGGCATAATCGTGACGCAAAATTTCACGACTGGCTTCCGCCCTTTCCTCTACCCTGCACTGCCCCCCTCTCTCTTCTCGCGAATCGCGGCCAGACGGAGAGGTTGTTGCTGTATGAATAAAAGGCAGTTTTTTCCGAGAGAAAAACTTTAAAAATTCGTGCCGGACCTCTATTAGCGCGCGCAAATGCAATGAGAATTCTCCCCGAACAGGTTTCGCATAAAACAAATTATTGCCCGTAGCTCAATGAGCTGTTCCAAAGCGATTTAACGCAAATAAAAGGATAGCTCCGCCGTTCAGCGGAAAAAAGTAGGTCGAAAGGCACGAGTTGAGAAGTGCATCACGCTGCTGCATCCAGTGCCTTTTGTCTGCTTAACCAGAAACACCCTCAGAGTCATATATTCCTGACCAAGCTATCAGTCCAAAGGCCTATATTCTTCTTCTCCTCGAATGAGGTTTCCTCCTTTGTTCCCTTCTTTTCACTTTTGTTAAGCCACTTAGCTCGAAATTACACCAGGGGGGTCGGTCGGGGGTGATGCCTGAAAAATAATTATGTCAACCTAAGAGTGTAACACCATTTAAGTTAACGAACAGTTACATCCGCTACGAAAAGTAATCCCTAGCTTTCAGAGCGAAATGTAGCAGAATTATTGCTCAGCAGTTTATCGGACGAAACTGCTACCTGAAGCAAATTATCTAAAAATCTGAGCTTTTCCAGAAAGTAATTTGATATGAGAATTACTCCAACAAAAGCCTCACACTTTCGGCCGCTTCTGTCCAGTAGGGAAATAACTTGAAGAGATGGGAAGGAGTGGAAGACTTCGCCCAACATCCACAACACAGAGACAAGAAATTATCGGAAAAACTCGAGGGGAAATTTATTTACTTAAACAGGCAGTAGGGGAAGAAGTTTGGACCCCACCATCAGGGCTGGATGGAACTTTTGCGTGGCCCGGGGCGAAATTTCATTGCGAGGCCCCGGAACAAGTTTTCATTGCTTGCACTAGGAAATAAATCTCATATTTTAGTAACGTCGTTACGTGAAAAATGTCCGTCCGTTAAGTGCACACACGATGTGAAATCCCCAAATTTGCCAGTGACGACGATGATGTGAAATCCACAAATTTGCCGGTGATTCCTCTACTCCGGAGCCAAATGCTTTACCAATTAAGCTACACCCTACAGAATTTATCGCCGTAACTTTTTCATCTTGACACGTGTTTCACCTCTGTAGTACGTCATAACGAAAACTATCATAAAGACAAATTTTAAGCTTAACAAAAAGAACATAATATGGATTGAAAGTTCCGAGAGAGAGTAAAAACTGTTAAAATCTACGATTTTCTTTTCGGGGAGATGGGGTTGAGGTTGTATTATGTCTCTTATAAAAAGGTCCTCACAAAATGACAAAACTCTAACTGCATAGCAAAATTTTTTGAATTGTGAATATTTTAGTGTAGGGACAACCGGACAATAACAAATTCATATAAACAGTATTTTTTTCTCCTGATACATGTTTTAGTGATTGATTTTTAATAAAAATGAAGAGACAAATTAGGGACTTTTTAAACTTTTATACGCGCTGTTAATTTTTTTTTTTTAAATTTCTAGTAATATTTTAAAGTCACTGAATAAATGGCACCCTTGTGCAGCTCGAAACCAACTTTGATATTGTTCTTTTTATTTCTTTAAATTTAAGTATCTGGTTTGCACGCAAGTGGTTAAATTTATAAAAGTAAGAGCCACAAAATGATTTATACGTCGAAGGACGATAACCTATTCAAAAATGAGGGGATTGGAAACAAAAGAAGAAACTTTTAAAAAACATCTTTTTAAAGGCCTCGCACCCAAAACTTACACACACACAAAATGATAATTGTAAAAAATTCTACACAAAAAATTATAATTGTAAAAAATTCTACCGAAAATGTTTTTTTTTTTTTTTTTTTACTAAACACTGCCCCGGTTGCCCCTATGGTCCAGCCGGCCCTGCCCACCATTCCCCCATACACAATCCCTACTGCTTGTGTGATGTCTGGCGGGTCAGTGCGAGAGCAATTGCTTGACAGTAAGGAAACAACAGGAGTGCACTGTAACGCGGATTGATACCGTTTTGCATTCCACGGAGAGGTCGTGATAAGGCTCCACGCTTTAACAACAGTACATCTTAGGATTGCTTGAAGTACAGTGATGTTGAAAATACACAGTCAATACACACACAAAAAACAAAACAAAACAAAAACGTATGTTTTTTTTGTTT
This sequence comes from Macrothele yani, assembly GCA_039090855.1. Taxonomy (NCBI): domain Eukaryota; kingdom Metazoa; phylum Arthropoda; class Arachnida; order Araneae; family Macrothelidae; genus Macrothele; species Macrothele yani. The sequence continues at coordinate 55,545,955 of CM077028.1, forward strand.
TTTTTTTGAGATTTAACGACCACCGTGAGCAACTCAATGGGCTATAAGCAGTCGCCCGTCCCTAATTTAGGGTCACTGGTTCCAGGGAAGGGAGAGAGCCAGTGCCGTAAGACAAACACAACATCCATGCCTGACCGGGATTCGAACCCGGACCCCTTACGGACGAATGATCAGAGGCCAGCGCCTTAGACCACTGCGCCACCGGGGCGGCAACAAAAACGTAATGCGCTTTGATCGCGGTGATATATTTTTTTTACATTTGCCAGGTCCCTTGCTTCACTTTTGGACTAGAAATCGAGAAGTCTGTACAGGGAAATCTCGGTTGTATGTTTTCCAGTTATACGGTTTTGGCATTTATACATAAGTCTGCGTCAGTCTCGGTATTTTACTGTAGTTTCTACCGCATTTTCGATTCGATTATACATAATTCATATATATATACGCTATTTTCGATTATACATAAAATTTTGAATTTCAGATTTTCAAAAACACACGGTTCTTGTATTCTTTTATACGTAAACCAGTATGCTGCAACTTTGAAAGACACAAGACAACTCTCTTGAAATAGATGACGCAACTAAAAATGTACTAAATAACGTTTACAGTTCTCTATTCTCTTCGAATTCGAAAAATTTGGAACAAGCTAAGATCAGTGAATATTTTACTCAGCACTAAAGCGAAATCAACTAGTGAATAAACTGCTCTGAAAAAGAGTGATACTTAAAAAAGCAGTGGTGTAGTGCTAATTAAAAAAGTACAAGAACGCGCGCTGTGCCTTTTACATCTTCAATACTTTGAAAGAGGGCTAATTGTTGGTGGCAGGCTAGTTGGTGCCTCCGTGACAACAGTCGCCAGAGTAGTGGGGATATCGAGAGCTACTGTGTCTAGCCTCATGACAGCGTACCGTGTTTGTGGCAAAATCTCGTCTGCGAAAACACAAGAGCGGCCGGAAAACCACCCTGACTGATAAAGACAGGAGAGCATTAAAGAAGATTGTTACCCATAATAAGAAGACCGCGGAGTCGAAAATTAGTGCGGAGATCAATCTGCATCTCCAGACTCCAGTATCAACGAAAACAGTGTGCTGGGAGCTGCATAAACAAGATATTCGTGGAAGAATTCCTATTGCAAACCTCTGGTGACCCGGGTGAATGCACAACGGCGACCGCGGTGATACCAGGAGCATACAACGTGGACTGCCGATGTATGGAAGTGTGTAATGTGGTCGGAGGAATCCACATTCACACTATTCCCCAACGCAGAACGTGTTTACGTGTGGTGAACACCGCCAGAAGTGTACAACCTAGACTGGCTGTTCTAAACAATGCAGCATGGTGGTGGTTCTGTCATGCTCTGGGCGGTCAAATCGTGGTTTTCAGCAGGTCCCCTGCTCGCCTTGAAAGGACGGATGACTGGCAAGAAGTGTGAAACCACTTTGACTGACCAAGTCCATTCAATGGCTGAGGCATTGTTTCCTGCAGGGGATGACATCTATCAAGATCAAAACGCCCCAAATTCTTTTTTTTTTTATTGGAGGTTTAACGACCACCGTGAGCAACTCAATGGGCTATAAGCAGTCGCCCGTCCCTAATTTAGGGTCACTGGTTCCAGGGAAGGGAGAGAGCCAGTGCCGTAAGACAAACACAACATCCATTCCTGACTGGGATTCGAACCCGGACCCCTTACGGACGAATGATCAGAGGCCAACGCCTTAGACCACTGCGCCACCGGGGCGGCCCGCCCCAAATTCACAGAGGCCGCAATGTCCAATCATGGTTTGAGAAACATGAGAACGAGCTTTCACATCTTCCTTGGTCTCTCCATCACCAGACTTAAACGTCATCGAGCCACTGTGATCTGTGTTGGAAAACAGAGTAAGATCCCGTTATTCTCGTCCTCCTCCTGCACCTCTCAAGGTCCTTGAGCAGTTTCTGTATGAAGAATGTTGTAACATCCCACTAACCACCATCCAGGATTTGTATGCGTCCATTCCGAGGAGGATTCAGGTGGTTTTGAAAGCCAAATGTGGCCCCACACCCTACTAGGTACGTAAAACCTTCTTTCTGCATGAAGAATGGTGTAACATCCCACTAAGCAACATCCAGGATTTGTATGCGTCCATTCCAAGGAGGATTCAGGTGGTTTTGAATAGCAAAGGTGGTCCCACACCCTACTAGGTATGTAAAACCTTCTTTCTGCATGAAGAATGGTGTAACATCCCACTGCCCACCATCCAGGATTTGTAAGCGTCCACTCCGAGGAGGATTCAGGTGGTTTTGAAAGCCAAATGTGGCCCCACACCCTACTAGGTACGTAAAACCTTCTTTCTGCATGAAGAATGGTGTAACATCCCACTAACCACCATCCAGGATTTGTATGCGTCCATTCCAAGAAGGATTCAGGTGGTTTTGAATGCCAAAGGTGGTCCCACACCCTACTAGTTACGTAAAACCTTTTTTCTGCATGAAGAATGGTGTAGCATCCCACTAACCACCATCCAGGATTTGTATGCGTCCATTCCAAGGAGGATTCAGGTGGTTTTGAATGCCGAAGGTGGTCCCACACCCTACTAGGTATGCAAAACCTTCTTTCTGCATGAAGAATGGTGTAACATCCCACTAAGCACCATCCAGGATTTGTATGCGTCCATTCCAAGGAGGATGCAGGTGGTTTTGAATAGCAAAGGTGGTCCCACACCCTACTAGCTACGTAAAACCTTTTCCTAGATGTTCACATTATTCTGTTTAACCCCTGTACATGCACTTCATCACCTTGTGGAATCCATACCAAACCGCAGAAGTGCTGTAATTGGAGCTGAAGGAGGTCGAACACGGTATTGAATAAAAGTTTTTAATTCAGTGGTGGGTATGTGTGGAACGAAATAAGGAAGCTCATTCAGAAAAGAAGTGAGTGAAAATTTAAAAAATTTAGTCCTCCGCGATCGACTACGATATGCTTTGCAATCGACCGGTTATCGACCTTGGTTTTGGAATTTCCTAGAAAGCCCCTGGTAAGGTGATCATCAAGCCAGCTTTTAAATGACGCATGCGTCTCCAGAGAGGTCTCTAAGCGGCTAAAATAATGCCTCTTGAGAATTTCATCATTCGTGGTACTAAACCAATTATTATTCTTTGACCCTCGATGTTTTCGCTGAGAACAGGGAAACAATATGTTATTGTATAAAAAGGGAGTTCATGAGAGATGATCAGATGGAAATTGACGAACTTTTTTTACCACGCTCCAAAACTCTTGTTGGGCGAAAACGAAAACAAGATCGATCGAGCTGACAGAAAAAGAGTATACAACTCTTCAATAGACATAACACTGATCATCAATCAGTTCTCATGTGGCGTAAACAGTGGGGGCAGCGGGAAAAAATGTTTCCGCTTCGTTTGCTATATAAGTAGAATTCCAACATTCGTAGTTTCGTTCGTGCTTTGGATTTCAAAACAAACGCTACTTGGTTCTTTGTCAATCAATATTTCCAATGATAAAATTGTAAAGTCAAAATTCAATGATAAAAATTGTAATTATTTTTTCTTTTTAAAGTGACACTTCTAAGCACACAGAATACCACACATCTATACGCAAAAGTTCAGAATAACTGTTCTAGAGCATTCTAGATACGCCCGAATGCTCCAGATTCTTCTCGAACACTCTTCTAGCTTTGTACCAAAGGTATCAAAAGCTTGAAATTCAATAATCGCTTTGCCTTAGCAACCGCGAAATGTAATGTAAATTTGAATTTAAATTTGAATTTTGCCTGCCTTTCACTTCTATTTTCTTAACTCGAATGATTATTAATTAATTATTTGGTTTTTAATGGTTCTAACAACATTCCGTTTTCTAATTTTTGTGTTTTTCTTTATTTTTGTGTATTTCGCTTTTGACTTTTCTACAATTATTATTATTATTATTATTATTATTATTATTATTATTTTGCAGAGCCTTGTTTAATCGTATGCCCAGACGACTCGATCGAACTTCCCTACCAACAAATTCGGCATACTCTATTTTGACTGCTGTAAGTAATCAAATGGGGTTAGTATCCTGCATTGTAGTAGTGAAGATATTAAAATTAAAAGTCACAAAATTAATAGTAAAAGTCGCATGGAGCCACTTTTCTATTTTCTGTATATAATAGGAAAGCCGACATCAAACTGTACTGACTAGCGTTTCATTAACTATACAAACTCCACATTCAGGTGCTGAAAATTAGTGTCAAGATAATATCGTATAGGAAGGTATAATATCGTATAGAAATACTGAACATTGTGTTATGCAATTTCATTATACATCTTTCTTCACCACTTATACCAGAAAAATGTCAAATAAACGGCATAATTTAAATTCCTAAACTGATTTCAAAATTGTGTATAAACATTTGGTATTGGGTTGGTGTGAATGAAATGTCCGGCGCGAACGAGCAGTGGAGACAGGCCCCCACCACAGCGGAATGGAAACACCCACAGGTGTTGCGGGTATTACGTCACAGAGTTACTATATAAATAGCTAGCACGTGTGTGAAGAACAAGGTTCAGGCGTGGTTTGTGTGGACGTAACGTGGCTTGCAAAGGAAACATGCAGATGCCGGATTTGTGAGTCATCTTTCTGTATGAATTTAAACTGGACCATTCTGCAGGAATTGCCGCTCGAAACGTTAACAAAGCGTTGGGGGAGAATACAGCCAACGAACGAACCATTCGGCGATAGTTTGTGAAGTTTCGAAGCGGAGACGGACCTGCAAAACGAAGCACGTGGTCACCGAAGCCTGTTGCTGTTTCTGACGACAGAAACAGTGGTCACCGAAGCCTGTTGCTGTTTCTGTCACCGAAGCCTGTTGCTGTTTCTGAAGCCTGTTGCTGTTTCTGCAAAACGAAGCCTGTTGCTGTTTCTGACGATGCTCTGTTGTGTGTGGTTGAAGAGGACCCCCGGTGAACGTGTTGTGAGATAGCGGCAGTGGCAGGTGTCCACCACACGACAGTTGTTCGGCGTCTGGCTGCGCTGGGTAAGGTCAAAAACCTGGACATGTGGCTGCCGCATGAGTTGACAACTGTCAACAAGATTAGGCGTTTGGAAGTCTGCACGTTGCTGATTCCCAGGAATAAACAGGAATCTCTACTGCATCGAATCGTCACCTACAACGAGGTGGGTTCTATATGATAATGGCAAACGATCTGCACACTGGTTAAGCAGCTGGACGGCATCCTAAGCCACTCCTACACACCAAGAAGATGATGCTCTTTGTCTGGTGGTCCACAGCCGGGATAATTCATCGGAGTTTCTTGGCAAGAGGCCAAACCCATCACTGCAGAATGTTATTCTGCTGAATTACACCAGAAATTGCAGCAAAAACAACCGGCTTTGGTCAACAGACATAGTGTTCTTCTGCTCCAGGACAACTGCCGCCCTCATGTTGCAAAACGAACGATGCTGACACTAAGTGCGTTGGGTTATGAAGCACTGCTTCGTCCTGTCTATTCTCCAGACTTGTCTCCGATAGACTATCACCTGTGTTTCGTCGCCTGGATCACTTCCTGCCAGGGAAACAGTTCACGATAGACAACGAGGTTCGACCTGCAGTTGATGACTTCTTCGGGTCCCAGCCACATGCCTGACAGATGGTACCTGTGTCGATGCCGAGGTGGATTATTTTGCCTAGGTAAGTTGTCCTACGTTTCCGTTCTCGCCGTCCACGTGTGCTGGTCCTTTGCCGAACATTTCATTTGCACTAATCCAATACATATATATTTTTTTAGGCTAAAATGTTTCGTGTTGTAACGGTTTTCTTTATGGGGGAGGACAGACGTGCTTTATTTTGACACATGGATCGTTTGATGGAAACTGGTCGGTGCAAGGAGAATTACTTAAGATTGTCGTCAGAAAATGAACAATTACTAAAATTTAAAAAAAAAAAAATCATGACCCTGCAGCAAAATCCTTGACTTTTTCAGGACTTTCATGACCCCTTTCCGAATTCGTTACTTTTTCAGGACTTTCATGAACCCTTTCCGAATTCGTTACTTTTTCAGGGCCCCTTTCCGAATTCGTTACTTTTCCAGGACTTTTATGACCCTTTCTGAATTCATGACTTCCTTCATGAACAGTAGACACCTGCGCCTACGAGGCGGTTTTAGTTATTGAAAGAGAAATTGTGTTTATGCCTAAACTAGTACATTACAATTCTGCAAAGCAGAATTGTAAATCAACATTCAGGAAGATGAATAAATTTAGTAGGTCTTCGAATGCTATGTAGGTTCCATTTCTTGCTATATCGATCCATATGACCATTAGTTGTCATTTAAATGTTAATGCTAAGCAGTTAGTATTTAAGCGACTGTTGTTTCAACAAAACAATCTGCAAAACACAAAACCTTGAAACATTATACATCCGCAATCCATTTGGAGCAGTTACATTTAAAAACATCGATACACCGAAAAAACTACACAGAGCGATGATACCTAACTTTTAAAAAAGATGTCAAAACAAGGATGTTCAAACTTTTCAAGATGACATCAAAAACTGCCCAAAACAGGGATGTCAGGAAGGGGGGCAAAGGCGATGTAGTTAAAGTGTCCGAGAAGAGAGTCGCTTTGACATTCTTCGATGCTCGCTGAACAGATTTACAGATTCTAAGAAAACTAATAAGAGGAATTAATTTTTAACTGTCAGATCCCCCACCCCCTCTTCCTCTCGCTCACTCACTCATTTTTTTTAAAGCCCATAATAATACTAAAAATCTAGTCTTGTTTCTGTACACCAAACGTGTTTGGAAATTATTATCAAAAGAGCGCCCTCAGCCTTAAAAGAAAAAAAGCTAAGAGTTACTGCTGCAGGTGATACGTGCCCGGAGGGTAACGTTTCTCATTTCAGGGTCGTCCGGACGGTGATAAGTGGGGTGGGGGGGGGGGGTTAAATACTTTCCGAAAAACCACACAAAGACAATCTAGGGGCAGAAATCGTTCGCAAAGGCAGAAGTTTTCTCTTACGCTCCACGGCAGAGGGAAACCGAAAACAACAACAACAAAAAAGTGAACGTAATAAAAACCCTTTCCATGCCATCACAAAGCAAAGCAACTTTCCAGAGATAAGTAAAAAAAAAAAAAAATAGGGGAAAGAACAAAAATTCCTTAAGCGAGTATCTCATTTGTACGCAGATCGCGGATAAATTTACTTACTAGACCGAAACAGCAGTTACTTACCAGCTGTAAAAGACAGTGTTTCAAAAATGGTGTAAATTAAAGACACACTCGCCATTTCTAGCGTATCCCCCACCCCACCCCTTCTTGATGTTTCAGGTTTGTCGTGTAATATCACGCATCGACACGCTCTTTTTTTTTTCTCCTTATAAAGAATCATTAAAATTTTTCTTTCCTTTTATCCTTAATAGGCTTTCCTTGCGCCTAAAGCACGTAATCGATATGAAACTGTTTTCGTCGGATTTGGTTGAACGAGTGTACTTGCTAACGTGCTAGGAGAATAGTAATAACAATGCCGACTGAATAATATTTTGTAATCGCGTAATTATTTGGAAAACAGGTGTCTCTCTTTCACGAAAGAGAGAATGAGAACTCACGGCTCTCAAGTATATTAAGGTTACTGTTAACTTTAACAGCACGGCCAATTAAACGTTCGCACCGAACAAACAAAAACGGGTTTACTGTAAAGCGGGTCGCAAAGAGCAATTGTTTTTAGTTTTATTTATTTAGCGTAACAACTGCGCATGCGCACAAGTTATTACTTCCGGAATTTCCAAATGCGATCAAAAGGAATAAGTTCCTTTAATCGGCTGGGGGGGGGGTGCACAACTAAAAACAGTGTGTGCTTCATTTTAATATATTCAGTGTGATAAAATTCAGGTTTTTAAAAGCTTACGGTGATCAATCTACTTTTCTCATTTTGCTATGGGTTTCTAGTTTTAACAACTTCCTTCCTTCCCTACACCGCTCTGCGGGAGCTTCTGAGACTACACTGCAAGACAACAGTGTGTAGTACTATTGTAGAATGCCGGGCAGCCGACTTACAGCGTCGATGCGGGAACTAAGTAACGGTACCAATCGTAGTCATATTCCACACGTTGCTGCGAGGTATTATTTACGAATTGACTCTCCCCTCTTACATACGCATTATGAAGAAACATTTCCTGTGCAGCTGCTGACGAACAATCCCTTCATATTTTCGGATTGTCAATTTATTGTTTGTGTGTTCGTTGGGAGAAGTTTTCCATCCCTTCCCCTCCTCCCCCCGACCGCCTCAAAGTTACATTTCCATGCCGAACAGTCAGCGGCTGAAAGTGCTCGGCTCTTAAATGAGTAATATCTCACGTCAAAGCTATTTTTAATACATTCTGCCATTTTGAAAAACATGCCTTAAATCGCAATTTTTCCTGAAAAACTGCCAAACAAAACAAAAATTACGATTCTGAGCAATAATTCAGTTGCTTTTCACACTAAACGCAAGGGACTACTTTTCGTAGCGGAGGTAGCTATTCCGTACTTTCATCAAATGTACGGCTCTTAAGCTGACGTGGAGTAGAGGAAGTGTTGCACGACACTATTTTAGGGCTACAACTGTCTGTAAAATCTGAATAGAGCCTCTATGTACGATTTAAAACATCCGCCCGAGGACACTTTAATTGGTCCCACGTTTATGGACTATTTCCCTCGGGGATCAAGCAATTTTTCACCAGTACAACATTTAAGAACGAAGCCTACATCAGAACTGAAACAGCCACAGTATACCACTCCACACTGTAAAAATTTTTTTCTAAAATTCACGAGTTCCGTGATTCTTTCCGTCAATTAACGAAGCATATTTCTGATACAACCTTTTCCGTGAAATGACGGAAAGCAACCTGAATTTCATGTATTTTTCGTGCGCCAGGAAAAATCTGAATTTTCAGAAACCTTTCCGCAATTCATTTCGTATATTAACAGAAAAACTCCGTTCACACTTTTTTACGTATCCATACGACGAAATATTTCCGGTAATAGGAACGATTCGTGGGAATACTTGAGGTTTGATCAACTGTTAAATTTTAGTCGTCTACCGAAGGATCTAGATCGCGAGGTTCTGAAGCGAGATCGGATATTGCGGATAGCATAGCGCATGAATTTTGTTTATTGTGTGGCACAGGATATTTCTTTTCCTCTCACCCGTTTTGGGCATCAGCTATTATACAGGGTGATTCCTAAAGTCCTAAGTCACCTCAATAACTTGGGAACAAAGACAGCTAGAGCTATGGAAGTAAGGTATGGTATAGTAAAACAACCATGCGCTATCGGATGAAAGTGACTGCAGCGCCCCTAGTGGCAAAATGTGGAAGTTAGCCCTCTTATCTCGGAAACCATGAGAGATACGGGAAAGAGATCAATTAGAAACTTGTAGAGCATCAACGAATTAGTAGGAAACGACATATGGTAGAAACGGCTGGGGTAAGTAGAAGGCTGGAAACGCGGACTTGTGCGAAGCCGGTTCGTGTCGCTGTCGCGGTAACAGTCTAGCAGAGAGAAATGTATGACGTATGCGACCGCACGCCTGTGAGTGTCGTATGCAAATTCTGGTGGGACATAACGCCTCACCTGCAGTATCAGGCGCGGCGTTGCAATGTATAAAGGATTGTCGGTCAGGAGCTATGTCATTAGTAACGTGAGTATCGGGTGAAGAACGAGTATGGCAGGCTATTCGAATGAACAGTATTGCGAGATGGTACTGCTATATGAAGAATTCGGAAGCAAGGCGAGGGAAGCGTCACGCCAGTATGGCTTACGATTTACGACTCATCTATCGCCGACAGCGTGGACCATCAGTCGCGTGGTTCGACGGCTACGAGAGACAGGCAGTATTGCAGCGCATCCTCGTTCGGGCCGACCCACCGGAATGGGTAGGGATGTGCAACCAGTCGATGTTCTGGCATACGTTTTGGCCAACCCACACACACCAGTACGAGGGAAGTCAGTATGGCATGTGGATTATCACAATCAAGTGTGTGGAACATTTTGCATCAACATGGTGCCCACCCGTACCGTACAGTACCGCTGCACGTACTGATGCCAGGGGATAACCAATGACGTCATAGATTGGTGCAATTTTGTAATGAACTCTGTAGAAGAAAATGAAGCCTTTCTATCAAACATCCTTTGGACTGACGAGGCGCAGTTCACACGCGCCAGGGTGCTGAACAAACAAAACACCCATTACTGGGCAGTTCAGAATCCATTTTTTACACGGGAAATGAGGCATCAGGTGCGCTGGTCGATCAATGCCTAGTGTGGCATCTGGAATGGCCGACTTGTTGGGCCTGTGTTCTATGAGAGCGCATTAAATGGACGACGAAGATACCTACAGCTGTTACAAAGCACATTACCTGAGTGGTTAGATGATCTGTCTCTGCAAGATGTACGCTCATTATAGATTCAGCATGACGGCGCTCCGGCACATCAACCAACAGCGGTACAGCACTTCCTGTCCGACGCTTTCGGGCAACAGATCATCAGTTATGGTGGTCCCGTAGCGTGGCTTCCACGATCCCCTGATCTAAATCCCATGGATTTCTTCCTCTGGGTTACCTAAAGGATCACGTGCACAGGTTGGAACCGACGAGTCTCCACGATCTCCGACTGCGTATCGTCGCTGCGTGTGAGAGCGTGACACTTTGTTATGCTAGCGAACGTACAACGGGAAGTTCTGTCTCGCATTCAAATGTGTATTGTGGCAGATGGTGGCCATATTGAACCCTATTTACGTTAAACGCAACGTTATGTAAGTACCGCTGTTGCATTAAATACGACCAATGTACTCCATTTGTATTCATGCCTGAGTATAATAAAACTTGTGCTTCCATCACGTTTCCAGCCTTCTATTTATCCCAGCCGTTTCTACCATATGTCGTTTCCCTACTAATTCGTTGATGTTCTACAAGTTTCTAATTGATCTCTTTCCCGTATCTCTCATGGTTTCCGAGATAGGAGTGCTAACTTCCACATTTTGCCACTAGGGGCGCTGTAGTCACTCTCATCCGATAGCGTATGGTTGTTTTACTATACTATACCTTACTTCCATAACTCTAGCTGTCTTCCCAAGTTATTGAGGTGACTTAGGACTTTAGGAATCACCCTGTGTATTGCGTTACTGTAAAACACCGAGTACTTAAATTATTGTACAGGTGATTGTACAATGTCTATGTATCAATCTTTGGACCCCTTAAGGCAAAAGCTATTATAGTTTGTGACGTACTACAGAGATGAAAACACGTGTCAAGACGACAAATCTGAGGCGAGACATTCTGTCCGTGTAGCGTAGTTGGGAGAACAGCTCACTCCGGAGTGAGGGGGTGGGGACAAATTTGTGCTTTCAGCACATTGGCGCCCGATTGTGGAAAATGGATCCACTAGTCGTTGGGTTCTTCGAAAAATGTGTGAAGTTTGTTCCAAACATTGTTCGGAATTAATAAAAAATTCTTACTTCGCTTCAAAGAAAAAAAAAAAAATTCAGGGGGAGATGATGTAACGTACTACAGAGGGTCTTTTTTTTTTTTTTTTTGATTGGATGTTTAACGACCACAGTGAGAAACTCAACAGGCTTTAAGCAGTCGCCCGTTCCTAATTTAGGGTCACAGGTTCCAGGGAACGGAGAGAGCCAGTGCCGTAAACGGAGAGAGCCAGTGCCGTAAGACAAACACAACATCCATGCCTCGTGAGTTCGAACCCGGACCCCTTTCGGACGAACGTTCAGAAGCCATCGCTTAGACCACTGCGCCACCGGGGCGGCATACTACAGAGGTGAAAACATGTGTCAAGACGACAAATCTGCGGAGAGACATTCTGTCCGCGTAGCTCAGTTGGGAGAACAACTTACTCCGGATTGAGGAGGCGCAGCTTCAATACCCGTTGCGGACAAATTTGTGTTTCCACAAGCTATCAAGAGTAAATTTTATATTTAAGAGTTTTGTGAAATAATACTATACAACAGTACAATTCACCCTTTCTTAATGATAATTAAAAGTCATTGTCACGTTCATTTGTATTAAAAGTCATGGACTCGTTTATTTGTACGTTCTGAAAGAACGCTTCGTGTAAAATCAAGAAAGTATTACAAAATCCGCTTTGGTTAACCCTCGTTTTTGAGCCACCCTAGTATAAATATTGTTTCTCTGAAACTTTAGTCATGGTTTGTAAATTCTGTGCAATCAAAATCAGGGAGAAAGAGAGTGATATATGCTTCGCATTTCCAACGGCTGGTGGGTAAGTGATGTAAGTCAAGTGAAATGCAACAATGGAGGCTATAAATCATCACGGGAGGCTGCTGGTATAACAAGGAGAGACAGGAGTAATCAACGTGTCCCACATACAACTTCCAAAAAAACTACAGGACTTTCCACTATCCTCACAATGATCAACTGTGGCGGTTTTACACAAGGATTTGTGATGTTCGAGGCATTCGAGATTGCAGCTATCTACCATCCGATGACTAATGAAAGCCTCCATAAATTGTAAGAAAATATTGTCCGTGCAGCGATCATTTTAACGACTGCTATTACGAATGAATCAGGCAACATTCTACAGATTTATACACGCAAGCGAGGGAGGGAGGAAAACTGGCAACACGTGACCATGAAGTCTTAACCACGAGTAGGCCCTTTTTGGCAGAAAAAGTTTATTAGGCTGTTTCGCCATATTTAAGAAAATTGTGGAACCTTCTTGAAAATTCCATGCCCAATATCTTTCTGCAGAAATCTGCTTGGGACTTGATTGAGAGAGCCCGGTCGAGCTGGTTATACGGAAAAAAGAAAATTGTAGATTTATGTGGGAGTTAGTCCAACCAGCATGAGCTCAGTTAGGGATCGAAAAATACTATGCCGGAGATGCCTCGGGCCGGGGCATGTAAATGATTGGCCTGTGGGAGGTAAATAACAAATCTAGCTGCCCGGTCCAGGTAACTAAATTAAAAAAAAAAAAAATTCAGAACAGAATTTCCTAATAGTGCAAGAAAAAAGGACAGTCGTCGCATGTCGTGTTTCATTTCACTACTAGCACCAGAAATTGTATTATTGTTACGGAGTGCTGAGGACAGAAGAACATTACTTCTTTAATTATATTATGCTCTAGTCCAGAAATTGGAACCATATGTACACTATCTACCAACAAGTAATTGGACACCCCTATAATCGACGATATCTACGGTCCTGATACACGTAACGTCCGCCGCCGTTAAATATCGCGTGGGAAACAATAACGCAACCAGTCGCATGCACGATGCCACGCAATTCGGAGCTCTCTGATTTCGAGAAAGGTGTAATTGTCGGGTATCACAGAAATGGCCGATCCATAAGTGACATATCCAGCTAGTTGAAGTACCCAAAATCGACAGTGGCCTACGTGATTGGCAAGTGGAAGATCAGAGGTGACTGTCGGAATGTGCCCCGACCCGGCAGACCCACAAAACTGGGAGTTAGAGACAGACGGGTGCTGACCAGAGAAATTCGGAAGAACCGCACCAAATCGATGGGCCACATCCGCGAGGAGTTTCAACAGGCATCCGGGAGTGTTGTTTCGATGAATATCATCCGTAAGGAAGCCCATCTGCTTGGTTATAATGGGCGTGCTGCCGCTCACAAGCCTTTGATCACCAAGTCCAATAGCGCTGCTCGGCTAACGTGGTGCAAAGAACGTCGACAGTAAACCGTTGAACAGTGGAAATAGGTTCTCTGGAGTGACGAATCAAGGTTCACCCTCTACCGTTCGGATGGCAGGGTCTGGGTTTGGCGTCTGCCTGGAGAACGCCTACTGCCGGAATGTATTGTGCCAACTGTGAAGTTCGGCGGCGGTGGAATTATGCTATGGGGTGTTTCTCCTGGTATGGCACGGGACCCTTGGTCACAATTCCTGGTAGACTCAACGCCGAGACCTACTGTACCATTTTGGATGACCACGCGCTTCCTACGTTGTGGCAGTTTTACGGGGTGGACCCATGTTACTTTCAGGAAGACAATGCCACCTGTCATGTTGCGAGGTCCACCATGGCTTGGTATGGTGACAATGGGGTTAATCGAATGGACTGGCCTGTGCAGAGCCCAGACCTTAACCCTATCGAGCATCTCTGGGACGAGTTGGAACGTTGACTTAAGGGGTGCCCCCACCGTCCGAAATCGGTGAAGGAACTGACCTGTCTTCTCCAAGCCGAGTGGAAGAAAATACCGCTAGCCGTCGTACAACGCCTGGTTGCGAGTATGCCCCGGAGGGTCGCAGCTGTAATCGCTGCTCGTGGAGGCTCCACCAACTATTGAAGGTGAATAAACTTCGTTTTCCTTTGCTATCACAGGTGTCCAATTACTTGTTGGTAGATAGTGTGGTTTTGCACTAAATGTTGTTTATAGTCACCAGCGGCGGCGATAAGAGGGCTGAGCGCAATTGCCCCCTACCCCTCCACACACACACACACACACACACTTTTTTAGTTGTTTTTTTAAATTAAAAGCTGAAAATTCTCACAATCAAGTTATATATCCAAATATTGTGAAGCTTTTGAAATTGTTTTTAACAGTTCCCGGGTCTTGTACAGCTTCAGCAAAACGATCTTTCAGTGTTCTCAAAAGGGTAAAAAAACTATTTAAGAAACACAACAAAACAGGAACTTTTAACACATCATAGCTAATGAAAAAACACAAATAAATTTAGATGAATGTGTAGAAGTGTTCTCTAGGAGAAAACAAAGACACTTGTGATTATTTTAAGTCTCACAGACTAGTAATATTAAGTCTTATTATTTTTCTCATACTTCTTGAGTTACTTTTTTTATTTCAACAACTGAATTTGTAATCTTTTGCTAAAATTAAATATTTTGTATAACAATGTATCATTCTTATGAATTTCAGCATTGAGGCATGAAGTATTTTATGTAACAAAATGTTTTATGCAATTATTTCCCATTTTTTTATGCATTTCGTATTCACACTTTCACCCTGCCCCGCTTTATAATGGCAAATACTTGCCCCCACCCCTCCAATTTTGGCACCCAATCGCCGCCGCTGATAGTCACCGACACGATGCATGCCTCTGATGGAACTAGCCTCCGGTGTTTAGTGGCAAAAAGGCGAAAACTTTAATGAAAAGAACATGGTACATGCACTAAATTTCTCAAATACGTATCAGTTTCATTAGGAGCGTACTTAGAGAGAAGAGGAGAGACAGGCATTTAGAGAATGAGGCGCGTATTTAGATGGCCAGGGAGGCCTTGCCCCCCTCCCCCTTCCGAAAGTGTTTCCCTTTTTTAAAGTTTTTGGTTGAAGTATGACTTAGCCGCCTCGGTGGCGCAGTGGTCATTCGTCCGAAAGGGGTCCGGGTTCGAATCCCGGTGAGGTATGGATGTTGTGTTTGTCTTACGGCACTGGCTCTTTCCCTTCCTTGAAACCAATTACCCTAAATTAGGGGCGGGCGACTGCTTATAGCCCACTGAGTTGCTCAAAGAATAGTATCTATTTGGCTCTTAATGAAATGTCCCGCTCAAAAGACGCAGATTATTTTGGGAGAAGACATGTGACGTCTTGAAACACCGGTGAAATGTCTCAAGTTCTTTATGTCGTTGACGGAGCAAGTTGTGTAATATCTGCATATTCAATGATTCAACGGAGAAGATACTCAGTCACCACCCACTTAAGAAAATACTTGTTGTTCGTTAAGTAAAAAAAAAAAAAGAAGGGGCGGGGGCTCGCCTGGAGCACCCTTTTTAATTTTTTAATAATTTAAAACCACGCTCAGGCGAGGTTTTACTTTGTTAAAAAAAATAGTGTTTGGTCCTTTTTTACTTTTTCAAAAACTGAAAACGCGGCCGCCGAACTTGGTTCACTTTTTAAAGTTATGGAAGGATGGGTGTCTGCCATCGGGACGATAAATTTAAACTAGAAACTTTGCCATGCGTACACTATATGCTAGTGTTCAGAACCCTCCTTTATGCACACTAGCATACTGGTACCAGGCCTCGGGCTCATTTTCGATCGGGGGGAGAGGGATGCAAGGAAATAAATCGGACAAAAACATGCTGCTGAAAAAAGTAAAACAGCACGGTACCACAAAATGAGGCTTCCGGAAATATGTCCGAAAACAACCACTGATGGAACTGGGGTGGGGGGAACTTCTTAGAACCCTTGGCATGAAAGATAAGCGGAAAGCCGTCTGATTTAGACCAATAGCCGAAAACAATTAGTCTTAAGTGACGGTAAATGGCACAACACCATAAATGAGGCGCCAGGAACCATGTCCAAAAACAATATTTCTTGCTACAATATATTTATTAACCATTGACGGAATCAGGGTGCGCCCCCTCATAACCGTTAGCATTATTAAAGAGACGCGAGAAACCATTTTATTTAGGCCGATAACCGAGAACGGTTAGTCTTAAGTGATGGTAAAATGACACAGCACTGCAAAAATGTTGTAATAAGAACTTGCAAAGTTTGAAACACTTGAAAACTGTCAGTATCTGAATTTAATGTCATTATTTCCCGTTCTTAATGAATGTGTAAGGTAACAATCTACCAAAGCGTAGAAAGATTTGACGTTAGCCAATCGCCAGTAACAATTGCCGGTTGTCTTAGTCACCCTACGTCTCCACCCCACCCTGATTGCCAGCCAGTGGTAATAACTGCATAAAAATGCTTTGACTATTATTCCGAAATTCATTCTTCTAATACACCCTACGTCTCCACCCCACCCTGATTGCCAGCCAGTGGTAATAACTGCATAAAAATGCTTTGACTATTATTCCGAAATTCATTCTTCTAATACTGACGAATTCATGATTCATGTTTTCTATTAGTTAAGAGAATTACTAGTAAATTATTTCTCTCTTTCTCTCTTTGTTTCTATTCATTAGACGTGTGTGAAATGCTTATCAAGCCATGCGCAGCGGGCATGTTTCCAAGGGCAATTTCAGGAACCTATCATTTAAAACGAAGGGGAAAAATAAATAAAAAAGAAAAGGAAATTTTAGGTTGTTGTTCGAACAAGTGGTACATCCTGTGTGCTTCTGAATGATCATTCATTCAGTCCTTTACGAAGAGTATACTTAATTTCCTGTTGCCACTACTTGTGATCATTAGTCCACAAAGCATCTCATAATATGCAAATGTTCCTTTCTTTCGCTCCCGTGGATGGCGGCGTCATTTAGTGAGGCCCAAGCTTCCTCTAGATCTTTCCTTCTCTGCTCGTTTCCTCTTGCGAAATGACATTTGTAACTTTTACACGCTAGGTTCCCACACTAGCAGCGAACGCCGTTTTTTTTTTTTCTGTTTGTTTTTCTTTCGCTTTTTCCCCTTTCGTTGCTGACCCCTTCACTCCCCTCGCTACCTTTTCTAGTTGCCCAACTCTTATGCCTCATCAAGACGACAGCAGCAACCGATAAAAGAAATAAAAAAAGAAGAAAGAACATTTAATTGCCGTATTTCCTGTGTAATACGATATTACGTTCAAAGAACTTAAAACAGTGTTAGTCAGACCCAAGTTTAGTCCAGGTCAACTGAGTCATTTCATTTATTACTAAGCTCATTTTTTGGCTAAGGCAGGGGGCCATTTACTAAGTGCGAGGAGGCCCAGGGCGAACACACGGTACCCTCTGTACAAGGAACTTGTCCATCTTGAAAAAATAAAATAGTTTAATAGTAACAGAAAATAGCAAGACTGACTAGCAATCAATTTTCGGACAACTTCAGAGCACAGCTGTGACAGAACTGAAATAATTGTTAGATCTATATCCTTCGAAGGGAAGAAGAGGCACATATACCGACTTATTTAAAATAAAGTCTAACAATAGATGGGTGCATCGGTACAGAAAAAAAGTAATAAAGTTGAAGAAGCACTAACAAACAAGGACAAATACTAAAACAACGTAATAAAATAAGACAAAATAGTTTAATAGTAACAGAAAATAGCAAGACTGACTAGCAATCAATTTTCGGACAACTTCAGAGCACAGCTGTGACAGAACTGAAATAATTGTTAGATCTATATCCTTCGAAGGGAAGAAGAGGCACATATACCGACTTATTTAAAATAAAGTCTAACAATAGATGGGTGCATCGGTACAGAAAAAAGTAATAAAGTTGAAGAAGCACTAACAAACAAGGACAAATACTAAAACAACGTAATAAAATAAGACAAAATAGTTTAATAGTAACAGAAAATAGCAAGACTGACTAGCAATCAATTTTCGGACAACTTCAGAGCACAGCTGTGACAGAACTGAAATAATTGTTAGATCTATATCCTTCGAAGGGAAGAAGAGGCACATATACCGACTTATTTAAAATAAAGTCTAACAATAGATGGGTGCATCGGTACAGAAAAAAGTAATAAAGTTGAAGAAGCACTAACAAACAAGGACAAATACTAAAACAACGTAATAAAATAAGACAAAATAGTTTAATAGTAACAGAAAATAGCAAGACTGACTAGCAATAAATTTTCGGACAACTTCAGAGCACAGCTGTGACAGAACTGAAATAATTGTTAGATCTATATCCTTCGAAGGGAAGAAGAGGCACATATACCGACTTATTTAAAATAAAGTCTAACAATAGATGGGTGCATCGGTACAGAAAAAAAGTAATAAAGCTGAAGAAGCACTAACAAACAAGGACAAATACTAAAACAACGTAATAAAATAAGACAGGGAAAGTTTTGCTAATCCCCGCACTTTTAGGGAAAAGAACATGCGGCAAGCGTAACAAAGAAGCCGTGCAGCGGTAGAGGCGATACAACAACTGAGAAAACAATTTACATTTAATTTCTAAGAATACATAAAAATTCGAAGCATGTAATAAATAATAAACAAGCATCATCTTATTTAATCAGTGCAGCGTCAGAGAATGAAAATACAAGCATATGAAACACAGTAACTGGGATAAAATTAAAAAATAAAACTCGACATCATGAATGGAATACGGGGTTACGCCACTTACCATCCTTGTCATATTTACACCAAAAAACGGATTCACATCTTCAAAATTTGTTTAAAATCGACAATTAATTTCTTACAATAGGATATTAGGTAAAAGTTCGCGTCAGACCTTTCACCTTGTGGGGGCACACCGGTTGCGGAACACTGATCTAAGCAATGGCTTATCACCATTCGTCCGTGAAGGGTCCGGGTTCGAATCCCGGTGAGGCATGGATGTTGTGTTTGCCTTACGGCACTGGTTCTCTCCCTTCCCTGGTGCCAGTGATCCTAAATTAGGGACGGGCGACTGCTCGTAGTCTATTAAGTTGCGCACGGTGGTCGTTAAACGTTCAATCAAAATAAAAATAAAAATGGGGAATGGGGGACATTTTCCTTTTAAAAATTGTTGAAGTACTATTTTCAAAAGCAAAAATGCAAAATTTTGAAAAGCAATTACGACAATGCATTCACAGCAAGTAACTAGTTGAAGCCGGCGTTCTACCAATACTTGTATTTTACACCAGTGCACCAGTGGCGTAACTAGTCAGATCCTTGCGGAGGGGGGGTGCAGGAATTCCGTTGTAGCCAGAAGTAAAAAGCATTAAAAATTCTTTCAGTGTTTCGTAAATAAAGTTCCTATCAACGAACCGCCTCCTGCACACGCCTTATGTAATTACTGAACTACAGCACCTCCGCCGGCAGCTCTGACCTACTGTCTACTTCGCTCCCAAGCACACACGGTCTCACTGTAATCCCACTCCAGATGGCGCTAAGTGTAACTTACTTTCTGGTTCACCTACGTATTTTTAGAAACGCGACCGAAATTAAGATCTTTATTATTATTTTTTTTAATATACGTATTCACGTTTAGAACAACCAAGTACTTTTTAGTCCCAGTTCAAACTTGAGCTTTTGGACTGAGACTATATTATACAGTGTAAGTACACACTCAGAACCTTACGCTCCACAGTCAGGTTAGCCTTGTACAGTAATAATATAAGCACGCTCTCTTTTCCGCCTTCCTTTCAAAAGAAGTACTAAACAAAAAGGAGGGATGAGCATCAACAATAGAAGGAAAGTGTTGGGAAATCACAACAGATTATATCACATCGTGGGAAAGGAGTTGTTGCGAACTTATTAGGTGTGAACGTTACACGCCGATAATGAAATGAATACACACCTGACAAAAACTGACCAATTTGCTTATTAAAGAATCATGCTAAAGATAATTAATGGGTCTAATATCCACCTATGGAAGGTAGCAACGAAATTTTGAAGACGGAATATTATCCTGTGATGAAAGATATAAAATTTATTGAACTTTCGTGCCGGATGGGAACTGCCACGTAATTAAGAATACTTAATGTACGTTAAATAGGAAAGTAGGATGAAAAGTACTACGAATTTAAGTAGACAGAATTTTTGCCCTCAAAGGAAACAGTGGCGAAGTTAAGAAAGAAAGCACCGAAAATGGGATAAAATAGCATTGCGAAATTAAACAAGTTTTTTCCAACATACCAGAAATCATTACTCAAGTTATGAGGATAATGGCTGTGGAATAAATCTCGGTCTTGTGCCCTAAACTTTGATCCCATTTCGACGATATTCTACAGAACCGGTTCAGCATACCTCCGAAATAACATGATACAGTTTTGCCGGAATGGAAACATTTGTGCGTAAGTTATGGTGCATAAGGGCTATGGAATAGATCCCGCTCCTGTGTCCTAACCTTTGACCCCATTTCGCCAATTTTTATTACGATTCGTTGACCCCATTTCGCCCATTTAATAGGCAGGCCCCTACAACATACTAACATTTCATCCAGATCGAAGAATTTTTACGCAAGTTATGACGCATAATGGCGATGGAAGTGATTCCGCTCCTACGTCCTGACCTTTGACCCCATTTCGCCCATTTTCAATAGGGTTTGTCCCCAGGTGGTCCCCTACCATATACTAAAATTTAATCGAAATCGAACCTTTTTTACGTTAGTTATGACGCATAAGAGCAGTGGAATGGATCCCGCTCCTATGTGCTAAACTTTGACTACATTTCGTTCACGTTAAATAGGGTTCCTTCCCAGGTGATCCACTTCTACATACTAAAAGTTCATCGAAATCGAACGATTTTTACGCGAGTTATCGTGCGGACGAACATACGCACACAAAGCGTGACGTAATGAGGCAGATGGGAATCGCAACCATCTGCTCGCAAGAGTGTGATGTCATAAAACTTTAATAGGATCCACACACAACGCGTGACGTATTGAGACAGATGGCGTGACCGCGCGCCAACATCTCAAGCGCGAGATTGAGACGTCATAAGATCGTCCCAGGTGGTCCCCTACCACATAACAAAATTTCATCGAAATCGAACCATTTTTACGCACGTTATGACGCATAAAGGCAATCGAATGCATCCCGCTCCTATGTCCTGACCTTTGATGACCCCACTTTACCCATTTTCAATAGGGTTTCATTCCCTGGTGGTCCCCTACAATATACTAAAATTTCATCGACATCGAACCATATTTACGCAAGTCATGACGCATAAGGGCAATGGAATGGATCCCGCTCCTATGCCGTGACCTTTGATCCCACTTCACGCATTTTCAATAGGGGTCATTCCCAGGAGGCCCCCTGCAATATGCTAAAATTTCATAGACATCGAACCATATTTACGCAAGTTACCACGCATAAGGGTAATGGAATGGATCTTGCTCCTATGCCGTGACCTTTGACCCCATTTCGTCCATTTCCAATAGGGTTCGTCCCCAGGTGGTCCCCTACTACATAGTAAAATTTCATCGAAATCGAACCATTTTTACGCGAGTTATCGTGCCGTCAGACAGACGGACGGACAAAGCTGGAGCATATACGCTTCTTCAACCTACGGTTGGAAAGCGTAAAAAGGCAAGCATCCACCTCAAGAATGTACACGTTATACATTCTTGAGATGGATGCTTGCCTTTATATATTCATACATGAGACTGATCAAGGAACAAAAAAGCTGAACTTTTTAACGGAGTGAAAAATCAGAACATGGGACGAGAAAGTGTGTATATAACACAGCATGAGCAAGATGGAGTTGTTCACTCTAATTTATTCATCATGTAGGTATTTAGAGCACACCACTGTTCTTTTTTTTGTTTTTGTTTTTTTATTTTGTACTTGATAGAACATGTGCTCGATTTTTCTCTTGTGTTGCTTTCTTCTCAGCAAGTTCCATGGCCACATTTATTTTTTGTTGACTCTGCAGCTGCACTGCAATCTTTGCTTAATTTTCCTTTCTGCTGATATCATTCCTTTCCCATTTCTTAATCACTTTTCTTCTTCTAATTTTTTTTTATTCCCTCAGGTGACAATAATTTAGTCATCATGCTGAAAGAACTTTTAGCCTGAGGACCATGAATGCATGATATCAAAGCGTTCGCTACTTTAAATAAATGGTGTAACTTACAAAATATGAATACTTCCGAACACCATCCGTCGATTCTAAAAAATTTTCAAACTTCGTCACTTCCGTTTTTGGAAAATTTCCCTTCCCTTATCAAGCTTAAGTGTGCAAACATTTATTGGGGAATGTAACATTGAAAAACAACACTGGATTGTGAGGGCATCGCGGAAAGAAACAAAAAATACGATCACGGGGAGAAATCTTCACTTCGACTGACTTCCGTTGTCGGAAACTTTTCCCTCCATTTTTAAGCTGAAATGAAGTATTTTTGGAATAAAACGACTCTGGGAAAAAAAACACCGAAAGAAAAAAAAAAAAAAATACGGAAGAAATCTCCGCACCGTCTAACTTCCGTTTTCAAAAGTTTCGAAGGGCGTAATTCCGTTCTTAAAAGCAAAACGAATCGCCCTCCCTCAAAGAAATTGCCGTTCAGTTGTGCATTCATCTTGAGAATACCCGAAATGATTTCCGAAACGTCCTTAACTTCCGTTTTCGGAAATCGTTGCCCACAATTTCATGATGAAATACAAGCATTTATGCACTAAAATGATATTTAACAATGCTGGACACAGGCAGCATCGTAAGTAAAAAGAAGTTACGATTACGGGAAAAATCTTCACTGCATTTAACTTCCGTTTTCGCAAGTTTTGAAAAACGCGATATCGTCGCCAGACGGAAAACGACCCCTCCCTACCCCCAAAAAATTTCGCTTCAGTTCTGCATCGATCTCGAAAATGACCCAAATGATGGCGGAATTCCGCGAATTTGCGGAAGAATCGCATGTATGTATATTATTTAGAATTATGCAGAACAGTTTACAGAATTAAGAAGGACGAATTAGGTAAGAAGTAAAGGAGGATGGAAAACACCCTTGGTAGAAAGAGTGCCAAGAAATCATGGTGGACGTCCACGCTGAAAGGGAAGGAAGTAAGAATATTCACCCCCGGAAGCAGAGTAAGGAATGTTAGGAAATAGCGAAGGATGAAAAACAACCCTTGGAGGAAAAAGAGTTATGAAATCACATCCACCCTGAAAAGCAAGGTAGTACGAAATTGCAACGTCCACCCTCGGAGGTAGACTAAGGCTTCAAAATCACTTTATTATAATTTATCATAAGAAAACATAAGTAGACTGAGGGAATGCTATGAAAATAAGGAGGGTTAATACCCCACTGGTTTCTACTGGAAAGCAGGAAATGTTACAAAATAATACACTCTTCTAAAAAGCAAAAAAGAAAGTTGTTTCGAGATTAAAAATGTTGAACATTCGGGTTGGAAAAAGAAGTGTTACTGCTAATGGAGGATATGGCAAATATCTACTTACCAGTGCGTTGTTGTATAATACATTTTCTTTAGACAGGGAACTGAAATCACTAGAAAGAAACAAAAAACGCGAAAGTTACTAGAAATAAATTGATAGGATATTAACAGTAAATATTTCTACGTCACGAACTTTTGATTAATTATTTTATTTAATGCATTATCACATTCTAACGGAGGGACCGGATACGCAACGAATGGGCGCCCATATGGGGTGAGAGGGGGCATTTGACCCCTCCTGGAAATCGAAACATGCCGTTTCTGTTTCTGGCTGGTATTACAGAGATTTTCACGATTAAACTAGTTCTTCTTTTTAATTATTATTTTTAGAATGAGTATAACACACACCGTCTTTACACGATTTAAATACTTGATGAACTCCTAAAGCTTACACAAGTGAAAAATTAGTTTAATACTAAAAAGCTTAAAATACATATGAACATGAGACCTCTCCAACCCACAGTGGGTTCATCCTCAGATGTTTACTATATTACAGATGGACAGTAACGAGTTTATATATGCTTGGTGAGCATATATATATATATATATATACACAGTTTATACTGTATATATAAGCACATGTATAGTTTATATATAAACTTGTTACTGAGTTTATATATGCTTGATGAGTATATCTATCCGTTCGATGAAGCAGAAAACGTGACTCATCGCAGAAGGCAATCCTTTGCCAATCAGCGGAGGTCCAATTCCTATACTGTCGTGCAAATGTAAGCCTTTTCTGCCGATGCACCTCAGTTTGCTTAGGTGCAGTGACCATTCGTCTGCATCCGAGCCCTATACGCAGCAGGGTTCTCTGAACTGTCGTTTTAGACACACTTCCGGTAGCCCCCTGGTTCATTCGGCCAGTGAGTTGCTCCACTGTAGCGTGTCGATCGGCACTCACGCACCCTCGAAGCCGACGTTCACCTCTCACATCAATCAATGCCACGTGGGCTCCGCAGTTTCCACATCACTTATTCGCAATGGTGCAGTTTCTCCAATCACGATGCACTTTAACCACAGCAGCACGCGAACAGTCCACAAACTTGGCTGTTTCAGAAATACTTCCGCCCTTGGCTCGAAAGCCGATAATCATCCCTTTTAGCGAATCTGATAAATCGCGCCTTTTATCCATGAGTTACTTAGTTAATTGATTTTAGTGGCGCAAGGGTTTTATTAATGACAGCAACGAGTTATATGTTTTCAGAATGCCTACAACAGCACACCTTATATCCCTCCAAGCCAGCTCACGACACGTGTCTTCTTTAATTGGCTACGCGCTGTTGACGTCAAAAGTAGGAGATGGTCACAATAATGTGACTCGACTGTGTATAAATACATTAAAAATTTAAGAGTGTACTTTAGTACCTATGTACATAAATGCATACTGCTCGACAAAATTATCGTCACGTCCCAGTGTATACTATGGGGGAGGCACAAACAAGCTACAACTGCACAGCATTTTCAAGAAACCAACTGATTTGAATATAATACATAAATGGGAAACGACTTTCCCTGAAGAAATAATTCTTCACAAATACATGGAAGGCGATACAGTTGTAATCGTTGGCACAAATGTGCCGTATTTTCACTGTTTCCATTTAGCCACTCCTTCAGAAAACTTGAAAATTGTATTCCCCTGGAGCGGAAATCGAACCCGCATCTGCCGATTTCCGTTCGAGCATGCTATGATCATGGTCAAACGTTGTAAAAGTGTGTAGGACTCTTCAGCGTACACAAATCCAACATGGATTCTTCATTGCTTAGCAAGAAATCGAGCCAAATTTAAACTTCTGCTAATTAGTTTATTTCACATGGAAAATCACACTGATATAAGAACTTGCAATCCTTATTAAGCTGCAAAAATATGGAATGCACCTGAAGTACGTGTTTTTAATAGATTTCGGTTGCATAAGTGTGGCTTGATTTCCTTCCTATGGACACTTCTTACTGTCAAGAATGTGCGAGGCTTTTGAGACTTTCCAGGCACATTGACTGATATTTCCATTGTAGTTTAACAAACAAATGCTTAAGTATTTTTTAGCTGGTAAAAATACAGCCAGATACGTCCGTTGCGAACTGCATGCCCACCGATCCAGTGGCTTGTGCTACGTTGCCGGCCAGGTCTGAGGCAGAGGTCTTGGCCAGGTCTGTGGCAGAGGTCTTGTGTGCCTCCTCATTTCGCATTCAGCTTCATTTAGCACGATGGCTCAGTTTGTGCGGCCTCCCAGAGTCCGGCTTTGCTGGAGTGGCCCCCATCTGCTTTCCATCGCGAAAAACATCAGCGACAGCGTATTTGAGGGATCCCAGACAGTGGCGTCGCGTGCCCATTTATGTTGGGTGTGCGCTGTTACGGGAAAAACAACACGCAAAAATTTTGTTATGTAACACGAGCTGAAAATTTTCACGCATTGATTTTGAACATACCAAAGCATTTTTTATTTACTTAGCGGTAGTTTAATAAAAAAAAAAAAAAAAATAAGGATTGAATTTTTGTTATCCCATCCTATATGGATAACAAAAATTCAAATTCTGTTTTAAATCTGTGCTCATAAACACATCGATTCGTACTGCGACGAAAAGACAGAAAAACTGCAATTCTTGGCAGAACGTTGAATTGTATTTATGACTCCACGCGATTCCAAACGTTGTGTTTTTTTAGGTGCGCACGCCCTGGGAAGTTTTTAGCCTCATCGTTCAAACCGCAAAGAGATAAAAACGGGACCTGCAGCGCCATCTGGAGAGTTTTGTATCACAGTTGCTTTACACGCATTGGGTGTCCGCGTGTCAAACAGCACACCTACGGATACGAATATTACGGATACGAATATTACTATGTTTTGTTTACTCAACGAACCTTCTCCACTTCACCAAAACATTGTATAAGGGAATTAATTTTAGCCATCACGCGAAGCCTTAGGTCAAACTTTGGTGAGTTTTGTTATCTAAAAAACATAATATAACAGCAACTCGTATCACAACGTTGAATTGCGTTGCTCCACAGGATTGCAAGCGGTGCTCTATTTGGCTAGCACACCCTGAGAGATCAGCTGTAATGTCTAAAACCACAGGGAAATAAAAACGTGACCTGCAGCGTCATCTAAGTAGTGCTTGTACCACAGTTGCTTGAGCATGTCAGATGCCTTGTCGAGAAATCGCACACAACCGACGATCTTAACACAAATGTGATATGATTGCTGAACGAACCTTTTCTCTTATTAAAATATTGTGTAGGGGAATTAATTTTAACCACTACTCGAAGCCTTAACTCTGGTGAGTTTTATTAGAAATAAATCCGAAATGCAATATCGTTAGTATAGGTTTAATAACTGCGACTCTGTCTGGGTGTGCGCCGCACACCCAGAAACGAAACAACAGTCCCTGCAGTGGCGGCACTCGGGTTTTCCACGACTACTAAAACTCTTTAAAAAAAGGGGGGGGCAGACAGTTACGGTTCGACGTTTTAGTTCCAAGTCCGTCACTGGCGCGCTGTTCTAATTGAGATAATCGGGGCCAAATTGTTGCCATGTGTCTCTATGGAAGATTTACCTCCGAGTCTTCTGCTCTGTGGGAACCTGCAAGCGGCAATTCTGATATCATTTTGGCGTCTGCTAGAAGGAAAAGAAACCTGCTATCAAATATTTTGGCATCCGAGGCAGTTATTGAGCGATAACGGGAAGACAAAATTTTAAATGATTAAGTAGTTGAAAGCAACAAATTATCGTCACTACCTCCCACGTACAGCACTCAACGCACCTCGCATGTGAGCGCCCGGTTGTGCAAATGCACGTCTATTTGCATATGTGGATGCGTCCGAACACTTTGGTCTACATAGTGTATTTCATAAATACATTGCGCATGATGACTGACTCACCGTTGCACTTTGAAGAGGGCGACATGTAGTGAAAAATTAGGCCTTTTTAAATTACGTACTTCACAGCTTTCCAGATTCGTTTTAGTTAGGGGAATGAGGCAACATAACATGGTTCGCCCCGGTATGTAATGGCGGGGGGGGGTCATGGGCGCCGATAGGGGAGTTACAGGGGTCACACATAGATGCCAACCTCTAAAAGTAGTTTTCAGTAACCAACATGTTCATTTTTCAGTAATTTTCAGTAATCCAGTCTACAGCGGCAAATTTGGGTATTTAACACTGCAACAAATTTTAATCTGTCAGAACTATTAACAAAATAATAATAATAATAATAATAATACAATAAAAAATTTGCTAGTGGGAAAATTTAAAATACTGTCTACCAGGAAAATATAATAAATTACCTCCAGACATGAAGAAAAATTATTCCTTGGAATGTTGCCAAATTATTATGATAAACTGGCTGTAGTTGCCATTTTGGCCTTCCTTAGTTCAATTTGCAAAAACTTCTTCTGATAGCATAGTTCACTGTGTGCAATGCTGTTTATTTTTTCTACTAATAAAGAAGACAGCACATGACTACTTAAATTAGGTCTGAATCATTCATGTTTTTTTTTTCACAATACTGAAAATTCTTTCTGTACTTGCATTGCTATGAGGGACTATTCAAATCATTTTCATAATTTTGCTTAATGATTCATACTTTAACTGGCCACTTCCATTTTTCATTAAAGAAATTCTGTGCCACACTTCATCCATTCTCCCAGAAGTAACAGCACAGTTAAAATTTTCAAACTGGTAGTGAGAAAATTCAGATTCCACCTTGTCAGATTCTTCTGGTTTCAAAACTGGAAACAGGGAACACATATATTGGACTGATGCAAAAGAAACACTTTGCCTTAATGCTACATCTGCAATTTCAGCATGACTCAGAAATTCATCATTAAGTGGAAATTTTCTTAAAATGTAATTGCAGTCTGCCTTGTAAAATTCCCTTACCTCAGAATAAAAAGTAGCCACTGTGTCTTCACTCAGATCTGCAGTTGTGCCTATATAAGATCTCCCTTTTGACCCAATTACGAGATCACAGTTTTCTTTTTGATTTCTCCTTCTTTCAAAATTTCCATCTGCAAGAGATGTTGCTGTCACATCAAATGCCGATGGCTTGATAAATCGTACAAGCAATTCAGATAACAGACTATGAAGTTTTCTTTTTAATACATGCACAAGCGGAGCTTCCTGCTGCAAGAACACGTTAACAGATGTAAACAAAGGAAGAGTAGCAGATAAAAAAAGACAATAAAGTTTAGATGAAGGATTTCCAATCATACTTGCAAAGGTTCTTATATACTGTGAATTAGCTTCTTCATTGTCACTAAAATAATGTTATATAGAGCCTCTCATTGTTCTAAAATTCTGTCAATGGATTCCAAAAGTGATAACCAGCGAGTATTGACATGCTTTAGAATTTTGTGTGGTTTAGTACCACAGCTTGACTCAGTTTTAGATTGTGTTTCCTCTTTGAACTTTTCTCCAAAAAAAAAAAAAAAAAAATGCAACTGTATCAGAAACTGCTCAACATTAAATCCTTTCAGTTGAGTAGCAGATTTCTGTGCAGCTAAATTTACTAAATGGCATGAACATCGCTGCACTATGATTGCAGGCTGAACCTTCTTTATGTGAGAAACACCTTTTACTTGACCTATGATAGTGTCAAGTAAAAGGTGTTTCTCACATAAAGTAAATTTAGCTGCACAGAAATCTGCTACGAATTGTCACAGGAAAATGACACACAGTTGCTCCATGAGATATTTTTTTTTAACAAACTCCTTGTTCAAAACGTTGAATATTCCTTCACCTGTATTATTACTTGATTCAACCAATGATAACAAAACAGTTGAATTTTTCCCTATTTTTTCGTCAAAATATGTTATTGTAATGGGATACAGTTTATTTGCTTGAGCATCATTACTTCTGTCCGTAGATAGAGAAAAAGGATGTTTTTTAACTTCAGATACGATGTTACTTGTAGAAACACTGGCCATGTGCTGAATTAGTGCAGTAGCCTTGGTTCTTCCACACGAATATTTTTTTGGGATCGCTGAATCGGGAAACATGGCTTGAAATAATGGTTTTTCAAGCCTTCAGTTTTCGGAAATTTATCCAACATTTTCAAGCTGAAATACAAATATTTATGGAATAAAATGATATCTAACAATACTGGGTAGAGGAAACATCGCGAGAAAAAAAAATTACGATTACCAGAGAAATCTTATCTCCGTCTACTTTCCGTTTTCGAAGGATGAAATTCCGTTCTCCGACGGAGAAAACGACCCCCCCCCCCCGCTGCCGCCACCAATCCTACGAAAATTTAAGTTCAGTTATGCATCGATTTCGTACATGGTCCAAATGATAACAAAAAAAGACGGAATTCCTCGAATCAGCGTGAGAATCTCGTCGCCGAAGATTACGGGGAAATTTTCGGGCGGCCTAACTTCTGTTTTCGGAAATCGTTGCCTACAATTTCAAGCTGAAATTATGCAATGAAATTATATTTAACAGTGCTGAACAGAAGCAACATCGCGAGAGAAAAAAAAAAAAAATACGATTACGGGAAAAATCTGCACTTCGTTGAACTTCCGTTTCCGAACGTTTAAAAAGATAAAACAACGTCCGCAGACAGAATACGACCCCCCCTCCCCAACTAATATCCCGAAAATTTCTTCGCTTTTGCATCGATCTCGCGGGAAAAATACCGGAGGGGACTCCGCGAATCCGCGGAGGAATCTCACGTACGAATTCACCGCTGAATCGATTTCGAATGTCGTAAGATAACGCTGAAATATCGATGACCGGTAAATTTTAACTTTTGGCGCAAAATTGGTGCAGATTTCGTCGAAATGGCGATTTTTTAGCAGAATGGCGCAAGAACAACGTTTTGGCGCGGCTGGCGCAACTGGCGCAGGGTCTGGCAGCCCTGAATGTAGCATTTAATTTTTTCCCCCAAAAAAACTTGAACCAACAAAAATTTTTAAGTTGATGAAAATTTGCTTTCTATCTCAGAAAATTAAATCAAATGGCGATTTTCCGTAATTTCAGCGGTGTTTCCGTACTTCCGTATCAGCAACCAAAAATCCGTAAAATTACGGAAAATCCGTACTAGTTGGCATCTATGGCCGTCACATGACCCTCTGTAGAATTATTTCCCCCTTTATTTTATTTTATTTATTACTTTTTTTTTTTTACACTCACAGAACTGGACCACAAGGAAAGATGGAGTTTGGGGCGTTGAATTTAATATCCCAATGTTATTGGAAATTTGGAATTGGAAAACGATGACGTGCAAGCGGAAAACCTAGCAAACCGTAAGGTAGTACGCCCAAACAAGTTCCGCTCGGGTTGTGTGTGCTGAACTTAAAAGGCTTGACGTGACCCTGCTCGACACTGTTCATTATTTTGAAAACAGTTACCAATGTTCATGATAATACTATTACTAATATACACATGATAATAATACTGTTACTAACTAACATGATAATACTATTACTAACATACACTTTCTTCAAGAGCAGCATCAATTAATAATAATAATAATAATAATAGTAGTAGTAAGTTCCACTCAGGGTGGTGTGTGCTGAACTTAAAAGGCTTGACGTGACCCTGCTCGACACGGTTCATTATTTTGAAAACAGTTACCAATGTTCATGATAATACTATTACTAACATACACATGATAATAATACTGTTACTAACTAACATGATAATACTATTACTAACATACACTTTCTTCAAGAGCAGCATCAATTAATAATAATAATAATAATAATAGTAGTAGTAAGTTCCGCTCAGGGTGGTGTGTGCTGAACTTAAAAGGCTTGACGTGACCCTGCTCGACACGGTTCATTATTTTGAAACCAGTTACCAATGTTCATGATAATACTATTACTAACATACACATGATAATAATACTGTTACTAACATGATAATACTATTACTAACATACACATGATAATAATACTGTTACTAACTAACATGATAATACTATTACTAACATACACTTTCTTCAAGAGCAGCATCAATTAATAATAATAATAATAATAATAATAGTAGTAGTAGTAAGTTCCGCTCAGGGTGGTGTAAGCTGAACTTAAAAGGCTTGGCGTGGCCCTGCTCGACACGGTTCATTATTTTGAAACCAGTTACCAATGTTCATGATAATACTATTACTAACATACACTTTCTTCAAGAGCAGCATCAATTAATAATAATAATAATAATAGTAGTAGTAAGTTCCGCTCAGGGTGGTGTGTGCTGAACTTAAAAGGCTTGGCGTGGCCCTGCTCGACACGGTTCATTATTTTGAAAACAGTTACCAATGTTCATGATAATACTATTACTAACATACACATGATGATAATACTGTTACTAACTAACATGATAATACTATTACTAACATACACTTTCTTCAAGAGCAGCATCAATTAATAATAATAATAATAATAATAATAGTAGTAGTAAGTTCCGCTCAGGGTGGTGTGTGCTGAACTTAAAAGGCTTGACGTGACCCTGCTCAACACGGTTCATTATTTTGAAACCAGTTACCAATGTTCATGATAATACTATTACTAACATACACATGATAATAATACTGTTACTAACATGATAATACTATTACTAACATGCACATGATAATAATACTGTTACTAACTAACATGATAATACTATTACTAACATACACTTTCTTCAAGAGCAGCATCAATTAATAATAATAATAATAATAATAATAATAGTAGTAGTAGTAAGTTCCGCTCAGGGTGGTGTAAGCTGAACTTAAAAGGCTTGGCGTGGCCCTGCTCGACACGGTTCATTATTTTGAAACCAGTTACCAATGTTCATGATAATACTATTACTAACATACACATGATAATAATACTGTTACTAACTAACATGATAATACTATTACTAACATACACTTTCTTCAAGAGCAGCATCAATTAATAATAATAATAATAATAATAATAATAGTAGTAGTAGTAAGTTCCGCTCAGGGTGGTGTGTGCTGAACTTAAAAGGCTTGGCGTGGCCCTGCTCGACACGGTTCATTATTTTGAAAACAGTTACCAATGTTCATGATAATACTATTACTAACATACACTTTCTTCAAGAGCAGCATCAATTAATAATAATA
The DNA here is from genome assembly GCA_039090855.1 of Macrothele yani. NCBI lineage: Eukaryota > Metazoa > Arthropoda > Arachnida > Araneae > Macrothelidae > Macrothele > Macrothele yani. The sequence continues at coordinate 55,578,723 of CM077028.1, forward strand.
ATAATAATAATAATAGTAGTAGTAAGTTCCGCTCAGGGTGGTGTGTGCTGAACTTAAAAAGGCTTGGCGTGGCCCTGCTCGACACGGTTCATTATTTTGAAAACAGTTACCAATGTTCATGATAATACTATTACTAACATACACATGATAATAATACTGTTACTAACTAACATGATAATACTATTACTAACATACACTTTCTTCAAGAGCAGCATCAATTAATAATAATAATAATAATAATAATAGTAGTAGTAAGTTCCGCTCAATGTGGTGTGTGCTGAACTTAAAATGCTTGACGTGACCCTGCTCGACACGGTTCATTATTTTGAAAACAGTTACCAATAATGATAATATGACTATTACAAACATACACTTTCTTCAAGAGCAGCATCAATTAATAATAATAATAGCAGTAGTGTTCGAATGTAGTAAGTAGTAGTAATAGTATTAATCTTTCATTTTCACGAATTACTGTTTTCTACATATTAGCCAAACCTTAATTAATTACACTTGCCCCCTCCTTGAAAGATTTCCCGCAGGCGCCCATCGGGGGGGGGGCTTCGCGCTTTCACCCTCTGATCGTCGTGCAGCACGTCGTCGACGCTTGCCATACGTTGATGTTATTCAACCATTGCCAGGATAAGACCTAACAACCGTCACAGAACAAAACACTTACGTAAGACCTAACAACCGTCACAGAACAAAACACTTAGATAAGACCAAACAACCGTCACAGAACACGGTTCGCCTGAAAGAACTGTGGAAGAAATTATACCAACTCAACTTTAGAAAGTTTTAAATAAATATCAAGATTTTAACAAATTGGGCCTTACATTACGTCAGGTCTGAAGTGATGGATGAGAGCGCAGAAGGCGAGGCCGTCCCTCCACGACGAAGACATGTCGCTAACCCTAACGTCCTTATAACCATCGGTGACGCGTCTGCACCATACTTCCAAAGCTTTCATTCCTCGCTTCTCACCCATTGCAACAGGTATGAACGATCACACACTTCTTAAATGGGAAAATCTGTAAGAAAAATACAATTATCACATTTACAAAACTTTCTATGACTGACTTTTGTTAAAAAATACACTCATGTGCAATGCATGAAATTGCCCGTCACTGCCGAACTAACGATTCTACAGTTCTTTTTATTAATCATTAGCTTTGAATACCAAACTAACTTTTGAACAAAATAAAAAACAGTCTTGCGTTTTCTTCACACTTACCTGAAACACCTTACTCATTGACAGTGTACTGTAATTAAGATTAACAATCTCTGACTGTGCCGCCCCGGGGGCGCAGTGGTCTAAGGCGATGGCTTCTGATCATTCGTCCGAAAGGGGTCCGGGTTTGAATCCCGGAGAGGCATGGATGTTGTGTTTGTCTTACGGCACTGGCTCTCTCCCTTCCCTGGAACCAGTGACCCTAAATTAGGGACGGGCGACTGCTTATAGCCCATTGAGTTGCTCACGGTGGTCGTTGAACCTCCAATCAAAAAAAAAATATCTGACGGTTGTGGTTAACAATATGCCTATGCCTACTTCTGTGTGGTCATGGATAAGACAGAATGTTCAGCCATTGCTGTGGAAGTGATCAAACCGTTCAATTACTCACTGATAACGGATTTTTTTTTCTGTTTAAACTATTCCCTTCCTTTTTATGACTTCTATTTGCTGACTTATCATTTTCAAATTCCCAATTCATTATGTGTTCAGTGTCTCTTACTGTACATATGTCCTGTAAAGTACAAATGTTCACCGCAACAGGACTGGACAAACAGACGTACAAGAGACACTCAACACACAATGAATCAGGAATTGCGGCTCGATCATCAATAAAACTGCATAACAAGTAAACTGAAAGGACTTGAAACAGAAAAAGAAACTCGATTATCAATGATCACATGAATTGGTCGCTTCAAGAACAATGGCTCCAATTTTTCCTGAACCGTAGCCGACAGAAATAGCCATTCCACCTGTTAACCGTAACCACTACAGATTGTTAACCTCAGCCATCAGAGAAGTAAATGTCATGGAAAACCTAAAGAAGAAGCAGTGCACGCTTCGAAAGTTCGTCTCAAATGGTAAAACAAAATCCAACAAATTTTAAAATTTAAAACATAAACACTGAAGTACCAAATTATTAGGAACACCCAATATAGTAATCAGACACGTGCCATCCTCACTTACGTATCCTAGCAAAAACACAAGTGTTGGGAAACTGCTGGCCACCAGCTGGCAGTGCTGGGCTATTGCTGGCTGAAATATGCAGCTCACGTCACGGTACGGTAGCGGTCCGTTGGGGGCAGCGCCATCAGTTGGCAGCCACTGATGGCCCTGCAGCATCGCCGTGAATTACGAACCTCCAAGCAAGCGCCACTAATGGCCCGTAGCTGGCAACCGAAGCCACCCCAAACACGAAGTGAAAGCAGCGGGACTGTGCATGCGCAGAACAGCAACACGTGCGCATTCTTTCGTGGTACCAGTTAGTTGAAGCCATCGCCATCGTGTTATTTTAGTGGATGTTAAGAAAAAAAAAAAAGACCTATGTAGAGAGGCGAATTAATTTCCTAATGAAATGCCACGTCGACTAAGATTACGGCCGGAAGAAAATTATATTAATAATTAATGAACTGTAAGAGATAGTCAGTTACTCTCATGTATTTATAGAAACTCACTTCGTAGCAAAATTCCTGTACTAACACACAAAGAATCGAGAATACATACAGCCATGAAACACACTCACTCCATTCCCATGAATAACAAGAAATATAATAATTTCTGTATAATCTTTCGTTTTAACATACATCAAACCGCTTCAAATAAAAGTCCCGGAAAGACAATAAAAAATCGTCATGTTGGAAAAAAAAAGAGAGAATTATACGCGTACAAAACTTATCAATTATTTGAAAAAAAAAAAAAAAAAAAAAAAGCAACACTATGTGTATATCCATGGGTTGAATACACAACATTGGAGGAATTCGCTGCTAAAATTAACGACAAGTAAAATAAAATATATTTCCTCTTTAGAGCAAATGTAACTTCGGACAGTGGAAAAAAAAAGATACAACGTTAAAAGTGCATCAGAATGTGACATGAACGGGTAAATATATTAATTAAACAATCGCCTTTCAAGACCACAAGAACAGTTGGAAAACGTCTTTAAGTTAGTACACTCGTTGAAAATGAGTGAAGTTCCCTTAAGGTAAATAAAAACAATCGTTACGTTGAAAAAATAAATTTATGAATTATATAAAACGGATATTTATGAAAAATAACTCGCAATATTGTAAAATTAAAAACAGAACCCTTCGTTTCTCATCGCACAGGAAAGAGGCTCACCTTCAAGCAAACTCTCGTGCGTGGCAAACTAGTGTAGTGGCTGAAGCGTCCGCTTCGCAAACAGGATTTCGTTGTTTCGATGCTATCCTGTTCCAAGCGGACGTTTTTCAGGACCTGTTGAGAAAATGTCTCCAGCGCCATACCGTCAAGCAGAAATTTCGTTGGGAAAGGAAGAGGAGTTGCGTCTTTGGGGAACTGTGGTTACTTTTTCAATTTTTTTAATGGCTACTACTGAGAAATTTACTGACAAGATTCGGCAAGCCATCAGTCACGTCACATGATTACCGGCTGCCACTGCCGGGAAACTGGTGGGCCACATTAGGCTAGCCATCATTTATGGCACGTGCTTGCAGGACCGCTTGTGGCAGCCACTCCCTATGATGGGTAACTGATGGCCCTGTTCTGGAATATGACGACTGATGGGGGTGCCAACTGTGGGCCAGCTGCTGGCCTGAATTTCTGGCATATGTGGTGGCCGACGGGACATTTTATTGACGGTTGGGCAAAGGCAACATAGTGCTGCGCCACTGCTGGCTGCCAGTGCTGGTCCAGCAACACTGTTTTTGCTGGGAGGTAATTATGACGTTGAGATGGCTTTATACAGTTTAAATAGCTCGCTGCAAAAATTCAGATTCGTACGAAGCGTAGATACCGGCAATGTGGAAAAGACTCGTGATTTACGCGACTTTGAAAGAGGCTTGGTAGCGGGAGCTAGTCCGGCAAGTGCCTTATCGGATACGCAAAAAACAACAGTATCGACGGTGTACAATGAGTGCTGCACAGACATCAAAACAGAAGTTAGCGCGTTCTTCCTGTGAACAGAAACGACAGGGCAATGCTGGAAGTATACGGCGGCTTGAGAGGATTGTACGGGATAACAGAACAGCTCCGTGGAGTCAAGTAAACGGGCAGCACAGCAGTGGTTTCCAGAGAAAATTTTCAACTTACACATTCTGCCGCACATTAGCGCGAATTCTAAGACGGTTTTGACCGCCTTAGAATTGGTTCAGTGTAAAGCAACTTATTAAAGTTTTGTCGCTATACAAGCATTTTTAGTCATGAGGATAATGGCTGTGGTCTCGCTCCTGTGCCCTGACCTTTGACCCCATTTCGATGATATTAAACAGAATTGGTTCAGTTTACCTCTGGAACAACATACTAAAGTTTTGTCGCAATAGAAGCATTTTTAGTCAAGTTATGAGGATAATGGTCGTGGAATAAATCTCGCTCCTGTGCCCTGACCTTTGACCCTATTTCGATAATACTTAACAGAACCGGTTCAATATACCTCCGGAACAACACGATAAAGTTTTGTTGCAATCGAAGCATTTTTACGTAAGTTATGACCCAGAAGGGCGATGGAATGGATCCCGCTCCTATGTCCTGACCTTTGACCCCATTTCACTGATTTTCAATGGGGCTCGTCCCTGGGTTGTCCCCTACTACATACTAACATTTCATCGAAATTGAACCATTTTTACGCGAGTTATCGTGCTGATACACATAAAGACAGACAAAGCTGGAGTATATAAGCTTCTTCAACCAACGGTTGGAAAGCGTAAAAAAGAATAAGAATGACTGACGAGATGCTAGGAGAATTTATTCAGCCCCAGGAGCAGGAAAGAACTGTAAATGAATACCGAGGAAATCATGGGAGTTATTTGCCCTGTTTGGGTTTAATGTTTAACCCTAATTGCAGCTCGTTGCAGTACTGTAAATATATAGCAAATTAGTTGAGAAAGTTGCAGTTTCAATTAATTTATTATTAATTTAAACTTATAGTGCAAGTTGTCCTAGAATTATCTTACAAAATGATTGCTTGAATCTCTAATCCTCTCGCTGCTTATGCCGTTTCCTAATTGTTCGCTCTTTTGTATTTACTTCAATTTTACGTAACTTTTCAATCTCTTGGCGCTGTCCTTGTCCGGAGACCCGATAAAGAGTTCCTTCGCAAACCAACATCTCGCGATCCGCTCCCCCTAACTTCTGCTTTTTTTCCAGACCACTGTATCGGTCCCAGACTTTTCCCTTAGCTCGAAGGGGACAGCGTTTCTCAGATGCCTCCTGAGAAATAACTATGTGACGTATCTTCTAATTTAACTTTCATTTTTAGTTCCTTTTCCTGTGTAAATTTGAGTTTGTTCTCTTTTACACTTTCCAAACTTAACGTGATATCTTCTCTCTCGCATGAATGAGGTTGGCAACACTTTTGAATGTGATAAGAACAATACATAAAAAGGACGACACAGCAGTTGCTTAGGGTATGTGTGTGTGTATGTGTGGAGATGTTCGATCTGTGTAAAAGCTAGATTATACGATAAATAGTTAAGGTAATATATGTGGTTATATTGTGGATTTCTTCAATCATTGCTGGACCAATAAAAGGTTATCGTACGTTTGACTTCTGTATATGTTTCGTCTGGCCGTAAAACCTTCGTTAGAGCTATTTCGTGCAGCTGTTGCATCGTATTCTCACTTAGTTCAACATTTTCTTAGTCATGGTTTTAGTCATAGCGTAATACCAATCTCGCACACGAAAAAGGGCTACGTTATAACTAATTTTGGAAACACGTTATAACTAATTTAGCCATCTCGATGAGCTTTTCTGATCACAGTGCACATGACTGCAGCGTAAGCCAATGAAACGATAACAAGTTAGTAAAATCATGCAATGCATTGATTATAATACGCTTTCCAACATACCAGAAACCATTACTTAAGTTATGAGGATAATGGCTGTGGAATAAATCTCGGTCCTGTGCCCTGACCTTTGATCCCATTTCGATGATATTCAACAGAACCGGTTCAGTATACCTCCGAAATAACATGATACAGTTTTGTCGAAATCGAAGTATTTTTACGTAAGTTACGATGCATAAGGGCTATGGAATAGATACTGCTCCTGTGTCCTAACCTTTGACCCCATTTCGCTCATTTGCAATAGGATTCGTCCTCAGGCAGGCCCCTACAACATACTAACATTTCATCCAAATCGAAGCATTATTACGTAAAATATGACGCATACTGGCGATAGAAGTGATTCCGCTCCTAAGTCCTGACTTGACCTTTGACCCCATTTCGCCCATTTTCAATAGGATTTGTCCCCAGGTGGTCCCCTACCACATACTAAAATTTAATCGAAATCGAACCTTTTTTACGTTAGTTATGAGGCATAAAAGCAGTTGAATGGTTCCCGCTCCTATGTCCTGACCTTTGACTCCATTTCGTTCACTTTCATTAGGGTTCCTTCCCAGGTGTTCCCCTATTACAAACTAAAATTTCATCGAAATCGAACGATTTTTACGCGAGTTATCGAGCGGGCGGACATAGGCACACAACGCGTGACGTAATGAGGCAGATGGGAATCGCAACCATCTGCTCGCAAGAGTGTGACGTCATAAAACTTTAATAGGATCCACACACAACGCGTGACGTAATGAGATAGATGGCGTGACCGCGCGCCAACATTCTCAAACGCGAGATTGTGACGTCATAAGATTTCTAAGCATGGGTAACATTAATGGAACGACGCCATGACACTAAAAACGTTATAAATCGGGGTGGTTATATAACCCACTAAAAGAACTTTCCTAAAGTCGAGATCAAGCTAAATCAATTTCTAGTACCAGAAAACGGTAGGTTAACGACTTTCATCAAAATTCTTAGAGCCGTTTTCAAAATAAAATTTACATACATATAAGAAGTGCTCCTTTAATAGTATGGGATAAGGGCGATGGAATGGATCCCGATCCTATGTACTGACCTTTGACCCCATTTCGTCCATTTTCAATAGGGTTCGTCCCCAGGTGGTCCCCTACGACATACTACAATTTCATCGAAATCGAACCATATTTACGCAAGTTATGACGCATAAGAGCAATGGAATGCATCCCGCTCCTATGTCGTGACCTTTGACCCCATTTCGTTCATATTCAATAGGGTCCGTTCCCAGGTGGCCCACTACCACATACTAAAATTTCATTGAAATCGAACTATTTTTATGCGAGTTATCGTGCCGACAGACAGACGGACGGACAAAGCTGGAGCGTATACGCTTCTTCAACCTTGGGTTGGAAAGCGTAAAAAAGCACTTAACATTATCTGAACTGGCTCTACAATACAAAGGATTGCCCGAGACTTTTATTTTTTTTTTTTACAGCTCTAGCTAATTACCATTGCCGCCGTAGATATCACCTTCAAACATTCCCATGCTAACTGAAAAAAAATTACCGCTTAATATTCCTTACTGGTAAGGAATTAATTCTAAAATCTGGTAAATTCTCCTAAACCCTCGTAACACATGCATGAAAGAGAAAAATATATAAAGCACAAAAAGTTTGGTGTGAGACGTGTGATAGATGTGAGTGAAGCTTGAGTATTGTGCTAAGAACGCTGTAAATGAATGCGTTTTGATACATCAACAGTAGGTAAAATCTCACATCGTCAATAGCTTTGGTGGATGAACTTGCTCTGAAGAGCTAACTTCTGATACTCAGAGAACAACTTGTTGATATGCATGGAATACAGCTTCTTTTTATTAGTGCGTTGTCGTTTGACTTTCTATAATTACAAAACGGTGTGGGACCGGAGACTCTCGGGTTCGTATCCTGCTGCCATTAAACGTTGACGTGATTCGGAAGCTACGTTAAGCCGGTGGTCCCTGGTTAAAGACTCCTCATTATAAACAAGTCTGCCAATGCACGCTATTTAAAACTCTTAGTTCTTCTTTACTTTGCTTTCAACAACACTCTCCCTACTCCACATTTCAAAATGTCCATCCTTTCAACTAAAAAAATCTTCATATGGTTAATTAAGTCGGAACTAAAATAATCAATCTCACCTGCTATGGAAGTAGGGGTGGGTGATTACCTGTTCGTTTTGAAGCTAAAAGGAACGCGAAAGACGCTCGCGCTTTTGTAGTGTCAACGGTGTAGACTTCCTGGTTTAGCAGCGGATTTTGCACTAGGCAGCCGGGATATAGGGAGAACTCCAACTGGGCCGACAGACCATATACAAACTAGTACTTCAATATAAACTAGTACTTGCAAACTAGTACTTTTACATAAACTAGCACTTCAATTTTCTTGTAGAAGAAAACCAAGTTATACTGATTACGTGCGGGAAGCGACCCTGTTATATTCCATCGCGGACGAAGCGACCCTGCTTATTATAAAAAACTTGATGTAAGTATTTAATTAATTAGATGTAAATAATTTGACTACGATTTGTATATATATAAATAAGTAAAATGATTCAATTAGCAGGGTCGCTTCGTCCACGATGGAATATAACAAGGTCGCTTCGCGCACGACACCGTTATACTAAACGGGCAAATAGTTTACAACTTTAACGGCTTCAGAAAAACTAACAAACAAACAAAAACTTACACAGCAAATGCTCTGTTGCGCCAACATTGTGTTGTTGTTTTTTTATATATACTTCCATTCGCTTTCTCGACTTTCAAATTTAAACTCTATCCATTTGGGCGGATATCCAGTACCTCCACTTTTGTTAATTGCAGTTATATCAATACAATCTAATCAAATATGCTATCAATAATCTAGGATAGAAACTCGAAATTCATTAGATACGTTAATTCATTGAGGTTCACCTACGGTAAAAAACTTTCTGTTGCTGCTTTGTATACGCTTTTTTTTTTTTTCCCTTCGAACGAGATCTGCATCTGATTTACTGCATTTTGGGCCTTATGATTGCACGAATTCTTGAACTGCAGTTTTGGAAAGTCTGTTTCAGCTACAGGAAAAACAATTTTCCCCCATTTGAAAGTAACTAAATAAAAAACCAATTTTCGCATTCTTTAATTTCTCTCACTTTATAAATTTGCACTGAAATTCTTGCAATTCTTGACAAATTCGGTTTTTGAAAAAGATTTTTTCGTAATTATTTTTTTAATAATGGTAGGCAAATCTAGAAAAAGAAATTATTTTCTTGGCATATTTGGATTTCCGTCACTGAAAGCGAAGGCCGCCGCCGTGGCGCAGTGGTCTAAGCGATGGCTTCTGACCATTCGTCCGAGATGGGTCCGGGTTCGAATCCCAGTGAGGCGTGGATGGTGTACTTGTTTTACGGCACCGGCTCTCTCCCTTCATTGAAACCAGTGACCCTAAATTAGGAACGGGTGACTGCTTTTTTAAAGCCCATCAAGTTGCTCGCGGTGGTCGTTAAACCCCCAAACAACAACAACAAAAAGCGAAGAAACAATTGCAAATTTGGAATAGCAGTAAAATTCATAAGAATAAAGTCAAGTCTTCGATAGTCTCTGTCAAGGAACGTGCCTTGTCTGTTGCTTCTCAGCAACGAATAATTGTGTTCTTACATCAAATTTTACTAGGAATCTGCAGTCCAGATCACTAGTAAAGTTAAATGTTATTATTGGATGTGTGCATAAGTTCTAGCCGTTTTTGTAGGCTACAAAGAAAGGCGGAGAACACAACAATAACGTACATAGAATTTCACATAATTACCATCATTCTGCATGACCTCTTGCCATCAGTCTGGGAGTAGGTGAATCCCACGCCGGAAAAACTCCTCTGTTTTAGTCAAAAAAAGTCATGTAATGCCGTTTTGACATCATCCACATCATTGAAGGTTTGGAGAGCGAAGGCGTTCTGAAACGATCGAAAAAGGCGGTAGTCCGTAGGTACCAAGTCAGGGGAATAGGCCGGGTAAGGTAACAATTCCCAAACAAAGTCCAGTAATTTGTGCGGAGTGATCAAAGCAGCATGAGGACGGGCATTATCATGATCAAGAATCACGCCTTTGCGATTGACGAGTGCTAGCCGCTTCGATGTCAGTTGTTCTCGCAATCTGTCCAACTGTTGGCAGTAGAGGTCAGCATTTATCGTTCGGTCAGGTGCCAACATCTCCCAGTGGATTATTCCCTGGACATCCCACCAAACACTCAACAAAACCTTTTTGGGATGCAGTCCTCCTTTTGAGGTCGATGGAGCAGGCTCCGCACCTTGGCACACAGTCCGTCGACGTTTTACATTACGACACAGTACCCATTTCTCATCACCCGTTACAATTCGTCCCAAAAACGGTTCATTTCTGTGACGAGAAAGCAAAGAAACACAGGTAAGGATTCTCTCCTTTCGTTGCTTTGCAGAAAGCTGGTACGGAACCCAGTTATCGAACTTGCTGATGAACCCCAGCACATGCATCCGTCTTTCCACTGTTGTTCTGTGTACCGACAACGTTTCCGCTAATTCCTGAACGACTGGATGTGGGTCATTTGTTATGACTTGGTCTACATCCTCATCAGAAACCACGGATGGACATGGTTGATCTTTACAGCTTCTGTCTCCGTCCCGGAATTTCCAAAACCAACGGCAACATGTACTATCATTAACTGCATCCTCCCCACATACTTGACAGATGTTGCGGCAAGCAGCGGCTGCAGTACTGCCTTTATGGAACTCGTACAGAAAACAATGTCTAATGTGCTCCTTATCGCATGCCATGTTACACCGTCCGTGATTTCCGTTACGAATGACTTACTCGGACAAACCTAAAACCCCTATATGCTCTACTGCTCCACGCTTTATTGACCAAAAATTCGGCATCGCAGCGTCATCTGTGACGTAACTACTGCGATCGCAATTTGCATCTATTACAAAAACGGGTAGAACTTTTGCGTACACCTAATAATTGCTGCCTCAATATAAAAAAAAAAAAAAAAAACCATAATGATTCGTTCACTTGTGTTAAAATGATGTTTAAAGAGTAAACGGTGATGCTGACATACCATTTTTTCAAGGATGGGATACCTTAACAATTTTTTCCAAAAGTGGGGCTCAATAAATACGTACTCGTAGCTTCCAGGGCCGTTTGTGGATCGCCAGTCCGCCACTGCTTCAAGGAGGAGTGCAACTAACTTTTTGACTGCCCCTCGTAGCTTCCAGGGCCGTATGTGAATCGCCAGTCCGCCACTGCTTCAAGGAGGAGTACAACTAACTTTTTGAATGCCCCTAGAAGCTTCCAGGGCCGTTTGTGGATCGCCAGTCCGCCACTGCTTCAAGGAGGACTGCAACTAACTTTTTGACTGCCCCTCGTAGCTTCCAGGGCCGTTTGTGAATCGCCAGTCCGCCACTGCTTCAAGGAGGAATGCAACTAACTTTTTGACTGCCCCTCGTAGCTTTCAGGGCCGTTTGTGAATCGCCAGTCCGCCACTACTTCAAGGAGGAGTGCAACTAACTTTTTGACTGCCCCTCGTAGCTTCCAGGGCTGTTTGTGGATCGCCAGTCCGCCACTACTTCAAGGAGGAGTGCAACTAACTTTTTGACTGCCCCTCGTAGCTTTCAGGGCCGTTTGTGAATCGCCAGTCCGTCACTACTTCAAGGAGGAGTGCAACTAACTTTTTGACTGCCCCTCGTAGCTTCCAGGGCTGTTTGTGAATCGCCAGTCCGCCACTACTTCAAGGAGGAGTGCAACTAACTTTTTGACTGCCCCTCGTAGCTTCCAGGGCCGTTTGTGGATCGCCAGTCCGCCACTGCTTCAAGGAGGACTGCAACTAACTTTTGACTGCCCCTCGTAGCTTCCGGGGCCGTTTGTGAATCGCCAGTCCGCCGGAGGAGTGCAACTAACTTTTTGACTGCCCCTCGTAGCTTCCAGGGCCGTTTGTGGATCGCCAGTCCGCCACTGCTTCAAGGAGGATTGCAACTATCTTTTTGACTGTCCCTCGTAGCTTCCACGGCCGTTTGTGGATCGCCAGTCTGCCACTGCTTCAAAGATTATACTGCAGTTTACAAAAGCCGTACCAGGAGGCTCAGTTCTATCAGACGACGTATTTTCCATTAAAACATTGGCAACAAGATAGTGTAACATACAAAGCCCTTCTGCATCTAATTTGTGCTTCAGTGTGATTAAACACTGAATTCATGTACAGTTTGGGGGAGGGGAATGAGTTTGCAAGGGAACGTGTTCCTTTATGAAAACTTATCACTTAATGTCATTTTGAAAAATTGCGGTTTAATTCATTACCTCTAGCATTAAACCTTTGCGCCAAATTAATTAAACATGGAATGGAATTCATTTTGCTTTCTAAACAACTGGGGAGACTAAAAAAAAAAACAAAAAAACTCGGGTGTGGTGTCCTTAGTTCCTTTAAAATATTGCTTTTTAATGTGCCTTGGTCTTTTGTCAGAAAATTAATTTTCCTTTCTTTCTCCGTTTTAATTTGTGAGACGAGTAGCATACGACGCTATTTAGAAGCTAAGTCATTTCTGTCCTTGACTGCTCTCTAAATTAAATGTAAAGGGCGTCAAATAAAAATTGTTCTTTGTCAGTTCAAAGGGCATAGGGAAGAAACTTTTTTTTTTTTTATTGCGTGTGCCCCCAAGTTGTTGTTCTAATAATATACGGTAGAGTAATAACTAAATAGATAAATTAAAGAAGGAAACAGGTGCAGGTGCAATTATGGGCGCTAATTCGCCCTATGTCCTTATTCCCTCGATTTACATCACCAGCCGCCCCTAAGAGTTTTATAATCCCACTCCTTTCCGACGAGGGCATCGATGTTCGAGAAACATATAACGGGGCGATTTGACCAATTAGAACCTTAATTCCTCATGTGTTTGAATTGTAGGTCAAGGAAACAAAAGTTCGGTGGGTCGGGTTCCCCGTTGACCTGCTGAGAACAGCTTTTTCAACATGGGGCGGACTCCAGCTCCGACCAGATTACGTTTAGTATTCCATTCACGAAAACCGACAACGCAACCCAAGAGCATTCGCTGAATAGAACGAACGGTCAAAGGCGGTTCGTGCGTTCTACTTGCTTCATTACTGACTTGCTTTTGGAGAGAGAGAGAGAGAGAGAGAAGGCCCGCTGCGAGCACCGTGTTTGTTATGGCCTCAACTAGTTGACACCTGTCTGGGTTTTCCTTTGCCGTTCCTTCCCTTTCCTGATTTGCTTTAACTAGACAGAGTTAATTGGTCAACCTCAAAACGGTTTTTTTCCCTTCCGTATCATGTACGTACAGAAAAAGATAATGAAACTTAAAAATAAAATGTGAACTACAAGAACACCGTACAATAGAAACAAGAAAAAAAGACCCCAAATTACAGTGTAACGAGCAGGTCTTTCGATCACATTAATGATAACATTTTATGTTATCATTAACATCTATAGACAATCATCATCAACCATTATAAATCCAGTGCTGGATGAAAGTCTCGCCAAGTTTCTTTCACAACTCTCTGTCTTGAGCCAGTCTCCCCATTTCACTCCATAGCATTCTTAGGAATTTCATCCACCAATCTCCTAAGTGGTCTTCTTCTGGGCCTTTTTCTGTCCATTGGAATCCAGTCTAATATTTCAGTAGCCCAACAGTGTGTCAGTTTTTTTAGTAACTGTGACGTCTGTAATTCAACTTTCCTTTTTAGTTTCTTTTTCTATGTAAATTTGAGTTCGTTCTCCTTACCATTTTTCAAACTTACAGTGATATCTTCTCTCTCGCAAGAGTATGGTTGGCAACAAGGTCAGAACGAATAAAATGTGGGTGTCTGAGAGGAGTACTAAATTATATATATAATGCTTTGAGAAGCAGCAGTGTTGAGATTGATGGTGGAAATTAATGCTATTTGTGGATACGATGTTGCTTGACTGTTGTTTGGGCTATTTGAACACTGCGTGTTCTACTTTAATGTCAGTATATAATTCAAGACTACACACTTGTGATGTTCATTTAGAATAAATTATCAACGTTTTTTCACAATTAATGTTTTATTAACATCGACTATAGTTTCGCAGAGCGTCTGGCTCGGCATCATCAGGACGAATGGAGCGTAAACATTCAAATCATTGTGACATCATCAGAGTTCTGACGGTCACGGTTTTTGGTGAGTTGTTTCCACGCGCTTGAAAGAAATGGCGTAGACGTCATGTCGTTGACAAGTCGTGAAGAATTCCGGTATATGTGGAAAGCTTCTAATACATTAAGCTTGTTAGTCGAATCAGGTTTATCAAAAAGAATAGCGTTTCCAAACAAACATTTATGGTTATTTCCGTGACAATGTTGGGCTATTGATGACTTCTTCAGTTCATAGTTCCGTACGTAAGTCTTGTGTTCCTTCACACGGAAACTTAAAGCCCTGGGGGTCTGTCCTATATATGAAAGTCCACATTCACAAGGTATCTGATAAATTCCCCAGGAATTTATGTCTTGGACGTAGTCTTTTGATCCGTAATAATTCATCTTGTTTATGGGTTTGAAAATCACTTTGAAATTAAAACTTTTGAGAATTTTTGAAATTCTGAAGCAAATCTGAGGAGCAAATGGGATAACCGCCCAATTTGTTCGTACTGGGAAGTCAACTGGCGTGAGGGAGCAGACGGGCTTCGGTTTCCTAAATTTTTGGACCGCTTTTTCTATCACGGAAGGGCTATATCCTATATCCTATATACCGGAATTCTTCACGACTTGTCAATGACATGACGTCTACGCCATTTCTTTCAAGCGCGTGGAAACAACTCACCAAAAACCGTGACCGTCAGAACTCTGATGATGTCACAATGATTTGAATGTTTACGCTCCATTCGTCCTGATGATGCCGAGCCAGACGCTCTGCGAAACTATAGTCGATGTTAATAAAACATTTAATTGTGAAAAAACGTTGATAATTTATTCTTTAATGTCAGTGTTGTGTTTCTTAGTCAAGTGTTATTGTTGATATTAACTCACGTTCGTCACCTTGTTGAAGTGCTAAAGGATATTTAGCTGAATAAATAGTAATAGTAATAATCATCATCATCATCATCATTGTCAACCATTATCAATCCACTGCTGGACGAAGGTCTCCCCAAGTTTCCTCCACAACGGTCTGTCTTGTGCCAGTCTCCTCCATGTCACCCCTGCATACTTTCGAATTTCATCCACCCATCTCCTATGTGGTCTTCTTCTGGGTCTTTTCCTGTCCCTTGGAATCCAATCTAAAATTTCGGCTGTCCATCGATGATCTGTCCTTCTGGCAGTATGTCCAGCCCATTGCCATTTCAGGGATTTAACTCTGATCATGATGTCTTCCACTCTTGTCATTTTTCGGATCCATGAGTTCCTCTTCTTATCTCTCCTGGTTACACCAAGCATGCACCTCTCCATGCTTCTTTGAGTTGTCTGCAGCCTTTGTATGTCTCTTTTAGTTAAGGTCCACGTCTCTGCACCATACGTAAGCACTGGAAGGATGCATTGATCAAACACTTTTCTTTTAAGACATAATGGCATATTGCTCTTGAAAATTATGCTGTTTCTTCCAAAAGCTCTCCAGGCAAGTTTTGTACGCCGATTAATTTCTTCATCAATGTGACCCTCACTTGATATCTGCTGTCCAAGATAAACGTACGTGTCTGTCATCTCCAGCTTTTCTCCATCAATCGATAAATCTTCATTTCTTGTAAAAGCATTGAACATCACTTTTGTCTTCTGAAAGTTCATTTTTAATCCCACTTCTTTACTCTTGTCAGCAAGTTCCTGGATCATACTCTGCAGCTCTGATGGGGTAGTTGCAAAAATGACTACGTCATCAGCAAAACGAAGGTGGGTTAGATAATCTCCATTAATCTTTATCCCCTTGTTTTCCCAGCTCAGCGACTGAAAAACACCCTCCAATGTGGCATTAAAGAGCTTCGGAGATATGGTGTCACCTTGTCTCACTCCCTTTCCAATTTTTACGTGTGTTGTATTTTCAAACAGCCTAATCTTTGCATTTGCATTTTCATAGATGTTATTAATAATATTAATGTATGCATCTTCAATACCGCAGGTTTTCAGAGCCATTGTAACTGCTGATGGTTTCACCGAATCAAAGGCTTTTTCATAATCGATAAAAGCCATGCACAATGGAAGTTCATATTCCCTCGCTCTTTCAATTAGTTCTCTCAGCACGTGGATATGATCTATTGTACTGTAGCCACTCCTGAATCCAGCTTGTTCTCTCGGTTGAGCCATGTCTAGTGCTACCTTCAAGCGGTGTGAAAGAACTTTAGTGAAGATTTTATAAACTACTGATAGGAGGCTGATAGGTCTGTAGTTTCCGAGATCCTCAATGTCACCTTTCTTATGTAGCAGGATCATTGTAGCGGTGTTCCAATCCTCAGGAATCTTTCCTTCATTAAGGCATCGAGTGAAAATTTGGGCGAGTACTGTTTCGATTTCTCCACTTGCTTCTTGTATGATGTCTACAGTAATTCCATCTTCTCCTGGAGCTTTTCCTCGCTTCATGTTCTTGATTGCATGTGCAACTTCTGCTGGAAGGACTGGAGGAACTCTGGTACTGGTATCTTTCATGATGTCTGGAGTGCATATATCATCCCTTTCATATAATTTGGAGTAGAAATCTTTCACTCTTGTCAAAATTTCGCCTCTATTTCTTGTTACAGAACCATCTTCTTTTCTCAGTGCCATAATCTGTTTTCTTCCCTTACTGAGATGTCCCTTTGCTATCTTTAGGCTTTGGTTGTTTTCAATTGCTTTCCTCACTAGTTCACAGTTGAATTTCCTTTCATCTTCAGTGATACTTTTTCTTACTGTCTTGCATAGCTCTATATATTCCACTTTGGAAGTCACATCTTCTTTAGTTGTCCTCATCTCTCTTCTTTTTTGCATCAACATTTTGGTTTTTCCTGATAATTTGTTCACATGCAACTTGTTCTTAGACCCAGCTAATTTTGTTGCTGTTTCCATAAGAGCTTTGGTTACTTTTCTGTTAACTTCAGAGATGTCCACTTCTTCCGATGTTAGGCCTTCTAAAGCAGAGAACCTGTTCTTCAGTTCTAACTTGAAGGTATTATGGTGTTTTTTAAGGTTGGTTATGTCAATAGATTTTGTTTGTCTTATGAGCTTGCCACGTTCAAGTTTAGTGTTGAGGTGCATCTTACATCTCACCAATCTATGGTCACTACCTGTGTTGAACTTGTTTAGCACACTGCAGTCTTCTATGACGAATTTTTTGTTACACATAATAAAATCAATTTCACTTGTCGTCCCATTTGGATGTCTCCATGTCCATTTCCTGTGTGGCTTTTTCTTGAAGAAGGAGTTCAAGATGAAAAACCCTTCTGCCTCTGCAAACTCAACGAGAGTATTTCCACGCTGGTTTCTGTTGCCATGACCGAATTTACCTACTGAAGTTTCATTCTGTTGCCGTTGCCCTATTTTTGCATTGAAATCTCCCATAATTATTTTCAAGTGCTGCTTACCTTTATTATTTAGATGACAAATTTCCTCATAAAATTCTTCAATTTCTTCTTCAGGATGACTTGTGGTGGGTGCATAAGTTTGAATAATCTGAGCCTGGTATCTTTTAGAGAGTTGGATAACAAGTCGTGCAGCTCTGTCAGAGGAACTTTCAACTTCTACAACTTTGTCCTTCAGTTTCTTGTTTATTATAAATCCAACACCACTAGTTCTGCCAGTATCTGTCCCACGATAGTAGAAGAGATGTCCACTTTTCAGTTCGATGAGATCTTCTCCTTTTCTCCTTACCTCGCTTAGCCCCACGATGTCCCACTTGATCCTTTGTAGTTCCTCTTCCAATTCAAGAAGCCTTGAATCAGAACATAGGGAGCGTCCATTGTAAGTAGCCAAGGTCAGCATCAGATGGCAGCCTAGTCCGGTCCTCCGGGGATTCTTAGCACCCTCTGCCTTCATGTCGCACTGGCCGCTGCCTTGGCCAGGTACATTCCAGCTGCCGGAGACTGAGGGCCAAGATTTAAGTTGTGGAATCATTTTGGAGGGGTTTGGCCATAACTCACCACGCTGGCCAAGCGGGTTGGTGAGTAATAATATGGGTACTAATATGCTTAAAATTAAATTGGGTTTTAATGATGATATCATTGGCATTCATAACGAAATTCATTAATACGATGCGAGATATAGACATATGTTGCAGCCATGCTTTCCGAAAAATCAACAAACAGAACTCAGCATTGGGATCAAGGGCCAACATTTTGGAATGACTTGCCCAAGGAAATTCATAATATTAATAACTACAGCTTATTTAAGAAAAGAATCACAATTTACTTACTTACTCACTAACATTATGTTTAAAAACTAGGGACTGGCTGCACCAGTGAGGCGGGAATGTAAGTAAGAGGGAATGGGGGAGAAATTACTCATAAGACAGAATGGATAAAATATGGCCATTTCGACTGCGTACGCTAGGGTTTTATCGAATTAAAAGTTGATAATGGTGTCCACATTATTTACAAAATGCAAATGTATGATCTTTTTTTTTTTTTTTTTTTTTTTTTTGGAAAATACGATTTCACACCACTAATTGTTCCCTATAAATATTGCTCTCAACACACTGGGGCATCGTTGCCATGCATTTACTACTAACTACTAATATAACTAACAATAAGCTCAATTGATGTTACGTATTTTATTTCTTGACTTGTGCTTTTTTCGAGAGAAAATCGGGACTTGTCAGGTCATTCTGGCCTTTTCCGGATCTCCCTAGCTGTTATATATCTATTAATTTGTTACTTCTTATGCGCATTTTGTATGTGTATAATAACAGCTAAATAATAAATTGAAATTGAATAGTAAGTAACCTTTACTGAAGTTATTTGAGTGACTCCTGATTCGACTAAAAGTGAAGTTATCAAGAACTGATTTGTGTAGTGTTCGGACAGGGCTGTATTCCACGAACATTACATAGTATCTCCAGCCCATGGCCTTTCAGGAGTTTTATTTTGATCATGGTGACTTTCACTCTTGTCCTTTTCCTTTCCTGATCCAAGAGTTCCTCTTTCCTGGTTACACCAAGTGTGCACCTCTCCATGCTTCTTCCAGTTGTCTGCATATTCTGCGTGTCTTTTTCAGTTAAGGCCCGTGTATATGATCCACAACTAAATACTGCAAGAATGCATTGATTAGACACTTTTTTTTAAGATAATGGTAAACTGCTTCAGAATTATACTGCTTCTTCCAAACGCCCAGTTTTATACGCCGATGTAATTTCTTTTTCGACAATCGATAACTCAAGGCCGTGCAGGTCTGTCCTACATACGAAAGGCAACATTCACACGAGGTTTGATAAAAAGTCGCCACGAATTTATTTCTTTAACATGGTCTCTCGTAAAAAAAAAAAAAAAAAGAAAGAAAGAAAAAGAAAAAGGTTCCATTTTGTTTATGAATTTAAAAGTCACATTGAAATTAAAGGTTTTCAGAATTTTGGAAATTTTGAAGTCAATGTATGTGACAAGAAAACAGAACAATGGTAAAATTATCACGCAATGGATGCGAAACAGGAGCCAAAATGGAGACAATCTTTGGTTTCCGAATTTTTTTTTAGACCTTGTCGATTATAGAAGGGTTGTATCCTCTGTGATGCAACACTAGTTTGAAAATAAAATTCTTTTTTCAAACAGTCTTCATTTGAATATATATATATACAGAGAGAGAGAGAGAGAGAGAGAGAGAGAGAGAGAGAGAGAGAGAGAGAGAGTTATGAAACAACAACAAAGGAATACCGAACAAAAAAAAAAATTGCGAATACAGGAACGTAGTAAAAATAAAAATAAAATGAAACTGAAAAAACCTGGTTGCGTTTATCAGGAGGCCAACCTGGTTTTTTTAGTTTCATTTTATTTTTATTTTTCTACGTTCCTGTCTTCACAATTTTTTTTTGCTCGATATTCCTTTGTTGTTGTTTCATAACTCTATAATTCGCTAATTTCTTCAGTCTGCTGCATATTGCGCAACCGAGATATTAGCTTCGCAATTTTGTATTTTCGTTTCATTGTATTTCAGTTATAATTCTTTGAACTTCAGTTAGTCTTACTGATTTGTAGTTTGTAATTTCTGAATATTCATCACTGCTGCGTTGCGCGTCATGATCTACAGATTGTTTGTTGAAAAATTTGGTAAATTTTGACCTTTAACTCTTTTTGTGGGTATATATATGTACGTATATATATGTATAATTTTAATCAAATTTCAAGAAAGAACAAAATTAAAATAAAATTTACAAAAAACATTCTAAAAAATATTTTCCGAAAACCTAAACGCGCAAAAGCAGCAGAGAAGAATTCTCATAAATAATACCCACTACCAGAAGAAGCAATTTCAACAGGTGCCAAAAAGAGGAGAATTCTCCTGTTTTTGGTTCCTGTTGAAATTGCTTCTTCTTGTAGTGGGTGTATATATATAAATATGTATTGCACCCTATATATGTGCGTATACAACGCGGTAAGTTTTCTGCTGCCAAGGATGAATGGACTTGGGAACATGACTTTATGTTGCTAATACGAAATATAGTATTTATTTCCTAATTTCGAAACGTTAGGTTCTGATAAATCTCCCGGTCGGTAAATTTAAAATCTTATGAAGAAAATAGGGTTGGATGCTTAAAATCTTGTGACGAAAATAGGGTTGGATACTCATAAAGTCTAATCACAAAAATAGGGTTGGATGCTTACAATCTTGTGACAAAAATAGGGTTGGATACTCATAAAGTATTATGACAAAAATAGGGTTGGATACTCATAAAGTATTATGACCAAAATAGGGTTGGATACTCATAAAGTCTTATGACAAAAATAGGGTTGGATACTCATAGTCTTATGACGAAAATGGGACTAGATACTTAAAAAATCTTATGACAAAAATATGGTTGGTTATTTATATAAAATCATATGATGAATATAGGTGGTTGGATACTCATTAAATCTTATAATGAAAATATGGTTGGACACTTAAAATGCTATGACGAAAATATGATCGGATACTTATACAAAATCACATAATGATTATAAGTTGTATATATCTTATGACGAAAATGGGACCAGATGCTTAAAAAATGTAATGACGGAAATAGGGTTGGATACTCATAAAATCTTATGACGAAAATAGGGTTGGATTTTTATATAAAATCTTATGACGAAAATAGGTTTCGATACTCATAAAGTCTTGTGACGAAAATCGTGTTGGATACTTATATAAAATCACATGATAAATAAATATATGATTCGACACCCTTAAAATCTCATAACGAGAATAGGATTGGAGAACAGATGCCACAATATCCATTTTCTGTTATTGCTGATTTTGTTTTTTAATTCACCTATTGTAAAGTAAAACAACATCAACGGAGTAAAAAAAAAACCCCAACATATGTTGAAAATAATGCTGGATAGATTACTTTTAAATGAGTTTTGCAGTAAACAGTTAGGGCTTTGTGCAGTTCGATGCCTCAAGCAGATAGTGTACATCAGAGGGTATATTAGTTTTTTCGGCAGAGCCGACGAAAAATGGGAAGTTTTTAATTCCATCAGAACAAAATGAAGGTTAATAAAAAATTGAAGAAAAAATAAAGCATTTCTTTTCTAATGCAAGTCGCATTTTAACCAAAAACATGAACAAATAAAATACTTTCGGGGAGGAGGAGGTAAGGCCCCTTTGGCCCCTCTAAATACGTTCCTGGTGTACACAACTGAATATGTATGTCTCGTCATTTGAGTTTATCTTTAAGTTACAGCAGAAGAAACGGGCTCAAAAAAAACAACAACATAACTCACTAGCCTGTGTATAATTTTACTTATTAAATTACAAATTTAAACTTGATGTGAATATTTTATTTTCTACTGCATATTCCTTTTATTATACTAAGAAATGACAGTAAAAGTTGTTGTTTTTTTTAATAGTTTTATAACAAGCAGTTCTGAAAACAGAAGGTATTTCATTTTGGAAAGCATCCAAAATTAAATCGAATCCCGTTGCAGAGTTGCTTAGATCGAGTTTTAATCCAGACTTAAAAGGTCCGAACATAGCCACAGATACGCGTAATGTAAGAGGACATACAGAAAAAAATTTCAGTATACTCGGATTCATGGTTGACAAAGGACCTCTGTATTAACTTATTGGGAGCCATAATTTTACTGATACAGTGTACTTACTTGGTACCGACGAAAATCCTGGCTAAATCCGTTTTGGGGAGAAAATTCCCACAATGTAAAAATATCCGTACATGATAAAATGCATATACGGTTATGCTATTTATTCATGACAATTGGCCGAGTATGCTAGAAAGATTTAATTAATCGCAATAGTTCAAGTTAAGCTTAAATCAGCACTTACACATATAAACCGTGAAGCACTTACACATACATATAAACCATCATGCGGACGCATATATACATTTTTTTTATAATTATGTTCTCTTGATTTTCGCCGTATAACAACATTTAGCGTACTAAATGCTGTTACATACCTCGTTGTTAATATCTCGTCATCGCCGTATATCTATTGCTTCAATAAAACATTGGAGATTTTCCGCACAATCATCGGCAGTTGCGTCATTCATTTTCTGTCACGGTAAACACATGTAATTTCACTTAAATCTTGTTAATTTGCTTGCTAAAGGTGATTCTCTTAGCTTTTCACTCCGTTAAATCCTGAAATTTCTTTAAATTTGTTCGTTGAAAACAATCAAATTAACTTTGAATTAACATTATATCAAACAAAAGTTCCTGCTTTGCTCGTTCAATCCGGGATCTCGCTCTATACGGGCTTGTATTAATAACAATAATGAATGAAATCAAGGTACTAGCAAGCTAAGTATCATTCTGAGAGTTTCAGAGGCGCAGTAATCAAAGCAACCTATTATCTTCAAAAGTTAATTAGCTGAGGAAAATTAAGGATAAAAGCTGTTACCACTCACCAAGTCCTAGCTGCCGAAAGTTACTGAAAGCCGTTGGCAATAAACTAAGGGGGGGGGACAAGAAACTGAAGGAATAACCGTAACAAAACAAAAAATTCCCTTAGATTCAGAATGACAATAGCACTGTTCCTGCAGGTGTCCATACAAGCTTGAACTGCCACCGGACTGCCAAGTTACTGAACCAGGAGAAAAATCACGGACGACTAAAACAGTGGAACAGATGGATTACCCAGCAGAGTTCGCACTGAAAGATTCATAGCTGCTGCTGCTGCGGCACCCCTAGCATGAATGGACGAATAAAAGAAAACTGACCTAGAATCAAGGAAGCAACAGCAGAAGCTGCTGGTTATTCGGGGCTGGAGCTGGAGGGGTGTCGATGGGACCGATTGGTGCTCCATCATTTCGCCATTACTAACGGTTGACAGACAAAAGCGGTCCTTTCTGCTTCAGGTGCGCTCGGAGTGTCCGCCATTTTTGAGAGCAATAGAATTCTGGGTCAAATATTGATGATGCAGCCAAATTCGATGGTAGAAGTGCTCTTTTTTTATACGATTATAACAGGATCACCCCCCCCCTCCCCCTCGCTTTTTTTTATGAATTTGTAGGGTCAATTGACGGGAGTGGAACATCCTAGGGCGGGTGTAGTTCCCGGGGTCTCTGTTCTCCCGGCTGATCGGTGGCATTTAACCGACTGGTTTCTCCTGTCCCTCCCTGTTCTCCACTCCCTCCACAAAAGGATCCTTTTGTAAATCATGGGAATATCCCACGTATTCGGCGAAGATGGCGGTCACGCCTTACTCAGTAGGGCTAAATTAATGGTCGGCATGGGGGGGGGAACCCCTCCATGCTTCTTCCGAAGAATCAGCGAACCTTTACGATGAAAAAAAAATGAATTACCGTATTTGCAGAAATAAAAAGCCTAACTATTAATCAAAATCCATAACGCCCAAAAACACGACCATCATGCTGTCGGCAAAAGCTTACAGCTCAGAAGAAAAAACAAAAAGCAAACGATTAATTTTGGACATGGATTAAATTTTAAGCCATCTTATCTCTTCATTTTCTTCTCCTTCCTTCTTTCTCTCGCTCTCCCTAGCGCCCACTCTCTTAATATGTGGAAGGGATTAAGATTTTCTCATTTTCCTATCTCTGTCCTTCTTTCCATATATATGTACTTCATCACTCATTCTTCAGTTCAAGCTATCTCTATCATTCTGCTTCTCTCTCTCTCTCTCTCTCTCTCTCTCTCTCTCTCTCTCTCTCTCTCTCTCTCTCCCTCTCTCCTAATTCTAATCTCTCTCTCACCTCTCCCTTTCTCTCTATTCTAATCTCTCTCCTCCCTCCCTCTCTCTCTCTCTCCCCCTCCTGATTCTAATTTCTTTCCTCTCCCTCCCTCTCTCTTAATTCTAATCTCTCCCCTCCCCCTCTCTCCTACTTCTAATTTCTCTCTCTTAATTCTAATCTCCCCTCCCCTCTCTCCTACTTCTAATTTCTCTCTCTTCCTTCTCATCACATTGTCTCTTACAAGTCTTTTGTTTCTCCTCTCCAGCACTAATTCCCTTACGTGTCACTCTTGTTTTAAATATCTCCCAATGTACATCAGCCTCTTCACTAGCTCTTCCATTTCGAACGCTTCTTCTCACTTCCTTTGTCTCACTCTCCCTTCCTCTTTCCCATTAGTAACTTCCTTTCTCTCCCTATCTACCTTTGTGTTTTTCTCTGTCTCCGTCTCGGTGGGCTATAAGATAGTCTTGGTCTCTGTTACTGTTTCACTTTTTAATTTCTTTCTTACTGTTCCTATCTCTTTCGCTTCCTTCCACTTTCTGTCTTCTTTCCTGTCTCTCTCCATGTCTTTCTGTTGCTCCAGCTTTGCTCTGTAATTTTCTCTCTTCCTTTCCTTCATCATATTCCTTTCCTGTTCCATTGTTTTCCCCCTCTCCCAGTCTCTTTTTCACCTTATTTACTTATCGTTTTTCCTTCGTTTCACATGCTCTACTTTCCGTTTTTCTTCTTTTTCATATCACTCTGGCATTTCCTTCTCCCCGTTTTTCTCTCTTATCTCCTCAATTCTTCCTACCTCATTTATTCTTCTTTCTACTGTATTTTCCCTTTCTCACTTTTCCCCTCCTGCCTTTCACCCCATTTGTTTTGGCCTTTTTTTCTTTATTTCTGGGTTTGATCACCCTCGTAAGCATTTAAGGCTATGTGGTGCAGCACACCCCTAATTTACTGTCACTGGTCCCCGGGAAAAAAGAGACAGTAGCGTAGAAATAAAAGAAAGGTACCACTCATGCCTCACCCAGGACCCAGTTCTGAAGATTAGCTGGAAGTCCATGTCTCTAACAAGTCGGCCATCGGAAGTACCTTTTTTTTTTTTTCTTCCCCTTACTTCAACTTCCTAGTCTTGTCCTCCCCTATTTTTATCTCTCTGTCTGCAAAAGTAAATCCCCATACATTGAAAAATAATCATTTAAAGTCATTAGCGAAACATTCTTCCATATAAAAGTGGGGCTCTTCTAAGCGTAACGTACTTGTGCTTTGTATTCTGGCAATAACGCACTTTCCAGCGTATTGTCCGGTAACTTACGCATCGTTGTTGTACCGTCTGTTGCGTGTTAAAACTTGGTAATAAAGAGCTTACAACCAGTGTGGCGCAGTTGGGTAATCACCAGCCTCGAATCTGTGTGGTATGAGACTGTTGGGGTTCCAATCCCTCTGCTGGCGATCCAGTTCGCAGGTTTCTATGCTTCCCGCTAATGCCCCGGACATATTGAGCCATTTCTGGAGATAGCCCATTAGCACTTGATTGGGTGGGGAGGGGGCGGAAACGGGAAACCACTGTGTACTCATGGTGACGTCTGTTGCAACAGCCTAACCGAATATTCGCCCGAATGGGCTGTTACAGCAGACGTAGTCTTGGTGTACCACTCCTGTATGCTGAAAAACAACATATTCGTCTACAGTGGGCACGGAAGTACCAAAACTGGAACCCTTAAGGGACTGGGGAAAAGATCGACTGGTGAGATGAATCATGCTTTTCTGTTAACACGCCGACGGGGGGTGGGGGGCAGAATATGGCGTCAACAGCCAGCATTGATGGATCCTAGCTGCCTAGCGTTAACTCTACTAAATGGTGGAGGCTGTGTAATGGTCTGGGGTTGGGTTTCATGGTGTCGTCGGGTTCTTCAATACCTCTGGAACAGCATTTGGATACCACAAGATATCTTAACATAATTACGGACCAGGCACACCCGTACATGTGCATGGTATTTCGTGATGAACAGGGTTGCTTTCACATGATAATGCGCCATACCACAAAGCTCAGATCGTTACACAGTGGTTCCAGGAGCAGGAAAGTGATTTAAAAGTGCTAAAATGGCACCCACAGTCCCTAGATATTAATTAACCCAATGGAACAGCTGCGGGAATCAGTTTGAGAGAGCCATGTGTAGCACAGCGATAGATCTATTTCCAGTGAACATTTAGCAATTGACGGACACGATCACATCCGCTTGGCTAAAGATAAAAATTAGCAGTCGCCACTAGCCACGTGGCGACTAGATAAAACAAAGTGGGCAGCAGTAAAAGTTGCTTCAGTCGCCAGACTCGAAAAACTGCTTTTCCACAGACTGCTGCTCAAATAATTTTTTTACTACTAAGAAATTACTTGAATTTCTTTAACTCTCCTATTAATTATCAAACGCATTTTCTGCCATCCACATCACACGTGGGGAAAACCAGTCCTCTCCAAAGTAAATAAATTTGCATGATCTATTTATAAATTCACTCTTCAAGAAAGGGGAAGGGTATTTTTCCCCCGCTGAGGTTGGGGATTAAAGACTGACACCTGGGGCTTGATGAAACTCTGACGTCACAAACCGACTTCCGTTTGCACCATCGGTGCGAACGGAAGTAGCGTACGTAGCATGCCTGACTTGCTACACTGTTCAGCTGATGGTTAGATCGGAATACAAGTTACGTTGCTTAGATTCCGAAAAGGCATATTTTCTGTTTTTCTCAAAACAAAACAAAAAAAAAAAAAAGAAGAAGAAGAAGAAGAAGAAGTTCAAAATTGGAACTTCAACTTTTCGTCGCATTCTTTCATTTTCTGTAGAGTCCTTTCTTCTGCATAGTGTGACCGCAGTGACGTTTTAAATTGTAAATTTTTTTCTGAAATTCACGAGCCACTTGGCGCGTTTCCAGTTGTGAATTGACGAAGCATGTTCCTGATACAATTTTTTCCCTGGAATGACAGAAAGAAACCTGAATTTCACGAATTTTTTGTGCCGCAGGAAAATTCTGGAATTTCAGAAACCTTCCCGCAACGCTTTTCTTATATTAACGGAAAAACACCGTTCTAACTTTTTCCTGTATTCATATGACGAAAATTTCCGTTAATAGAAGAGAGAATCACGGGAATACTTGGAAGTTTGATTATCTGCTAAATTTCAATAGTCTGTCGAAGAAAATTTTTGAAGCTCTGTTGCGAAATCGGATACTGTGGATAGTATATCGCATGAATTTTGTGCACCAGCTATTTATTAAATATTGTGTTACTGTAAAAAACCGGGTACTTAACGTATTGTACAGGTGATTATACGATGTCTTTTGTATCACTCTGTGGAATCCTTAAGACAAAAGCTATTATAGTTATCAAGAGTAAATTTTATGTTTATGAGTTTTGTGAAATAATACTCTAGAAAACTACCTTTCCCCTTTTTCAAAGATAACTGAAAGTCAAGTTGCAAAGCATTTTGTTGCTTCAAAAAATCACGATAAAAACTGACTAATTTGTGAAAAGCCCTCTTACAGAAAAAAAAAATGTATTACAAACCTATTAAAAAAAATAATAAGCTCCAACAGAAAATAAAATGGCTAAATCACTTACATTAATAACAAAAAAAAAATCGGTCACCGTCGCGCAATTTGTTTTACGAAGAACGTGACTCAACAGGCGCGCGTTACCTGTTGAACCAACCCAAACTACGGGGGTTCGATCCTGACTGCTGCGAAAGGATTATCAACACTCGGGGCAAAGCTAACCTGATTACACTGTTATGGTTGTGAAACCGATTCACCGACATGAAATCTGTTGTTTATCAGTATTTCTCCGCGCACTAATGGGGTGTGTTGGGGACCCTTCCCCCTAAGGGTGACTGAAATGCGAGACAACAGAAAACATCACGAGTTCAATCACGATGTCCACATCCACACCTTCTCAATCTTGCCGACCACCAGACAAACGATTTCTGAATGTGTATTTTAAAACAGCAACCACGAACAAATGCGTAAGCTCATTATAATAACCACCAAGCCATTATTTCCGTCTCCGGTTAACAATTCTACCCTCAGAGTCGCAGTAAATATCCTCCTCTTTTTATTTAGCCTCTCTGAAGCAAAACAGAAGTGACAGTGACTCCGCCAAAATGCTAATATTTGATTTTTTTAGAAACGCGACCGAAACTGGGATCTTCATTTTTTTATGTCGTACGTCCGACATTTAGAACATCTATACACAGAAGAGCAATTGAATTAGAGATACCTGTCTAGTAACGTGTAGCACCACCTTTCGCCCTGATGTCGGCAACGATTCGTCTCCGCATGGACTCGACAAGACACCGGAATCGTTGGTAAGCCATACGGATCCACGACCACTGAACAAGCTCCCACAGTTCACGAAGATTTGATGGAGTGGGGTCAGAGCCTCGAACATCTCTCTCGATGGCATCCCGGATGCGCTCGATGGGATTGATGTCAGGTGACCTAGCTGGTCAAGGAAGCGAGATCACGTCGGTGGAGTGTCATCCAACCATTCGGATACAATTCGGGAGCGATGGCACGGTGCATTGTCTTGTTGCACGATGAGGTCCCCAGTGGGATGTTGAAGACGCACAAACGGAAGCAAATGGTCGTCCAGGATATCCCCGTAACGTGGACCTGTGAGGGACGATGTCACACGTACCAGTGGTCCCATTTCAGTCCACGTAAACAGTCCCCAGACGAGAATGCCACCCCCACCAGCTTGAAGAGTACCCTGCTGGCAAGAAGAATCCATCGTCTCATGTGGTTTGCGCCGTACTCGTATCCTGCCATTCACATGTACCAACGTGAATCTCGACTATCAGTCCAGGCAACATTTTTCCACGTGTCTAGGGTCCAGTGGCGATGTTCCCGCGCCCATGCTAATTTTTGCACCCTGTGATGTGCGGTCAGCAGCGGTACCCTCGTGAGACGATGGCTTCTGTACCCCATAGCGAAGAGATGGTTCTGGATGGTGTGGTATTAAAATACCACACCATACAGAACCATCCACGGTATTAAAATATGTCGATGCTTTCGGTGCGAAAAAAGCGCTTGCGGATTCGCTTCTTTGACTGAGTCTGGCGAGCAAAAATCAACGGCTTAACGCAAGCAGTTCTGATGCGAAAACATTCCGTGCCTTCGCCTGCGAGCGTTTATATGACAACGTGAATCAGCTGGTAGAGGGGAATGGGCCATTGCTTTGGGAAAGGGTTCGCCCAGAATAAAGAAGACTTAGACTGTCTCAGGCACTCGCATACTCCTGCCCATAAGAGTGTTTCGCGAGAGTTGTTTCACTTTTTGTGAAGTGTCAATGAATTAAAATCAGATATATTATATCTTAAATTCGTGGCTTTGTTGGAAAGAACTCTATGCTTCAAATTTTGATACAGCTCGACTAAAAAATGAACTGAAGGTGTTTTATTCCCTTGATGAATACAAAAACAAATCAGTAAGAGACATTACGTGTTACATAAAGTTGAATAAATGGGACATAGTGTTTAATGAGGTGTACAAATTAGCAGACCTCATATTAAACTTTCCGTCAACAACTGCAACTGTCGAAAGAAGTTTTTCAGCATTAAAAAGAATCAAGATATACATATCTTAGAGCCACACAAGGATATGCACATTCGAAAACTTGGCTGTTTTGTCAATAGAGAAAAACATTCTTTTTAAATATGAAAAAGCACTTGGAAAAAACATTTTGTGAAAACGTAACACTCAAGTTCACACGAAAGGAAAGAAGAATGGAGCACACATTCGGAGGTGTTGCCTTATCTCCTCGTTATTGTTATATTCATTCACTAATCCCAGTTCTTGAATTTTTTGCCAAAAGGGGTGTTTACCTAATCTCTCACTAAAACTCTTCCTCTTTTCCCAGTTGCCGACAGAACTGGATCTGTCCGCATTTGGCACTGTTTTTCCCTCTGTCCTCAATTGGGACCAAACCTCGTAGAATGATTACAGACACAATAGAATCACTTGTACGAGTACGTATGGCAGACTTTACAATTTCATGCGCATGAAGTTCTACAAAACTTTATAGTCTGTAGCTTTTACATAAAAAAAATTGCGAATTGATGGCTGCTAAAACATTGATTTACTATACCAGGCAGAGAAGGAAGAAGCACACACATAAATTTCTCCCCCGAAGAAAAGCTCGGCAAATCAGGACCAGGCCCAGCAAACGTCAACGGAAGCCAATGCCTAAACTCCATGGGCGCCCATACAGGAGGGCAAGACGGGGCATTTGCCCTCCCTAGGAAATCGGACAATGTCATTTCTCTTCTTGGAAGGTACTACTAAGATTTCGCGATAATACTAATTCTGATTGCTAATTTTTCCAGAGAATATCTAGATGCTTGTGTATGCAGCAAAATTAGGAAAGAGTTTGGAATTTTCAGTAGAAAAGGAGGAAATTTACAGTGGAAAATAATAATGAAATTTCCCATTGCCTGTTGGAGAACAACGTACGTACTTACAGTACAGTATAGAAAGGTATGAAAGGCAAAGAAATGTAAAATACGAGTATAACTTCCTCTACAGCAGCTATTCGATGCCAGACAAACAGCACTCGAAGTTTTTTCCAGAAATGTTTCTGGAGGGTACTTTTTCATTCTTGACGACCAACTGTGTGATTTCTAAGGTTTCGTGGCACATGTGACAGACGGCCAAAAGGATCAAAAGAAAGACAAAGAAATGTCCTTATTGTCCTAATATGCTGTCTGATTTTATTAATCCATGAAGGGCGCCCATGCTAAAACTCTAATATCATTTATGAAAATTTTGCCCAACTAGACTCTGTTATTCTTCAGATTAGGAGAAAAGCTCGATTCAACATAATTGAACATTCGATGAATTGCAGCAGAACCATTAAAAACTTAAAAAAGTATTTCTAATTTCAGAGCCAGTACACAGTAAGGCAAACAGTATAATGCTAATTCGCAATTGCAGACCGCAAACAGTTATGTTTTAGAAAAAGGCATATCACATAAACAGAAAATGTGACTCACCCGTCTCTCGATACGGTTGAAATCACTAAATGACAGATGCGTAAGTTGACTTAAGCGCCTGCAAAGAGCTACTGAACAACCAGGAGGAAGCTGATATATCAGACATGTTCCAAAATAGAGTAGGTCATCACTACTTAGCCGTAGAAAGAAAAAAACAAAAACAAAATCCAGACGTAAGACTGATCAATAGTCTACCCCGATCGCAAGGTACAAGCAATTAACTTTTTTTTTTTACGGTCTTGCGACTGAAAGAGTTAATGTGTCATGTCCATTACTGATTCCTATTCAGCGTTAAAAAAGAATTAAAAAAAAATACGGAGAAGACTGAAACGTGTGTTCACCGTGAATCAGCTGCGATTCGCTACAGTTTTGCCCTTGGCCTCCTATTAGATTCCATTAGATTCGTAACTGTGGCATTGAAATTACTGTAGTTTCTTTTTCATCTTTCGTGTTATTATTATTGCTCTTTTTTTTTATTTCTTTTTTAACGCGCTACTTAACGCAAGAGTAGTAGTGTTCAATGCCTACGCGCTCAAGGTTCTTCCGCGGAAAACAACTCCTTTTCTGTCAGCCGAACTGCGAGACCATTTTGGTGGCCATAAAATCCTACAATATTTGACTACCGTACGACCGAAAACAAGTCTCTTGCTCAATCTCACGAAGGGGTCCCGAAACTGCGTTAATATTCATTGAACTTTTCGCAACTGCAAAGAAGGACACAGCTGAAAATAAAACAGCAAGGGGAAAAAAAAAGAATTTTTGATTAGAACATTTTGCGTCAATTTTTACCTTTTTTTCTCATTTTTTTACGACAGAAGCCGTACTTGTAACGGATTACGTCGAATGATTAATCGGGTTTTCCATAGAAATAAAATCCTAGGGATTTTTTTTTTTCAATTTTCATGAACAACATAAGCCGATTAAAGTTTAAATTTACGCTCACCTAATTTATTTAAACAGAATTTTTTTTTCAATTTTTATGAACAACATAAGCCGAATAAAGTTTAAATTTACGCTCACCTAATTTATTTAAACAGAAAGTTGTTTTTTGTTTTTTTTATCGGGGTTGAACGACGGTCGTGAGTAACGGTATTAACTTTAAGAAGCGGCCCGTTCCGAATTTAAGCCCACTGATTCCAGGAAAGGTAGTACTAGTGACAGATATCATTCCTTCTTAGGAATTCATTCATCATTCGCGCAAAAGTCGTCAGGAGTGATTGTGAAATGAAACAAAAAACCCTGAACTCTGACCTCAGTGCGACATATATAAATAATGCATATTGACAAATGCCAACCCCGCCTTCTCGTGGTGCATCCTGTTCCCACTAAAGGGGCTCTGACGACCGCCCATAGCGGTATAACTATACCATCGGGATCAGAGGAAATTCTATCCCACACTCACCAACCCGCTTGGCCAGCGTGGTGAGTTATGGCCAAACCCCTCCAAAATGATTCCACAACTTAAATCTTGGCCCTCAGTCTCCGGCAGCTGGAATGTACCTGGCCAAGGCAGCGGCCAGTGCGACATGAAGGCAGAGGGTGCTAAGAATCCCCGGAGGACCGGACTAGGCTGCCATCTGATGCTGACCTTGGCTACTTACAATGGACGCTCCCTATCTTCTGATTCAAGGCTTCTTGAATTGGAAGAGGAACTACAAAGGATCAAGTGGGACATCGTGGGGCTAAGTGAGGTAAGGAGAAAAGGAGAAGATCTCATCGAACTGAAAAGTGGACATCTCTTCTACTATCGTGGGACAGATACTGGCAGAACTAGTGGTGTTGGATTTATAATAAACAAGAAACTGAAGGATAAAGTTGTAGAAGTTGAAAGTTCCTCTGACAGAGCTGCACGACTTGTTATCCAACTCTCGAAAAGATACCAGGCTCAGATTATTCAAACTTATGCACCCACCACAAGTCATCCTGAAGAAGAAATTGAAGAATTTTATGAGGAAATTTGTCATCTAAATAATAAAGGTAAGCAGCACTTGAAAATAATTA
This sequence comes from Macrothele yani, assembly GCA_039090855.1. Classification (NCBI taxonomy): domain Eukaryota; kingdom Metazoa; phylum Arthropoda; class Arachnida; order Araneae; family Macrothelidae; genus Macrothele; species Macrothele yani. Next base: position 55,612,065 of record CM077028.1, read on the forward strand.
TGGGAGATTTCAATGCAAAAATAGGGCAACGACAACAGAATGAAACTTCAGTAGGTAAATTCGGTCATGGCAACAGAAACCAGCGTGGAAATACTCTCGTTGAGTTTGCAGAGGCAGAAGGGTTTTTCATCTTGAACTCCTTCTTCAAGAAAAAGCCACACAGGAAATGGACATGGAGACATCCAAATGGGACGACAAGTGAAATTGATTTTATTATGTGTAACAAAAAATTCGTCATAGAAGACTGCAGTGTGCTAAACAAGTTCAACACAGGTAGTGACCATAGATTGGTGAGATGTAAGATGCACCTCAACACCAAACTTAGAACGTGGCAAGCTCATAAGACAAACAAAATCTATTGACATAACCAACCTTAAAAAACACCATAATACCTTCAAGTTAGAACTGAAGAACAGGTTCTCTGCTTTAGAAAGCCTAACATCGGAAGAAGTGGACATCTCTGAAGTTAACAGAAAAATAACCAAAGCTCTTATGGAAACAGCAACAAAATTAGCTGGGTCTAAGAACAAGTTGCATGTGAACAAATTATCAGGAAAAACCAAAATGTTGATGCAAAAAAGAAGAGATGAGGACAAATAAAGAAGATGTGACTTCCAAAGTGGAATATATAGAGCTATGCAAGACAGTAAGAAAAAGTATCACTGAAGACGTAAGAAAATTCAACTGTGAACTAGTGAGGAAAGCAATTGAAAACAACCAAAGCCTAAAGATAGCAAAGGGACATCTCAGTAAGGGAAGAAAACAGATTATGGCACTGAGAAAAGAAGATGGTTCTGTAACAAGAAATAGAGGCGAAATCTTGACAAGAGTGAAAGATTTCTACTCCAAATTATATGAAAGGGATGATATATGCACTCCAGACATCATGAAAGATACCAGTACCAGAGTTCCTCCAGTCCTTCCAGCAGAAGTTGCACATGCAATCAAGAACATGAAGCGAGGAAAAGCTCCAGGAGAAGATGGAATTACTGTAGACATCATACAAGAAGCAAGTGGAGAAATCAAAACAGTACTCGCCCAAATTTTCACTCGATGCCTTAATGAAGGAAAGATTCCTGAGGATTGGAACACCGCTACAATGATCCTGCTACATAAGAAAGGTGACATTGAGGATCTCGGAAACTACAGACCTATCAGCCTCCTATCAGTAGTTTATAAAATCTTCACTAAAGTTCTTTCACACCGCTTGAAGGTAGCACTAGACATGGCTCAACCGAGAGAACAAGCTGGATTCAGGAGTGGCTACAGCACAATAGATCATATCCACGTGCTGAGAGAACTAATTGAAAGAGCGAGGGAATATGAACTTCCATTGTGCATGGCTTTTATCGATTATGAAAAAGCCTTTGATTCGGTGAAACCATCAGCAGTTACAATGGCTCTGAAAACCTGCGGTATTGAAGATGCATACATTAATATTATTAATAACATCTATGAAAATGCAAGTGCAAAGATTAGGCTGTTTGAAAATACAACACACGTAAAAATTGGAAAGGGAGTGAGACAAGGTGACACCATATCTCCGAAGCTCTTTAATGCCACATTGGAGGGTGTTTTTCAGTCGCTGAGCTGGGAAAACACGGGGATAAAGATTAATGGAGATTATCTAACCCACCTTCGTTTTGCTGATGACGTAGTCATTTTTGCAACTACCCCATCAGAGCTGCAGAGTATGATCCAGGAACTTGCTGACAAGAGTAAAGAAGTGGGATTAAAAATGAACTTTCAGAAGACAAAAGTGATGTTCAATGCTTTTACAAGAAATGAAGATTTATCGATTGATGGAGAAAAGCTGGAGATAACAGACACATACGTTTATCTTGGACAACAGATATCAAGTGAGGGTCACATTGATGAAGAAATTAATCGGCGTACAAAACTTGCCTGGAGAGCTTTTGGAAGAAACAGCATAATTTTCAAGAGCAATATGCCATTATGTCTTAAAAGAAAAGTGTTTGATCAATGCATCCTTCCAGTGCTTACGTATGGTGCAGAGACGTGGACCTTAACTAAAAGAGACATACAAAGGCTGCAGACAACTCAAAGCAGCATGGAGAGGTGCATGCTTGGTGTAACCAGGAGAGATAAGAAGAGGAACTCGTGGATCCGAAAAATGACGAGAGTGGAAGACATCATGATCAGAGTTAAATCCCTGAAATGGCAATGGGCTGGACATACTGCCAGAAGGACAGATCATCGATGGACAGCCGAAATTTTAGATTGGATTCAAGGGACAGGAAAAGACCCAGAAGAAGACCACATGGGAGATGGGTGGATGAAATTCGAAAGTATGCAGGGGTGACATGGAGGAGACTGGCACAAGACAGACCGTTGTGGAGGAAACTTGGGGAGACCTTCGTCCAGCAGTGGATTGATAATGGTTGACAATGATGATGATGATGTATATACTGTATGTAATGTACAATACATGTATACATTGTTTATAGCACATGAGTCAAATGAAAACCTTACCAGTGCGATAAAAAATTCAAAATACAGTGTCATTGTCCTGTAATTTGGCAATATTGTTACCAATGACTAGAAGATTTTCTTGCAGGTGGCAGAACGGTGCAGGTAAGCTTAGTGACGTCACAATAGCACTGTGAATATGGCCGCACCACTTCAGACATGCGCCAAAGAGTAGGAACGTTCTAGTGTTCGTATACGAACACAGAACGTTCCCTTTCTTTGGTGCAAGATCAATTTAGCGCATATTTCATGATTTAATTATTTAGCCTTATCGTGTGAGAGTGTTGTGCAGGAATTAAGAGCACTATCGGGAAAATATGTCCTTTATTATTAGTGGCTCTTACAGATAGTTTCTGAAGTACTTACTGCCCGACTCATTTCTTTTCATATCAACAGACGAACCTCGTTTCCACATTTCGGGGTATGTCAATTCACAGAACACACGACACTGGCAGTGTTGCCAACATTTAAAAGGGGTTGTCTGGAGCATCGTCGTGCTCGCCGGGGTATTTTTCGTGAGGAAGAATGCTCATGTAGTTTTATTCATCAAGCTTAAGTGCAAACACTTATGAGGGGAAATAATATTTAAAAACACAGGAGAGTGGAAACCCCGTGGGGGGGGGGGGCATTAAGGTTACCAGAGAAATTCTTCTATCCGCCCGACTTCCGTTTTTGGACACCCCCCTCCCCCCTACCCGTTTTCAAGCTGAAATAAAAACGCGTAGCCTCACTTCCCCTAATTCCCGTTTACCCCAATGGCGTTTCCCCGAAATCGCTTTTACCCGAATTCCCCCATTTCCCCTAATTTCGTTTGCCCTAATCTCGTTTCCCCTAAATCTCGATTCTCCTAATTCACGTTTGCCCTAAACGCGTTTCGGCGTTTCCCCGAAATCGCTTTTACCCGAATTCCCATTTCCCCTAAACACGTTTACCCCAATGGCGTTTCCCCGAAATCGCTTTTACCCGAATTCCCATTTCACCTAATTTCGTTTGCCCTAAATCTCGTTTCCCCTAAATCTCATTTCCCCCAATTCACGTTTGCCCTAAACACGTTTACCCCAATGGCGTTTCCCCGAAATCGCTTTTACCCGAATTCCTATTTCCCCTAATTTCGTTTGCTCTAATATCGTTTCCCTTAAATCGCGTTTCCTCTTTTTCACGTTTGCCCGTATCAAGTTTTTCCTAATTCGCGTTTGCCTTATTTCGCGTTTGCCCTAATTTATATGTGTCCTAATTTTTATTAACCGAAATAAAACGGTGGGTTTTGATATCGCAAGAGAATTATTCTTTCCTTTCTTGTTGATGACTTCGATAATCATGCCAACAAAAGTGTAAAGAAGTGCACATGGTGAGGACCATTATACGGTTAGTCCTTAACGCAGCCATTGTATCCGTCACGCCCCCACAGATAAAGTACTACATCGCACTAAACTTTTATTAAAGCAAGAAATAGAATTGTGAAAGCAGAAGGCCCCCTTTTTAAGAGTTCTTAGCGTACTAGACCCCTCCCCTCTCCCCACCTTTCGTCCCCTGGTGGCCAAACCATTTTACCAAAAAATTAGAAACTATAATTCAAACGATTTCACATCAGGAGCTGTATTTTACGCCCTTTAGCCAAAAATCTATGCGAAACATGAAAAAGTGACTATACCTAAAAAGTAGTCTTCGACATAAACGGAATCGAAAGTTAAAAAGTATTTTTTTCAATTGGATGTTTAGAAGCAAAAACATGGAATAAAATGTATTTCTAATTCAACATCACCTGCATTTACGCCCTCTAGCAGCGAAATTGTGCATCGTATAAAAAAAACGACATGTAGGATCACCATTCGCACATTTCAAGCTTTCCAACGCAAAAATAATATTTGAAATCGGACTAATAGTTGCAGAGATATTGTGTCCACAGACGGACAAACACAAAACATAAACACGATCTGTTTCACAAACTACGTGCTACAAATATTCTCTTACACGGCGCGTCAAATGTCCTTCGCTCGCCCTTGTTTGGATGGATGGATGGAGGGCTTTTGGAAGAAACAATACAATTTTAAAGAGCAATACGCCATTATGTCTCAAAAAGAAAAGTGTTTAATCAATGTATCCTTCGAGTTCTTACATATGGATGGGAGACATGGATCTTAACTAAAAAAGACATAGAAAGGCCGCAGACAACTGAAAGCAGCATGGAGAGATACATGCTTGGTGCAACCAGGAGAGATGAGAAAAGGAACTCATGAATAAGGAAAATGACAAGAGTGGAAGACACGATCAGAGTAAATCTTTGAAAAGGCAATCGGCTGGACATGTTGCCAGAAGAACGGACCTCCGACGGACAACTGAAATTCTGGACTGGATTCCAAGGGACAGGAAAAGATCCAGAAGAAGACCACATGGGAGATGGGTGGATGAAATTCGAAAGCATGCGTGAGTGAGATGGTGGAGACTTGGACAAGACAGACCGTAGTGGAAGAAACTTGGTGAGATCTCCATTCATCCAGCAGTAGATTGATAATGGTTTATGATGATGATTAAATATACATATATTTTCCTAAATTTGACGATAAAAAATTACATACAACGATTTTTCTCCTAAATTTGACGATATATCCGATTTTTTTTTTCCTGAATTTTGGCGATGAAAGAAACGTTTTATTTCGCTCAACGAAAATCAAGACAAACATGAATTACGGAAAACATGAATTTGGGAAAACGCGAATCAAGGCAAAGGAGAATTAGAACAAACTTGATACAGTAAATGTTTTTAGGGGAAACTTTGACACGGACAAACGTGTTAAGGGCAAACGTGAATTAGGGGAAACGAGATTAGGGAAAACGAAATTAGGGGAAATGGGACTTCGGGTAAAAGCGATTTAGGGGAAACACCATTGGGGTAAACGTGTTTAGGGCAAACGTGAATTAGGGATAACGAGATTAGTGCAAGCGAAATTAGGGAAAATGGGAATGCGGGTAAAAGCGATTTCGGGGAAACGCCATTGGGGTAAACGTGTTTAGGGCAAATGTGAATTAGGGGAAATGAGATTTAGGGGAAACGAGATTAGGGGAAACGAAATTAGGGGGAATGGGAATTCGGGTGAAAGCGATTTCGGGGAAACGCCATTGGGGTAAACGCGTTTAGGGCAAACGTGAATTAGGGGAAACGAGATTAGGGGAAACGAGATTTAGGGGAAACGAGATTAGGGGAAACGAAATGAGGGGAAATGGAAATTCGGGTAAAAGCGATTTCGGGGAAACGCCATTGGGGTAAACGTGTTTAGGGCAAATGTGAATTAGGGGAAACGAAATTAGGGGAAATGGGAATTCGGGTAAGAGCGATTTCGGGGAAACGCCATTGGGGTAAACGTGATTAGGGCAAACAGGGATTAGGGGAAACGGGTGTTCACCAATACAAATAGTTATCATGGAATAAAATGATATCTAACAACAATAGGTGCAGAAGAAACATTGCAAGGGAAAAAATTATGATTACGGGAGAAATCTTCACTTCGCCTACCTTAGGTTTTCGAAAGGTGGGATTTCCGACCTCCGTCGAAAAAAACGACCCCCTCCCCCTCCCACATACACACACAGACCACCACCAATCTCCAAAAAATCTGTGCTTATTTGTTGATCGATTTCGTGAATTACCGAAATGTTTACGGTAATGGCGGAATTCCTCGAATCCGGGGGGGGGGGATCTCATGCCTGAAAATTACAGAGAAATTTTCGCGCCGTCTAACTTCCGTTTTCGGATATTGTTGCCAACAGTTTCAAGCTAAAATGCGAAGATTTATACAACAAAATGATATTTAAATACAATACGGGACAGAGGCAACATTGCGAGAAAAAAAAATTACGATTACGGGTGAAATCTTCACTCCGTTGAACTTCCGTTTTCGGAAGGCACGGAAGGTGAAATACCATTTCCAGACGGAAAACGGCTCCGCCCCAATTTTCTCTTCAGTTCTGCATCGATCTTAAAAAAGACCCAAACGATGACAAAAAAAAAAAAAAAAAAAAAAAAAAGGCGAAATTCAGCGAATCCGTGGAAAAATGTCTTGTGTGAATTAATCAACTTCTAACGACCGGAGGTTTGAAACCTTGAGCGGAGTGCGCGGATTTAGCTGTCGATAACGGAGCACTGGGCTGCTGGAAACACACGTGTTCCAACAGAAACCACTACATGATTTAAAAGTCGGTGTTTGGTGTGGAGTGTCAGGACAATGCATCATTACAGAACACACGACAATGGACTGCTGGAAACCCACACGTGTTCCAACAGAAACCACTCCATGATTTAAAAGTCGGTGTTTGGTGTGGAGTGTCAGGACAACGTATCATTACAGAACACACGACACTGGACAGCTGGAAACCCACACGTGTTCCAACAGAAACCACTCCATGATTTTAAGTCGCTGTTTGGTGTGGAGTGTCAGGACAATGCATCATTACAGAACACACGACACGGAACTGTTCGAAGCCCAAACGTGTTCCAACAGAAAACACTACATGATTTAAAAGTCGGTGTTTGGTGAAGAGTGTCAGGACAATGCATCATTACAGAACACACGACAATGGACTGCTGGAAATCCACACGTGTTCCAACAGAAACCACTCCATGATTTAAAAGTCGGTGTTTGGTGTGGAGTGTCAGGACAACGTATCATTACAGAACACACGACACTGGACTGCTGGAAACCCACACGTGTTCCAACAGAAACCACTCCATGATTTTAAGTCGCTGTTTGGTGTGGAGTGTCAGGACAATGCATCATTACTGAACACACGACACTGGACTGCTGGAAACCCACAAGTGTTCCAACAGAAACCACTACATGATTTAAAAGTCGGTGTTTGGTGTGGAGTGTCAGGACAACGTATCATTACAGAACACACGACACTGGGCTGCTGGAAACCCACACGTCTTCCAACAGAAACCACTCCATGATTTAAAAGTCGGTGTTTGGTGTGGAGTGTCAGGACAACGCATCATCGTACCCATTTTTTCTCGAGGAGAATGTTAATGCAGACATTTATCTACTAATTAATACACGTAGGGTTTGTAAGACCTCCCCGGTGGCGCAGAGGTACAAGTTCTGGCTTACGACCATTCCTCTGAGAAGCGTTCAGATTCCAATCCCGGTGAGTCATGGATGTCGTGTTTGTCTTACGGCACTGGCTCTCTTTCCCTTCCCTGAAACCAGTGACCCTAAATTAGGGACAGGCGATTGATAATAGCCCATTGAGTTGCTCAATGTGGTCGTTAAATCTTCAATAAACCAAAAAAAAAAAAAAAAAAAAAAAAGGCCAGTTGACTTCAGATGAACTCCCCAATGCTTTCTTCCAACAAGATGGAGCGACTTGCCATACCTCTAATCGTTCACTCGCTCAAATCCACAGTGATTTTATTCAGAAAAGAACAATCAGAAAGAATCTATGGCCACCCCACTCTCCCGACTTACCACCTTGGGATTTTTACCTGTAGGGCTCGCCAAAAGGGAAAATCTACCGCAACAACTCTCGAACGTTGGAAGATTTGGAAACCAACATACGGCAAGAGATCGTCCGCATTTCAGTCATCGAGTTGAGAGGCGTTTTCCTGGACGCGCTTCTGCGAGCAGGGAGGAGGGGGTTGTCGAGGCATGTGGCAAACACTTCCAACACCGACTTTGAAAAAGAATATTAAAATACTGATAAACGTGTCAAATATTAACATTACGGAATTTTTTGAAGTTAAAAATACCGTTTATTTGTTACCATACCAAAAGTACTTATAACCGAATAAAACTGTACAACTGTCTTCTGCATTTGTGGCCGGTTTTATGTGCTCCACTCTGTATTACATTAAATGTTTTCATTTTATCTTTCCGTGATCCACTGTCAGCCCTGCCAACTTGTAAAAGCTGTTCCGAGAAGTAATGTGAGGCTAAATGAGAAAACACTTAACCAAGAAGTAACTAAATTTACCTAACAAAACAGAAACTCCAGCTCTGGTCGTAAAGACGGCAACGAATGTGTTACTCAATGAATGTAGTGAGGCAGCCGGGAGTGGTGCAAAGTGAATGATTATTTTGCGTGAACGATATTTGAGACCCCAGGAGCCGCCCCCGGTGGCGCAATGGTCTAAGCGATGGCTTCTGATCATTCGTCCGAGATGGGTCCAGGTTCGAGTCCCGGTGAGGCATGGATGTTGTGTTTGTCTTACGGCGTATGCTCTCTGCCTTCCCTGGACCAGTAGCCTTAAATTAGTGACGAGTCACTGCTTATTGCCCATTGAGTTGCTCACGGTGGTCGTTAAACGTCCAATAAATTAAAAAAAAAAAAAAAAAGAACTCCCAGGAAGGAATGACGTATGCCATCACTATTGCACTTGAAGAAAAAAAAAAAAAAAATGCCGTTTTCAAACATTTTCTGGGAAGATCAAATTCTAAATGTTTTTCCACTTACATTTTTTGAATAAACTTATCTGTGCTCAATGAACCAACAAAATAGCTTCAGTAATGGTGTTTGTTAAAGCCCAGAGAAGTCCTGTTGCCATGTACGCGCATTTTCATTAATGAAGGTGTAATTAAAACGGCAGCTTTCAAAATCGTTGCCGAACAGCGTAACAAAGTTGCCCTCAGAAGTTTTCATTAATGAAACATCCTGCGAGCGGAATGTGAAAGTGGGTATTTATTAGCAAGCGGCTTGATCTCAGCTCAGCACAAAAGATGGTACGTACGTACTTCGGGGAGTTGATGTCTCTGTAGAACTAGTTCTGTTGCTTCCCCGTTTCCAATCGAATGTGTGATGTGAAGAAAAAGAAAAAAAAGTATTCCCACGATGATGGTGAGAAATAATGACAGGATTTTTTTTTTTTTCTTCCTTCAACTCATTTAGATTAAACAATAGTTAGAGAGCACTTAAAAAAATCTCTGTCGACAAGATTGCGATTAATCTTACAGCTGCACTTTTTTTTCTGCTCTGAGCATTTTCTTTTATATTTATTTATTTATTTATTATTTTTATGGTATTTATCGACCACACCGTGAGATGATCTTAAACGAAAGCTTCCCAAGTAGTACGTGATAAAAACCTTTTTCTTTTCTTTTCCGACTCCCTTTGTCCAGGCTTAAAAATGCCAGCAGGTAGTTCAAAAATTTTTAGTATGTTGAATAAAATAAAGAAAAGCTGAAACGTTTTCGCATGATGCTCGACTTTTTTGAGTAATGCATTTTTTATGCAATCGAAAAGAAAATTTTATGATGCCTTAGCTGCTTTAGAAACGGGGGTCATGCTCCTATGAAAAATAATTTATCACTAGCTGTAATCGTTAATGAGTCACCACCATCAATAAATCAAACTTCGATCAATTCTCCATTAAAAAAAAAAGTGAATTAATTTTTTTACTTCCTTATACATAAAAGAAAAACACTGGCTCTCTCATACCTGCCAACATTGGCCACAGGACTGCCCATAGTTACTAATATTATTACGCGGAATGTTGACGTATGTAGCTACTGCTTCCGATTTCGATAAAGTAATTCCTTACATTCTTCTACATAGCTTTGCTTCACGCACACAAACACACAAGCACGCGCTCGTATTTTAAAATATTATAGCTACAATTTAATTTACTGCTGCTTTTTCATCTAAGTGAAGGTTCTTATTTCATGGAATTTATAATGTTCACTTCTCAAATGGCTCAGTGCAACTTTTTTGTCTTTACCTATAGTGGTAACAGGTATTTCCGGTAAATTTTGATATTGGGGTAGTAGGCATATCCCTTTCTCCGACGCAATAGCGCAGGGCCACTGTTTACAATAATCTTTCTTAAATTTATGGCAATCCTTCGGTTGTGTGTGTGTGTGTGTGTGTGTGTGTGTGTGTGTGTGTGTGTCACTGAAGCTCCTTCCACATTTTGACGCTTTCTTAAGAAACAATCCATCTCTTTGCGAAAAAGAAACGTGCACTACAAAACAAAAATAAAATGCACTGAAAAGAAGTGCAGGTAAGTCATGGGTAAGACTACGACCATGTGGGTATGACCTTACCACATGGTCATACATTACAGGGGCAGCCTCCAAAATTGCAGTTTATGGCAATAAAGAGCATTTATATAAATAGCAAAACATTAATCTTGAAAAACAAAAAGGAAAATTCGTGGAATCGTAATTTCAACAATGTGTTCCGTAGTAACGTAACCAGACAACTGTATCCTCAGAAACTACGGACATTCCGTAGTAATTGGTAAGTATGCTCTCCATATCAGCGTGCTCACGTTTTTTATTTGTTTGTTTGTCGTTCTTTACTTCCTTTTTCCCCATACAGAACTAATTATGAAAAACGTAACAACCCATAGAGTAGTAGTAGTTTATTTTTTTACTTTTAAAAACAATGCTAGTATGCTCTGGTCCAGTTTAGTAGACCCTAATTTAAATAATGGGAGGTGCTGATTTTGAAGAGAAATACAGCCAGGTAAGAAATTCCTCAGCTCCTACGTAGTGGGAATAAATAAGACTCCAAAGCTTCTATACAGTGAGAATGAATGTGCTTCAAAGCTTCTATGAAATGGAAATGAATGAGCCTTCAAAGCTTCTATGTAGTGGAAATAAATGTACCTCCAAAGCTTTTATGTAGTGGGAATGAATGAACCTCCAAAGCTTCTATACAGTGGGAATGAATGTGCCTCCAAGGCTCCCTTGTTGTGGGAACGAATGAGCCTCCAAAGTTTTGGTGTAGTGAGAATCAATGAGCCTACATAGCTTCTGTGTAGTGGAAATGAATGAGCCTCCAAAGCTTTTGTGTTGTGGGAATAAATGTAGTTCTAAAGCTTCTATGTTGTGGGAACGAATGAGCTTCTGAAGCTTTTGTGTAGTGGGGAGAAATATAACTCCGAAACTTCTCTATAGTGGGAATGAATGAACGTCCAAAACTTCTCATGATGGGGATGAATGAGCGTTCGAAGCTTCTGTGTAGTGGGAATAAATGTACATCCAAAGCTTCTATGTAGTGAGAATGAATAGTACCTCGAAAGCTTCTGTGTAGTGGGAATAAATGTACATCCAAAGCTTCTATATAGTGAGAATGAATAGTACCTCGAAAGCTTCTGTGTAGTGAGAATGAATAGTACCTCGAAAGCTTTTGTGTAGTGGGAATAAATGTACATCCAAAGCTTCTATGTAGTGAGAATGAATAGTACCTCCAAAGCTTTTGTGTAGTGGGAATAAATGTACATTCAAAGCTTCTACGTAGTGAGAATGAATAGTACCTCCAAAGCTTTTGTGTAGTGGGAATAAATGTACATTCAAAGCTTGTATGTAGTGAGAATGAATAGTACCTCCAAAGCTTTTGAGTAGTGGGAATAAATGTACATCCAAAGCTTCTACGTAGTGAGAATGAATAGTACCTCCAAAGCTTCTATGTAGTGAGAATGAATAGTACCTCCAAAGCTTTTGTGTAGTGGGAATAAATGTACATCCAAAGCTTCTATGTAGTGAGAATGAATAGTACCTCCAAAGCTTCTATGTAGTGAGAATGAATAGTACCTCCAAAGCTTTTGTGTAGTGGGAATAAATGTACATTCAAAGCTTCTACGTAGTGAGAATGAATAGTACCTCCAAAGCTTTTGTGTAGTGGGAATAAATGTAGCTCCAAAGCTTTTATGTGGTGGGAAGGAATAAATAAGCCTCCAAAATCTCTGTGTAGTGAGAGAATGAATGAGCCTATACAGACTTCTACGTGATAGGGATGAATGTGCCGCCAAAGCAATTTATGCAATAATTTTTGAACTGAACATTAAGTGGGTGCAGTCTGACAATCACTAATTTTTTTTCAGTAAACACCAACGACAACAAATAAAAAAATGCTGACGTGATCAGTTCAGCAGTAAGTCCGTTCGTTTCGATGTGTGCTAAAAAATTCTTAGAATTAATTATTTAGTACATTCTGCTTCGAAAAAAAACCCTCACATATTATATAATAACGTATCTATTTTTTTTAATTACCCTAAAAATTATATACATATAAAAAAGAAAAGAGCTTTGGTGTAAAAAAAAATCTATTTTGTGCCCAAAATTATCAATTTTGGCATAAGTAAATCTTAAATTCAGTTCTTAGTTTTCGTGTTGGAGCTACTGAAATACCAGAAATGCAGGACTTTAACCGAACCTCATGACCAGAAAATTTCGGGGTTGTGTTTCAGCAGTCGCAAGCATGTACAGCTTGGAGAAGTAATTTCTACAAAGAAAAATAAGAAATAGAATCGTGGGAAAACACAATGGGGATGCCTCACCTGAGGTGCTTACGCACAGGCGATTTATTTATGACATAGTGAATGATTGTTTCTGTTTGGAGGATATAATTACCATCGCGAGCAATTTAATGGGCTATATAAACAGTCGCCCGTCCCTAATTTGGGGCCACTGGTTCCAGAGAGGGGAGAGGGCCAGAGTCATAAGCACACTATCCATTCCATGCCTCACCGGGATTCGAACTCGGACCCATCTTGGAAGAATGATCAGATGCTAGGCGCTTATACCACTGCTCCACCGGGATGGCCATAAAAAACCTGGCTTGGGGTGGAAGAAATTTTAGCAAGAAAAACAGAACAAAAACACCTTTAACGAAGTAGATTGTACTAAATTAAAAATATGCAAAATTAACTTTACTTAAATGTGTGGGTTCACGGCAGTTTGAAAAAAATAAAGCCATTTCATTAGCTGTAGTTAATTTCCATTATTTGTTGCCCTGTTTACGTGCATTCGTCGTGACAAGGCTTTCCCATTTTCATTTCCCCAAGGCGAGACGAAGAAGATAAAATTTAAGAACTTTTTTACCAAGTGTTTCAAATCGCGTAGCCAAATGAGCTGAAAATCTCAGATTAAGCAGTACGAACCAAATACGCTGACATCTCTTAAGCAAAACACGTCGGCAGTGCTCTTGAGCAGCAGTGTCAGAATGCGTCCTTGTCAGATGGATAATGAGCCATTAGCATGTAGAGTGTATTACCCTTTCTTCTTCGAGACCCGCAGGTTTCTTTATTCCAAGTCAAATGGCGTAAAACTCGTAGGTGTCATTGGCTGGAGCGAGAGCTGTCTGTCTATATATGGGGTATCCCTGGGTGACCGCTGAGTCAGGCGCACATGAAGGGGCCAATGTCGCACGATTTGAACTTGTTTTCCAGCGGCCTTCCCAGAGAACATGACCTTCATAGGTCACGAGAAGCAACATGCTGATACTCTATAAAGAAAAAGATCAAGAAGAATTGCCCAACTAGGGGTGGCAGCACTCTGAGCATGCGCATTCGGTAATAAAAAAAAAGACAAAATCTCGTGCATTGTCCCGTCCTTGTAGGATGAGCACACAATGGATTTTTCACTCAACAAATAAAAATCGACGCGCAGTCGATGGTGAGACTTATTTCCAACATAAGTAATACAATGTTTCATGTGATTTTAATTTAGAATTAGTTACACCGACAACACCGACAGAAATTATAAATACATAAGCATTCACATGGAAATTTCCACTCTGTTATCCAATTCTTTTTGTTGCATATACACTATATTGACAAAAGTTACCGGACACCTAGAAGAGAAACACAACAAAGCATTTATTGACATACATTAGTACGGTGTCGGTCCACCTTTGGCCTTAATGCATGCACTGACCCTTCGAGACAGGCTTTCGACAAGGTTTTAGAACACAGCGATAGGTATGCGCTTCCATTCAGTACATAATGCTGCCGCTAACTAACTGTTGCTTAGTAGTGGGCCTTGGTTCCAAACTTCTTATGCGGCGTCTAATTCCTCCCATAGGTGCTCTATGGGATTAAGATCAGGGCTCTGTGCTGGCCAGTCCACACACGATACGGAATTATCGTCAAACCACGCCGTAACAGTCCTTGCTTTATGGTTCGTTGTATTATCCTACTGGTACCAACAAGGCTCAATTCCATAGTATTACCACAGAGTTGATAGGGCATAATTGTCCAGAATATCGAAGTAGACGTGCTGGTTAACAGGTTCGTCCACGCTAACCAATGGGTCGGGACCATATCACGAAAAGCACCCCCAAACGAGTACACTGCCAACTCCAAACTTGACCGTAGGAACAGTACACTGTGGTAAATAGCGTTCCCCCGCTGCCGCCATACCCACACACGGCCATTAGACTGATGGATCGTGTATCTGGATTCATCAGTCCATAGGACCAGTTTCCATTTATCTACGGCCCACGATAAATGTTTTTTACACCATGCTAAACGACGAGTAGCATTCCGAGTGGAGCCGAAAGACTTATGGAGCAGCAGCACGACCACGGTAACCCATGGAATGAAGTTCTCTGCGAATGGTACGTGTACATACCGAGGTTCCAGCATTTTTACTCACCTGTACACTGAGGTCTTGTGCAGTACTCCAATGATTAGCTGTAACGACTCTCCTGAGGCTTCGACGTCCTTTATCACTGATTTTCCTTGGTCTGCCGGTACGTTTTGCTGTTTCATGCACGCCATGTGTCTTCCACGTATTCAGTAACCAAAGCAGTTGACTTGGGTATATTGAAACGCCTCTCGGTTTCTCTTATGGACAATTCACTAATATAACACCCAACAATCTTACCTTTCTTCCGCCGCGACATTTCCACTCAACCTCACAGTGTGTTATGATCGCAGTCAGCTGCAAGCTTGTTTTTATACAGTTTGCAGCTCTACCGCGCATCTTAACAACGCAGCGGATCCCTTTATTTGCTTTTGAAGGGGTGTCCGGTGGCTTTTGTCAATGTATAATCGCATGCTCACACACTATACAAAAATACAGCTGAATACCAGAGAAATGAAACCACGTAAAAACGATGGTAGATGAAACTGAATGACACCTTTGAACAATAAAGAAATTTCTTGGCTAAATTGCTTTAGGCATTTTGAGTTCTGTGCCTTTTGGTCACTTCTGGACTTTGCACCACAAAATCCCAGCGTTTAATCAATCACTCGAAATAAAGAAAGAAGAAAGATGGTACCGAATTCTCGAGTGCAATAAGCACGCCTTTTGAATCGCCCACCATGCCTATAACCCTCTAAGGGCTATAGGCAGTCGCCCGTCCCTGATTAAGGGCTATTGGTGGTTCAAGGGAAGCCGGAGAATAAGTGCTATCCGACAAGAGCACCACCACCCATGCCTCATCCGCGACTTGAACCCGAGCCCATCTCCAGCGACTGATCCGAAGCCCACGCCTCAGAACACTCGACCACCGGGGTAGCATAGTAATGCAAAACGTAATAATCATCGAATATCTTAGTGGCTTGTGAGTTATTTGAAAGGTAAAATGGGTGCCAAACGTTCTTTACGGTTAAGGGTATCCGACCGAGAAGCGAATTCAATCTGATTTTCTGAAGAGGTGATACTTTTGTAAATTGAAATGCACATGAACGCCCCCTAACGTTAGAACGGCGCATTATGAAAAAGTAAAAAAATAGGCGCAACATATTTTTCATGGTGGATGCTACGCGATGGGAAAATAATGCTTCAAACACAACTTTTTGAAGCAGACACTACTTATTGGCGTGTAGCTCAATAAATATTGCCTATATCAGTCTCATTAATTGTTGCTGGTAATCTTTACCATCCTCCCGAATAGCATTGCAATCCGACACGTCCTTCTGGATGCAACTATTTTTTTGACGATGAGTGTATTAATAAATATACACAGGGCGTTCAAAAAGTATATTCGCAGTGATGGGTATTTTTAGCACGTCCTTTGTAAAAAAAGATCGTGCTTCTGTTATCGGATTGTCCGTCCGCCCGTCAGTCCGCCCGTCCGTCTTTACCCACGATATGTCAGCAACTATTAGTCCGATTTGAAAAATTCTTTTTGCATTGGGAAGCTTGAAATATGCAAATGATGATCCTTTATTTCGTTTTTTTTTTTTTTTTTTTTTACGATGTACAATTTTGCCGGTAGAAGGCGTAAATGCAGATGATGTCGAATTCAAAAATACGTTTTATTCCACATATTTGCTTCTAAACATTCGATTGAAAAAAATTTATATCGTTCGATTCCATTTATGTCGAAGAGTTTTTTAGATATAGTAACTTTTTCAAATTACCCATAGATTTTCCGCTACGGGGCGTAAAAGTAAATTACATTTTCTCCGATAACTCTTCTTCTAAAACTCCGATTTGAAAAATTTTTTGTTCAGCGGATACATCTCCTGATGGAAAAGCTTTTGCATACAATTTCAAATTTTTGGTAAAGAATACTTTGACCACCAGGGGGCGTAAGTGTTATTTTTTGCTTCTGATGTATTTGCCATAAAATCGTAGCTTCTAAAATATTGATTAAAAAATTCTTTCGTGCACTGATGCCACTCACATTGATAAACCTTTTCGGATTATTTTCTTCTTAAAATATTCCACAGTTTCTCCGCCAGGGGGCGTAGATGTACATCTTATTTTTGTCAATATCTCTATTCTAGGAATCCGATTTGAAAAATTCCTTCTTTGTTGGATAGTGTTTTCCGTGTGACATGTTTTTCATATAAATTCAAAATTTTCAAGTAATTTATATACTTTCCGCTAGGGGGTGTAGCGGTAAATTGCGTTTTCCCCTATATCTCTGCTTCTAAATCTCCGATTTGAAAAATTCTTTCTGCACCGGATACAGCTCCTGATGGGAAATCGTTTGCATAAAATTTCTAATTTTTGTAAAAAAAATAGTTTGGCCACCAGGGGGCGTAAATCTTAATTTCCACTTTGTTCTATTTGCAGCAAAATATGAGCTATTAAATTTTCGATTGAAAAAAACGTCGTTTGTTGACCGATACTACTCATGTCGACAAACCTTTTAGGAAAATTTTCTTCTTGAAAAAATGCATGGTTTCTACGCCAGGGGGCGTAGATGTATATCTTATTTTTGTCAATATCTCTACTTCTAAGAGTGCGATTTGAAAAATTACTTCTTTGTTGGATAGTGTTTCCGATGCGAAATGTTTTTCTTATAAATCCAAAATTTTCAAATAAACCATACACTTTCCGCTAGGGTCACAAAGGTAAATTGCGTTTTCTGCGTTATTTCTGCTCCTAAAGCTCTGATTTGAAAAATTCTTCCTGTATCGCATACAAGTCCTGATGGAAAATATTTTTCACATAATTTCTAATGTTTGGTAAAGAATGGTTTAGCCACCGGGGTCATATGTGTTAATTTCTGCTTCTGAAGTATTTGTTGCTAAATCTGGGCTCCTGAAAACTCGACTAATCTTTTTTCTTCGACCGATACCGCTTATACGGATGAACCTTTTGTGAATACTTTCTTCCTAAAATAATGTATGGTTTTCCCACCAGGGGACGTAAAGTTACATCTTATTTTTGTCGATAACTCAATTTCCAAGAGTTCGTAAGCTCACGATTCCGTTTACAGCAATATCTGAGGGATTAAAAACCCAATTGAAAATCTTCTTTCTTTGGTGGTCAGATCTATTGTTTTTCATACCGGTTCCATTGACTTTGAATAGCTTTGATAAATTTAATTTGCGTCAGGACGGATTGAAAAGACGTGCTTATTACATCCGAAAATTCGGTGTCAACTTTCTTGGTTTTTTTTTTTTTTTTTATTGGAGGTTTAAAGACCACCTTGAGCAACTCAATGTGCTATAAGCAGTCGCCCGTCCCTAATTTCGGGTCACAGGTTCCAGGGAAGGGAGAGAGCCAGTGCGGTAAGGCAAACATAGCATCCACACCTCACGGGATTCGAACCCGGACCCATCTCGGACGAATGATCAGAAGCCATCGCTAAGACCACTGCGCCACCGGGGCGACCCGTGGTGAAGTATCATATGTTATATAGAAATTGAAAATGTGATACGGAAACGTATAATTTACTGACTCACAAAAAGTGTTCAAACTGTCGTTCTTTACATAACTGTTTTACACATGTTTTCAAACACAGCTGCGAGAGTCAAAAGTCTCTCCGCAGTAATGCTAAGGCTGTTCCACTTAATTTTGATGCTGCCACAGTCAAAAGTTTCGAATTAAGTAACTTGTTGAATGTTTAATTTCAGTTTTTTGCTGTTTTCTTGAAAACATGTTAAGGTTCAGAATATGTTTCACAGCAACACCAATTTTTACAAGCTTCTGATGAGCTGAAAGTTTCCAAAATGTGAATGTTGCTCCTCAGAAGGGAGGAACACTCATCAAATCAACATTCACGTTTTGGAAACTTTCAACTCATCACAAGTTTGTGAAAATTAGTGTTGCTGTGAAACATATTCTGGTTTCTTAATGAGATGGAACAGTTTCCAGCATTCACTCTTCCCCTTTTTGTTTTCAACAAGAACGTATTTATTTTCCTCGATGCATTTTTTAATCTGCTAAACATTAAATTCAACCATATTAACAAATAAGGCATTAATTCCGACACGACACGACACGCAACGGGATGATAGCACGTCAAATGAAAACCTCTGAATGCTCAATGCAAATGATGCGATGTGAAAAGTTTAACTATCGGTCTTACAATGTGACACGCGGGGTGCGAGAGAATGAATCACCAGAGGAGCAGGTGACAGGATTTTGGCTGCATTTTGCTCCGGACAATCGCACTAAAAACAAACGCAAAGGAAGTATCGTTTTACGATATGGTACCTTCGGTCGGTGGTACGACCGCTTCTGGTTTCCAATGCGCATAGATCTGCTGTATTTATAGGAGTTGCCAGCTTCAGCGTCTCCATGAACGAACGCGGTACTTCTGCTTTGCATATGGTTGTCGGGGTGTATATAGTATTGTCCATTCAGTGTATGTGTGTGTGTGTGTGTGTGTGTGTGCGGATGAAATTAGAAACACGCTGGAGTAACATGGTGGGAACTGACTCAAGACAGTTGCGGAAGAAACTTGGGGAGACCTTGATCCAGCAGTGAATTGATAATGGTGGACAATGATGATATATGTTTGTTTGGTTTTTTTTGTTTGTTTTTGGAGTTTGAATGTGGCCTACAATACGGTAGCCCACCGGGAATTCTACCGGTGTGCGGGCAGCTCAGTTCGCGCCTGATCGGAATGTCAGGGTAATACGCATGTCTTTGACAAAAGTCTTGAACTTACCATACTTGTTTTACTTTAATTATTTATTTTTGATGTGTGCTCTCAAAATCTTTCAAAAAAAAAAAAATTGAATTGTACGCTGCTCAGGAAAAAATCTTGCAACAGAAAAGTTACAACGTGCATGAAAACTCTTTATGGTGGATACACCAATCGGATGCAAAAAGAATTTTTGAAATAGGCTTTCAAAAAGTCCAGATATAGTTCCAGCTTCGAGTGCAGCGTCATAATTTGCGCCATGGTTTTTGTGCCGTCCCTTTCTCTCTTTGCCGCTTGTTCACTTACCAGTTACACCATTCTTTTCGTCATCGTACTCACAAGCAAATTTTTCTATTTTAAAGTACAATATTTTTAGTTAACGCACTAAAACATAATGCGTAAATTGCTGAAACAGGGCGTACTGATAGTCTCTGCAACCCCCACATTGCGGAAGGGGGGGCTCACAGCTAAGAGGTCCTCAGGAAAAAGATTCAGCAAAATTTTTTGAGACTGCATATGCAGTTGGTTATTTTTGAATAACAAGTTAATATGAAGCCAGAAATTTTTGATAACAGCTTTGAATGAAGTATTAAAAAGAAAAGGATTTTTTCCTATTTTTTTCAATAAATATTTGGAAATTATTTTTGTGGTTTTAGTTTAAAAAACTGGATGATTAGGAAAGCAGCTATTCTAGGCAGTCAGTGAAAGTATCTTGGGTCCGAGACCTGGGCTATCCCCCCACTCCCCAACCCGCCCCACCCACCCCGTTCTGTTTTTAATTTTTAATTGCGAAGTTTAATTTTAATTGTTAAGTATAATAGAAGTAACTTTTTTTCTAAATTTTAGGTACATGCTGTAGCTAACATAATACCAAATAATTCTGAGGATTAGGATTTGAACACTTATTTGTACATGAGCTCCATTCTTCTTCTGAATACTTTATTTGTACATGAACTTCATGCTTCTTTTCTTTTGTGTAAACTTGAGCGTTATGTTTTCGTAAAAAGTTTCTTCCGAGTACTTTTTCATATTTAAAAAGAATGTTTTTCTCCATTGACAAAACAACCAAGCTGCTCGAATGTACATGTCCTTGTGGGGCTCTAAGATATATCTTGATTCTTCTTAATAGGGAAAAACTTGAAACCAGTTGTTGGTAGAAACTTTAATATTAGGTCTGCTAATTTGTACACCTCACTAAACACTATGTCCAATTCATTCAACTTTATGTAACAAGGTGAAAATCCTTAAAATACGTGGCGACAGTAAATAAATAAATACATTGCTCTTTCCACGTTCGAGAAACACACAGCAACCGAAAAGTTGTTTTCAGCCGCCGCTGTGGAATGGAACCACAGAACTCTCGATAACTAACAGTTCTCTGGTTCAATTCCACAAGCGGCGGCTGAAAACAATTTTTCAGTTGCTGTGTGTTTCTCGAACGTGGAAAGAGCGATGTATTTATTTATTTACTGTCACGTATTTGGAGGATTTTGACCTTGGATCTCGCCCTTTGGATTTAACTGCTATAATATATATCATCATCATCATTGTCAACCATTATCAATCCACTGCTGGACGAAGGTCTCCCCAAGTTTCCTCCACAACGGTCTGTCTTGTGCCAGTCTCCTCCATGTCACCCCTGCATACTTTCGAATTTCATCCACCCATCTCCCATGTGGTCTTCTTCTGGGTCTTTTCCTGTCCCTTGGAATCCAATCTAAAATTTCGGCTGTCCATCGATGATCTGTCCTTCTGGCAGTATGTCCAGCCCATTGCCATTTCAGGGATTTAACTCTGATCATGATGTCTTCCACTCTTGTCATTTTTCGGATCCACGAGTTCCTCTTCTTATCTCTCCTGGTTACACCAAGCATGCACCTCTCCATGCTGCTTTGAGTTGTCTGCAGCCTTTGTATGTCTCTTTTAGTTAAGGTCCACGTCTCTGCACCATACGTAAGCACTGGAAGGATGCATTGATCAAACACTTTTCTTTTAAGACATAATGGCATATTGCTCTTGAAAATTATGCTGTTTCTTCCAAAAGCTCTCCAGGCAAGTTTTGTACGCCGATTAATTTCTTTATCAATGTGACTTTCACTTGATATCTGCTGTCCAAGATAAACGTACGTGTCTGTTATCTCCAGCTTTTCTCCATCAATCGATAAATCTTCATTTCTTGTAAAAGCATTGAACATCACTTTTGTCTTCTGAAAGTTCATTTTTAATCCCACTTCTTTACTCTTGTCAGCAAGTTCCTGGATCATACTCTGCAGCTCTGATGGGGTAGTTGCAAAAATGACTACGTCATCAGCAAAACGAAGGTGGGTTAGATAATCTCCATTAATCTTTATCCCCTTGTTTTCCCAGCTCAGCGACTGAAAAACACCCTCCAATGTGGCATTAAAGAGCTTCGGAGATATGGTGTCACCTTGTCTCACTCCCTTTCCAATTTTTACGTGTGTTGTATTTTCAAACAGCCTAATCTTTGCACTTGCATTTTCATAGATGTTATTAATAATATTAATGTATGCATCTTCAATACCGCAGGTTTTCAGAGCCATTGTAACTGCTGATGGTTTCACCGAATCAAAGGCTTTTTCATAATCGATAAAAGCCATGCACAATGGAAGTTCATATTCCCTCGCTCTTTCAATTAGTTCTCTCAGCACGTGGATATGATCTATTGTGCTGTAGCCACTCCTGAATCCAGCTTGTTCTCTCGGTTGAGCCATGTCCAGTGTTACCTTCAAGCGGTGTGAGAGAACTTTAGTGAAGATTTTATAAACCACTAATAGGAGGCTGATAGGTCTGTAGTTCCTGAGATCCTCAATGTCACCTTTCTTATGTAGCAGGATCATTGTAGCGGTGTTCCAATCCTCAGGAATCTTTCCTTCATTAAGGCATCGAGTGAAAATTTGGGCGAGTACTGTTTCAATTTCTCCACTTGCTTCTTGTATGATGTCTACAGTAATTCCATCTTCTCCTGGAGCTTTTCCTCGCTTCATGTTCTTGATTGCATGTGCAACTTCTGCTGGAAGGACTGGAGGAACTCTGGTATTGGTATCTTTCATGATGTCTGGAGTGCATATATCATCTCTTTCATATAATTTGGAGTAGAAATCTTTCACTCTTGTCAAAATTTCGCCTCTATTTCTTGTTACAGAACCATCTTCTTTTCTCAGTGCCATAATCTGTTTTCTTCCCTTACTGAGATGTCCCTTTGCTATCTTTAGGCTTTGGTTGTTTTCAATTGCTTTCCTCACTAGTTCACAGTTGAATTTCCTTACGTCTTCAGTGATACTTTTTCTTACTGTCTTGCATAGCTCTATATATTCCACTTTGGAAGTCACATCTTCTTTAGTTGTCCTCATCTCTCTTCTTTTTTGCATCAACATTTTGGTTTTTCCTGATAATTTGTTCACATGCAACTTGTTCTTAGACCCAGCTAATTTTGTTGCTGTTTCCATAAGAGCTTTGGTTACTTTTCTGTTAACTTCAGAAATGTCCACTTCTTCCGATGTTAGGCCTTCTAAAGCAGAGAACCTGTTCTTCAGTTCTAACTTGAAGGTATTATGGTGTTTTTTAAGGTTGGTTATGTCAATAGATTTTGTTTGTCTTATGAGCTTGCCACGTTCAAGTTTAGTGTTGAGGTGCATCTTACATCTCACCAATCTATGGTCACTACCTGTGTTGAACTTGTTTAGCACACTGCAGTCTTCTATGACGAATTTTTTGTTACACATAATAAAATCAATTTCACTTGTCGTCCCATTTGGATGTCTCCATGTCCATTTCCTGTGTGGCTTTTTCTTGAAGAAGGAGTTCAAGATGAAAAACCCTTCTGCCTCTGCAAACTCAACGAGAGTATTTCCACGCTGGTTTCTGTTGCCATGACCGAATTTACCTACTGAAGTTTCATTCTGTTGCCGTTGCCCTATTTTTGCATTGAAATCTCCCATAATTATTTTCAAGTGCTGCTTACCTTTATTATTTAGATGACAAATTTCCTCATAAAATTCTTCAATTTCTTCTTCAGGATGACTTGTGGTGGGTGCATAAGTTTGAATAATCTGAGCCTGGTATCTTTTCGAGAGTTGGATAACAAGTCGTGCAGCTCTGTCAGAGGAACTTTCAACTTCTACAACTTTATCCTTCAGTTTCTTGTTTATTATAAATCCAACACCACTAGTTCTGCCAGTATCTGTCCCACGATAGTAGAAGAGATGTCCACTTTTCAGTTCGATGAGATCTTCTCCTTTTCTCCTTACCTCACTTAGCCCCACGATGTCCCACTTGATCCTTTGTAGTTCCTCTTCCAATTCAAGAAGCCTTGAATCAGAAGATAGGGAGCGTCCATTGTAAGTAGCCAAGGTCAGCATCAGATGGCAGCCTAGTCCGGTCCTCCGGGGATTCTTAGCACCCTCTGCCTTCATGTCGCACTGGCCGCTGCCTTGGCCAGGTACATTCCAGCTGCCGGAGACTGAGGGCCAAGATTTAAGTTGTGGAATCATTTTGGAGGGTTTGGCCATAACTCACCACGCTGGCCAAGCGGGTTGGTGAGTGTGGGATAGAATTTCCTCTAATCACGATGGTATAGTTATACCGCTATGGGCGGTCGTCAGAGCCCCTTTAGTGGGAACAGGATGTACCACGAGAAGGCGGGGTTGACATTTGTCAAGGAGAGGCTGTGATGTTACGCATCACCTGACCTTACATCCCATATCTATATATATATATATATATATTATGGGATGTAAGGTCAGGTGATGCGTAACATCACAGCCTCTCCTTGACAAATATCAACCCCGCCTTCTCGTGGTACATCCTGTTCCCACTAAAGGGGCTCTGACGACCGCCCATAGCGGTATAACTATACCATCGGGATTAGAGGAAATTCTATCCCACACTCACCAACCCGCTTGGCCATTTGTCAAGGACATTTGTCAAGGAGAGGCTGTGATGTTACGCATCACCTGACCTTACATCCCATATCTATATATATATATATATATATATATATATATATATATATATTATGGGATGTAAGGTCAGGTGATGCGTAACATCACAGCCTCTCCTTGACAAATGTCAACCCCGCCTTCTCGTGGTGCATCCTGTTCCCACTAAAGGGGCTCTGACGACCGCCCATAGCGGTATAACTATACCATCGGGATCAGAGGAAATGCTATCCCACACTCACCAACCCGCTTGGCCAGCGTGGTGAGTTATGGCCAAACCCCTCCAAAATGATTCCACAACTTAAATCTTGGCCCTCAGTCTCCGGCAGCTGGAATGTACCTGGCCAAGGCAGCTGCCAGTGCGACATGAAGGCAGAGGGTGCTAAGAATCCCCGGAGGACCGGACTAGGCTGCCATCTGATGCTGACCTTGGCTACTTACAATGGACGCTCCCTATCTTCTGATTCAAGGCTTCTTGAATTGGAAGAGGAACTACAAAGGATCAAGTGGGACATCGTGGGGCTAAGTGAGGTAAGGAGAAAAGGAGAAGATCTCATCGAACTGAAAAGTGGACATCTTTTCTACTATCGTGGGACAGATACTGGCAGAACTAGTGGTGTTGGATTTATAATAAACAAGAAACTGAAGGATAAAATTGTAGAAGTTGAAAGTTCCTCTGACAGAGCTGCACGACTTGTTATCCAACTCTCGAAAGGATACCAGGCTCAGATTATTCAAACTTATGCACCCACCACAAGTCATCCTGAAGAAGAAATTGAAGAATTTTATGAGGAAATTTGTCATCTAAATAATAAAGGTAAGCAGCACTTGAAAATAATTATGGGAGATTTCAATGCAAAAATAAGGCAACGGCAACAGAATGAAACTTCGGTAGGTAAATTCGGTCATGGCAACAGAAACCAGCGTGGAAATACTCTCGTTGAGTTTGCAGAGGCAGAAGGGTTTTTCATCTTGAACTCTTTCTTCAAGAAAAAGCCACACAGGAAATGGACATGGAGACATCCAAATGGGACGACAAGTGAAATTGATTTTATTATGTGTAACAAAAAATTCGTCATAGAAGACTGCAGTGTGCTAAACAAGTTCAACACAGGTAGTGACCATAGATTGGTGAGATGTAAGATGCACCTCAACACTAAACTTGAACGTGGCAAGCTCATAGGACAAACAAAATCTATTGACATAACCAACCTTAAAAAACACCATAATACCTTCAAGTTAGAACTGAAGAACAGGTTCTCTGCTTTAGAAGGCCTAACATCGGAAGAAGTGGACATCTCTGAAGTTAACAGAAAAGTAACCAAAGCTCTTATGGAAACAGCAACAAAATTAGCTGGGTCTAAGAACAAGTTGCATGTGAACAAATTATCAGGAAAAACCAAAATGTTGATGCAAAAAGAGAGATGAGGACAACTAAAGAAGATGTGACTTCCAAAGTGGAATATATAGAGCTATGCAAGACAGTAAGAAAAAGTATCACTGAAGACGTAAGGAAATTCAACTGTGAACTAGTGAGGAAAGCAATTGAAAACAACCAAAGCCTAAAGATAGCAAAGGGACATCTCAGTAAGGGAAGAAAACAGATTATGGCACTGAGAAAAGAAGATGGTTCTGTAACAAGAAATAGAGGCGAAATTTTGACAAGAGTGAAAGATTTCTACTCCAAATTATATGAAAGGGATGATATATGCACTCCAGACATCATGAAAGATACCAGTACCAGAGTTCCTCCAGTCCTTCCAGCAGAAGTTGCACATGCAATCAAGAACATGAAGCGAGGAAAAGCTCCAGGAGAAGATGGAATTACTGTAGACATCATACAAGAAGCAAGTGGAGAAATCGAAACAGTACTCGCCCAAATTTTCACTCGATGCCTTAATGAAGGAAAGATTCCTGAGGATTGGAACACCGCTACAATGATCCTGCTACATAAGAAAGGTGACATTGAGGATCTCGGAAACTACAGACCTATCAGCCTCCTATCAGTAGTTTATAAAATCTTCACTAAAGTTCTTTCACACCGCTTGAAGGTAACACTGGACATGGCTCAACCGAGAGAACAAGCTGGATTCAGGAGTGGCTACAGCACAATAGATCATATCCACGTGCTGAGAGAACTAATTGAAAGAGCGAGGGAATATGAACTTCCATTGTGCATGGCTTTTATCGATTATGAAAAAGCCTTTGATTCGGTGAAACCATCAGCAGTTACAATGGCTCTGAAAACCTGCGGTATTGAAGATGCATACATTAATATTATTAATAACATCTATGAAAATGCAAGTGCAAAGATTAGGCTGTTTGAAAATACAACACACGTAAAAATTGGAAAGGGAGTGAGACAAGGTGACACCATATCTCCGAAGCTCTTTAATGCCACATTGGAGGGTGTTTTTCAGTCACTGAGCTGGGAAAACAAGGGGATAAAGATTAATGGAGATTATCTAACCCACCTTCGTTTTGCTGATGACGTAGTCATTTTTGCAACTACCCCATCAGAGCTGCAGAGTATGATCCAGGAACTTGCTGAGAAGAGTAAAGAAGTGGGATTAAAAATGAACTTTCAGAAGACAAAAGTGATGTTCAATGCTTTTACAAGAAATGAAGATTTATCGATTGATGGAGAAAAGCTGGATATAACAGACACGTACGTTTATCTTGGACAGCAGATATCAAGTGAGGGTCACATTGATGGAGAAATTAATCGGCGTACAAAACTTGCCTGGAGAGCTTTTGGAAGAAACAGCATAATTTTCAAGAGCAACATGCCATTATGTCTTAAAAGAAAAGTGTTTGATCAATGCATCCTTCCAGTGCTTACGTATGGTGCGGAGACGTGGACCTTAACTAAAAGAGACATACAAAGGCTGCAGACAACTCAAAGCAGCATGGAGAGGTGCATGCTTTGTGTAACCAGGAGAGATAAGAAGAGGAACTCGTGGATCCGAAAAATGACAAGAGTGGAAGACATCATGATCAGAGTTAAATCCCTGAAATGGCAATGGGCTGGACATACTGCCAGAAGGACAGATCATCGATGGACAGCTGAAATTTTAGATTGGATTCCAAGGGACAGGAAAAGACCCAGAAGAAGACCACATGGGAGATGGGTGGATGAAATTCGAAAGTATGCAGGGGTGACATGGAGGAGACTGGCACAAGACAGACCGTTGTGGAGGAAACTTGGGGAGACCTTCGTCCAGCAGTGGATTGATAATGGTTGACAATGATGATGATGATGATGATATATATATATATATAAAGTGTTTGATCAATGCATCCTTCCAGTGCTTACGTATGGTGCAGAGACGTGGACCTTAACTAAAAGAGACATACAAAGGCTGCAGACAACTCAAAGAAGCATGGAGAGGTGCATGCTTGGTGTAACCAGGAGAGATAAGAAGAGGAACTCGTGGATCCGAAAAATGACAAGAGTGGAAGACATCATGATCAGAGTTAAATCCCTGAAATGGCAATGGGCTGGACATACTGCCAGAAGGACAGATCATCGATGGACAGCCGAAATTTTAGATTGGATTCCAAGGGACAGGAAAAGACCCAGAAGAAGACCACATGGGAGATGGGTGGATGAAATTCGAAAGTATGCAGGGGTGACATGGAGGAGACTGGCACAAGACAGACCGTTGTGGAGGAAACTTGGGGAGACCTTCGTCCAGCAGTGGATTGATAATGGTTGACAATGATGATGATGATGATGATATATATATATATATATATATATATATATGGATTAAGACATAATGGCACGTACTATTAAGACATAACAGACACGTACGTTTATCTTGGACAGCAGATATCAAGTGAGGGTCACATTGATGAAGAAATTAATCGGCGTACAAAACTTGCCTGGAGAGCTTTTGGAAGAAACAGCATAATTTTCAAGAGCAATATGCCATTATGTCTTAAAAGAAAAGTGTTTGATCAATGCATCCTTCCAGTGCTTACGTATGGTGCAGAGACGTGGACCTTAACTAAAAGAGACATACAAAGGCTGCAGACAACTCAAAGAAGCATGGAGAGGTGCATGCTTGGTGTAACCAGGAGAGATAAGAAGAGGAACTCGTGGATCCGAAAAATGACAAGAGTGGAAGACATCATGATCAAAGTTAAATCCCTGAAATGGCAATGGGCTGGACATACTGCCAGAAGGACAGATCATCGATGGACAGCCGAAATTTTAGATTGGATTCCAAGGGACAGGAAAAGACCCAGAAGAAGACCACATAGGAGATGGGTGGATGAAATTCGAAAGTATGCAGGGGTGACATGGAGGAGACTGGCACAAGACAGACCGTTGTGGAGGAAACTTGGGGAGACCTTCGTCCAGCAGTGGATTGATAATGGTTGACAATGATGATGATGATGATATATATATATATATATAGCAACACTGGACATGGCTCAACCGAGAAAACAAGCTGGATTCAGGAGTGGCTACAGCACAATAGATCATATCCACGTGATGAGAGAACTAATTGAAAGAGCGAGGGAATATGAACTTCCATTGTGCATGGCTTTTATCGATTATGAAAAAGCCTTTGATTCGGTGAAACCATCAGCAGTTACAATGGCTCTGAAAACCTGCGGTATTGAAGATGCATACATTAATATTATTAATAACATCTATGAAAATGCAAGTGCAAAGATTAGGCTGTTTGAAAATACAACACACGTAAAAATTGGAAAGGGAGTGAGACAAGGTGACACCATATCTCCGAAGCTCTTTAACGCCACATTGGAGGGTGTTTTTCAGTCGCTGAGCTGGGAAAACAAGGGGATAAAGATTAATGGAGATTATCTAACCCACCTTTGTTTTGCTGATGACGTAGTCATTTTTGCAAGTACCCCATCAGAGCTGCAGAGTATGATCCAGGAACTTGCTGACAAGAGTAAAGAAGTGGGATTAAAAATGAACTTTCAGAAGACAAAAGTGATGTTCAATGCTTTTACAAGAAATGAAGATTTATCGATTGATGGAGAAAAGCTGGAGATAACAGACACGTACGTTTATCTTGGACAGCAGATATCAAGTGAGGGTCACATTGATGAAGAAATTAATCGGCGTACAAAACTTACCTGGAGAGCTTTTGGAAGAAACAGCATAATTTTGAAGAGCAATATGTCATTATGTCTTAAAAGAAAAGTGTTTGATCAATGCATCCTTCCAGTACTTACGTATGGTGCAGAGACGTGGACCTTAACTAAAAGAGACATACAGAGGCTGCAGACAACTCAAAGCGGCATGGAGAGGTGCATGCTTGGTGTAACCAGGAGAGATAAGAAGAGGAACTCGTGGATCCGAAAAATGACAAGAGTGGAAGACATCATGATCAGAGTTAAATCCCTGAAATGGCAATGGGCTGGACATACTGCCAGAAGGACAGATCATCGATGGACAGCCGAAATTTTAGATTGGATTCCAAGGGACAGGAAAAGACCCAGAAGAAGACCGCGTGGGAGATGGGTGGATGAAATTCGAAAGTATGCAGGGGTGACATGGAGGAGACTGGCACAAGACAGACCGTTGTGGAGGAAACTTGGGGAGACCTTCGTCCAGCAGTGGATTGATAATGGTTGTCAATGATGATGATGATGATGATATAGCCAGTGCCGTTAAAGCCCGCCAGATGGAGACGTCTCAGTAGCTGAGCCCATCTTACGGATTTATGAGGTCAGAAGCTGACTTAAAAATGCACATAGGTGTAAATGTAACACGCTCGGCTAGTTATCGAGAGTTCTGTGGTTCAATTCCACAGCGGCGGCTGAAAACGATTTTTCGGTTGCTGTGTGTTTCTCGAACGTGGAAAGAGCGATGTATTTATTTATTTATGTAACAAGTAATGACTCTTATACTGATTTATTTTTGTATTCATCAAGGGAAAAAAACACTTTCAGTTCATTTTTTAGTCGAGCTGTATCAAAATTTGAAGCATAGAATTCTTTAAGTTCTGACAGTAGATGTTCAGGGAAGCTTTCACAAAATTTATCGAAACAGTTCAAATCCAACAAAGCCACGAATTTAAGATATAATATGACTGATTTTAATTCATTGACACTTCACACAAATTGAAACACGTGCTCTTACGGACAGGGGCATGCGAGTGACTGAGGTAATCTAAGTGTTCTCTTTTCTGAGCGAAACATTGTCCAAAGCAATGGCCCATTCCCCTTCACCCGCTCATTCATGTTGTCATGGAAACGCTAGCAGGCTATCGTATGGAAGGTCTTCGAATCAGAACAACGAAGACTCTGGAAGAGCTGCTTGCGTTACGCTGTTGGTCTTCTCTCGCCAGACTGATTCTCTTAGTCAAAAGAAGCGAATTCCGCACGTGTGGTTTTTTTTTTCGAAGCGAAAGCATCGATATACTTTAATACCATTGATAATTGACTTTTATTTGTGTATATTCAATTGACTTTTATTTGTGCATTCTCTGGGCTGCGCAGTTAGCCTCGAATAGACGCCACTGATTCTAGGCAACTTGAGGCCCCTTTTAAAAGCCATAGCAATAGTTCCTATACATTTATGTTGGCAACAGAACTTGAAAGAAAGATCAGTTCAATGAATTAAACTTTTATACCAATTAGGATAAGGTGTTACGTATTACAGTTGTTTGCACATAACTACGCATCCTTCAGAATATAATAAACCAAAAGGTGTTTCTCTGCGGAGATGAAGAAACAGACCTGTGACATTTTTTTTTAATAACAGAGTCAAAACAAAAACTATGTACCATGTGCAAAACATTATAGCATTATGTTAAGTGCGTTTTTAATATATTCAAGAGTAAATAATTTAAGTAAATTTACAATTTGTGTGCCATAATTCTTAATTGTTACTTATACCTATGTTTTGCATTTTCGTAAATGGTCATTAGACCATTTAGTTTCATCACACGGCAGTCAGGTGCTTTGTGTGTGCGTGTGTGTGTGTGATCGTGAGGCTCTAAAAGAATAAATTTTACATGATTCGATTAACTTTGGCCTAAGTGTTTGGTAGTACTTTGCACTGCTATAAAACTAGGGCAAACATTTTAATTACATCACGCACATTTGGGTTACATGCAATAAAGAGCAATAATTTCGGTTTTAAGAAAAATACCTGTAAATTTCAAAGAATTTGAATTATTGAAAAGCCCAAACCTAGTTATTAATATGGAATTTAAAAATTTTAATAATTGAAAGCTAATAGATTTTTGCAAAAGAGCCTGGAAGAAATTTTTGCTGGGGGTGGGGCATGTTTTTTCGGTAAGAGGCTGAAAAACAACACAACAAATTTAAAAATCAAGATGATTGAAAAAGCTGAAACACTTGGAAATCTAGCTACTGGCTGATATTTTAGTGTTGGCGAAGCTTGCGTGCGCCGGTGGTGGAAAGGTAAAAACTTTATGTAGCTGATAAGGAAGTCATAAGAAGAAAAACAACTGTACTTCTCCGCCATAGCCAATTTTAGAAGAAAACTGGAAAACTTGGAATCTCCGATCAGAAGTCAAAGAGATTCTGACAACCCATTATCCACTCTAAGGATTCAGTACTTGCAGCACAAATGAACAATTAAGAATTTTTAAGGTGAGACTACGTGGTATAGCCGCTTTATGAAATGGAAAGCTCTCTCTGTTAGCATGAAAACGACATTGCGACAGTGTTTGCTAGAAGACTGGAAATCACTGTCCATGAACAACTAATTAACCTCAAATATAAGTAAATGGGATAATAAGGGCAAATAGCATTTGGGATTTTCATTGCCGTCATCCATTGCATTTTTACTTTAGTTCCATAAATTACTGAAAATAACGAAATGAAATTCCGAAAAAAAAATGACTTTAAAGATAGGTCTATTTTATTTGTCGAAACTCTTACATCGATGGCTACACTATTACAAAACTTTGAGGTGCGGCGCCGCTCTTGCAACGAATTTGTTTCCTAAATAGCGATTTTTGTGAGGTGCAGCGTTTAGTCCGTAAACTACGGTATGTAGAAGCTATAATTGGACTGAGATGTCACTGTGAACATGGAAGATAATTTAATAACATTTTTCTTTTATACTCAACATGTATGAAATGAAATGTTTCTTCATTTATCAGTTGTGATGTGTACTACGTTTTTATCCTTCCGTATTTGTTGCCTTATGTAAATTTTGGTAGCTTTCCGTTATGCGTTCCATAATGGATGTTACGTCTGAACTTTGGTTAGTTTTTCTCCTTTTGCACTACTGGCAGGCTGTAAAGTCTTTTTTTTTATACTCAACATATATGAAATGACTACTGGCAGGCTGAAAACATTTTTTTTTTATACTCAACATGTATGAAATGAAAATTTTCTTCATTTATCAGTTGTGATGTGTACTACGTTTTTATCCTTCCGTATTTGTTGACTTACGCTAATTTTAGTAGCTTTTCGTTAAGCGTTCCATAATGGATGTTACGTCTGAACTTTGGTTAGTTTTTCTCCTTTTGCACTACTGGCAGGCTGTAAAGTCATTTTTTTTAAACTCAACATGTATGAAATGACTACTGGCAGGCTGAAAACATTTTTTTTTATTCTCAACATGTATGAAATGACTACTGGGAGGCTGAAAACATTTTTTTTATACTCAACATGTATGAAATGAAATGTTTCTTCATTTATCAGTTGTGATGTGTACTACGTTTTTATCCTTCCGTATTTGCTGACTTATGTAAATTTTGGTAGCTTTCCGTTATGCGTTCCACAATGGATGTTACGTCTGAACTTTGGTTAGTTTTTCTCCTTTTGCACTACTGGCAGGCTGTAAAGTCATTTTTTTTTAAACTCAACATGTATGAAATGACTACTGGCAGGCTGAAAACATTTTTTTATTCTCAACATGTATGAAATGACTACTGGGAGGCTGAAAACATTTTTTTTTTATACTCAACATGTATGAAATGAAATGTTTCTTCATTTATCAGTTGTGATGTGTACTACGTTTTTATCCTTCCGTATTTGCTGACATGTAAATTTTGGTAGCTTTCCGTTATGCGTTCCATAATGGATGTTACGTCTGAACTTTGGTTAGTTTTTCTCCTTTTGCACTACTGGCAGGCTGTAAAGTCATGCAAACCAGTATAGATACAATGAACAAGCAACGAAAAGGTCACACTGAAAGGTCCCTTTGCTCGTTTCAATGTTTATGTTTTAGTTGTCAAATCATTGCTAGTAGCTTCGTTTTGTTAAATCAGAGAGGAGCTGTTAAATCAGAGAGCATAAGATTAGCTGTAGTGGCATTTAATCTTAACCTACGACTATGCTAACGAAGGAACCTGTTACCCGAGGACTTGCTTATTTATTAGTGAAATAATTTTATATACATTCTGACAGTTTGAACCATATTACAACACAGTAATAAAAAAAATTATAATCTGTAAGTATCTGAGGATTTGGTTATTAGTGAAATCATTTCCTGGTAAGAAGTTTGGCTACAACCAAACTTATTTTTCTTTTTTGTATTCAGTTTCGGTAAACTGAACAAAGTTTGTTGTTCTTGTTGTTTTGAAGTAGATGATTTCAAAGTTTGTCATAAAGATAATACGAGTAGCATTATTAATTCGTCATGCTACATAGCGTTCTAATGTAACATGTGCATCTTCAAAAATCCTATGGTTGAAGAGTAACGAACGAAAAAATTCACAATCCCACAGAAGTCCATTATAGAGAGGTCTGAATATATATACATTCATACAAAATTATTCAAAGGAAACGAAGACCACGAATGTGATCCTCACAAACGACGATTCGATAACAAGCTATCTACAAGATATTGGGAAATATAATTGGCTCAAGTCATGATAGTAGCAAGGATATTCAGATACCCGGAAAACCAATACTCCCGAGCAGGAAAGCACTTGGTTACAAACATTAATCATGGGAAACTAGAAAATACACACACACACACACACACACACACACACATGCGCGCGTGATTAGAACTTTCTTCAAACACGACACTCAAAAGAGTTTTTGACCCAGGACAAAAACTGAAAGTGCTGTCGTCCGAGTAGAGAACGTGATCAAACAAACCAGTCTAAGTTCCCCCTTTTAGCTGATAAGACATCTAATTATGCAAAATAGCCTTTTAAATGTTTGCCTACGCTTGAATAATTCCATTTACGAACTGTAAGCCACGAGAGCATAATTGACAGCAGTTGACCGGCTACGAAAATAACTTCAAAGCAAAAGAGAAAACCGCAATATTAAAGGTCGGAAAATGAACTTCACTTCCGCGAAGTAAAGTTCTCCTAACGGTGACTAATATGACCTCACTGACCTCAACGCAGGGCAGAAGGAAGCCTGAATAACGAAGTCCCATTGTCCACACGAGAGTAAAACAATGAAGAACCAAAGGTTAATGGTTAATTCAGACCGCGGTTTGCCTACTGTCACTGTCTGTGAAAGCCTTCTGGACGACAAGAAATTCCGTGAATGCCTCTCGGAAGATCGGCTTCAGCTCCTTTTGTGCTCAGGTAGTTTTCTGTTTTTTGTTAATCTCAGAACATACTGCGCACACACTACACGCAAGGCTTAGAACGAAGACAAACCACGACTGCGGACAAAATAAGATCCTCTAAAGAACTGATTCACGCGTGTAAAAATAACGTAAATAGCAATCTCTATACTTGAATCATGTCGCGAAAGGCTTTGCTGTATTATATCCTTGTCCATGAATAAGAAACTAACGCCTTCAGCTTACTGCCTTGTTTCTTCTTTGATGAGACTAAATGCTTAAAATCCCTATGAGTATTTGAAGTCGTCCAGCTACACTCCCATAAAAAGAAAATTAGCCATAAAAAATGACAAGAGGAATTTTCCGGTGTAATGAATAAGTCTTGCGACTCTAAAGATAGCACGCATGATACACACTGCTCAAAAGAATTAGGGGAGCAGAGCCTAATTTAAGGGAA
Organism: Macrothele yani; assembly: GCA_039090855.1. Classification (NCBI taxonomy): domain Eukaryota; kingdom Metazoa; phylum Arthropoda; class Arachnida; order Araneae; family Macrothelidae; genus Macrothele; species Macrothele yani. The sequence continues at coordinate 55,647,520 of CM077028.1, forward strand.
ATAATGCGCGACTGACGTTGTTCAGCAATGTGGGTACGAAAATGCACATTAGCGAATTTTTGTGCAATGTTATCATTTAATGCACATGATGCGATATGCTGTACAACAATATGCATATTTGTACAACAAGAACAAAATGACTTTTTACATGTGTAACTGACCGCCAGTAGGGTGTGCGGCAGAGTTGGAAACGGGTCAAAAATTTCGGACCTGGACGTCACATAACTGGTCCCTACCCGATCCGGACCCGTAACTGACCCGGATAAATCTGCTTTGAACTATAAATTCGAAACTCAATTTATATACACAGGGTGCATAGAAAAGTCTTTTTAGCCTGGAATAACTTGCGAAGAGGTACAGTTATGAAAGTGAGATAACGGTATAGTAAAGCGAATACACCTGATCGAATGCAACCGATAGCAGCGCCCCTAGTGGCGAAATGCGGAATTTAGCCATTGTAAATAGAAAACGAAAAGAGATGGAGCAAAATTTCCAATAACAAAGTTGTAGAGCATCAATTAATTAGTACAAAACGACATTTGTTTCACACGGATAAGATAAATTGTCGCCTGAATACTCTACAATGTCTGAAATCGATGTGCGACGATTCGAATCTGCGTATTCACATTTCGCAAATGTAGCAGTATGCAAATGCAGATTGTGACGTTGTACCGTACCTACGATATAAAAACCAGTAGCAGGATGTACCCTGATGAGAAGTTTAGGTCTACGTACGCTGTGTGAGAATGGCGAGCTTGGATTTCTGGGGTTACGTAAAAAATCAGGTGTATGCAACAGCGCCTACAAGTCTGTTGGATCTACGTCGTCGTGTTACAGATGCTTGCAATAGTGCGACACCTTCCATGCTGAGAAATGTGCATGCAGAGTTACTTTCGCGAATACAAATTGTGTATCGTGGGCAATGGCGAACTCTTCGAACATACTCGACATTAACTTTTTATCACTGAGCGCCAGTTTGCCTTTTTTTTTTTTTTGTCTGACGTTATCAAACTGTATTGACATAAGTACGCATTTATGCAATAAATTGTGTGTATTTGCCCATACCAATGCCTGTTCCCTTCAAACGTTCACACAAAAGGTCGCGCATCGATTTCGGACATTTTAGGGTATTCAGACGAAAATTTATCTCATCTGTGTGAAATAAATGTCGTTTTGTAGTAATTAATTGATGCTCTACAACTTTGTAATTGGAAATTTTGTTCTATTTCTTTTCGTTTTCGATTTGCATTGGCTAACTTACGCATTTCGCCACTAGGGGCGCTGCTATTAGTTGCATTCGATCGGGCGTAGTCACTTTACTATATCGTTATCTCACTTGCATAACTGTACCTTTCTTCGTTCGCAAGTTATTCCAGGATAAAGGGACTTTCCTATGCACCCTGTATATATATACTGTATAAACGTAATATATATATATTCATCCCAATAACTGCTTGATATTTAATAACTGAAATCCTTTTTTAATAATAAAATTTGGTTACTTGCTAAAATTTTAGATCCACTATTTTGCGTAATCCAGGTGTAATGTAATGGCCGACTATGACCGTGACCATGGAGTATATTACAAATGGGAATCATTATTTACGATTACACAAATGTATTTTTTTAAATGTATTTAGATTGTTCACTCTTTCCGCGCTTTGATGGAGGTGCGCATACTTTCATATGATCCGTTAGATATTTGGTTCTATAACCTTTTATTACACCGTCGACATCTTTCCTTGTAATTATACACTTTCCACATTTCGAACAACAAGCAAGACCAAACAACACAGAATTATTCACCGGTTCCTTAATGAGATGAAACGATTTCCAGCATTCACTCTTCCCCTTCTGGTTTTCAACAAATACGTATTTGTTGGCCTTTCTCAACCTCCGTAATATCCAATACATATTAACAAATAAGGAGTTAATTTCGACATGACGTCATGGGAATGGGACGTTAGCACATCAGTCGAAAACCTCTGAATGCTGAGTGTAAAAGATGCGATGTGAAAAGTAACTCTTAGTCATACAGTGAACTTCGCACGGAGAGAGTGAATCGACTGAGAACAAGGCGAATGGCGTTTGCCTGTACCTTGCCCTGGACAATCGCACTGTAAAAGAACGCAAAGGAAGTATCTTCTTACGATATGGTGTCGATGTGTCTGACGTCGGTCGGTGGAAATCTTCGTTGCTTTAAGAAAGAGACGACAATATTTTTGCATGGCAAATCATTATTCACTCCGTGGGCACCAGTATCGACTACAGAATTGCACAATGCGCATTTTTCTTTGGAATATATTTTTCTCTTTTCAAAAATAAAACCGGGTCAGAAACGCCATGACCCGACCCGTTGAACCCGCAAGAAGTTGTCGACCCGTTTCCATCTCTGGTGTGCGGTCCCTTCAAACGGCTAATTCCGCTACACACCTGTATGGAATGGGGTTGTTGAGAGTAATCGAGGAATTTTGGGGGTATCTTCACCACTCCTCAAGGAGGTTTTGGGGGTATCTTCTCCACTCTTCAAGGAGGTTTTGGGAGTATCTTCGCCACTCCTCAAGGAGGTTTTGGCGGTACCTTCGCCACTCCTCAAAGAAGTTTTGGGGGTATCTTCGCCACTCTTCAAGGAGTTTACGAAGATTCAACGGAGGTGCCGGCTGAGCTGCAATGCGTGCCAAGTTCATCGCAGGCATGATCAATTGGACTTAAATCAGGGGAGCATGCTGGCCACCGTTAGCGCGAAATCCTTCGTATTCCGGTAACGTTTAATTTAAATTGTTAGGCAATATGCAGATTTGGCTTTAATAATTGTTTTTAGTCAAAACTTAAGTCTTTTAATTAAAAAGCCAATTACAGTCGATAATGGACTTTTCCCTTCGCTAGAAAAAGAGCGGTCTCAAAACAAGTCCAGGCCATAAAATATTTGTTTCATTCAGGTCTTTTCAATCGCAGTCCGCTGAATGCGAGCTGCCCCGAAGTTAGTACGCAGGTATTGCACTAAAGAACTGCATGGGCTGGAAATAAATAAATAAGAATGAAACTGGTAATTCAGGAAGAAATTAAACAGATTTTACTGATGATTCGAGGAAATTATTACTGTTGAGATGCAAGGAGCTAATAGCAGAATTATTGATGAGTAATTTTGAGTTATCTTTGAAAAGTCAAGAAAAGAAAAATCGCGGAATGTCAAGATAATTGCATTATTGAAGTGCGATTTTATTGTGCATTAGAATGTTTTGATCTAATAGTGTTTATATGTTCGGGGCTCTTGAGAATATTTTTGTGTTGAAGTGTTGGTTATATACATGTGCATAACATGGGATTTATGTTCAGATCTTCATAGGGTAGGAGGGTAGTAAAACCCCGAACCGTTAGAATTGCAGTAGTTTTCTCTCGAAATTAATCGAGTGAAAGTAAAACTCGTAGAAAGTCGTTAATTCTTTTCACAGAATTTTTGTTTTTTTAATCTCTCTCGCGAATTTTTCAACATTCCCATCCCATGAAACTATGGCAAACTATTCGGCATGAGGTTCATTAATGGGGTAATTAGTTGCTTGTGATTGGTGTGCTAAAAGGACTTATCGGTAGAGCAGATATGAATAACGGGGACGAGAGCGAATCTCAAGACTCCGTCCCTGATACCAGCATAGTATTATAGTAAGTATGATCAATTGGACTTAAGTCAAGGATGTATATTGGTCACTCTATACTCAAGACTCAGTTCCTGATACCAGCATAGTAGTAGGCATGATCAATTGGACTTAGTCAGGGGAGCATGCTGGCCACTCTATACTCAAGACTCAGTCCCTGATACCAGCATAGTAGTATAGGCATGATCAATTGGACTTAGTCAGGGGAGCATGCTGGCCACTCTATACGTTCAATTCCCTCCTCCTGAAGTATGTTGAGCAGTATAGTTGTAAATGTCATGTTATCCTGGTAGTATAGTTGTACAGGCCCACAACGGTTATAAAAACCTTTCAAAAAAGGAATCAGTAATAACACAAAAAATTGTCTTTGACAGTGAACATTCTGTATGACAGAATTTATGGTTTCGTGGAAGAGAGACTTCGGTACCTTAATAACGAACCTGGGTGCCCATAACTTAGTTTTCAAGAGAGTACAAACATAAATTTTAGATATACCGTAGGGCGTTCAATAAGTTTTAGGCCTAATATAAACCATTTTTTTTTCAAAAACGCATTTTTATTTTTTCACATACTCTCCCCTGACTTGTACACACTTGTTGAACGGATCATAGAGCTGGGGAATCCCCGCTGCTAAAAACATTTTATTTTTCTCCTCAAACCAACACTTCATTCCCTCCTTCAGTTCGGAATCATCCGCAAAACGTCTCCGCCGCAGACCTTTTTCTAAATTTTTGAAAAGGAAGAAGTTACTGGGGGTGAGGTCGGTGGGCACCGGCAGTGTGGATTGGAGCATTGTCCTGTAGGAGCAGAACATCCCGTCGCAATTTTCCTCGCAGCTTACTCTTGATGGCTCCACGCAATTGTTACAATAGCGCTGCATAACAGGCAGCATTTATGTTCCTTTCATTAGCCAAGTAATCAATTAACAGCAACCCTTTTGAGTCCCAAAAACTGGTGGCCATAATGATCCCTGCAGATGGTTGTGTTTTTGAACTTTTTTCTGGTGGTGATGAATGGCGATCCATGTTTCCTGGCGATCCATGATGTTTCCACTGCATGCTGTCTGGGTTCCAATGGTAAAGCCACGTCTCACTACCGGTCACAATGCAGGAATAGAAATAATCTGGATCGCGGTTAATGCGGTCAAGTTGAACCCGACATGCTTCAACATGTTCATTCTTCATCTCAGGTGTCAACATTCGAGGAACCCATCTGGCAAATGACCTTTGGCATCTCTAACCTCTCGCGCAAAATGGTCCAACACTGTCGGTACTTAACTTCAGTTCCTCAGCAATCCGTACGACACGGATTCGCCGATTTAACATTATCATGAGATTCTTCCACAAATCCGCGGAAGAATCTCCTGTATTTTTGTGACATTCTTTTATGTGCAAAGGCCGTTCCATAAAAACTGAGAGTAATTTTTTTTGAGTTGGCAACAGTGCGTAGGGAGGAAATAACTACGCAGACGACTAACTGAATTAAGAAAGTATCTATGGCAACAGTTATTACCCGTAGCAGACGATTCTATTTTTGTTATTGCGCAATTGTTTAAGGTACGTCTGCATTTCGCCATACAGCTATGGAGGTGAGTGATTCAAAGTTAAGAAGTGAAATGCGTTGTGCGATAAAATTTTGCTATCGTTTGGGTAAAACGGCTCCACAAACAGTTGATTTATTGAAAAAAGCTTACAAAGATAAATGTTTGGGTAAGTCAACAATTTTTAGATGGCACCATGATTTCAAAAAAGGGAGGGAGTTTGTCGGCAGAACTCGCTTCAAGTCGACCAGGCCTTGTTAACACTGTTTGGGCAATCCAGCAAGAAGATCAAAGAATGACGTGTGAAGACATAGCGGAGTCAACTAACATTTCAAAAACGTCGGCATTCCTCATTCTACGAGACAAATTACTGCTGTATCGTGTGTGTTCCAGATGGGTACCTTATCACCTGACTAGAGAACAATTGTTAGGCAGAGTTCAGGTATGTCATGAGTGGAAACAAATGACTGCAAAGGATCCAAACTTTCCAAACACAGTAGTAACTGCCGATGAAACATCGGTCCACTATTTCGACCCCTTCACGTATTGCGCAACGAGTGTCTGAAAACACACAGGCTCGCCTCCTCCGAAAAAAAGTCCGCCAAACCAAATCAGCTGGGAAGATGATGATGATTTTCTTTGATCATAGATGTGTAGTCTACCAGCATGCCGTTCCTCCACAAATTACTGTCAATGCAGAGTATTACATTTCACTCTTGAAGCGTCTGCGACGACACACACCGATTAAGCAACTGGAACTGGTGGACCCTACACCATGATACCGCCCGCCCACATGTGGCTGCTTGAGTTCAACAGTTTCTTACGAAATACAGTATTGAAATCATGCCACAGCCTGCCTACAGTCCTGATCTCGCCGCGTGCGATTTCTGGTTGTTTCCAACAATGAAGGAGAAGTTCCGTGGCGCAACATTCAACACAAATGCTGACGTTATTCAAGTTGTACAGGGGCCGCTAACGCAGCTTCCACAAAATGCCTTCGCCACACGCTTTGAAAAATGGACTGAACGATGGACGGAACCGTTGCATATCATCCGAGAGAAGATACTTTGAGAAAGAATGACATATATTTTGGTGTACCTATATTTCTTCATTTTGAGTGATTTTACTCTCAGTTTTTATGGAACGGTATGGAATGGCCGCTGTATTTTTCATTTCTTCGCCTTCCATATTTTCCCATACTGTACGCATGAGCGCTGTTCTCCAATATGCATTTGGGAAATGTTATTACTTTTTAATGTAAATATCTGTTTCTTTTACTAGAAAGTTCCTAGGTTTTTCTTACGTTTCCTGCATAAACGCGCATTACGAGAATTAGGGTTTCCATGAAAATCCCTGTAACACCTTCCAAGGACAGAAATATCATGGTCCGATTTCCAGGCGAGGGCAAATCCCCATCCTTGCCCCCCCCCCCATATGGGCACCCACGGTAAAGATGGTGTCGTGCGCGAAGCGACCGTGTGCCAAGCGACCCTGTTATATTTTATCGTGGGCGAAGCGACCCTGCTGATCGAATCCTTTTACTTATATATACACACATATATTAAAAGAAAAGTGTTTGATCAATGCATCCTTCCAGTGCTTACATATGGTGCAGAGACGTGGACCTTAGCTAAAAGAGACATACAAAGGCTGCAGACAACTCAAAGCGGCATGGAGAGGTGCATGCTTGGTGTAACCAGGAGAGATAAGAAGAGGAACACGTGGATCCGAAAAATGACAAGAGTGGAAGACATCATGATCAGAGTTAAATCCCTGAAATGGCAATGGGCTGGACATACTGCCAGAAGAACAGACCATCGATGGACAGCCGAAATTTTAGATTGGATTTCAAGGGACAGGAAAAGACCCAGAAGAAGACCACATGGAACATGGGTGGATGAAATTCGAAAGTATGCGGGAGTGATATGGAGGAGACTGGCACAAGACAGACCGTTGTGGAGGAAACTTGGGGAGACCTTCGTCCAGCAGTGGATTGATAATGGTTGACAATGATGATGATGATATTATATATATTTATATATACAAATCGTAGTGAAATTATTTATATCTAATTAATTAAGTACTTACATCTTCTGAATTTTGTAGCTTTAGTCCAACTTGGTAACATAGTTTAATGCTTTAAGGCATTTTTTAACGTCTTTAGAATTTCCAAATTCGACGTGTGATGCACAAACAACAATTAAAAGAATTAGAACTTCGTCGAAAAAGGAAGAAGATGCATATACAAGTAGACGAACGCATTCGCAATATCATGGGGGAATTTGGAAATTCTAAAGTTCTTAAAAAATGCCTGAAAGCATTAAGATGTGTTACCAAGTTGGACTAAGGGCAAAAGCTACAAAATTCAGATGTAGGTACTTAATTAATAATGTAAATAATTTGACTACGATTTGCATATATATATACATATAAAATGATATTAAAGACTTGTATTTAGTATAAAAAACTTGATGTAAGTAATTAATTAATTAGATGTAAATAAATAACTTGACTACGATTTATATATATATATATATATATATATATATATCATCATCATCATCATCATTGTCAACCATTATCAATCCACTGCTGGACGAAGGTCTCCCCAAGTTTCCTCCACAACGGTCTGTCTTGTGCCACTCTCCTCCATGTCACCCCTGCATACTTTCAATTTCATCCACCCATCTCCCATGTGGTCTTCTTCTGGGTCTTTTCCTGTCCCTTGGAATCCAATCCAAAATTTCGGCTGTCCATCGATGATCTGTCCTTCTGGCAGTATGTCCAGCCCATTGCCATTTCAGGGATTTAACTCTGATCATGATGTCTTCCACTCTTGTCATTTTTCGGATCCACGAGTTCCTTCTTATCTCTCCTGGTTACACCAAGCATGCACCTCTCATGCCGCTTTGAGTTGTCTGCAGCCTTTGTATGTCTCTTTTAGTTAAGGTCCACGTCTCTGCACCATACGTAAGCACTGGAAGGATGCATTGATCAAACACTTTTCTTTTAAGACATAATGGCATATTGCTCTTGAAAATTATGCTGTTTCTTCCAAAAGCTCTCCAGGCAAGTTTCGTACGCCGATTAATTTCTTCATCAATGTGACCCTCACTTGATATCTGCTGTCCAAGATAAACGTACGTGTCTGTTATCTCCAGCTTTTCTCCATCAATCGATAAATCTTCATTTCTTGTAAAAAAGCATTGAACATCACTTTTGTCTTCTGAAAGTTCATTTTTAACCCCACTTCTTTACTCTTGTCAGCAAGTTCCTGGATCATACTCTGTAGCTCTGATGGGGTAGTTGCAAAAATGACTACGTCATCAGCAAAACGAAGGTGGGTTAGATAATCTCCATTAATCTTTATCCCCTTGTTTTCCCAGCTCAGCGACTGAAAAACACCCTCCAATGTGGCATTAAAGAGCTTCGGAGATATGGTGTCACCTTGTCTCACTCCCTTTCCAATTTTTACGTGTGTTGTATTTTCAAACAGCCTAATCTTTGCACTTGCATTTTCATAGATGTTATTAATAATATTAATGTATGCATCTTCAATACCGCAGGTTTTCAGAGCCATTGTAACTGCTGATGGTTTCACCGAATCAAAGGCTTTTTCATAATCGATAAAAGCCATGCACAATGGAAGTTCATATTCCTCGCTCTTTCAATTAGTTCTCTCAGCACGTGGATATGATCTATTGTGCTGTAGCCACTCCTGAATCCAGCTTGTTCTCTCGGTTGGAGCCATGTCCAGTGTTACCTTCAAGCGGTGTGAAAGAACTTTAGTGAAGATTTTATAAACTACTGATAGGAGGCTGATAGGTCTATAGTTTCCGAGATCCTCAATGTCACCTTTCTTATGTAGCAGGATCATTGTAGCGGTGTTCCAATCCTCAGGAATCTTTCCTTCATTAAGGCATCGAGTGAAAATTTGGGCGAGTACTGTTTCGATTTCTCCACTTGCTTCTTGTATGATGTCTACAGTAATTCCATCTTCTCCTGGAGCTTTTCCTCGCTTCATGTTCTTGATTGCATGTGCAACTTCTGCTGGAAGGACTGGAGGAACTCTGGTACTGGTATCTTTCATGATGTCTGGAGTGCATATATCATCCCTTTCATATAATTTGGAGTAGAAATCTTTCACTCTTGTTAAAATTTCGCCTCTATTTCTTTGTTACAGAACCATCTTCTTTTCTCAGTGCCATAATCTGTTTTCTTCCCTTACTGAGATGTCACTTTTGCTATCTTTAGGCTTTGGTTGTTTTCAATTGCTTTCCTCACTAGTTCACAGTTGAATTTCCTTACGTCTTCAGTGATACTTTTTTCTTACTGTCTTGCATAGCTCTATATATTCCACTTTGGAAGTCACATCTTCTTTAGTTGTCCTCATCTCTCTTCTTTTTTGCATCAACATTTTGGTTTTTCCTGATAATTTGTTCACATGCAACTTGTTCTTAGACCCAGCTAATTTTGTTGCTGTTTCCATAAGAGCTTTGGTTACTTTTCTGTTAACTTCAGAGATGTCCACTTCTTCCGATGTTAGACCTTCTAAAGCAGAGAACCTGTTCTTCAGTTCTAACTTGAAGGTATTATGGTGTTTTTTAAGGTTGGTTATGTCAATAGATTTTGTTTGTCTTATGAGCTTGCCACGTTCAAGTTTAGTGTTGAGGTGCATCTTACATCTCACCAATCTATGGTCACTACCTGTGTTGAACTTGTTTAGCACACTGCAGTCTTCTATGACGAATTTTTTGTTACACATAATAAAATCAATTTCACTTGTCGTCCCATTTGGATGTCTCCATGTCCATTTCCTGTGTGGCTTTTTCTTGAAGAAGGAGTTCAAGATGAAAAACCCTTCTGCCTCTGCAAACTCAACGAGAGTATTTCCACGCTGGTTTCTATTGCCGTGACCGAATTTACCTACTGAAGTTTCATTCTGTTGCCGTTGCCCTATTTTTGCATTGAAATCTCCCATAATTATTTTCAAGTGCTGCTTACCTTTATTATTTAGACGACAAATTTCCTCATAAAATTCTTCAATTTCTTCTTCAGGATGACTTGTGGTGGGTGCATAAGTTTGAATAATCTGAGCCTGGTATCTTTTCGAGAGTTGGATAACAAGTCGTGCAGCTCTGTCAGAGGAACTTTCAACTTCTACAACTTTATCCTTCAGTTTCTTGTTTATTATAAATCCAACACCACTAGTTCTGACAGTATCTGTCCCACGATAGTAGAAGAGATGTCCACTTTTCAGTTCGATGAGATCTTCTCCTTTTCTCCTTACCTCACTTAGCCCCCACGATGTCTCACTTGATCCTTTGTAGTTCCTCTTCCAATTCAAGAAGCCTTGAATCAGAAGATAGGGAGCGTCCATTGTAAGTAGCCAAGGTCAGCATCAGATGGCAGCCTAGTCCGGTCCTCCGGGGATTCTTAGCACCCTCTGCCTTCATGTCGCACTGGCCGCTGCCTTGGCCAGGTACATTCCAGCTGCCGGAGACTGAGGGCCAAGATTTAAGTTGTGGAATCATTTTGGAGGGTTTGGCCATAACTCACCACGCTGGCCAAGCGGGTTGGTGAGAGTGTGGGATAGAATTTCCTCTAATCCCGATGGTATAGTTATACCGCTATGGGCGGTCGTCAGAGCCCCTTTAGTGGGAACAGGATGCACCACGAGAAGGCGGGGTTGACATTTGTCAAGGAGAGGCTGTGATGTTACGCATCACCTGACCTTACATCCCATATATATATATATATATATATATATATATATATATATATATATATATATATATATATATAAAGAAGATGGTTCTGTAACAAGAAATAGAGGCGAAATTTTGATAAGAGTGAAAGATTTCTACTCCAAATTATATGAAAGGGATGATACATGTACTCTAGACATCATGAAAGGTACCAGTACCAGAGTTCTTCCAGTCCTCCCAGCAGAAGTTGCACATGCAATCAAGAACATGAAGCGGGGGAAAGCTCCAGGAGAAGATGGAATATAATGTAGACATCATACAAGAAGCAAGTGGAGAAATCGAAACAGTAATCGCCCAAATTTTCACTCGATGCCTTAATGAAGGGAAGATTCCTGAGGATTTTAACAACGCTACAATGATCTTGCTACATAAAAAAGGTGAAATTGAGGATCTCAGGAACTACAGACCTATCAGCCTCCTATCAGTGGTTTATAAAATCTTCACTAAAGTTCTTTCACACCGCTTAAAGGTGACACTGGACATGGCTCAACCGAGAGAACAAGCTGGATTCAGGAGTGGCTACAGCACAGTAGATCATATCCACGTACTGAGAGAACTAATTGAAAGAGCGAGGGAATATGAACTTCCATTGTGCATGGCTTTTATCGATTATGAAAAAGCCTTTGATTCGGTGAAACCATCAGCAGTTACAATGGCCCTGAAATCCTGCGGTATTGAAGATGCATACATTAATATTATTAATAACATCTATGAAAATGCAAGTGCAAAGATTCGGCTGCTTGAAATTACAACACGCATAAAAATTGGCAAAGGAGTGAGACAAGGTGACACCATATCTCCGAAGCTCTTTAATGCCACATTGCAAAATGTTTTTCAATCACTGAGCTGGGAAAACAAAGGGATAAAGATTAATGGAGATTATCTAACCCACCTTCGTTTTGCTGATGACATAGTCATTTTTGCAACTACCCCATCAGAGCTGCAGAGTATGATCTAAGAACTTGCTGACAAGAGTAAAGAAGTGGGATTAAAAATGAACTTTCAGAAGACAAAACTGATGTTCACTGCTTTTACAAGAAATGAAGATTTATCGATTGATGGAGAAAAGCTGGAGATAACAGACACGTACATTTATCTTGAACAGCAGATATCAAGTGAAGATCACATTGATGAAGAAATTAATCGGCGTACAAAACTTGCCTGGAGAGCTTTTGGAAGAAACAGCATAATTTTCAAGAGCAATATGCCATTATGTCTTAAAAGAAAAGTGTTTGATCAATGCATCCTTCCAGTGCTTACATATGGTGCAGAGACGTGGACCTTAACTAAAAGAGACATACAAAGGCTGCAGACAACTCAAAGCAGCATGGAGAGGTGCATGCTTGGTGTAACCAGGAGAGATAAGAAGAGGAACACGTGGATCCGAAAAATGACAAGAGTGGAAGACATCATGATCAGAGTTAAATCCCTGAAATGGCAATGGGCTGGACATACTGCCAGAAGGACAGACCATCAATGGACAGCCGAATTTTTAGATTGGATTCCAAGGGACAGGAAAAGACTCAGAAGAAGACTACATGGAAGATGGGTGGATGAAATTCGAAAGTATGCGGGAGTGACATGGAGGAGACTGGCACAAGACAGACCGTTGTGGAGGAAACTTGGGGAGACCTTCATCCAGCAGTGGATTGATAATGGTTGACAATGATGATGATGATATATATAAGTAAAATGATTCGATTAGGAGGTTCGCTTCGTCCACGAACGAATATAACAGGGACGCTTCGCGCACGATTTTCCACAGGGTCGCTTGGCACACGGTCGCTTCCCGCACGTATTCGTGTGACAGATGAAAATAATTACTGCTTCTCATAAAGGTGCAGCCCAAAAGGGATGGTGGCATTTTATATTTGTTTGTTTTATGATGTGACCTAACAGAATAATGATGTAATGGCATTCCTAAAACTTCGCGAGAAGAATACATGACGCAATTCGGGAGGAATATGATTCCCTGCATTTCGCTAAAGGGTGTTTTCCCGAAATTCGGCGCAATTCACAGCGGACTCATCATGAATGACTAAAAAGATAAGCAAAATAACGATAATAAAAGGCGAGCCAGAGGTCAAATACCCAGTGATACAACTCAACTCGATGAATCGTCCACATGTTGAAACGACGGATGTTGTCGTTAGCATGCAGATCCGAGCACTAAATATTTAAATGTTAATGAACCTGGAAAATGTTGTCTATTGCAGAAGCGGAGGCGGTGTTGTTGATGATGCATGCGTGCATTTCAAATTGCCGATGAAAGGCATTAAACAATAGCCTTTACGACAACTTCGACAATGGAATGTCATTTTGGCAGAATATGTGTGATGAATAAGAAAGCATTTTTATGGAGTGTGTAATGAATATGAAAAAGCAGGACATAAACCTTCACTGAAGAGGGATGGAGTATATTGTTGAATATTCCATCACGCTGAGAACAAAAATTTGTTCACAAGTTCAAGCAGTACTACTTTTATGAAACGCCAAACCTCTGGGGCACCTGCCTTTTGTTCGGCGCAATGTATTTTATATCTTTAGCCACAAAAGCTCTTTTGTATTTTTCGTTACAAACGCCGATGGGTTTTATCGGGTGATGTCCGTCTCTGGACACCATATCTCTGCAACTAATAGTCCGATTCGAAAAATTCTTTTTGCATTTGAAAGCTTGAAATGCGCAAATGATGATACTTTATTTCCTTGGGTTTTTTTGTTTTTTGTTTTTTCCAAGATGCAAAATTTTGCCGCTAAAGGGCGTAAATGCAGATTATATAGAATTCAAAATATATTATATTCCATATACAGGTTGATTCATAAAGAAGTATACAGTTTCAACGTACTATAAAAGAAGAGCAATGTAGATTGTGTGACAGATATTTTATGTTACCTATTGGGATGTAAGGTCAGGTGATGCGTAACATCACAGCCTCTCCTTGACAAATGTCAACCCCGCCTTCTCGTGGTGCATCCTGTTCCCACTAAAGGGGCTCTGACGACCGCCAATAGCGGTATAACTATACCATCGGGATTAGAGGAAATTCTATCCCACACTCACCAACCCGCTTGGCCAGCGTGGTGAGTTATGGCCAAACCCCTCCAAAATGATTCCACAACTTAAATCTTGGCCCTCAGTCTCCGGCAGCTGGAATGTACCTGGCCAAGGCAGCGGTCAGTGCGACATGAAGGCAGAGGGTGCTAAGAATCCCCGGAGGACCGGACTAGGCTGCCATCTGACGCTGACCTTGGCTACGTACAATGGACGCTCCCTATCTTCTGACTCAAGGCTTCTTGAATTGGAAGAGGAACTACAAAGGATCAAGTGGGACATCGTGGGGCTAAGTGAGGTAAGGAGAAAAGGAGAAGATCTCATCGAACTGAAAAGTGGACATCTCTTCTACTATCGTGGGACAGATACTGGCAGAACTAGTGGTGTTGGATTTATAATAAACAAGAAACTGAAGGATAAAGTTGTAGAAGTTGAAAGTTCCTCTGACAGAGCTGCACGACTTGTTATCCAACTCTCAAAAAGATACCAGGCTCAGATTATTCAAACTTATGCACCCACCACAAGTCATCCTGAAGAAGAAATTGAAGAATTTTATGAGGAAATTTGTCGTCTAAATAATAAAGGTAAGCAGCACTTGAAAATAATTATGGGAGATTTCAATGCAAAAATAGGGCAACGGCAACAGAATGAAACTTCAGTAGGTAAATTCGGTCACGGCAATAGAAACCAGCGTGGAAATACTCTCGTTGAGTTTGCAGAGGCAGAAGGGTTTTTCATCTTGAACTCCTTCTTCAAGAAAAAGCCACACAGGAAATGGACATGGAGACATCCAAATGGGACGACAAGTGAAATTGATTTTATTATGTGTAACAAAAAATTCGTCATAGAAGACTGCAGTGTGCTAAACAAGTTCAACACAGGTAGTGACCATAGATTGGTGAGATGTAAGATGCACCTCAACACTAAACTTGAACGTGGCAAGCTCATAAGACAAACAAAATCTATTGACATAACCAACCTTAAAAAACACCATAATACCTTCAAGTTCGAACTGAAGAACAGGTTCTCTACTTTAGAAGGCCTAACATCAGAAGAAGTGGACATCTCTGAAGTTAACAGAAAAGTAACCAAAGCTCTTATGGAAACAGCAACAAAATTAGCTGGGTCTAAGAACAAGTTGCATGTAAATAAATTATCAGGAAAAACGAAAATGTTGATGCAAAAAAGAAGAGAGATGAGGATAACTAAAGAAGATGTGACTTCCAAAGTGGAATATATAGAGCTATGCAAGACAGTAAGAAAAAGTATCACTGAAGACGTAAGAAAATTCAACTGTGAACTAGTGAGGAAAGCAATTGAAAACAACCAAAGCCTAAAGATAGCAAAGGGACATCTCAGTAAGGGAAGAAAACAGATTATGGCACTGAGAAAAGAAGATGGTTCTGTAACAAGAAATAGAGGCGAAATTTTGACAAGAGTGAAAGATTTCTACTCCAAATTATATGAAAGGGATGATACATGCACTCCAGACATCATGAAAGATACCAGTACCAGAGTTCCTCCAGTCCTTCCAGCAGAAGTTGCACATGCAATCAAGAACATGAAGCGGGGAAAAGCTCCAGGAGAAGATGGAATTACTGTAGACATCATACAAGAAGCAAGTGGAGAAATCGAAACAGTACTCGCCCAAATTTTCACTCGATGCCTTAATGAAGGAAAGATTCCTGAGGATTGGAACACCGCTACAATGATCCTGCTACATAAGAAAGGGGACATTGAGGATCTCGGAAACTACAGACCTATCAGCCTCCTATCAGTAGTTTATAAAATCTTCACTAAAGTTCTTTCACACCGCTTGAAGGTAACACTGGACATGGCTCAACCGAGAGAACAAGCTGGATTCAGGAGTGGCTACAGCACAATAGATCATATCCACGTGCTGAGAGAACTAATTGAAAGAGCGAGGGAATATGAACTTCCATTGTGCATGGCTTTTATCGATTATGAAAAAGCCTTTGATTCGGTGAAACCATCAGCAGTTACAATGGCTCTGAAAACCTGCGGTATTGAAGATGCATACATTAATATTATTAATAACATCTATGAAAATGCAAGTGCAAAGATTAGGCTGTTTGAAAATACAACACACGTAAAAATTGGAAAGGGAGTGAGACAAGGTGACACCATATCTCCGAAGCTCTTTAATGCCACATTGGAGGGTGTTTTTCAGTCGCTGAGCTGGGAAAACAAGGGGATAAAGATTAATGGAGATTATCTAACCCACCTTCGTTTTGCTGATGACGTAGTCATTTTTGCAACTACCCCATCAGAGCTGCAGAGTATGATCCAGGAACTTGCTGACAAGAGTAAAGAAGTGGGATTAAAAATGAACTTTCAGAAGACAAAAGTGATGTTCAATGCTTTTACAAGAAATGAAGATTTATCGATTGATGGAGAAAAGCTGGAGATAACAGACACGTACGTTTATCTTGGACAGCAGATATCAAGTGAGGGTCACGTTGATGAAGAAATTAATCGGCGTACAAAACTTGCCTGGAGAGCTTTTGGAAGAAACAGCATAATTTTGAAGAGCAATATGCCATTATGTCTTAAAAGAAAAGTGTTTGATCAATGCAACCTTCCAGTGCTTACGTATGGTGCAGAGACGTGGACCTTAACTAAAAGAGACATACAAAGGCTGCAGACAACTCAAACAAGCATGGAAAGGTGCATACTTGGTGTAACCAGGAGAGATAAGAAGAGGAACTCGTGGATTCGAAAAATGACAAGAGTGGAAGACATCATGATCAGAGTTAAATCCCTGAAATGGCAATGGGCTGGACATACTGCCAGAAGGACAGATCATCGATGGACAGCCGAAATTTTAGATTGGATTCCAAGGGACAGGAAAAGACCCAGAAAAAGATCACATGGGAAATGGGTGGATGAAATTCGAAAGTATGCAGGGGTGACATGGAGGAGACTGGCACAAGACAGACCATTGTGGAGGAAACTTGGGGAGACCTTCGTCCAGCAGTGGATTGATAATGGTTGACAATGATGATGATGATGATGATGATAACAGAATTATAGGGGAATGTTTCAAGTTTTTTTAGAGACAGTCACAGATGTTCTATGTGTGCACCCTTAGTCACACATCGAGCTGGTAATTCATTTCCGCCCAAACGCGAGGTAAGATATCTGAATCAAGTGCAGTGATAGTTGCTGTGATAGGCTGTTTCAGCTCCGCTAGATCAACAGGAAGGGTAATTTATGTCCCTCAGTAGCGGGATACAAACTTTATGAGTACATCTACCTAACGGTTCGCAGTTGTGGTCCGTGTTCTCAACTGTTACTGTTTTACAGCATCTGGAAGCTGGAAACAGAAATGGATTACCGGATCGATGTGTGTCGTGTGACTAAGGGTGCACACAGTTGTACAATTCATTTTACTGCACTAACCAAATTTACTAGTTATGTATGTCATGCCTTACTGTGTGATGTATACTTTAATACAGTATAACTTTATTTTTTAGTTCTTGAATCTGTGTCAATTTTGGTTCGTTCTCCTTTAAACAGTTTCTAACTTAATGCTTCATTTCTCTCTTGCATGAATGTATGTGGCAACCTGAACTGTGGTCAGGAGTAGAATAGCGTATAAGTTCAACAGAGATAAGAACGATGTTTAAAATGCAGGCTGGCTGGCTTTCGAGCAGGGTGAAGTTCCAGCTGGATTTGATCAGACGCTTTCTAGTTAATACCCGTCAAGGTATTGTTTCTAATTTAACGCTACATTTCTCTCTCGAACGAATGTCTCGTGGCAACCTAAATTGAGGTCAGAAAAAAAATGACGTGCGAGTTCAACAGAGATAAGAACGATGTTTAAAATGTAGGCTGGCTGGCTGGCTGTCGAGCTGACTTTGCTCAGATGCTTTCTAGTACTAAACGTCAAACTGTTCCTTCTTATCGGTTGCATTCTGCTGTTTCGCGTTAAATGATCTGAGCTACTAGTTAGACGTCTTGAGGCTCGAGTACGTATATAAAAGAAGTTGATTGTTGTATTGCTTTGAGATTATGTACAGCATTAATCTGTTGCCAAGTTTGTTACACTTGAAGGGTGTTTCACGCTACGAATGACATGACTTTCTGAAGTATTTGTCATTTTCTTGTAGGACTTCCGTCCACAGTAAGTAGAGTTTAGGTCCCAGCCACCTACAGCGAGTTCGCCTTTTGGGCAGGACACAGAAACGGAAGGAATGAGAGCAAGTCTAGCGACTTTGACAGAACAGTTTGTATTGACATTAGAGTATAGTAGATGGCGCCACCGTACAAGTACGATGTTGCACATAGAGGGGTGAGAGAATTTCAGTGGGAGGGGAGGGAGGGCATAGGAAAGTATACCCATTTAACCAGTGGGTCCAGCCTGGGGGCCGTCACTTAACGTGCTCGTCCGATATTCAGCGATTGTTAGTAAATCACACCATCTCTGAAAGATCAGCCCAGGATCGAACCTGAGGACTTTCCATCGATAGTCTGACTCGCTAACCACTAAGCCATCCGCGGCTCAAATGACATGAGTAATTGTGCTAATCGTCAATATGGCCAGTTCAATTTTTGGATGACAAGAAAACGTTGAAATTTGTGTAAGTACAAACGTATTACATGCCTTGCCGTTTAGTTAATAAGCGTGCAATTAAGAAATATTTGTGTTTAGCTATCCTGAGCATCAAGGAAACACTACGGAATCTTTTTGCCAAAACTGTTCTTATTCACGTAATATAATGTTCTAGGGAAACCTAGAGCATTATCGACTCTTTACACATAAACCCGACTCTTTACACCTATTTACACGTAATTAACGTAAGAGCATCATAACTGCCTTTAACAGTTTTGCAATTGCAGCAGACTTGTAGCTAAATATTTATTTGGGCACAATAGACGTGGTGGCACCGGAAACTCCCGCCAAGCAAATACGCTTTGCTACATATGCTATCCACAACCATATGCCGCTGTGTTGCCTGCGTGCATTGCCATTCCATTTCCTACGTGTAGAATCAATTCGTCGCGGCATCCATATTGGTGCTGTAGGTTGCGGTGGGGATTGTTTGTTCCGTACGTTCACATCGTTATAACAATTATGGATAATATGATTTTGACGTACTAACAGCGTCACAAAAAATTCATTTTGTCAAAATAAAAAAACTTTCCATAATATTTTGGATTTCTCGCTATGCTTTATAGGCGGTAAGGAACACCTTGACCTTATAAAATAGGGTGTTCGCTTTCTGATGAACTGATTTGCGTTGTTATCTATGTTTCAGGGCTAATTTATGATAATGAACGACCACTGGACGATAGTTATCCACCAGGCTTCCTTCCCCGCCACATTACCTCAGTTTGAATCTTAGCTGTGGAAGCCTGAGTGCTTTTAGTGGAGCATCTCCGAGCTAATCTTTTATCTTATCTCAGTTCAAGATCCAGGCACTCTGAAAAGAGACGTCGCACACTTTTCATGAGCCACTACGTGACCTATGACACGTCCTCTGCTTTCTGCGCTTTCAAGTCAACAAAGTTTGGACGACCTTCCGTTGACCTAATGTTCGACTGAGACATGGGACACAGCAGACTTTCTATCGATGCTTACTGGAGGTGTCTTGAAAACGTACAAGGCAGATTAAAGAGTGTTCTGAAGTCCCCACGCTACAGAAAAAGAGCTCTTTGCACTTGTCAGCAGGAGTATATTTAGAAGGGACTTGCTTGATGTACATTATTCAAATTTCATTAAAAAATAATGCTTTAATTTTTCTTCTATTTTTCATTAACTATTATTTTGTCTTGATGGATTTCAAAAACTTCCATTTTCTGTCCCCCTTCTCCAATGAAATTCTATATACTTCCCTGCTGCTCAGCAACATGCGTAAATAAACACTGTTCAGAAACGAAAAAAAAAAAAAAAAAGACATTTAAATAGCAGTTTAAAAAAAAACTAACATTTAAATAGCAGTTTCAGTAAAAAAATGAGTGTCGTTCAAATAGAAGTTTCAGAAGAAAAAAATGACTAACGTTTAAATAGCGGTTTCAGAAGAAAAAAACCTGACTAACGTTTAAAAAGAGGTTTTAGAAGAAAAAAATGACTAGCATTTAAATAAGAGTTTCAGAAGAAAAGAAATGACTCGCTTAAAAAGAAGTTTCAAAAGAAAAGAAATTACTCGCTTAAAAAGAAGTTTCAGAAGAAGAAAATGACTAGTGTTTAAATAGTAGTTTCAGAAGGGTGAAATGACCAACATTTAAATAGCAGTTTCAGAAGAAAAAAAAAATTACACTGAACGAAAAAACTCACAAACTCAATGGAGTCCAGAAGCACAAGCGTAACTAGGGATGGGCGGCCGCGTAGCCTCGCTTCCCCTAATCCGTTACCCCTAATTCCTGTTTGCCCTAATCACGTTTACCCGAAATCGCATTTACCCGAATTCCCATTTCCTCTAATTTCGTTTGCCGTAATTTTGTTTCCCTTAAATCCTGTTTCCTGGAATTCACGTTTGCCTGAATTACGTTTACCTTAATTTCGTTTACCCTAATTCACGTTTGCCCGAATTCCGTTTATCCCAATTGTGTTCACCCGAAATCGCCTTTACCCTAATTCCCATTTTCTCTCATTTCGTTTCCCCTAAATCTTGTTTCCCCCAATTCACGTTTGCCCGAATTCCGTTTACCCCAATTGTGTTCACCCGAAATCGCTTTTACCCTAATTTCGTTTGCCCTAATTTTGGTTAACCGAAATAAAACCGTGGGTCTTCATATTTCAAGAAAATTCTTCTTTCCATTCTTGTTGACGACGTCGACCACATGCCAGAATAAGTAAGTGCAAAGAAGTGCACGTGGTTACTACGATTATGCGACTATTCCTTAACGCAGCCATTGTATCCATCTCCTCCAGCTCCCCTCCCTCACAGATAAACTATATACATCGCGTAAACCTTTTATTAAAGCAAGAAATAGTATTTATAACGCATTTTCTGGAACTGTAAACGCAGAAGGCCGACTTGAAGATTTCTTGGTGTACTAGACACCCCGCCTCCCTGTACGAGACAAACTCCAGCTGTGAAATTGCCTTTTGTTAATACAGTTCAACCTTAATAGTAAACGTTAGTCTATCCCGCTCGAATGTTTTACCATTTGCCACTATTGTATTTCATGGAAATGTCCGTTTGTCCGTACCTGTGCTTCTTTATTAATCTGGCACATTTTTCGTATCTCGAAAATCAATAAACTATTTAAAAAAAACAACCTCCAAGTGATTTTTTTCACTTCAGATAAAAATGTTTTTAAGACTTTCCCTTCAGAGCTACAGAGTATGATCCAGGTACTTGCTGGATTAAAAGTGAATTTGCATAAGACAAAACTGCTGTATAACGTTTTTTCAAAAAAATATTTTTTTGCGATTGATGGGGAAAAGCTCAGGGTAACCAATGCCTACATTTACTTTGGACAACAAACATCAAGCAAGGGTCACATTCGGGAGGAAATTAATCAGCGTATAAAATTTGGATGGAGAGCTTTTGGAAGAAGTAGAACAATTTTTTTCAAGAGCAATATGCCACTATGTCTTAAAAGAAAATTCTTTAATCAATGCATCCTCACAGTTCTTACATATGGAGCAGAGACATGGATCTTAACTAAAAAAGGACATAGAAAAGCTGCAGGCAACTGAAACAGCATGGAGAGATGCATGCTTTGTGTAACCAGGAAAGATATGAAGAGGAACTCGTGGATGGGTAAAATGACTAGTGTGGAATACATCGTAATCAGAGTAAAATCCTTGAAATGGCAATGGGTTGGACATGTTGCCAGAAGAACGGGCCACTGATGGGCAACTGAAATTTTAGACTGGATTCCAAGGCCAGAAGGAGGCCGAACCACATCGGAGATGAATGGATGAAATTCGAAAGCATGTCGGAATAACAAGGCGGAGGCACTCAAGACAGGAAGTTGTGGAAGAAACTTGGGGAGAGACCTTCATCCAGCACTGGACTAATAATGGTTGACAATGATGATGAAAAATAAAATAAAAGAATAACTATAAATATATATAAAAGTAAAGGAATAACTGTGTCGAACAAAGAAAGAAAGCTTTTCTGTATTAAAACAAAAAGCTTTCGAACTATTATCTGAGGTGAAAAAATGTCCATTCGCCTTTCCTTTTTTTTAAATAGTTTTCTTGAATTTCGAGATGCCTAAAATATGCCCGATTAATAAAGAAGCACACGTACACAGATGCAGCCGTTTCCATGAAATATAATCAGTGATGGTGGCAAATAGGAAAACATTCAAGCGGGATAGACTGACGTTTACTATTTAGGTCGAACTGAATTAACAAAAGGCTGGAAGTTTAGTCTCGTACGAGGTGGGAGGGAGAGTCTAGTACACTAAGAACTCTTTAAATGGGCCTTCTGTGTTTACAATTCCAGGGAATGCATTATAATACTATTTCTTGCTTTAATAATTAAAAGCTGGATGTGACGGCTACAATGGCTGCGTTGAGGACTAGCCGCATAATGGTCGACATCATTATCATCAACAAGAATGGAAATAATTTTTTTTAAATATCAAGACCCACAGTTTTATTTCGGTTAACTGAAATTCGGGCAAACATGTTTAGGCAAACCCAATTAGGGCAAACGAAATTAGGGAAAATGGGAATTAGGGCAAAAGCGATTTCGGGTAAACGCGATTGGGGTAAACAGAATTCGGGCAAACGTGAATTAGGGGAAACGAGATTAGGGCAAACGAAATTAAGAAAAATGGGAATCAGGGTAAAAGCGATTGGGGTAAACAGAATTCGGGGAAACGTGAATTAGGGGAAACGAGATTAGGGCAAACGAAATTAGGAAAAATGGGAATTAGGGTAAAAGCGATTTCGGGTAAACGTGATTTGGGCAAACGTGAATTAGAAGGAACGAGATTAGGGCAAACACGATTTCGGATAAAAGCGATTGGGGTAACCATGATTAGGGCAAACGGGAATTAGGAGAAACGGATTAGGGGGAACGGGTGTTCGCCAGCTCAAAAGTGAGCACAATAATCACTAATTGCAATCTGATTAAAATTCGAACAGACACTTTTACACCAGTTTCTGGTACTGTTTTGGGGGACCATACTTTGTGATTTCTGCACTTTCAAAATTTGCTTAAAATATACTTCTCCGGTTTGAGAAGCTTTGGCGAATTAAAATTCGCATTTCTATCTCACCATGTTCTGTAAATATTAGTTGATCACATTAAAAAATGAAGGCGCAGTTGTACATACTTTCCAACCAAGAGTAGAATGTCGTTCACATTGTTGAGGATTTTCTGGGGACTATTCGATCTTTACTGCGACTGCGAGCCTCGACTTCCAGCAGCGCTTTCGTTCGATTTGATGTGGTACTGAAGGTCCGAACAGTCACAGTTTAATTGTGTCTCCCACCATAGCACCATAGAAATAGCACTGGGGTGTGACGTTAATTTTGTTTTGTCGAGCAGCATACGTATATATATATATATTACAAAAATTAATAACATACCTCCATCCATGGAGATATATTATTAATTTTGGAGCTACTGAGCCTATTCCAGTTTTCATTTTTTGCTTCTCATCAGACTTATTATTTGCTTCTCTTTGCTAATCTTTGTCTGTATATGTCTTCACTTAATTTCGCTTGAAGCCTGGTCGGTTGTGTTCTTCCTACGATGAGCTGAGGGCTTGTGTTTTTCCAGTGGGGTGCTGGTGGTTTGTGGTTTTGGGAGGAAGATTGTTTTGAATTACTTGTTTCATAATATATATATACAGTATATATATGAAATGCCCGGTTACGCCTGTCCAGACTGTCCAGAAGCACAAGAAATCCGAATTTTAAAACTACAGATTTCATGGGGTTCATGAGTTAAACTTCGGTGCAATTTTTCATCAAGGTTCTACTTAAGACATTGATCCCTTTTTCCTAATCATGCATGTGGAAGGGTCAAAAGTGCAATTTCCTCTTTCCTAGACATCTGAATCAGTTTTCAAATTTCTTTTCGAAAGATTAGAGAGTAATAATCTCAATTTTACGTAACAATGCAAATATAAGAGTCGCCAAATAACAATTTAATTTGTCCGCATGTTGAACATGTAAATGTGAGTTAATTAATTAACATCAACGAACAGTTATGATGAAACATTTCCTATTTATGACATATTTGATGGCCATTTCTGGTAAAAGCTCGAAGGAAAATTACTTTGCAAAAAAAGAGAAACATGAGCCTCAAAAGTATTAATGCAGGCATGTCATCGGAAACTACCAGGTAAATCGTACAAACGAACAATTGCGGAAGAATCCCCTTAGCTCCTAATTAATAACTTTTGGAAATATGGAGGACACCGTTAAACTGGCTCAACGGCAGGAAGCAGCGCAAGGGAATCGTCGATATGCGAAGGAACCGGAAACGTTTTATGCTTGTACACCGAAGAGCCAAAACATTATGACCACCTGCCTAATATGATGTTGGTCCTCCACGTGCCGCAAAAACAGCTTTTACCCGGCGAGCCGTAGATGCTACAAGATTTTTAAAGATGGTCTTGCGGTACCTGGTACCAACACGTTACCAGCACATCCTGGTAACTTACAATAGTTAGTTACCACGTGGTTGAGCTGCCACGGATATGATTTGCAGTTCCAACACAAACCACAGATGCTCGATTGAGCTGATGGGGAATTGGAGACCAGAGCAATACGTATAACCCCCGGAGAACGTATATCCGAAATTCCACTGTATATCCATAAAAACGAAAAACGTATCACCGGAGAACGTATAACCGAAATACCACTGAATATCCATAAAAATGTATAGCTGGAGAACGTATAACCGAAGTACCACTGTATATACATAATATCCATAAAAGTGAGAAACGCATAATCAGAGAACGTATAACCGAAGTATCACTGTATATCCATAATATCCATAAAATTAAGAAACGCATAATCAGAGATCGTATAACCGAAGTATCACTGTATATCCATAAAAGTAAGAAACGTATAACCGGAGAACGTATAACCGAAGTACCACTGTATATACATAATATCCATAAAAGTGAGAAACGCATAATCGGAGAACGTATAACCGAAGTAACACTGTATATCCATAAAAGTAAGAAACGTATAACTGAAATACCACTGTATATCCATAATATCCATAAAAGTGAGAAACACATAATCGGAGAGCGTATAACTGAAATACCACTGTATATCCATAATATCCATAAAAGTGAGAAACACATAATCGGAGAACGTATAACCGAAGTATCACTGTATATCCATAATATCCATAAAAGTGAAAATCGTATAAACTAAGTTCCACTGTATATCCATAAGTAAGAACTGGCAGTATGCATTGCTTGCTTAAGTACTTGTCTTAAAAGAAAGGTGTTGAATCAAAATGCATCCTTGCAGTTCGTACTTATGGATCAGAAACATGGGCCTTAACGTAAAACGACATATGGAGGCTGCGAACAACCTGAAGAAGCATGGAGAGACGCACACTTGGTGTTAACAAGAGATATAGGAAAAGCAACTAATGGGTCAGGAAAATTACAAGAGTGAATGACATCGTGGTCACGATAAAAATCCTGAAGGGATAATACGTCATATGAAAACACAAGTTTGTCCGTAGCGGAGATCGAAGCCGTGTCCCCCTCACTCCGGAGTAAGTTGCTCTCTCAACTGAGCTACGCGAACAGAATGTCTCTATGCAGATTTGTCGTCTTGACACATGTTTTCACCTCTGTAGTACGTCACAGCCGGTGGCGTACTACAGGGGTGAAAACATGTGTCAAGATTTTTGTAGCTTTTCAGATACGCCCATATCTCCGTATCTGAAAAGCTACCAAAAATGTATTTTTACTTCCGATGCATTTCTATGTGAACAGCGTGAAGAATTCTCCTTTTCACGTTAATAAGTTTCTTGTAGTGACGCAAATGGATATTTCTATTTACTACCGTTTCTAAAAATTCAATTAAAAATAGTTCTTTTTGCGTCGGACCGTGTTCTCAGTGACTCTCTCTGACACGTTTCTGGTTTTCACAAACTCTGAATTCCGAGATTTTATGAGTAAAGAAGTGGGATGAAAAATTAACTTTCAGAAAGCAAAACTGATGTACAATGCTTTCACAAAAAATGAAGATTTAGCTATTGATTGGGCAAATCTGGAGGTAATCAATATTGTACCTATATTTACCTGGGGCAACAGATATCAAGCGAAGATACCATCGAAAAAGAAATTAATAGACGTATAAAATTTGGTTGAAGGCATTTAGAAAACACAGTACAATTTTGAAGAGCAATTTACCATTATCTCAAAAGAAAAGTGTCTAACCGATGCTTCCTACCAGTTCTTACTTGTGGAACAGATACATGGATCTCAGGTAAAAAAAGACACACACAAGCTACAGACAACTGAAAGAAGCACAGAGATGCATGCTTGATGTAATCAGGAAAAACAGGAAGAAGAATTCATGGAAAAGATAAATGACAAGAGTGGAAGACATCATGATCATGATCCTATTCCTGAAAAGGAAATGGGCTGGAGATATTGCTAGAAAACGGACCACCCCGGTGGACAACTGAAATATTAGACTGGATACCAAGGGATAGGAAAAGATCCAAAAGAGCACGTAGACATGGGTGCATTAAATTCGAAAGCATGCCGGAGAAACATGGAAGGGACTGGCTCATGACAAAAAGTTGTGCAAGAAACTTGGATTGAGAATATTTGATGATGATGATCATGATGATTAAACGAGGGCGCTCAAGTGTATGTGATGTGTCACAGAAAAGAGAGAATTGGGAATCAGAGCATAAGGGTTGGAAACAATAAGGTTTCAAATAAGACCCAAAAGCGAAATACAGACCTATAATGAGACGGAGGGACTATGTACACAAAGAGATAAAGAGAACTTAAAGACAAGTGACTAAAGACAGAACTGAGAAGAAGAGGAAGATCCGGGGCAGCGACTATACCTGACTACGAGGAGGTGGGGGGTTCAGATTCGTTTCACTACTAAGTGATCAAAACATAGCAAAGATTGTGAAAACAATAAGTTGTGGAAAGTAATATATATAAAAAAAGATAAAATTAACTTTGGAGCACCGAGGGTGGAAGCATTAAAATACCTTCATATTTTGTTACCCTGATTCGAAGAATAGAAAGCAGGACAGTTAGAGATGGTTTCATTGTCCACCTGAATAAAATCACCAGCACAGTTGAAGACCTGAAGAGCGGGACCTTTTTGCCTTCAGAAAAATTTGTCAATCGAAATTTTGTACGATAATTACTACTTCATATTTATTCTACGTAAGCAAAACAAAATACCTGAAAAAGCTCAATATAAAACAGAATATATATCCAGAAACGTGATGGCCACAGCACGAAAAAGCAAAAAATTAAATAATTGTGATAAAAGAGTCGTGCAAAACAAACGTCTGTGATGCTCTGGTTGACTGACTGACAGTAATGCTACAAATTTAAGACATTCCACTTTTTGTTATAAAGTAAAGAAAATATATTTTTTTCCTTCATTTCCTTGAACATGATGATTTCTTACAGGCCAACCGACGACACACTCAGAAAGCATGCGAGAAAAGAACAAGCTAGTACCAACCTGAACAAAGAAAGGTCCCAGAAAAAAACATAATTGACCGATCCCTGCAGCGTTGCTGCTTGATCACATGTTCAACACAAGCATGTCAACGTGATAGGGATAAAACCATCGAGCTCCATTTGTAGCTGACGGCTCAGATCTGCAAGCGTTTCTTTATCTTGACCTTTGACACCTTCTGGGGAACTGAGATGGTTTGTAGAAACGGGTAAACCTCTCTCGCACTTCATAACACTCTGTTCAACGGAAAATAAACACACTCTCTCACTTAGAAGCTCGGAGAGATATCCTACAGCGGAAAAATGGTTGCTGTCGCCATTTTAAACGTCGTCCGTCACAATGGAAAACTAATTTCCAAATAAAACGATAGTTTCTACCCAACAGAATGATATACCATCGAAAATAAATACCAGACAATGATATAACCTTATTCCCCTAGAAAATTCATAATACCACACAGAACGTTATTCCCTCATCTCATTCCCTAAAAACTAAACAGTGCCAAGCAGAAGTATATTCCATAAAAAATAAATAATGCCAGAGCGAATTGTATTCCCTAGAAAATAAACATGAAACAAAATATTCCTAACACCAAATAAAATGACATTCCCTGAAAAATAAAAAATACCAATCAGAATATGTCTTTATTCCCAAAAAACTAAATAATGCCAAGTTGAACGATATTCCCTAAAAATATATAACAAATACAATGACATTCCCTTATTCCATAAAAAATATAAAATACCAAACAGAATGATATTCCCTTATTCCTTAAAATATAAATAAAATTATATTCCCCCATGCCCTATGTTTTCTGGGTTGATTGGTCCAAAGTAACTAACTCCAAATAACATTCGCAAAAACTGATTACGTTACACGTTAAGCCGGCAATTTACGCTTAGTAAGAATGCTTTGGAATTTTCAATTTAACTTGCATAATTCTTTACTTAGAAGTGGAAACATTATATACCCCAACTATTTTTGGTATGAAAAAAGCTTCCAAGAACTGCGAAGATATGCATAACGGGACAATTTCTGAACCGGTATGATGCTGTTAATACTATTCATCCCTAGTATCCATTTCCCCCACCCCCCAATATTCTCTGCCTCTTACTTAAATACTAAACTGCCACACCCTTAGCATTGCGATCACACATTGTTACGCAACTGTCACACACACATATACACACGTGAGAACATAGGACAAGAAAGACAAGTCTTACGTAGTGGCAAATGCTACCGGCCGGGCCTCCTCAAGTATCGCCGTCACGCGGTCAACAAACCGAAGCACGTTGATCCCGAAATAAGTTGATCTCGCCATCGGGGGGCGCTGTCATCGGATGCTCTTAAACTTCAGTGGACATCTGAGTCGTTAATGCTACTGACGTCTGGAGCTGCATTGCAGTGGAAACGCACACAGAACATCGTAAAACAAGAAAATAATAAATACATAAGAGAGCAGGTTTCCTTATCGTAGGTTGCTAAGAGATGGAAAAGATTTTGCCATATTTCGCCGGTTGCCTGGTCACGTAATGAGTTGTCGTAAATTACAACTTAGTATCAGGTTTTTGCCATTTTGTTTGGCAACACTGCTGCTAGGGTACATCTGTAAACTCAGTCTTGGGGGGGGGGGGGGGATATTTAAAACAAAATACCTTTCGGGGCTAGAAATAACTCAGCAGATTTATATAAATGGGCAATCAGGCAGATAAGCTTCTTTTTTTTTTTTTTTTAACAAATTGACACCTGTGATTTTTTGACTAGATAGGGGTTAACAACGATTACCATTTCTAAGGGCTATAAACAGTGTTCTGCCCATAATATTCGGCCACTGGTTCCAGGGAAGTGAGAGGAGAGCAAGTTTGCTAAACAAACACACCACTTATGCTTCATCTTGACTCGAACCCGAGCCCATCTTGAACAAATGGTCAGAAGCCAGAGCCTTTTCTAAATTTTTAAAACAGAACACCTTTCGGAGCTAGAACAACTCTGCAGATTTACAAATGGACCATTCAGGTAGATAAGCATTTTTTTTATTTTTTTTTTCAATCGGGTTTAAAGACTACCACGAGCAACTTAAGGACTATAAGACGTCGTTCGTCCCAACATTTGGGTTCACTGGCGCCAGGAAAAGGACACAAACAGCGCCATCAGGCAAACAAACCACTATGCCCCATTCAGGATTCGAACACAGGCCCATTTTGGTCGGCTGGACGAAAGCCAACGCCTCAGACCACTCACCCAACGGGGTAGAACCGGGGAAGAAGCTCTAAAATTAAAATGTAATGACCAGAGGCGGATCCAAGTGCGGACAGACCGGGCAGCTGCCCGGGGCCCAGGTTCATGGACAGCCCCCAAGCATCGATTTTTTTTTACCTCAGTTTTTTGGGTTTTTTTTTTTTTAATTTCCGTTGCATATACATTAATTTTTCTCATTCCATAACTGACTGTTATTTTGAAAATCAGATTCAAAATATGAATATGAATAAAGTACACAAATATGTAGTCCCTCTTTCCCTGAGAAATCACAATTCCGCTTGCCCTAGAGCTCTCATGGCAGCAAGCCCCGTAACACGGTTCTTCCCCGGGAAAGAACCATGTTACTTCTTGATCCGACTCTGGTAGTGATAAATTTTGGCTGTTGCACAACTATCTGAATTCACTTTTATTTTTTTATTTTTTTTATTTCGAACCTAATTCTAGTAATTGTTTAAATAATAAATTAAAGAAGCCATTCTTAGAATTGAGCTTTGCGCCATTCCTAGAACTAGATTCGTATTTTGCAGGACAGCTCTATAAAATGCATGATTTATGGCATTACTTTGTTAGGCCTTCTCTAGAGGAGATACCACCACATCTATAGCTTGGATTCGAAAGTATTCTTTTTGCATCTGAAATCTCTAACCATAAGAATGATGGTTCACTCACTTTGGAATTTCCGTGATGCACAATTTTTCCGCTATAAGGAGAAAATTTACTTTTATGTTTGGTAGAATATCTGCACTTCTGAATATTAGATTGGAATAATTTTTTTAGTATCGATGAATTTCGATATAATCGACATACCAACTGATTTTGCAAAAAAATTCGTTTCTGCAATTTCTTGTTTGTTTTTACTTATTCCTTCTAGTCATTTTATGAATAATTTCCCACTAAGGGTGAATAAAAATGGTGCAAAATATTTTTCATAGTGAAGGATTTTACCAATGGATTTTTCTACGGTAAATTTGGAATCAGGAATTTACCTTCAAATAGAAATATTTGACTACCACGGTGCTGAAATCACTTCTTTGTCAGATGTGAAGTGATCGCTCCGTAAGCATTGCGTTGGTTTATGAAATATGTGGAAATCGCTAGGAGCGAGACCTGGGCTATGCTGAAGACATGGCAACACAGTACACCCGAGGAACTCGATGGTGGCAACTGTGGTAATACTGGGATGAAGCCTAAAGTTTGCGTGCACGGTAATACTGGGATGAAGCCTAGAGTTTGCGTGTACGGTGAAGTGTTTGACCACTCTGTTCTGCTTTCCTTCAAATAGTGGTAATGTGTCTTTAGAAACGTCTAGTTCAAAGGAATTTTTCTTTTTTTTATGCGACAATTTTTTCGGATTTCTTATAAAACTGTTCCGTTGCAATCACAAGCCTCACTGACCTCGGTCTGTCGCTCAAATTTGCTTTCCCCACTAGTATTGCCTTAGCCATCGACTCACAGTACTCACGTCAACACAATGATCCCCATAAAATGATTTCAATCTATGAATATCGATGAGAGCAACTGTTTCTGCAGTGGGGAATTCAATGACGGTTCGCTGTTTGAACTTCCTGTTTGAACAGCCCTCTATTATGATTCACTGAGCGGGAACTGTACACAGTTTTGCCAATTCCATTAGCCAAGAATCAACTAATTCTAACAGAAAAATCAAGTAAAAATCAACCAAAAGTAGACAGGACACTTCGAAGAAGATGTAGGACAGTCTAAGAAATCAATTTCACGGAATGAAGTGAATGAAAGGCAAAAAAAATCTTCATGACATTCTGCCTATTTATCTTCACCAGTGCGTGTATGTTCACAAAAACTTTATTTTTTTTTTAAAGCACTATGCTAAAAATATTTCTTTTTCTCCGTTCTATCTCCATTACTCCCATATTCAATTATTTTTCAATCTTTCTTTGAAGCCAGCTAAACTTAGAAACTCCAGAAAAGGTCAATAAACCAAAAATCAGAAACAACCCTTCATTTTTTTTTCTAGTTTTTTCTGGTACTCGAATCTGTTTCCATGGAGTGATAAGTTGTCATTCTACACACTCACAGTGTAATTTGTATTCATCTTTATATATTAAAAAAATGTAGAGTATTGTAAAATTCAAACCTTCACAAATGTAGATCATCTTCACTTCACGGCGAAATTTTCTAGCATATCCAAGTAAATGTCACCATTTATGGGTTTTTTCGCAGAAGAAGAAAGAGCCAATCACCTCTTTTTGATAGGGCGCACCACACATTAACTTTTGGAGAATCAGGTTCCAGTTCAATAGCAGCACGAGGCGGTTCACTTCCCCATATCCTACAGTTGTGACGATTCACAATACTTGATACATGAAATGTGGATTCATCACTAAAAACTACAGTACTGAGAAAGTTTTCATCGTTTTCCACTCGATTCAGCATATCCACAGCGAAATGGTATCGCAGAGTGTGATCATTTACATGCATCTTTTGCACCATTTGAATTTTTTAAGCATGAAACTTTAATTTCTTGTGCAAGATATCGGGAACTATCTATTTTGGAATGCACAGTTCTCAGCTTGCTTTACGAACGGATTTCCTAGGGCTTCGTCGGAAACTTACATTAACTTGATCAACCGTCTCACCGCTGACGCTAGGCCTACCGGCTCCTCCACGATGTTCCACATTGCCAGTTTCTTTAAACTGTTTCATCCACCGCTTAATTGAATTTGTTGACGGAGGATTACAACCATACTCTAAACAGTACGGTCTTTTAACTTTAATGATATATTTTACTTTATAACGAAGTGAATTTCTCCGTCATTTTTATCCACGCCAGGATTCGAACCCGGATCCCCTCATTCCGGAATAAGTCACTCTACCAGTTGAGCTACGCGGACATTTTATTCTCATTCCTATGTGCCTTTATGTCGTGTGCGTCCTTCTGGCAGGTACGTCACATCTCCTGGTACGTTACATCATCTCCCCCTCATTTTTATTTATTTATTTTTTTCGAAGTGCTGCTCTTATTTTTCCTATCTCGCAGTGTGGAAATAACATCACACCATTGCGAGATTGTGAACGGTCGGGTCATCCGGATAGTTCGGGCGCCATTATAACGAAGTGAATTTCTCCGTCATTTTTATCCGCGCCAGGATTCGAACCCGGGTCCACTCACTCCGGAATAAGTTGCTCTACCAATTAAGCTACGCGGACATGTATTCTGATTCCTATCTGCCTTTATGTCATGTGCGTCCTGCTGGCAGGTACGTCACATCTCCCCCCCGAAAGAGGGCCGGGGGCATGGCCCACGGATCAGCCGTGACCATGAATCGTTGCAGGCAGACAACCACTGTAGAACGTGCACTTGATAACTCCCAGTCAATCTGGTGTGTGGAATGCAACGTCACACACATTTATTTTTCGAAGCACTGGAGAAGGGATTCTCTGATTTTTCCTATCTCGCGGTGTGGAAATAACATCACACCAATGCGAGATTTTGAACGGTCGGGTCATCCGGGTAGTTCGGGCGCCATTATAACGTAGTAAATTTCTCCGTCATTTCTATCCGCGCCAGGATTCGAACCCGGATCCCCTCATTCCGGAATAAGTCACTCTACCAGTTGAGCTACGCGGACATTTTATTCTCATTCCTATGTGCCTTTATGTCGTGTGCGTCCTTCTGGCAGGTACGTCACATCTCCTGGTACGTTACAACTTCCGCAAGCCATAACACACACATCACCTTCTGCTGTACGGATGACATAACTACTGATTGCGCATTTCTCATACATAGGATCCTCATCAGGCCACACCTAGCGCCATCTGTCGGATTCTGGGAATAACAATTCTGCAAAACAAAAATGTAGAAACCGTGTTAGTAATACGTGACATAGAAAAACCGACAATGCTAATATTTTTTTTTGTTTTTTTTTTGTACATAATTTTGTAATGTGTCCAATAATTCTCGGACCCCCTGTATATCCGTTTTCAAACGTCACATACATATGCGAATATGTGATTTTGTAATTAAAAAACGCAAAATGGTGCAATGAAATAAAAAAAAAAAACGGAATGCAGCTTATCAGCCAATGTCTCTCCTCGAGTAATGAAACTATTCAATTGTCCACCAAATAATCACTTAGGCCACTATGTTCTAAGACAAAATAACTCGAAACAGCAACAGAATAAATGAATGTATCATTTCCTACGTTTTACCGAAAGTGGTGTACACAACGTTTCCTGAACCATCAAAGATTTCCAGACATATAACCTGACAACCACCTAAAGTGTGAAGGAAACTGGATGTTTATAATCATGATGCTAAGTTTGATTCCAGGTTAAAAGTAGAACACACACACACACACACACACACACACACACACACACACACGAAGTTGTAAACAAAGTAATAAAAAGAACTAGAAATCGACTAAATTTTTCAGAAAGTAAACCAAATTCTCAACCATCAGCCTAATCAACTAATTTGGAAACCCTGACTGTGCAAAGCCGAGGAACCATCTACTAGTATGGTGGATGGTGGGGAACTCGTGTGACTTCTCCAAACCGGCTTTACCTGGATTTCTTTGCTATTTCTCCAAATGTTGCACAGGAGGCAAAAGATTTCAGCCCGCCCTCGTACTAATTAATCACCAAGACAACAAGATGCATCAACTGTTGTATATGTGGAAACAACTATATTAATCTTGAAAATATACACTGAGTTAGCTTTGCATTAGGACCCCCCCCCCTACACTCCGTTTTACATATTTGGAGCGATAACGAAATACCACGTGATGTCAACGTCACGTGCGGCTACTATCAGGGCCCCTCTAGCCGGCCCTGCTACTATACAGTCGTATCAGACAGAATAACATGCCCATCCACGGAATCACAATGTACCCGCCCAGACCGGGGCCTCGTGACTCCGCCCAGGCGCGTCAGAATGCACGTTGCAAGGTCGACCACACGGAGATATAAGCGGCCTGCCAGGACAGATGAGCCATAGTGCGTGACGTGAGCACAATGGGCAGAGGTAATGATTTGACGGACGTTCAAAAAGGAATGATCATCGGTTACCGCGCCAAGGTTGGAAGCATCTCAAAAACAGCAGATTTCATGGGCGGTTCGTGAGGTGCTGTAGTAAGGGTGTACTACAGCACCGAGAACCTCCCTACGTCATAACTGTGGAACTCTAAAGGCCATCGACTCCAGAGGAGAACGTCGACTGCTAAATGTCTATCGACGCACAACAGTGCAGCAATTGACCACGCAAATGAACGCTACCCAGGTAGGTGTTCCCGTTAACAGTAGAGCGAACCCTGTTACGCATGGGTCTCCGGAGTCGACTCTGCGTCAAGGCGTCTATGTTAACCCAGGTCAATAGGCAAAGACACCTGCAGTTCTCATGGCACTACCGTCATTGGACAGTGGAAGAGTGGGAAAAGGTTGCCTTCTCCGACGAATCGAGATTTCTACTCCACATAAGTGAAAGGCGGGGGCGGATGGGGCGTCAGACACACGACAACCAACACCCGGACACGCTTGTCGGTCAAATACAGGCCGGCGGTGGCAGTGTGTATATCTGGGGGATGTTTTCCTGGTACAACCTGGGACCGCTGGTACCACTGGGTGGGTCCTTGAACACCAATGGCTACCTGTCCATTCTCGCTAACCACATGCATCCCTTCATGTTGGATGTTTTCCCTGGTGGTGATGGTGTCTACCAACAGGACAATGCGCTCTGCCATATCGCTGAGGGGATGCGTGACTGGTTCTATGAAACACGGCAGCAATGTCTCCGTTCTCTCTTGGCCGACGCAATCGCCCGATCGCAATCACACAGAGCCCTTGTGGGACTATTTGGATCGTCAGGTACGACGTGCCGACCCACAACGACGTGCTCCGCTGCAGTCCGAATGGGCAGGTGTGCCTCGGGCAACCATCCAGGGCCTCATTGCGTCCATGCCACACCGTCTCGCCGCTGTCATCCGGGCCAAGGATTGTTATTCCCATTATTAGGTAGGTGATCATATTATTCTGACACGACCCTGTAAACTGTGCACACCTGTCCTCTAAACGTAATCAGTAAGCGCTTGCCATTAATGGGGAAACGTGATGGCGTAAGTCAATAAGACCGCGGCCAGATAGTTGGGGCCCGGAGAGCAGCTGCCAGTATTTCGGAAACAGCCGCACTTGCTGGCTTTTCCCGTACTACTGTATCAAGAGTGTACCAGGACTGGATTAACCATGCACAGACATCCAGCAAAAGGGCTCACATTGGTCAGCGACACTCGTTGGCTGCTCCTGTACTACTGTATCAAGGGTGTGCCAGGACTGGATTAACCATGCACAGACATCCAGCAGAAGGGCTCTCACATTGGTCAGCGACACTCGTTGGCTGCTCCCGTACTACTGTATCAAGGGTGTGCCAGGACTGGATTAACCATGCACAGACATCCAGCAGAAGGGCTCTCACATTGGTCAGCCACACTTGTTGGCTGCTCTCGTACTACTGTATCAAGGGTGTACCAGCACTGGATTAACCATGCACACATTGGTCACCCACACTTGTTGGCAGCTCCCTTACTACTGTATCAAGGGTGTGCCAGGACTGGATTAACCAACCATGCACAGACATGCAGCAGAAGAGCTCACAATGGTCACCCACACTTATTGGCAGCTCCCGTACTACTGTATAAAGGGTGTGCCAGGACTGGATTAACCAACCATGCACAGACATGCAGCAGAAGAGCTCACAATGGTCAGTCATGCGTGGTTGATCTTAGACGTGAGCGTCGGATATCACGCCTGGAATCTCAGCAACGACGTGCAACAATCACCCAGCTCACCCACCAGTACAACAGCGGTGCAGGTCGACCTATTTAGCAGTGGAGAAACGTAGATTCCCCACAGGCGACGCAATTACATCCCCTCGGGATATTGCGTTAGGGCCCTTGGGCACGCAGGTTTTTTTCGCACAAATTTTTTTAATATTGTCCCCAATTTTAACATAAAAATAACAATTTTGCTTAAATACAAATCGCATGATTTTTTTTTCTTTTGAATTTCGTATTTGGAACTAGGCCGAGAAGCTATCTATATAGATAATCTCTATGACAGAGTGTTCACTGCTTCCCTGATTTAGCTGCGAAAGTAGGAATTGTTATCACAGGTGTGCGAAACTCTAGTAATTACATGTGGACTTCACTACTACTGCCAAGTAAAGGCGTTGCCTTGAGAAACATGTGGACGAAGAGTAAAAAGGGGAAGGGGGTATGGGACGGGGGCGAGAGGTTGAAAAGTAGGACCAGATATTTCTGATTGTCAAAGACAAAACTTAGAAACCGTAGACCAGGGATGGCGAACCTATGGCACGCGAGCACTATTTGAGTGGTACACTGATATGGAAACATTAAGTAAAAATTTCGTTTTTTGAAAACGATAATTTTATATTTAGATTTTTTGGTTAGATATTTTGATTTCATAGGTTAGATATTTTTGTTAGATTTCCTTGTGGAAATGTAATGAGGGTGGAATTAATTAAATTGCTGAGTTTGCCAACTATGATCACAGGGAAATATATAATGTGTGAAGTGAAGCAGAAATTTGTAGTAAAAATGGGGATTGACTTAAATAAAATAGTGTCTGTGACTGCTGATGGTGTCCATAACATTGAAAACAACAGTTTATGAACCGAGCATGAGCGAGTAGCATTCAGCAACAAGTTTCACACCAATGTGATTATGTAAGTATGATTTTTTTAATTATCTTCTTACAAATTTAAATCAGGTTCCAATTGAAATTGTCTTAGTCTTAAAATTCACCTACTTACCTATTATTCTCTTAATGTCATTTTTATGTTATTCGCAAAAAAGGTTCATGACGTAAAAAAATCAAAAAATGCAAGAGAGTTGGCACACTAGACACTTGAAAGTAGTAAAGTAAACTTTAAGTGACACACTAGTCAGAAAAGGTTTGCCAGCCCTGCCATAGACAAACAAATATGTGTGTGTGCTAAGAGAATTCATACGCTTGGGACTCAGTCATCCAGTATTCAGTAGCGAGCGGACATTTCAGTTTCTTCGGAATGGATGTCATTTTTTTTTTTTTGGACACAGGAACCTTAAAGATATTTTGCGGGGGGAGGGGGGTAAATTTGCACTACGCCACTGATTTCCACATGCACCATGCGCCGTACTTTGCTGGGGTTCCATAGCCAGAGACCAACAAGGGTGCCCATGATGACGCCCAGTCATCAAAACAACGTCTCGCATGGACGAATGAATGTCGGCAATGGACCCTCGACAGATGGAAGAAGGTATTTCTGAAGTCATGGATTCCGTTTCCCGCTGGCCGGATTCGCATATGGCGTGAACAGCAAATACCACCTGGTTGCACAGTTGAGGTTCAACAGGTTGGTGGAGGTGGTGTTTCGGTCTGGAGATCTTTTTCCTGGCAAGCCCTAGAGGTCCACTGTTTATAATTCCACAAACACTGAATGATGGATACTACAGGGACCTGTTAGCCGACCATCTCCATCCATATCTGCAGGAATTAACCCGAACCACGGTGCCGTCTTTCAACACACCATGTCATCGGACTCGTATAACTACTGAGTGGTTGGAAGAACGCGAGAATTAATTCGCCACATTGCATTGGCCTTCGAATTCCCCTGACTGTAACCCAACTGAACATTTGTGGGATACGCTAGAACCGGGTGGGAGTACTGCTGATCCTCCTCCACGGAATGAGCGTGAATTGTTAACTTGGGTTGTTCTTCCAGTCTAACGTCGTAAATTAAGAATAATAAATAGGAAGTTTGCTATCATGTTGGTGAATAACGATGATCAGTACTACGTAACTGATGATAGAAATGACAGACTCTTTTACCTCGAAGTTCGTAGTTAGAGTTCGGCATGCAAACACCAATGTGATGGAAACTAAATATTGTAAGGAGGACGCTACACTATTTCATTAAATACTTCTGTAACTCATAAAAACAATTTATTCTTATTTACTTCTGCGAAGGTTGCCCTAATGATTGCGATATCCTGCTTGTTCCGAGCACTATAAAATATTTTCACTCCCTATGGATACTCGTTACCGATAACTAGGGATCCGTAATTTTCGTATTTACGAAATACATGCGAAATTTGCCAATATAAGCGAATAAATACGAAAATTTGATTTTAACTACTTTTCCACAAGATCCCGATAATTAACATTTTTTAAAGAGAAAATTGGACGTAATTTCGCGCAGCACTTGCGCCCTGCGTGTCCTACTCAGCGTTCGTTACCCGGAAAACCCCAGGCCACGCCTCTCTCCCTCTCGGCGAGTCAGCCAGCGCCGCTCATTCGCACTGGCTGGCTGGCTGGCTTTGAAAGAATACGAATGAGCACATGTTTGTTTTTGCATTTCGCTAGTAGACTACAAACTACAACGCTCGAGATCTGTTTGATAGAAGTATATCAATATGGGCCGCTCTAAGAAGGAATTAGTTGATAGAGCGAAAGAGTTTGACCACGAGGGATTGTATGTAAGCGATACAAATATCGTGATGTGCAAATTTTGTAATGTTCGTCTAGAAGGGCAAATTGACTCTCCACGTGATATCCAACGCAACAAATGAAGACTACCAGCATATTGGCAGACTATTTTGTCCATCTGTAGCTGAAACCACACCCACATCATCTTTAAACACAAATTTATTATTGGAAAACTTCTCTAAAATACCAATATTTAAAGACATACCACGGGATGAGCCCAGCGATGGATACAATTATTTTCACAGACATCTACTTACAGTGGTCAACCGAGAGACTCCTGTTGATGTCACACAGATTTTAACAAAATGCTGCTACCTAAACTATGCAAAGGCAGCTATTTAAAGCCTCCATAATTCTGTTAACAGCATGGATGCTGAGAGATATTTCAGTATGTACAACATCGTTATTACTGACAGAAGGCAAAGGCTGAAGGAAGAGAATATAGAGACTACTACAATGTCGTTAGCTTTTAACTAAGTATTTAGGTACTTAACGTACCAGTAAGTAAATTTTGAAAAACATTCTAAGTAAACTTTGAAAAACAGTAAACTAAGTAAAGTAAACTTTGGAAAAAAAAAATTTTGTCTTCAGTTTTTGCGAATAAACGCGAAATTTTTTATTTTAAAATATTTTTTTTGCGAAATTTACGAATCCCTACCGATAACCTTCTACGCCTTTTCTTCCTGCCATCGGGAAAAAACCCTCTTGTCCCCTCTGATAAGAAATTTCTGTACCCGAAACAAAGCCCTCTGGCTTTTCCCACCACTTCCCGCTTTCCATCTCTCCGAGTTGACTGCTCTTTTTCCTCGCCACTTTGCCTGCAAGCGAAAAGATGACCAACTCCTTCTCACACACACCGCGATATTTCCACTCTCATGGATTAAAAAAGCTGCGTTCCAAGACACAAAACTCTCTGGATTGTCGCTCCTGCAAACCCTTCGGTACCTTTGAGCCTAGTGCCGAAAGAAGCAAATTCCATTTGGCAATACTAAATGCCGCTACGAAATATATAAAGCCTAGACTTTTAAGATGCGACTACCTGGCATTTCTTGACTGGGGTGACGAAGCTAAAAGTTTCTCACACATCGTGGAAACAAAGGAAATGGAGCACGAAAGCGAAATAAAAGTTGGGAATGAGATTTAGTATTTTTGCCTAAAAATTCTTGTGTTCAATCTCCGTAACAAAATTGACGGAGCTGCTTTAGCGGGCATGGGTCAAGTTAGGCACGGAGGGATACCCTGTAGAATCTGTTCGTTGGCGTTTGCGAGCGGTGATGGCACAGAAAATGGACGAACGCGTTATTAAGTAGGTGTTACTAATGCAGAGCTAACTTTAGAGTACATCGACTTTCGATTCTTCCAGCTTGACAGAAGACTGGCTCTGGCACAAGATCAGTTGCCTTTAACACTTCAATTCTGGAATGTACCAGCAATTTTTATTTACAGCAAAAGCTTTTATTCCTAAATAAATTAAAAAAAAAACGGTATTACCCAACTATAAGCAACACACCACAAGCGATTGTTTCATAAAAAATTTCTTTCATTTTCGCTTTGAAAGAATTGTCAAGTTGGTACAAAAGAAAGAAACGAGTTCTTCGGGAAAACACAGCGGTGCATGCAGAAAGCTGGTGCGTTCACAGAAGCCATGAGGGTAAAAAAAAATGAGGAATAACTATTACCAGTGCTCATAAGAGCCCACTTAAGTAGAACTCCGAGTGTTCTCGACGCGAATGAAACTTGAGAATAAAATATCGCGAGCATAAAAGGTTTGAATTAACCTTTCATCCGCTCAAAGAAACGTTCGGAGTGCGAGTACATGATAAAGATAACTGAAAAAACTCTCTTACACGAACTAAGTGGTAGCCCTGCTTAGAATTTACGAGCGACAACACAGGACATTTCATACCGAGAATAACTGACAATCTAGATAAGGGGACTGCAAAAAAAAAAAAAAAAAAACACGAAAAGAGCCAAACAAATTTCAAACAAGGAAGATGACACCGAATTTTCGGTTTGGGGTTCCCACTCAAAAGTAATATAAAAATTCCCTGACTTCTCCAGCTGGTTGTTACAGTTTTTTCAGAGTAGCGACACCTGTCACATTGCTACGAGTTGTTACTTTTCATTCCATTCATGCATTTTCTCGCCAAAGCACACATTCGTAAGTTCTTTAAGTAATTTGCCTTTATAAAATTACCCGCTTTTCATTAATAAGAACTAAATGCACACATTATTTTCCGTA
This sequence comes from Macrothele yani, assembly GCA_039090855.1. Taxonomy (NCBI): domain Eukaryota; kingdom Metazoa; phylum Arthropoda; class Arachnida; order Araneae; family Macrothelidae; genus Macrothele; species Macrothele yani. The sequence goes on from CM077028.1 coordinate 55,689,186, forward strand.
CCGTAATTCCATAAACTTGTGAATACTACCTACATAGAATTTGTTAATGCGTTCCCATTGAAAGAAAAAATCACTTTCAGTTGATTAGTTTCAGTTTTTCTATAACACTGCAGCTAAGTTTAATGATTGAATGGCTCCCGTTCAGAGGAACATGTCGTCGCAAGAGAACCAACAGACAAAGGACTTTGATCTATTGTTTGAATGTTTCTCTTGTGATGCGTTTCTCCAAGCAGGAGTATGTCAAGCCATTGTGCCTAATTGTTCCATGTTACAACTGTTAGTAGAAATTAAACAAAAATTTGCATCCTTTTTAGGGAATAAAGGAAAAATGTGATGCGTGACTAAGAGCAAGATCTACCAAATTCTAGGCAGGCAGTATTTGCAAACTAAAGTTTGAACTCTAAAAAAGAAGTTTCTTGGCAAAAAAAAGTATCCCTTGATTCTGACAAATAAAAAAAAAAAAGAGGGAGGGGGATTTTCCCCCAAAAACAAGATTTTTCAGTTGATACCACTTTCTCCTATATTCATAAGGCTCTCAGTAGAAGAATGCATTGATTGCCCCAGGAAACGTCCAAAGGTCAGGGTATGTCAACCAAAAGCAGAAGCAGAGATATCGAAGAAATGCTATCGGAAGTTTCGAGTGGTGACCCAACCCCTTTTTTTTTTTTATTGCAGAAGGGAGGAAATGAAATTTGAAAAGGAGCGGATGACATTTTCAGGCGCTATATGGTTATTACGAGGGACAAAGTATTTTAGGATTGTGGTTATTAAAGGGTTAAATGTATGCGCCCCCTAGCGGGGAAGTTGTGCATCACTTTGGGAAGAAATACACACAAAGAGTTTTCATAATTTGTAGTTTCTGACCGAAAACGATTTTTTTTCAATCGGGTTTTTAATCCCACAGATGCTGCTGTAAAGGGAAACGTGAAATTACGCCCTCTTTTGTACGTTAAGAATGATTTTAGATCATATGGAACATTTCGCAACGGAAAAACTCTCCAACAAAGAAATAATTTTTCAAATCAAACTCTAAGAAGCAGAGATATCGACAAAAATAAGATATGCATCTACGTTCCCTGGCGAAAAAACTATTTGCTGTTTTACGCTGGAGGGATCCTCAAAAGGTTTTCCAACGTGAGCCGTATGGGTCCACGAAAGATTTTTTGAATCGAGTTTTCAGAAGCTTAGGTTTTGCTGCAAATCCATCAGAAGCAGAAATTGACACTTACGCCCTCTGGTGGCCAAACCATTCTTTATTAAAAAATTAGAAATTATAATCCAAACATTTCCCGTAAGGAGCTAAATATCGAGGAAAACACAATTACATTTACGCCCTCTAGCAAAAAAATCTATGCGTTACTTGAAAAAGACACTGTTCCTATAATAGTCTCCGTTATAAATGACATTGAAATGAAGAAAGAATTGTATCAATCGGATATCTAGAAGCAAATATATGCAATAAAATGTATTTTGAATTCAATATCATCTGCATGTACGCCCTCCAGCGGCGAAGTTGTACATCGGGGGGATGGCAATGGAATGCTAGGATCATCATTCTCACATTTCGAGCTTCCCAATGCAAAAGGAATTTTTCAAATCGGACAAATACTGTAGTTCCGGAGATATGGTGTCCACAGGCGGAAGAACAGGCAGACAAACCGATAACATAAGCACGATCTTTTTTAACAAAAGACGTGCTAGAAAGACACTTAAATAGGTAATTGCCGTTTCCTAAAATTCTTGGGTGTGTACAAAAGTTCTACCCCGTTTTTATAATAGATGCAAATTGCGATCGGAATAGTTACGTCACAGATGACGCATTTTCATGACGAATTTTCGGCCAATAAAGCATAGAGCAGTAGAGCATATAGAGGCACTAGGTTTGTCCGAGTAAGTCATTCGTAACAGAAATCACGGGCGGCGTAACATGGCATGCGATAAGGAGCATATTAGACATTGTTTACTGTACGAGTTTAAGAAAGGCATTACTGCAACCGCGGTGTCCGCAACATCTTTCAAGTTTATGGGGAGGATACAGTTGATGATAGCACATGTCGCCGTTGGTTTCGGAAATTCCGTGCCGGAGACAGAAGCTGTAAAGGTCAACCACGTCAATCCGTGGTTTCTGACGAGGATGTGGACCAATTCATAACAAATTATCCACATCCAGCCGTTCAGGAATTAGCGGAAACGTTGTCGGTACACAGAACAACAGTCGAAAGACGGATGCATGTGCTTGGGTTTATCACCAAGTTCGACAACTGGGTTCCGCACCAGCTTTCTGCAAAGCAACGAGAGAAGAGAATCCGTACCTGTGTTTCTTTGCTTTCTCGTCACAGAAATGAACCGTTTTGGGGACGAATTGTAACTGGTGATGAGAAATGGGTACTTTACCGTAATGTAAAGCGTCGACGGACTGTGTGCCAACGGCCAAAAATACTTCAAAACATATTTTTAGAATAAGAAATTCAGCGAAAAAAAGTTTATGCATTTACGCCTCTGAGAAAAATCCGGCTGTAAGTGATGCCTTGTACTGAACCAGTTACAAGAAAAAGGAGCATCCACAAATAGAAACAGCCACTAGCAGCTGAAACGTGTGCTACAAAAAATCGCACATTGTTGCAAAACATTTCTCATAACAGAATAAAATAAGTTAGCTTTGCACCCACCCGTTTTACATATTTAGAGCGATAATAAAGTGCCACCTGATATCAAAGTAACGTGCTGCTACTATAAATTGTGCACACTTACCCTCTCTGTACGTAATCAGTAAAAGTTTGCCAGCAATAGGGAAACGTGATCACGTAAGCAAATTTTGACCCGGGTGCATTACCACAAGTATGGATGGTGAAAAGTTTTTACCAAATTTAGATGGTATGATATCAAAAACGTCCTTTTATACAGGTAGCAAAATATTATGATGGGAGGCCCTTGCCCTTCGTCTGGGCTTCAGAGCGGCTGGAAATGAAAAGGCTATCATAACGTGGGAAACTGATGATCGTTAAAATTGTTTCGTCATATGCTGATGCTAATGGTATATCACTACTGCTGGGGCGCCATATTCTTATGCGAGAACTGCTTAAATTGTTTGAGGCCGACCCCGGTGGCGCACTGGTCTAAGCGATGGCTTCTGATCATTCGTCCGAAAGGGGACCGGGTTCGAATCCCGCTGAGGCATGGTGTTGTGTTTGTCTCACGTCACTAACTCTCTCCCTTCCCTCTGGAACCAGTGACCCTAAATTTGAGACGGGCGACTGCTTATATATAGCCCATTGAGTTGCTCACAGTGGTCGTTAAAAATCCAATGAAAAAAAAATCGTTTTTGAAGACTATATTTTGTGGTGAATGCGCGGGGTTTACAGAAAGAACAGAATTTGGAATAGCGGCAGCAGGTGGCGCAGTGGCCTAAGCTCTGGCTTATGACTACTATTCGTCCAAGAAGGATCAGGGTTCCAATCCCGTGAGGCATGGGTGTCGTGTTTGCCTTACGACACTAACTCTCTCTCTCTCTCTCTCTCTTCCCTGGAACCAGTGACCCTAAATTTGAGACAGCGACTGCTTATAGCACATTGAAATGCTCACGGTGGTCGTTAAACCTTCAATAAAAATAAAAAAAAAAGAGTGACAGAGAATTTGGAATACGAAGTACATGTAATGTTTTATATTTGTTTTACTGTTACTAGTTTGTTGTTAAACTATCAATACAAACTCGCGGCCAGGGAATAAAATGACTGTATTTATAGATTTTTATTCCGTTCTGGTTTTACAATCCACTTGTGACACGACACAGCTTGATCTACGTTAGTAATAACTGAGCAATTTGTTCGTCACACATAGTCAGGTAACATTTCTCTTACAAGACCATGACGCCGTCACGTCTTTTACAGATTACATCATTGTCAACCCTCCTCACACAAGAGCGGCAAGTTTTATTCACCTCATTTGCCAAACACACGACGATCAATACTCGGGGATTCTGATTATGCTTTCAGAATGAAAATATACACAACGTAAGAGGTAACAAAATTTATATTAAAAAAAAAAAAAAAAAAAGGATGGTTGTTACAGAGATGCTCGTCACAGAAGAGCCACGGTTAACGAGTTTCTAAAAACATTCCATGGTGTTAATACACATGCATTAACGTAGAAAGGAAGTACTACATCTAGGAAGTCCATTTAACTAAAGAAGAATCACGCCTGTTTCGACGGGAGAGTAAGTTTAAGTGCTAATTAATGAACACGACACTTCCACGTCCTCCCAACTTTCACAAATGAGAGGCGGAAAGATATCTGATGAGAGGGAAGTGTTCCTTTTTAGACAGCCATTTCCTTTTCCACAAAACTGTCTGTTTTCACTACATATTTTTTTCTTTCTTCCCTTTTTTTTTTTTTTTTTTTTTTCCGGACTTTCTAACGATTTCCATGAGCATTACCGACCATAAGAAGTCGCCCGTCCTTGTTTTAGGGCCAGTGGCTCCGGGTTCGAGTATCATACCTTACACCACGGACTCCAACTGGGACCCATCGCGAGTGACTCGCCTGAAACCCGCTCCTCTGATCACTTGGCCACCTATACTTTTCGACCAGAGTTCAGTGGCAGAGGTTACTCGCTCCCTGCTCTCTAAAAATGTCTTTGGAAAGCGAAGGTGTAAGGTACAAAAGAATTTATAACTAAGCTTCGAATGTTCTTGTTATTTTATTTTTATTTTCTTACTTGTGAGTACGTGTGTGTGTGTGTGTGTTTAAAAGGAGTTATAATTAGCGTGAGTCTTTTCCGCACACATAATAATCTCCCTCCAAAGAAAACTCAGTGATATGAAGACGTCAGGTAGGGAATATCTCTAATTGTTATTCTGCTGTCTCAGGGGAAAGTTGAGTTAAGAGGGAAAAGTGTACACAGAAAAAATGCCCACTTTTCGAAACCTAAAATAAGAAAACATGCCAGCTGTAGACTCTTATGTTTTCTTACATCTATTAGAAACATGAATTCTTTTTTAATTTCACGATCTTAATCTTTTTTTTTTTTTTTTTTTTTTTTTTTTTTTTTGTGGTTTAACGACCACCGTGAGCTATAAGCAATCGCCCGTCCCTAATTTAGAGCCACTGGTTCCAGGTAAGGGAGAGAGCCAGTGTCGTAAGACAAACACAACATCCATGCCTTACGGGATTTGAACCCGTACCCTTTCGGACAAATGAATGATCAGAAGCCATCGCTTAGACCACTGCGCCACTGGGGCGGCAGTCTTAATTTCAACTGCGCAATCGAAAAAACGTGTCAGAATATTTCCCCTGCTCAACCACATAATATTACCTACAGTTACAAGTACATCGTACCTGTAACCTCGAACGCTTACAAAGTCCCGAGGCGTAACACTTTCATGGTGCACCCGCACACACCCGTATATATATCAGGTAGGTGTTCTTTTGGTTTTACCACGTGTCTAAGGTTCAGTTGAAAGGCTTAGTTAAAAGTCGTTTACGTTGTCATGCGCCACTCACTAAAAAGAATTGCCTTAGGCAGTTCTTTAAGTGAGTTGCTGTTCGTGGCTGAGCCATGCATGTGCTTATTCGAACAATGAACCACTTCTGCTATTTAAGTAACAAACTACGATGCCTGTAATGCAGTTAACGTTATGTGGTTGAGCAGAGGAAATATTCTGACTATTTTTGTTGATTGCTTATTTGAAATTTAGAAAAAAACCTTCTTTCTAACAGACGTAAGAAAAAAAAAATCAGCCAACAGCTGGCGTATTTTCCTATTGCAAGATGTAGGTAATTTTTTTCCTGCTTTCGATTAGTGAGCGTTGTTTCTGTAGACATTCTTTCGTACATTACGAAGTTGAGAAGGTGTGGGTATGTGTGCATTAACTCCGAAACTAGCACTCCTCCTCGAAGCGGAAAACATGTACAAAATTTCTTCTTTAGTTGAAAGACTACAACTTGGTAGGATGCACGAATTTATGCCACTGTTATGACGCTCAGTAGACAAAATATTAGCGATAGGGGTGATGGGCAGTTGGCATGGACATCCTTCCGCAAAATGAAACAGACCCAAGTGGAACGCAGGCGATAAATAGGCGGACAGCAGTGCTTCCCAACGGTGTATCGCAATCGATGAACATGGGTAAACGTGGTGATCTGAGCGACTTTGATCGTGGACGCATTGTCGGAGCAGGACAAATCGGTCATTCTATCGCCCAAGTGGTACGAACCCTAGGGTTCCCAAGGGTAACAGTATCAAGGGTGTACCACTAGTATACCATAGACAGATGCACCAATGCCCAGAGAGCAGGCGGTTTCATGGCTGGGGTCGACGTGGCCTATCCAGGCTCGCACAGATTGACCGCTTGGCAACACCGGCGCAAATCACATCCGGGTTAAACGTTCGAGGCCCAAGAAGATTTCGTACACAGCACTAGCAAGACAGAATTGTTCAGGTTAATTTATTTATGTAAATATTAAACTGGAGCACATCACTCTGTTCAAAATACAAAATTACTAACATTTAACAACACAGGATACAGGGAACACCGCCGGGGGTCGGGTGGAGATTACGATTACGGGACAAATCATCACTCCGTCCGACTTCCGTTTTCGGAAATTTTTCTTCATACTCAAGGCGAAATACAAATATTTATGGAATAAAATGGTATTTAACAACAGCACTAGAAAGAACACCGCGAGATAAAAAATTACGATCACGGGAGAAATCTTTACTCCATCTAACTTCTCATTTCAAAAGTCGAAATTCCGTACTAGTGCGGAAAACGCCCGACCCCCCTTTCCTCACCACTACCACCCCCAATCCCCCCCCCCCCAAATTTGTTCAGTTATGCATCGATCTCGAGAATCACACAAATGAAAGAATCTCCTGTCTGAATATTACAGGGAAATGTTTGCGCCGTCTAACTTCCATTTTCGAATAACATTTTTCCGCTTTCAAGCTAAAATACAAATATTTATGCAATAAAATTATATTTAACAAACAACAATACTGGGCAGAAGCAACATCGCGAGAAAAATAAATTACAATCTTCACTCCGTTTAACTTCCGTTTTCGAAAGTTTTGAAAAATGAAATGTCTTCTGACGGAAACGACCCTTCTTCCCCCCTCCCAAATAATCCCCAAAATATTTCTCTTCAGTTTTGCATTTATCTCGAGCTGATCCCAAATGATGAAAAAAGCTGAAATCCGTGAATCCGCGGAAGAATTTCATGTAACTTTGTGACATTCTTTTATGTACATCCCGTATACTAAACTTTTACGACATATATAGAGTAGGTGGCGGTACTAGCGAGCGGAGTGGTAAGAACAGCGCGGGATATCTAAAAGAAGAAGTAAGAAAGAACGATTGTATAAACAATGACGTGAAGAAGAATTGAAAGGGTAAAGAAGACTAATGTGACAGGACACAACTGATAGGATAAAGACACACAACAGCAACCCCACCTATAATTTTGGAGAAAACAATGCTGAAAGAGAAGAACAATGACAAACGCCAGTGTCAAAAGCTATTGGTGAGAAAATGACTCTCGCCGAAAAACGAAACCAAATTTATCAGATGTGGTTCTATGTTAATACAAACAACAAAACTACGGCAGGAAAAGCTAAAAGGAAATATTTATTCCCGCTAAGTGCATGTTTTACTTCCTTGCTGAGGGTTATTTGACATTAAAAGAAGAGGAAAATATTCGATATTTCTTGTTTCTCACAACAAAAGAGTGCGTCTCGGAAGAACTGAAATCAGCTAGCATATCAAACTTTTCTTGCAGCCTCAATATCCGAATTCGGAGAAAGGAAAGCATTTAGATGCAGAAGCTGTTGTTTCAGTTGGAAATCACACGGGATTTCGAAGGGTTTCTGTGCAACGCGTAAACACTGCATGCGTCGATTCCTTCGCTAATTCGAAGCACAAGTTTTCCTTTTTCCAACCATCTTTAAAGCATATATATTATTGCGAACACACAATACGATACAATCGCATCATTACTGCCTTTGGGGTGCATAAATTTGGCATGGTGTTAGCCGGTGATCCGCGACTTTTCGACTATCGTGTTCGGATTTGGCGATTTCCAGAGAACGCGGATGTGTACCAGAACATTTCATGTTCCGTTAAAACAGTTGCGAATATTAACACCTGTATATACAGCCATGGAAGAGAACACCAGGGCCGTAGATACGGGGGAGAAGCAACAGAATAGTCATATTGGGGGGTAGCGGTGTCATATATGGAAATGAACGGCTAAAAATGAAAGTAATACATTTTGGTATTTTTTTCCTTTTAACCCTGTAACTGGTTGGAACAAATTAACACGTAACGCAAAATGGGCTAAAATCAGCTCAAACATACATGTATTTCAAGCAGCAGCGAATGCGACTATATTCGCTGGTGCTTGAGATATGAGTCCACACTGCTGGAACGAGTGATCTGCCCATCAGAAGTGAAACTATCCCCTTAGCTTTGTCCATCAGAAGTGAAATTTTCCCAAAGTGGTTATTCAGGGGGATGGTCGTCGGTCCATATTAATCTCTTTTGGCTGATTGCCTGCTAACTTAAGAAAGGAGACAGAAAATGTTTGAGTCACTTATTTCTACCCAGTGGCATCGTGTAAGTGACAGAGGGACTAGCCCTTCCCCAATATGCCTTGAGTCATGCAACAGAGAATAAAGAACTTGAGTAGAGCGGTTATCGTGCATAACAGTGTAACGCACCTTGGCTTCTTTCTATCTTTTTCTCAATATAGCCACGATCCCGCGAGAGCAGTCACATAATTTTATTGGTTCGGTCCATAGAATCACCCGCTTGAAGAAATAAGACTTCGGGCCTGTTGTAACAAAAACGATAAAAAAAATAAAAAAGGAGAATGAAACAGTTTACTTTACTAAAAGTATGTGGCTTGGGACTTATCGAAGGGCTTGTTACTAGAATGCTCAATTGACTTGGACTCTATCCATGGTATATGGACCCTAGACACCAAACTTCGTGGTTTTCGAACCGACGCCGCTGCTGCCGACGTCAAACTCTCTCTCTCTCTCTCTCTCTCTCTCTCTCTCTCTCTCTCTCTCTCTCTCTGAAAACAAGTTCTCGTCTCTTTCTCTCTCTCTCTGAAAACAAGTTCTCGTCTCTTTCTCTCTCTCTGAAAACAAGTTCTCGTCTCTTTCTCTCTCTCTGAAAACAAGTTCTCGTCTCTTTCTCTCTCTCTGAAAACAAGTTCTCGTCTCTTTCTCCTCTCTCTGAAAACAAGTTCTTGTCTCTTTCTCTCTCTCTGAAAACAAGTTCTCGTCTCTCTATCTATCTCTCTGAAAACAAGTTATTCTCTCTCTCTCTCTCTGAAAACAAGTTATCGTCTCTCTCTCTTTCTGAAAACAAGTTATCGTCTCTCTATCTATCTCTCTGAAAACAAGTTATTCTCTCTCTCTCTCTGAAAACAAGTTATCGTCTCTCTCTCTCTCTCTCTCTCTCTCTCTGAAAACAAGTTATCGTCTCTCTCTCTCTCTCTCTCTCTCTCTCTCTGAAAACAAGTTATCGTCTCTCTCTCTTTCTCAAAACCAAGTTCTGATCTCTCTCTCTCTCTCTCTCTCTCTCTCTCTCTCTCTCTCTCTCTCTCTCAAAGCCAAGTACTGATCTCTCTCTCTCTCTCTCTCAAAACCAAGTTCTGATCTCTCTCTCTCTCTCTCTCTCTCAAAACCAAGTTCTGATCCCTCTCTCTCAAGACCAAGTTCTGATCTCTCTCTCTCTCTCAAAACCAAGTACTGATCTCTCTCTCTCTCTCAAAACCAAGTTCTGGTCTCTCTCTCTCTCTCTCTCTCTCTCTCGCTCTCTCTCTCCGTCTCTCAAAACCAAGTTATCGTCTCTCCCTCTCTCAAAACCAAGTTATCGTCTATCTCTCTCAAAACCAAGTTATCGTCTATCTCTCCCCTCTCTCTCTCAAAACCAAGTTATCGTCTATCTGTCTCTCACCCCCACCCCCTCTCTCAAAACCAAGTTATCGTCTATCTATCTGTCTCAACCCCCACCCCCTCTCTCTCAAAACCAAGTTTTCGACTCTCTCTTAAACACCCTCCCCTCTCTCTCTCAAAACCAAGTTCTAATACCCCCTCTCTCTCTCTCTCTCTCTCAATACCAAGTTATCGCCTCTCTCTCTCTCTCTCTCTCTCTCTCTCTCAAAACCAAGTTCTCACATCTCCCTCTCTCTCTCTCCAAAACTGCCTCTTCCCTCTTAAAAATTTCAGAAAATCTCCACTGCCCACTTAATCGGATTTTGGAGTTAATTCCCACCTATCCTGGGCTAGTGCAAACACCCTTAAGGTTGTGTTTTTCTCATTAACGCGTCCTTGAGATAATCCCATTGCCACACATGACAGGTACAATACACTTTAAATACTTAGACATACTTATGTTTTACACCAAGGGTAATGCCGCTAATTGCGTGTATCAGAAACCAGCAGTCTTAAAACCTAAGTACTGATTTCGCCCGCTCTACCCAAAAATGGCGCGAACAAAAAAATTCCACGTAGGAATGAACATATGCATTCATGTTTATGATTTTTTATGACCTGGGGGTTAGCGAATCTGACAAAAAGGTTTATAATCGGTACTGCTCAAATGAGAGAGGGAAATGCATAGTTATGCCGCTGCTTGCAAAGATTCCAAAGAAATTTCTTTCCTGGAATCTGAATTCTTTCCCCAAATTCAAAAGAAATTTCTTTTCCTACTAAAAAGTTCTGTTATAATACATACATAAAAAAATTTCAGCACATTTGAGGTGGCGGCACATTTTGAAAAAATTATGTTAGTCACGTATGTACAACAAAGACCATTAACATATAAAATAAATCACTTTTCTGAATTTCTCTTCCTCCAAAAATCGCAAATATCCCAGAGTAATTTTTTTCCCTACTGAAATGTTCTCCTATAATACAGGTATAAATAAATTTTCCCAAAATTTGAGGAGGTACATTTTGAAAAAAAAAAAATATGTTTTGTTTCATAAAAAGTGGCCTCAGTTTTTCATTTCTTTTGTCACAGAATTGAAAAAAAAAAAAAGCATTGTTTTACATCTGAAAATCTGCAGCAACAAGATGTTCCTAAATATATGGATCATGTAGATAATTTAAAAAAAAAATTATGTAGCTGCCACAGTTAGTTCTGAAGTTTAGATTTATTTTTTTAATGTCATAAGGTGTAGTTGTGAAAACTGGTTCCATGACAAACTTTTAAGGCAGAGCCATCCAATTTTTAAAGTGGCATTACTTAAAAGTCTATTGGACCAACAATTGCCATACTTCCCATAAAATTTTCCCCGGGTTTCATAGCTCACAAATACAATACTTCGGTACCATGTTTCACAAAAATTTGAGATGCTTAGACGACATCTTGTGCAAATGCTGGATGAGTTGACATGGAATGAACCGCAGCGGCATTTCAACAGCCAAAAATTATATGTTCTTGCTAATTAGAAGTAGCCAAGAAGCAGAAAATGGCGTCCGTGCCGATTATTTAAAGCTCTGTGTCTAAACGATTGCCGGCGATCGGCGAAGAAAGTCCAGAACAGGCGCCACGTGCTTTGCCTCCATTGTTACGAAGCGCCTCAAACAGTTGTCCGAGTCTGGTTCTGGACAATCGACCTCCCCCCCCCCCAGGTAACTGGGTGGTACAGGTACAAGAGAAATCTCCCTAAATGTAATTTGAATAGGCTTCCGTGTAAAACAGGCCCTCAGGAAGCTCTTAATCGCTCCATTGTTCATTCTCTTGGGAGAAGTATTCAAGAACGCAGAAGAGTTAGTTCCCCAGCAGTCGAGGGCAGGGCGATGAATTTTAAGATTAGCATCGAAAGGCAGGTAATACGAGTTAAGTTGGTATTTAGCCTCCAAAACCGAGGGTGACTTCTAAATCTGGATATTGCAAGCTTGAATTCGAAAACCGTCTTTTACACTACAACAAAAGCAATGCACCAAACAATTAGGCGAAACTTAAAGATTAGAGAAAAGCTGTAGATTTTAAAGATTATTATTTTTCCTTACCACTGACAAACCGGTTACCCTTGTAGAATTTTGCATACGAATTGGAATTTACTCCCATTCTCCTAATGACAAGGAATTTTTAAGGAGTACATGTTGAATATGCTGTTGTGCTGCTGAATTTCAGGAAAAACAAAGAAGCCATTGGTTTTTGTCGGGGCTACTGCACTTCCCTTAATGAATTTGAATTGTGATGGAATATTCTGAATGGACAGCCTCATAAAGAACAGTATGAAGTTCAAATCCCAGTCCAGCCTGCCATCTATTAGGTTTTCCGCAGGCTGCCCGTGGTTGGAGACGCGAATGCATAGGTGGTTCACTGTGAAGTCGGCCCCGTACGCACATTTTCCCTTACCCGTATACAGCAGAGGAATGGCTGCAATGGCAGGTCGGATGCATTAATTTGCCAGCAATCCTCAAGGGCGCATAGTCGTCTTTGCGGAATTCAACTCGCCGTGGGCGGATAGGATAAGAAAAATAAAAAAGAAATAAAAATGTTACAAATAAATGTATGCATATCATGGACTTTCAATCTAACGGAGTTTTAAAATGTTCAGTTTTGAATTTACATACATACTATAAGAATGTTTATCTTATATTTTTATAGTTTTTTTCTTTTTGCTGTTGTTTTTGTGTATTTACCTCAATAAAACGTAATTCGGATTAACCGTGCGCGGATTGTTGACGTTTTAAATTGAATTTACCGCTCTGCTTGGAAGAATCCGAAAGATTAAATACATTGAATTTGTTGAAGATTCTGCATTTCATCTGACGAGTTTGAAGTTGAAATATAATAAGCCACTCGATTCCACAAGAACTTCATTATTTCCCATTCTAGAAACAGAAATATCGCAACGAATGCCAATGTATGACTACGACGCTTTATGCTAGCCGTTCGTCCCAAGAATAACAAAAAAGAAGGAAAACAAAATAAAAACGGGAAAGTATCGGAAAATCTTGGCCATGCTGACAGGAAAGGAATGTGTTTGATGCGACATCTAAGTCGAAATGATATAACGCAGACGGAGAAATAAGGCAAGCCTTTTTTTTTTTAATCTTTCTTACAGCCAGTGTTCTACGACAGATGAAGCGTATTCGTTTCAACACTTTCCCTTCACAGATCTATATCAAAACCCCAATTTTTGGTACAAAATTTATTAAATAATCAACTAAGACAACTGGAAGCTATGACAAAAGCTTCTGATAATTCGCTTAATCCAACAAAAAAGCATAATTTCCACAAAAATAAAAAGAAGAAAAGCAGATAAATTATGCTCTTCCTTTTTATATACTGAAGGATAACACACACTGCTGTGTATAGTTTCAAACTTTTCTGTGTTTAAAAAATGCTTGAGACCCTGGAAATAATGTTGAAACAATCAAAATGCAGTGGAGAATGAAGTTTTTTTTAATTAATTTCTGGGAATTCAAGGCCGTACGAGTGTAATCACCGTCTAGAGGTCAGAGTTCCTGCTTTTCGGTGGAAGGTCACGTGGGTTTAAAGGTGTCGTACCACCTGCCAAACTCTGTTTCACCACCCACTCTCTTCAACGGCGGCATTTTGAGAACATTTTATCGCTAATGCTGGCCGCTTTTGATTTTCGCTTCTATGAACCCTTCATTCTTTAAAAACGGGAAGAGGGGAGATTTACATATAATCACTCATAAAAAGTTATTGCTCGTAAAATATTACGAATATTCAAATGGAAACCGGGAGATGCAAATGAAACACCGAATAATGAGCTCACCTAAACATATGTGACACCTATGCTCCCTTACGATTCATCCAGCGCATTTTTCTCTTGTAAGGAAGATGGAGAAAAGAACGATCTGAAAATAATTCCAACACATCGTCGTCCAACATGGAAAGCAAAAAAAAAAAAAAAAAAAAAAAAACGTAGTTGTTGACAGAGGTAAAGCACATGTCAAGACAAAAATTGCAGCGATAAATTTCGTCGGTTTAGATTAATTGGGAAAACATTCGGCTCGGGAGCAGAAGGATACGGGTTCGAGCTCAACAACCGGCAAATTTGTGTTTTCACATTGGCCCCCGAACGTGAAAATGGATCTATTGGCCGTTGGATTCTTCGAAAAATACCTGACGTTCGTCCCACACATCGTCTGAAATTAATTTTAAAAATTCCTTCTTCGCTTTAAAAAAAAAAAAGAAAAATTTAAAGTAAGAGGAAGATAATATAACGTACTACAGACATGAAGCATGTGTCAAGACTGCAGCGATACATTCCATCGGTGTAGTTTAGCCAGTTAGAACAACTAACTTCGGAGATAAGAAACGCGGTTCGATCCCCGTCACCGGCGAATTTGTGCCTTCACATGGGCTAATAAACCCAACACTTGAACGCCTTCCCAACTTCTCCTGGTAGGGGTGGGTGCAAAATGTTATGTAATGAGCGTGATTGTAGAGATGTGGTTAGAACAAACGTATACTTAATTTCTCAGACAAACGTATACTTCATTTCTTGAAGAAGTTCCTACAGCTCCTACTGGAGAGCAAGGAATACAACAGGCAGTACATCATACTCAGCAAGTAGCTTTCTGTCCGACCCCTAAGGAAAAGTTGGAAGGGAGTGAAGTGTGGTAGCATTATTTCATTGAACCACATAACGAAAATCATTATAACCAGACCTGTGGTTTTTCTTCAGTATAGGGGATCACACGATGGTCGTTTAATATAGTTTCGAAGACTACCTCTACCATGCATAATATTCCAACTTTCAGACGCAATCCCAAAGTAACATACGTGCACTGAACATATCTTTCTTCCAACTTTTTCTTGGCCTTTCGCCTTTTCCATGTCATTGCAATTACGAAACTCCATTCTCTGCGGTTTTCTAGAGATCATTGCAACTGAAATGTCGTTCACTGTTTCTGAAAGGACTCGAAAATCGCAAAGAATGGTTATTCTGGGAATACAAATTTTCAGCTCTGAAGACGATGTGTAACAATCGGAAATAGGCCTGGCAAAGTTGCTCATTCGCAAGTACCCGTATACTGCATAAATGCATGTACACACATACATCTATGATAATGCAACGGTGCGATTATTTGTGGATACAGCACCAATAAGAATCGGAAAGGGAATGAGAAAAGGTGACATCATGTCTCCAAGCCTCTTCAATGCCACATTGTAGAATGTTTTTCAGTTACTGAAGTGGGAAGACATGGGGATAAAGATCAATGGAGATGGTTTAACCCGTTTTCCTTTTGGTGATGTGATGACAGTCATTTTTTTAAATACTGCCTCGGAACTTGCAGACAAGAGTCAAAATGTGGAATAGAAGAACTTACAGAAAACGAAATTGGTGTATAATGCTTTTACAAGAACTAAAGAATTTGAAGTTGACGGGAGACCCATTTTGAAGAAACCGATTCCTACATCTACCTCGGACAACAGTTATCAAGCGAGCGCTACATCAAAGAAGAAATGAACAGGCGTAAAAAACTTGGCCTAAGTGCATTTGGATGAAACGGCAAAATTTCCAACACCGCTTGTCCACTGTCTTAAAAGAAAAGTGTACAATCAACGCATCCTTCCAATTTCTGACTTACGAAACAGAGGCATGAATCTTAACTAAAAATGACATTCGGAGGCAGCGGACAAATCAAGGAAGTCTAGAGATTGTCACCTATAAAAGTTCAGGATTTTTTACTTGACAGCTAGGTGAGAATGGCCGCTATTTAATAACACACGTGTAGCAAAAGCAGCACCGAGCGCCCAATGCAACGCTCACTTGGAGGGTGAAAGTGGCAGTGGGCACAATTCCAGGAATTGTCATCTACTAGTTCCCCTCTGACCACATCCCCATTCCATTACTCTCATATCCCTCCCTGCAATTGTCTCCCAGATATCCACTTAGTATATGTGCGTGAACCCCACTCATCCACTTTTTGCCTAGGAATAGGTCGCCTGTTTTCTCCCAAAGCATAGCACCTTTGAATGGGTGGCGAGGATTCTCTTGAACTGCTGAACATTTGATGTACTTCCTTCCCATTACTTTTGTATCAACATTCTTCCACTAGCACAAGGAACTTGCTGAAATACAAGATTCCCCGCTTCAAGTTATGTCCTGTACCAATACCAGTTCCATTTCTCCATTACAGGACAAGTTTTCTCTACATCGTTAAATATGGAATTTCATTAAATTTTGTTACTGTTATTAAAATTAATCATCTTAGCTTTTCTTTCCCTTGTTAAATCCGGGGATTCCATTAAATTTCTTACGTTAAAAACAATCAAATTAGCTTTGGATTAACAATTTATAAAACAAAAGTTCCTGTTCTGCTCGTTAAATTCGGGATCTCTAAATACTCACGTTATAAGCGAGCTCTACAGTATATTTGTTTGTTTTTTAAGTATTAGTCCTTTTTATTAACGCATAACGCAGTTGTGAATAACGGTTGGCATTAACATGAATTTTTCAGCTGAAGTATCTTCTGCCATAGAGCAATATAATATATTTCAATTTGAAGTCCTTGTACTTATATAAACAACATTCTATTCCTTTTTAGTTTTTCTTGTTTAAAGCATGTGTTTAAAATCGGCCATTGCTACGACAAAACATAAGTGCATATCTCTTCATTTTAGTCTGCTACAAATTTTTCAGACATACTTTTGAATAATTTCAGCATGCACAAGATTTGTGAAAATATCAATGTATACTGTTTTAGCAACCCATGTTAATACTCAGTTGCTTTTGCCTTGTTTAAGGAAGCAGACATAAGATGTAAAAAAACAAAATAAAAACAGCGCAAAACAAAATACAGTGGAACCTCGTTCATACGTTTTTAAGGGACCAAGTAAAATTAACGTATAATCGAAAAAAAAAAAAAAAAAGCGCATGACCGAAACAGGGAAAGTTTAGCATAAAGGCAATTCAGGATTTTTAGATCGGCAACATTTTACACAAAAATGAGAAAACGTACTTATAAAGTGAGAAACGTATAAACGAGGTTCTACTGTAACTGTGTGTAGTTTTATTTGGGGGGCGGGGGGATATCCGATTTTAACCACTTTTAAGTATGAAGAATTCAAGAGTTCTCCATGTTTTTAATGTTTTCCCGTTTTCAGTCCTACGTTTAAAACCTAAATAATTCACTACAAAATTTTCAGTCTTCGAAATATTGACTTTCACCTCCTTCCTCCACACACACACTTTCACACCACCCCGGGTTGAAATTCCTGAATAAACCCCTGGAAATTTATATTCCGCTTTTTCTTTAATTATCCTAGTTTCGTATAAGTAGTGTGGAATCCCATCAAGTAAAACTTCCACGCTTACCACAACGGAAATGCAAAATTTTATATTCGAATACGTTATAGGCGGCAACGTATTCAGAAGTCAGCCATTAACAAAACTCTGTCCACTAAAGTTGTTTGTTATTAGACATGTCATGCGAAAGCAAGGAAGATATGCCTGTAACTGTCTCTATTTCTCAAAGGTTATATTGAACTAAAAATTAAAAAAAAAATAAGATTAAAAACAAAGAAAGCCCATTGTGTTATTTAGATAGTTTCCATTCCCAATTTGCATATTGGCATGAAGATGCCTCACCACGTGGCGCTAGTGAACTAGCGAGAAATTTCTTAAGGGAAGGTCCATGGATTTGGTTCATTAGTAAAAGCCTCATATACACATATATATATTCGTACTCGATCCATCTTCTAGGAGGGGAGGATCTGGATCCGATGATTATCACCCCCCCTCTTCCCCCAGCTACGCCTCTGCGTTGCGCCAATGATACAAAAGAAAAGAAAAAAACACGAAAAACTACTTTTGCTGTACTGACGTGCTCAGCATGTTTTTATAGATTTTGTTGACTACATACATATACTGTTACTAGAAAAACTATACATTTACTCTCACTCTGAGGAAGCACTGCATTATATAAAGTAACTGATAACACATTAATGAAGATCCTGTGTCTGAATATCTCAGAAGACGAGTTTTGACGTGCAATGACTTCTGACATACCATTTCTGTGAAAATCTTCCCTCAAGAAACGTAACATAGTTCGGTAAAATCAAACTTCGTACGTACTGAAGTCGTTTCTCAGGTTCTAGACGCGGAAGTTAAATAATTAAAATTGGCCGTTTAATTTTCAACTGTTATAGTGAAATTTTATTAAAACTGGTGAGAATATCATTAAGAGTTGCGTAGGAGAAATCACTTCTGTTTGACCGGAATGTGCTTTAAGACATATGTAAAATTGATTTCTAGAAAAAAAAAAGATGATCAGATACTGTTAAAATGAAAAAACAATAATCGGAGAAACGTCCTGACGCAGTTTACTGGGGGGAAACGCCATGTACTCGTTTTCTTATCGATTAATCGGAACGAAATCAAATTCCCATTACCCAAGTATAGAATTAATTCATCCTTTTTCCCCTGAAAATGAGTTAAATATTTTTTTCGTTCACAGGCATCATCCTTAGATGAACATATCTTACGTATTAAATCAAGTTATTGTCAAAACTGACAATTTCTGCAGCCTGAGCTATGCACAGTTATCTGAAAAAAATGCTGTAGCCATTGTTCCGAAACACAAGAAAAATATCTATGAAAGACTCTTGGATTTAGTTCTCGTTCTGAAAAAATAACTGTTTCTACTGATAGATTCTGTGGCTTAACTTCATTTTTTTTTACCAGAATATTCCCTTCTTTTTTTTTTAATTCTCGTAAGGTCAACCTTATCCAAACATTGACGTTCCGAATCGCATATAAATTATCCCGCAACATGTCATATATCATAACATTTGCAGCATTAACTGAAGTATTTTTTAATCTCAGGCAAACCAAAGAGAAAAGTAAATACGAAATAAGAATTCGCCTCTCTGTTTCAGTTTTGGCCACATCGGATTATGATACATATTACATTCCGAACAGAGGTAATTTTGTTAATATCGGGCATTTCATGAATTGAATTTAAAAGTGCAAACAATATACAGAAGCTGATATGTGTACAACTTTATTCCGTAAAAATTACTGTATAAATAAGAATAATGACCCTTTGAAGTTAAAATGGGTTCTTGTTTTTTCAAAGTCTGTCTCGGACTTTTTATGAACCCTTCTCATACAATGTTTCTCTTAAACTCTTTTTCTTTCTTCCTTCTTTTGGTTGGACGTTCTATTGGTTTTTTTTTAATAGCTTAACAATAATGCTATCTCTATCAATCCTTCTCAAACTGTGGATTCTAAGAAGATTTCTACAAGTCCCCAACAATTTTACTTTACACTGAAATTAATATTTGATCGATATGTTACGTTCATACCATTTTAATTATAATTAAAAAATTAAGTAAACAAATTTTGCATTTTCTGATCTACACCTGAAATTTAAAGGATTCTTATTTTTCTTAATGAGGAAAAGCATTTAGCCCTCACTTTTTGACTATTTTTAACGGTGTCGAAATTTTAAGTAGTGAACTCGAGTTAGCTTTAAAAAAAGAATGCATTAGAAGCAATCAAAATTTCTGCATATTACGTAAAATAATGGAACTTTCATCCCAAGTTGTATGTTCACCGCATCGCAAATTCATTTTATAAATTCAATTTTCATTGCCTTCCCGTTATTAACTTTTTAGATTCGCCCTCGGGTTCAGAAACGTCCCGTATAAAAAAGACGTCCTGGAATCAACTTAGCAAAAGCATATAAAACTGAATTCATAAGATTTTAACTTACCAAATTTTCTCGCTTGTTTTCCCCAGATGGACAGATCCAATAATAACAAAGGCACCTTCCACAAATCGTTCCTTCAGAGACTGAAAAGACAGGGGAGAACCACGGATCCACACAGTTTAATAAAACAGAGAGGAACAGAAACAAGCTACCACTTTGCACGAGCTTCGGAGAACAACTGTTACCCTCACGGACACACACACACACTCTCAACCGACGAGGAACCTGCGCTGAACAACACAGCAGAAGCAAAAACAGCGAAGTACACACACAGCTAGGCAGGAAGTCGCAGTCTATTCGCACAGCCTGACGGGATGACCTGCCCTAGGGGCCTCCATTCTCAATGCTGCTTTACTCGCTTGGCCCAACCAGAACAGCCCAGAGATAAAAACCAGAGACTGGAGTGTGGGGGGGGGGTTCATAATCCCCTCCCCTTTAGGTGTTCGGGGGATAGAAGAATAGGGTATAATGGAGGTGGCGGAATGATCGGTGGACGAGCTGGGGGTGGTGGGACTAGAGGTAGGGGAGTGGTGTGTGAGTTTCACGATATCACAATGGGACTTGGGTGAAAAGGTTTGTGTTCCGCTGTTGCTGCTGAGGGGTTTTGTGTGGATTTGGGACGGCTGAGAACTGAACTGGAATGTTTCGTTTATCAACCGCTAATGATGCGATTTACGCCCGAACTTTTTTCTCCTTTTTCTTTTTTTTTTTTTTCTCCCGCCATAATAACACTCTTGTCGAGTTTTCTGATGTGGGTGGATGACAAGTCCTTTTCGATTTGATTCAGTTAATTTCACCTTTTGTAACACTCGACCCCTAGTTTGACCGAATGAATTTGTCAACAGTAGAAAAGGGGGGGGGGAGTATTGTATGCCAGTGAACTTCAAGTTACCTTCGGAATGAATTCCAGTAGTATCTGTTCACCAGAGGGATAAATCTTGACATTATTTTTTATTGCATTCATATAGTATCTCTTTTGATGGAGAGTTGTGATCACAAAGGGCAAAATCTATGTGGTCGCCATTTTTTTTTTTTTTTTTTTTTTGTTCACTCCACGGAGATTTTCCCCTTCATCGCAAGGATTGCTGATTGATAGGCGCGAATTCAGAAGGGGCGCATGCTCACTGTTTAATTTATATGTTTTTATTTTGTGCCGAAAAAAAAGCTTCCATATTCTAAGCAAAGAAATATGTCACCCCGAACAGCAAGTTAAAAAAAGAATGTTTTTCTGGTATGCAATGCACCAAATATTTATTGTCTCATTGTTTGTCTGTACTGAATGGGTTCTGATCCCTGTAATAACAGTGAAACAATCAAAATACAGAATAAACTACAATTATATTTCACAAAATTACTTCTCGTTTACAAGTCAATTTCTTACAGTGTGAAGTGCATTTTCATTATATGTTTATTCAATGGTTTAAGAAATGTGTGCATCTCTGCAGGTAATGTATTTATTTAAGCTAAGAAATGCCAACATCAGAAGTAAACAAAATCTAAAGTGGGTCCTGCGATACTCTTAAAAACCTGCGTGTGAAACACAACGCCCGTCTCAGAGGTTAAGCTTGCGTCGGCCCGACGCTGGGTGAACGTAAGTTCAGAAACTGATCGACACCCATTTTCATAATAAACGACAGTCCCTAGATTCCACATTAAGGGGCTGAACCAGCTGTCGTTTGTCGGGGACTAACCAAGGCGCTATTGGATAGGTCAGAAAAGGGACCAACAACCATAAAATGTTTATTTTTAGCAGTAAAAATGTAAAACTTGGTGGCAAAATACTTGGACATATTGTTAATAATGTTAGCCTATTCAAAGTATTGTCCATCACTTTCTATACATTTCGGCCATCTTTGAACAAATCGGTAAAATCTATTTTTGAAAAATTCCTGAGGCTGTCTGTCGTTTAACCCATGAGTTCATAGCCAGCTAAACGTTTGTCCCATAGTCGCAACGTCCCACGAATAGTGTTTTTCAAAGGGACAAACAGGAAAAAAGCTGAAGGAGTCAAATTAGGACTGTAGGTGGGTTGCGGTATTACCGTCCACCCCATTTTGGCAATAGTCTGTGAAGTCTCCATTATGGTGTGGAGACGTGCGTTATCATGGTGTAAAACAACACTATGAAAAGGAATGTCACGTCTTTTCTTTCTGATAACTTTCTTTAGCTTCTTCAATGTCTGCACATAGTGAGCACTGTTTATTGTTGCACCCCGTTCAAGGAAATCAGTCAAAATAACATAACGTTTGTCCCTGATAATTGTCACCATCACTTTCCCTGAGGAACGAGTTATTTTCACCTTTTTCTGTCGAGGTGAAGATGTGCGGTGGCATTCCATTGACGCACGTTTTGTCTTTGCGTCGTGAAAGAACACAAAGGTTTCATCCCCCGTCACATCATTAGAGAAGAAAAACCTCACAATCCCTTTCAGAACAGTCCAAGAGGTTCCGGCACTTGTCCACCATTTGCTCATATTGCTCACGGGTTAGGTTTCTTGGGATCCACTTTGAACAAATTTTTCTGTAACCCAGATTCCTAATTAATACTTCCATAGCACTATGATCACAATTAATTGCATCACACAACTCCTGGATGGTGACGATCAGCTGTGATGAGGTCTTTCACTCGTTGTATGTTGGCATCTGTCACTCCAGTTGCGGGTCTTCCACGACGTTGTTTGTCCGACACTGAAATTTCTCCCTCTCGAAACCTCTTCACCCATCTTCGGACATTACTGATATTGATTGTGGAAGAGTCTTCTGGAGCCTCACATCCCTCTTTTTCCAAGAATTCAATTACGGCTCACTGCTTTTCTTTGTCATTCACGATCTTTATTTCCTATTCTGAAAAAAAAAAATTGTTCCCGCATTAGTAACATATCAAAGTACATGTCACAGCCGTTTCATTAAAATCACTTTAAAATTTCAAAAGTTATTAAGGAGGAGGCATTACTTTCAGGATGGCCCTTGTATTTTGAAAGATTCAATCGAGACTTGATGTTTAAAAGCACGCCGCTCTTTTCCAAATTTTTTTATGAAAAATTTTTAAAAAGCCGCTCAATGCCAGGAAAGAGGGTAGTTCCACCAGTGTGTGTTTGTGTGGGGGGAAGTGGGGTTTTAGTATAAAACACCGATAGGTTCGACATGTCAAAACACCGACGATCACAACACTGACAGCTCAAAACCCCAACAGTTAAAAACACCGACAGTTCATAATCGAAACATCGACAATCATAACACTGACAGTTCAAAACACCGACAGTTCATAATCGAAACATCGACAATCATAACACTGACAGTTCAAAACACCGACAGTTCATAATCGAAACATCGACAATCATAACACTGACAGCTCAAAACACCGACAATCATAAAACCGACAGTTCAAAACACCGACAATCATAACATCGACAAATCATAACCGCGATAACCATAACACCGACAATTATATGGACTATAACGAAGTAAATTTCTCCGTCACTTTTTATCCGCGCCAGGATTCGAACCCGGGTCCCCTCATTCCGGAATAAGTTGCTCTACCAATTGAGCTACGCGGACGTTTTATTCTGATTCCTATCTGCCTTTATGTCGTGTGCGTCCTTCTCGCAGGTACGTCACATCTCCTGGTACGTTACATCATCTCCCCCCTTATTTTTTTTTTTTTTTTTTTTTTCGAAGTGCTGGACAAGGGATTCTCTTATTTTTCCTATCTCGCGGTGTGGAAATAACATCACACCATTGCGAGATTTTGAACGGTCGGGTCATCCGGATAGTTCGGGCGCCATTATAACGAAGTAAATTTCTCCGTCATTTTTTTATCCGCGCCAGGATTCGAACCCGGGTCCCCTCATTCCGGAATAAGTTGCTCTACCAATTGAGCTACGCGGACGTTTTATTCTGATTCCTATCTGCCTTTATGTCGTGTGCGTCCTTCTCGCAGGTACGTCACATCTCCTGGTACGTTACAGGACCAATACAATTGTCCGGCGAATAGAGGAACTTTATTCCGAGCGATGGCAACATCGAGTGGATATGAAGGGGAATGACGACACCCAATCGATGGATGTGCTTCACCCTAGCGGTGAACGATAGAACTTCATAAATTTTTATTCCGACCGATGGCAACATATTTTTATTCCGAGCGATGGTAACATTGGAGCACAATTGGGTGGGTGACTGAGAAGGATGACAACACCCAAAGAATACTTATGTGCTGCCCCTAGGGGTGGACGATGGAACTTCATTAATTTTTGTTCCGACCGATGGTAACATCTGAGTCGATGGGTGGAAAGGGGGATGCATAGGTGTTGGATATCTCGATGCTTATGTGCTACCCCTAGCGGTGAGCGATGAAATGTTACTATTTTTATTCCGAGAGATGGCAACATCGGATTGGATACACAAATGGGTGTGTGACAGAATGGGGATGCCAACAAGCAAACGATGCTTATGTGTTGCCGCTAGCCGTGAACGACAGAACTTTATTCATTTTTATTTTGAGCGATGGCAACATCTGCGTGGATGGGTGGGAATGGGGATGCATAGGTGTTGAATATGTCGATGCTTATGTGCTGCCCCTAGCGGTGAACGACGGAACTTTATTATTTTTATTCCGAGAGATGGCAACATCGGAGTGGATGCACAAATGGGTGGGTGATAGAAGGGGGTGACAACAACCAAACTATGCTTATGGAAGAAACTGTGTAAAATTTTCAACAGTGTCTCAAATATTTCAAAATCTTGGAAGCCAGCTATTTCTTTTTATGCGACAAAGATGTTTCCATGACCAGTACTATTGTATACCATGTATTGATAAAGAAGTCAATTTATTGCCACTTAATTTGCAGAAGTAATAGTTGTAATTGGTAAAATAAATGTATTGTTTGCTGTCACCTGGCAGGAAACAATCTAGTATTATATCCCAAAGTATAGGGCTCTGGCGACCGCCAAATAGGTTGTGTTAGCATGTGGTCTAGGCATTTGCCTCTGATTACCTCCAATTCATTTTTATATATGTGTTTTTATTTCTCAGAAGTCTTTACTCTTCTGCCTCATTTGTTTACTATTGATCATGATCATATGTAGAGGATTTTAGGAAGGGAGTGTCTGACCCCAGGTCTTAAACAACCCTTAGAAATAGGAAGCTAGGAGATTTGGGCAAGAGTGCCCGATAGGAAAGTGACACGGAAGCGAAGTAGAAAGGGGAGGAAGGCGCCCTTATTTATTACCGGGGGCCAGTACCCAGGGGTCCGACGGCTTAACGTGCCCATCCGACTCACGGCGGATATTTGGTGGATCGAGCGCGTTCGTACCTGCCTGGGATCGAACCTGAGGCCCTTTCCGCTGCAGTCACGAACGTTGCCTACTGGGCCACCCGCGGCCCTGTTTACTATTGATGGAGGATGGTTGCAATTTAAGGCTTTGTCGGTTACACGGTTTCACTCTTGTTGATGTTTATAGTCAAAATGGTGACAAGGTAGAGGCCTGAATTTGAATAGCATGTAAGTGCATCCAGGACTTGTTTCGAATTCAAATTTTTACTAATTCACGCTTTTTGATGCACTTTCTAAGAGTTTTATTTCAATTTGTTTGCAGAGTAGCAAAGTCATAGCACTGGCCGTAGGTCGTTTGAGATATTTCAAAGATGGCATTAGTGATCTTGATTTGACATTGAAGTTCACGATAAAAGCTAAAAGTGCACTTTCAAAATTTTGTCATACCCAATACTGATATACTAATGTATATCATCATCATCATCATTGTCAACCATTATCAATCCACTGCTGGACGAAGGTCTCCCCAAGTTTCCTCCACAACGGTCTGTCTTGTGCCAGTCTCCTCCATGTCACCCCTGCATACTTTCGAATTTCCTCCACCCATCTCCCACGTGGTCTTCTTCTGGGTCTTTTCCTGTCCCTTGGAATCCAATCTAAAATTTCGGCTGTCCATCGATGATCTGTCCTTCTGGCAGTATGTCCAGCCCATTGCCATTTCAGGTATTTAACTCTGATCATGATGTATCCATATGTATTTTAGTGGAACATGATGAACCCCGCTTCCTCGTGGTTCATCCTGTTCCCACTAAAGGGCTCTGGCGGCCGCCAAATAGTGGTATAACTATACCACCGGGATTACAGGAAATGCTATCCCACACTCACCAAACCAGCTTGGCCAGTGTGGTAAGTTATGGCCAAACACCCCGAAAATGATTCCACAACTTAAATCTTGGCCCACAGTCTCCTGCAGCTGGCATGTACCTGGCCAAAGCAGCGACCCGAGCGACATGAAGGCAGAAGGTGCTAAGAATCCCCGGAGGTTTGGAGTTTGGGCTAGGCTGCCATCTGATGCTGACCTTAGCTACGTTCAACGGACATACTCTATTTTCTGATTCAAGGCTCCTTGAATTGGAAGAATTCAAAAGGATAAAGTGGGACATCATCGGGCTAAGTGTAGTAAGGAGAAGATATCTCTGAGCTAAAAAGTGGACATCTCTTCTACTATCGACTATCGTGGAACTGATTCTGGCAGAATTAGTGCTGTTGGATTAATAATAAACAAGAAACTGAAAGATAATGTTCTAGAAATTGAAAGTTCCTCGGACAGAGCTGCACGACTCGTTATCCAACTCTAAAAAAGACAGCAGATTCAGATTATTCAAGTATATGCACCAACCACAAGTCATCCTGCTGAAGCCATTGAGAAATTTTATGAGGAAAACTGGCTTCTAAAAAATAAAGGTAAGCAGCACTTGAAGATGATTATGGGTGATTTCAATGCGAAAATAGGGCAACAGCAGCAGAATGAAACTTCGGTAGGTAAATTCGGTCATGGGAACAGAAACCAGCGTGGAAATATTCGTGTAGGGTTTGCAGAAGCAGAAAGGTTTTTCATCACGAACTCCTTTTTGAAGAAAAAGCCACATAGGAAATGGACATGGCAACACCCCAATGGGATGTTAAGTGAAATGATTATATTATGTGCTACGAGAAATTTGCCATCGAAGACTGCATTGCGCTTAACAGATTCAACACAGGTAGCGATCATAGGATGGTGAGATGTAAGATGCACCTCAACACTAAACTCGAACGTGGCAAGCTCATAAAACAAGAAAATTGTATTGACATGACCAACCTTAAAAAGCATCATAATACCTTCAAGTTGGAAATGAGGAACCGATTACCTGCTGTAGAAGGTCTAACATTAGAAAAAGTGGACCTCTCTGAAGTTAACAGAAAACTAACCAAGGCTCTTATGGAAACAGCAACGAAAATTGGTGGTACTAAGAAAAGGTAGTACTAAGAACATGCACCAGCACCAGAGTAGTTTTCTGTTGCAAAAGTTTAAGGAAATGGTTAAAAATGGTACCTTACCAAAAAGTGCAAATAAACAGGAGTAAACGCATTTTTCAACATTTTGACTATCTTCTTGTATTTATCTAATCTAAGTAATTTGTTACTGTTTCTGTCTTCTGGGAGATTTGATAGCAAGTATGTCTTTAGAACTGAAAATAGCTCCAAATTACGTTCACAAACTGGAATGATGGAGAGCCACCGATTGCTGACATATGTAAGCATTGTAACATAATATGCGTCCAAGTTTTCTAAAGCATTCTCTCATATGATATCTGTGGGTGGGTCACAGATTTTCTAAGCGGTTTCCACTCCGCGCTTCGTAAAATCGTGACGTCAGCAGGTTCCGAGCGCCCGTTTGAACGAGGGACGCTGTAATACAAGGTCGACCCAAGGAGTTTAGAAGAAGAGGAGGTGAAGGGACTCGTTTTGAGCTGCGTTTTGAGTGAAGCCAAAACAGATCAGCTGTTTCTGTCCTCTCTCTGAGGTGGTGGGAGTCTGCGCTGCGAGAGCGGCGAGAGTTCGGGAACGTGACGTCACTTCCTGTGGCTTAAACAGTTTTGCTTAGCGCATGCAAACCAAGGATGGAAAGAAGGAATATTTCGGACTTCTTATTTCTTAACATTTGGCTTTTGGTTATATTTTAAACATGGTTACTTGCATATGGGCAGTAAGTAACCATGCGCACTATGCACTTCCGCTCAAAAAATCATTATTTTGTTCAATTTTTTAAAGAAATACCAACACATATTTTACTGTTTTTTCTAAAAAAATTTTATTATGGGAATGAATATCTCAGCCTCAATTTTTTTCATGCCTGTATGGATAGAGGAAGGGTCCGAAAAACCCGTTCAAAATCGCGATATCCCCATAGAGATATACAGGAGATTCTCAGGTTGGGCGCATTGGCGTAGTCAGCTGATAAAAAGTGGCGTCACGCCAGAAGCACAGGGAGAGGGGCTGTTGCCATCTCCTCTTACTTCTAACCTCCTTGGGTCAACCCCTCCATTCAATGCAGTAGAATATTTGTTCAGCATTTTCTTTGACGGCAACTCTTACGACATCCACGAGAATGGAATTCATTTGCTTGATGTTTTCAGGAAACGCAACAAAAGTTGCTTGATGTTGTAACAGTATATCTTGGAAAAGGGGTCCAAACTGTAATTTTTTCACATTGTTCCAAAGTTGATCACACACATCTCTCAGAGTTCAAAATTGGTGATTTGTTAATGACACTGACGACCGATTCAACATCAATGAATCATCAGACTGTAGGTGAAGTTGCTGGAAAAGGTAATCGATTTCTCGAGGAGAAGGGGGACAATTCATAAGCAACTCTTTGTTGAATACGGGGCGATTTAATTTCTTCCGTCGTAGATATAACAGTTGGCCAAGAATTCCTTAAATGTCTGAGCAGACATGGGGATACCATGTTGGGAAGGGTTACGGTTCCGAGTCTTTCATGGTGTAACTTCGAATACGAACTCTAACAGATACGGCCCGTGAAATCACACACTTTTGTCACCTTGCTTCCTTCCAATGAAACGTGGTGTACGGGTAGGTTTTGCAGAGATATACCATGAGAAGTGGATGCAGCTAAATTGGAAGGAAAAGAAGCAGCGTTGTTGTTCATTTCAGAAGAACTTCCTTTCATTTTGAAGATCGTAAGAAGACAACGGCTACACAACGGAGGGGAATGTGAACACGAAGATGCGGCGATAGAAAATATCCGACGTCGGAGGAACGGCACAGCGAAGAAGTTATCTCTTCAAATGACAAGTTCACGGCTAGAGGGCAGCACATAAGCATCGTTTGGTTATTTTCATCCCCTTCTATCACCCACCCATTTGCGCATCTACTCTGATGTTGCCATCTCTCGGAATAAAAATAATAAAGTTCCATCGCTCACCTCTAGAGGAGCAGCACATAAGCATCGACATATCCCACACCTATGCATCCCCATTCTCACCCATCCACTCAGATGTTGCCATCGCTCAGAATAAAAATATGTTGCAGCCTGTCGAAATAGAAATAAATAAAGTTCCATCGTTCAGAGCTAGGGGCAGCACAGAAGCATCGTTCGGTTGTTGTCATCCCCTTCTATCACCCACCCATTTGTGCATGCATCTCTCAGAACAAAAATAATAAAGTTCCATCGTTCACCGCTAGGGGCAGCACATAAGCATCGACATATCCAACACCTATGCATCTCCATTGCAACCCATCCACTCAGATGTTGCCATCGGTCGGAATTGAAACTACACTCGCCCAAGTTTTTACTAGATGTTTCAATGAAGGGAAGATTCCTGAGGACTGGAACAATGCTACAATGGCCGCCCCGGTGGCGCAGTGGTCTAAGGCGCTGGCCTATGATCATTCGTCCGTAAGGGGTCCGGGTTCGAATCCCGGTCAGGAATGGATGTTGTGTTTGTCTTACGGCACTGGCTCTCTCCCTTCCCTGGTACCAGTGACCCTAAATTAGGGACGGGCGACAGCTTATAGCCCATTGAGTTGCTCACGGTGGTCGTTAAACCTCCAATCAAAAAAAAAAAAAAAAATGCTACAATAATCCTGCTACATAAAAAAAGGTGACGTTGAGGATCTCAAAAACCACAGGCCTATCAGCCTCCTATCAGTGGTTTATAAAATCTTCACTAAGGTTCTTTCACATCGTTTGAAGGTAACACTAGACATGGCTCAACCGAGAGAACAAGCTGGATTCAGGAGTGGCTACAGCACAATAGATCATATCCACGTACTGAGAGAACTAATTGAAAGAATAAGAGAATACGAACTCCCATTATGCATGGCTTTTATTGATTATGAAAAGGCCTTTGATTCCGTGAAACCACCAGCAGTTACAATGGCTTTGAAATCCTTCGGTATTGAAGATGCATGCACTAGCATTATTAGTAACATCTATGAAAATGCAAGTGCAAAGGTTCGGATATTTGACGATACAGCACATATAAGAATTGTAAAGGGAGTGAGACAAGGTGACACCATATCTCCCCAGCTCTTTAATGCCACATTGCAAAATGTCTTTCAATCATTGAACTGGGAAAACAAAGGGGTAAAGATTAATGGAGATTACTTAACTCACCTTCGTTTTGCTGATGACGGGGTTATTTTTGCAACTACCCCTTCAGAGCTGCAGAGTATGATCCAAGAACTTGCTGACAAGAGCAAAGAAGTGCGATTAAAAATGAACTTTCAGAAGACAAAAGTGATGTACAATGCTTTTACAAGAAATGAAGATTTATCGATTGATGGATGGAGAGCTTTTGAAAGAAACAGTACAATTTTTATGAGCAATATGCCATTATGTCTTAAAAGAAAAGTTTTTAGTCAATGCATGTATCTACTTTGCATTGCTTATGCGAAGTCGATGCATTGATTAAATATGGTTCCGGGGTAGTGCGTACGTACGGAGCAGAGACGTGAACCTTAACTAAAAAAAGACATGGAAAGACTGCAGACAACTGAAAGAAGCATGGAGAGATACATGCTTCGTGTAACCGGGGCAGATAAGAAGAGAAACTTGTGGATCAGGAAAAAGACATGATCAGAGTAAAATCCCTGAAATGGCAATGGGCTGGACAATATTGCCAGGAGAACGGACCACCACCAAAATTTTAGACTGGATTCCAACACTGAGAAAAACGTTTTGTTAATTCAACAAACATTTTTGTCGATATACAGTCAACAAAAAATTGTGTTGAATTTGCAAAATTGTTTTGTTGAAAATTATTGTTGATTTAACAAAATTTATTGTTATCATGACAAAACGTTTTGTTCATTTAACAAAATGATTTGTCGATTTTGGGGAATTTGTTTGATCCAACATAACATATTGTTATCATGACAAAATGTTTTGTTGGATCAAACAAATTCCCCAAAATCGACCTAATCATTTTGTTAAATAAACAAAACGTTTTGCCGTAATAACAATAATGTTTATTAAATCAACAATAATTTTCAACAAAATAATTTTGCAAATACAACAAAAAATTTTGTTGACTGTATATCGACAAAAATTTTTGTTGAATTAACAAAACGTTTTTCTCAGTGAAAAGACAGGAAAAGACCCAAAAGAATAATATCACGTGGGAGATGAGGGAATGAAATTCGAAAGCATGCAGGAGTGACTTGAAGGAGACATGCAAGACAGACCGTTGTGGAAGAAACTTGAGGAGACCTTCATCCAGAGTGAATTGATAGTAGTTGGCAATGATGATGATGATATATATATATATATAGGGATGTAAGGTCAGGTGATGCGTAACATCACAGCCTCTCCTTGACAAATGTCAACCCCGCCTTCGCGTGGTACATCCTGTTCCCACTAAAGGGGCTCTGACGACCGCCAATAGCGGTATAACTATACCATCGGGATTAGAGGAAATGCTATCCCACACTCACCAACCCGCTTGGCCAGCGTGGTGAGTTATGGCCAAACCCCTCCAAAATGACTCCACAACTTAAATCTTGGCCCTCAGTCTCCGGCAGCTGGAATGTACCTGGCCAAGGCAGCGGCCAGTGCGACATGAAGGCAGAGGGTGCTAAGAATCCCCGGAGGACCGGACTAGGCTGCCATCTGATGCTGACCTTGGCGACGTATAACGGACGCTCCCTATCTTCTGATTCAAGGCTTCTTGAATTGGAAGAGGAACTACAAAGGATCAAGTGGGACATCGTCGGGCTAAGTGAGGTAAGGAGAAAAGGAGAAGATCTCATTGAACTGAAAAGTGGACATCTCTTCTACTATCGTGGGACAGATACTGGCAGAACTAGTGGTGTTGGATTTATAATAAATAAGAAACTGAAGGATAAAGTTGTAGAAGTTGAAAGTTCCTCTGACAGAGCTGCACGACTCGTTATCCAACACTCGAGAAGATACCAGGCTCAGATTATTCAAACTTATGCACCCACCACAAGTCATGCTGAAGAAGAAATTGAAGAATTTTATGAGGAAATTCGTCATCTAAATAATAAAGGTAAGCAGCACTTGAAGATAATTATGGGAGATTTCAATGCAAAAAATAGGGCAACGGCAACAGAATGAAACTTCAGTAGGTAAATTCGGTCACGGCAACAGAAACCAGCGTGGAAATACTCTCGCAGAGTTTGCAGAGGCAGAAGGGTTTTTCATCTTGAACTCCTTTTTCAAGAAAAAGCCACACAGGAAATGGACATGGAGACATCCAAATGGGACGACAAGTGAAATTGATTTTATTATGTGTAACAAAAAATTCGTCATAGAAGACTGCAGTGTGCTAAACAAGTTCAACACAGGCAGTGACCATAGATTGGTGAGATGTAAGATGCACCTCAACACTAAACTCGAACGTAGCAAGCTCATAAGACAAACAAAATGTATTGACATAACCAACCTTAAAAAACACCATAATACCTTCAAATTGGAACTGAAGAACAGATTCTCTGCTTTAGAAGGCCTAACATCGGAAGAAGTGGATATTTCGGAAGTTAACAGAAAAGTAACCAAAGCTCTTATGGAAACAGCAACAAAATTAGCTGGGTCTAAGAACAAATTGCATGTGAACAAATTATCAGGAAAAACCAAAATGTTGATGCAAAAAAGAAGAGTGATGAGGACAACTAAAGAAGATGTGACTTCCAAAGTGGAATATATAGAGCTATGCAAGACAGTACGAAAAAGTATCACTGAAGACGTAAGGAAATTCAACTGTGAACTAGTAAGGAAAGCAATTGAAAACAACCAAAGCCTAAAGATAGCAAAGGGACATCTCAGTAAGGGGAAAAAACAGATTATGGCACTGAGAAAAGAAGATGGTTCTGTAACAAGAAATAGAGGCGAAATTTTGACAAGAGTGAAAGATTTCTACTCCAAATTATATGAAAGGGATGATACATGTACTCCAGACATCATGAAAGGTACCAGAGTTCTTCCAGTCCTTCCAGCAGAAGTTGCACATGCAATCAAGAACATGAAGCGGGGAAAAGCTCCAGGAGAAGATGGAATTATTGTAGACATCATACAAGAAGCAAGTGGAGAAATCGAAACAGTACTCGCCCAAATTTTCACTCGATGCCTTAATGAAGGGAAAATTCCTGAGGATTGGAACAACGCTACAATGATCTTGCTACATAAAAAAGGTGACATTGAGGATCTCAGGAACTACAGACCTATCAGCCTCCTATCAGTGGTTTATAAAATCTTCACTAAAGTTCTTTCACACCGCTTGAAGGTAACACTGGACATGGCTCAACCGAGAGAACAAGCTGGATTCAGGAGTGGCTACAGCACAATAGATCATATCCACGTACTGAGAGAACTAATTGAAAGAGCGAGGGAATATGAACTTCCATTGAGCATGGCTTTTATCGATTATGAAAAAGCCTTTGATTCAGTGAAACCATCAGCAGTTGCAATGGCTCTGAAATCCTGCGGTATTGAAGATGCATACATTAATATTATTAATAACATCTATGAAAATGCAAGTGCAAAGATTCGGCTGTTTGAAAATACAACACACATAAAAATTGGAAAAGGAGTGAGACAAGGTGACACCATATCTCCGAAGCTCTTTAATGCCACATTGGAAAATGTCTTTCAATCACTGAACTGGGAAAACAAAGGGATAAAGATAAATGGAGATTATCTAACCCACCTTCGTTTTGCTGATGACATAGTCATTTTTGCAACTACCCCATCAGAGCTACAGAGTATGATCCAGGAACTTGCTGACAAGAGTAAAGAAGTGGGATTAAAAATGAACTTTCAGAAGACAAAAGTGATGTACAATGCTTTTACAAGAAATGAAGATTTATCGATTGATGGAGAAAAGCTGGAGATAACAGACACGTACGTTTATCTTGGACAGCAGATATCAAGTGAGGGTCACATTGGTGAAGAAATTAATCGGCGTACAAAACTTGCCTGGAGAGCTTTTGGAAGAAACAGCATAATTTTCAAGAGCAATATGCCATTATGTCTTAAAAGAAAAGTGTTTGATCAATGCATCCTTCCAGTGCTTACATATGGTGCAGAGACGTGGACCTTAGCTAAAAGAGCCATACAAAGGCTGCAGACAACTCAAAGCGGCATGGAGAGGTGCATGCTTGGTGTAACCAGGAGAGATAAGAAGAGGAACACGTGGATCCGAAAAATGACAAGAGTGGAGGACATCATGATCAGAGTTAAATCCCTGAAATGGCAATGGGCTGGACATACTGCCAGAAGAACAGACCATCGATGGACAGCCGAAATTTTAGATTGGATTCCAAGGGACAGGAAAAGACCCAGAAGAAGACCACATGGAAGATGGGTGGAAGAAATTCGAAAGTATGCGGGAGTGACATGGAGGAGACTGGCACAAGACAGACCGTTGTGGAGAAAACTTGGGGAGACCTTCGTCCAGCAGTGGATTGATAATGGTTGACAATGATGATGATGATGATGATGATGATGATATATAGTATGCAGGGGTGACATGGAGGTGACTGGCACAAGACAGACCTTTGTGGAGGAAACTTGGGGAGACCTTCGTCCAGCAGTGGATTGATAATGGTTGACAATGATGATGATGATGATATATATATATATATATATATATATATTCAGTATCAGTAGACAAAGTATTAGAGATAGGGGTGATGGGCAGTTGACATGCGCATCACCCGCGCACAGTGGAACAGAGCTAAACCGAACACAGGCGATAAATAAACGGATAGCAAGGCTTCCCAACAGCTTATCGCAATCAACAAACATGGGTGAACGTGGCGATCTGAGCGACTTTGATCGTGAACGCATTGTAGAAGCAAGATAGACGGGTCATTCTATCGCCCAAGTGGTAAGAACCCTAGGGTTCCCGAGGGTAACCGTATCAAGGTTGTACCGCGAGTATACTATCGACGGACGTACCAGCGCTCAAAGATCAAGCAGTGGCCGACCAAACGCCATTGATGCCCGTGGTTGACGTCGACTGTCTAGGCTCGTACATACGGAAGGCTTGTCAACGGCGGTGCAGATCACATACAGGTTAAATGTCGGAGGCTCAAGCAAGGGGCAGTGAAAGAATGAAAGAACCGTACGGTGCATGCTGTATACCCTAGGGTACGGGTGCTGACGCCCTACCAAAGAATATATAACACGTGAAGAAGGTCAACTCTCATAGAGATAACGTAAAACAGACGACAACAGCGCCACCACATCTTAAGAGGTAATATGCTGTGCCGGAAAGTTAACATTCAGGAGCAAAACACATTAGGGGGACTACGGCAGTGAAGCTTTTCTTTGATCCACGATGGGTTTTTTCCATCCGATGACTATTTGCTTAGAGCAGTTTTTTTTTTTTTTTTTTTGTTGTTGTTGTTCTGTTTTCTAATATCCCGCCCATCCCTTAATTTGGTGAGAAAAATATGCAATATCATTAGTATTACTATTTAAATTAAATTTTAGCAAATATTATAGTTAGGCCTAAAGATCCGTACAAGATGCAAACATTCCTCAGTATTTGGCATTACTGAAAATGTTTCTGAAAAACTGAAGAACAAACAAAAGCCTTAACTAACCCGATTGGCGTAACAAAACTAACATATCCAATTTGCGAAGTTATTATGCTACCGAGAAGGTAACAATCACGTGTTGTGGCCTGTGAGTAGTTCGGCTGACTGCTCTTTACCCAAAGAATTGAAGTCAACAGAAATACGCATGCGCAGTCTGCTTCGGCATCAGCCTGTATGTTGGCTTCTGTGCACTGCATTTTAACTCTTAAGATATGGCGGCGCTAGCTACGTCTCGCCGAGCCTTAACTTCTTATATTCTTTGGCTGAGTGGCGCCGCGTTGTGTGGTCAGATGAATCCCGTTTTCAGTTGTACCGAGCTGACGGGAGGCTTCTTGAAGGCAGTTAGGGAGCCTTCTCATGGGACACATTTGGTCCCTTGGTGTGTCTGAAGAGGTCCTTAACCGCTGTTTGCTAATAGTATATGCTGGTGGATCACCTACACGCTTTCATGGCCTTCGCGCATTCTGCGGCCGATCGTATGTTTCAGAAGGACAATGCGCCACCCCACAGGGTCGCAACCACCCAGGCATTGCTCGAGAAACGCTCATCTGAGTTTGGAGCTATCCAGTGTCTCCAACCCCACTCTAAGTATCCGGATTTGAACCCTCCCACACAGCACAGAATATTTCGTATAGTGTTACAAGTACGTAGCACTGAAACATTGAGACTTTTCAAATACTTTGCGCAATGTAACAGTAATGTTTCGGAAACCTTACGGTTACGTCAAAATGTCCTCAAACGTTACATAACTTTGAAACATAACCGATACGTTAGGTGAAAGGTCTTTGTAATTTCAACATACCAACTTCATGCTACTGTTACGTATTTCAAAGATATTTGTGACATCATCATATTGCTGTTACATATTTACTATACGTTCAACATTATAGTTTTAATAAACTTTGTAAATTCACAATAAAAAATATAACACTCGACAGCTGTTTCAAAAGCAACAACAGTCGTATTACGAATTGTTTACGTTTTCACAGGTTCAACGCAATCTGCTGTCCATTGGGAACAGTGGAGGCGTTTATACATATATTGATAACAAAATAAATAAAAATCGGTCCCAAGTGAGGGTGTCGAATTTCTATTATACATGTGGAATAGACTATATTTCAGCGAAAGAAAGAAAGAAAATCAAATTCGTCATTTCTCTAAATACCTACCAATATGAAATTTCTCAGCTTCAAGTAAAAAAAAAACCAAAGCATGCTGGTATACAAGCTTCAGGTGAAAAAAAAAAAAAAACTTCAAGTAAATGCTGGTAATCCTGAGCTTGAAGTAAAAAAAAAAACGTGCTGGTATTGTAGTATACTAATACAACAACACAGCCATCTACTTAGATTTTATAAAATGCTTTTTAGAATTTAAAAATTATAATAATTAAAACAATTACTTACTTTCAGATGATCTTGAATCACAAAAAAAAAAAAAATGAAATATTAAATCAACTAACTAGAGTACGACAGTATTATTACCAAAGAGTATCCCGTGGAAATTCTACTACAACAGTGCTTCAGTGAAATGGCATAAATGCGCATGCGCGTCCACGCCGTTGCCAAACCAAAAATCTTAAATATCACCGGAATGTAACATCAAGGTAGCAATTATGTACAATGGAAAGTATAAAACAGTAGTATCGGTGAATGCTATTTTTTACGTAACCGTAATGTACAAAGAGTTATGTTCCAAAATAGATGTTGCTGAAACGTAATTGTAAGATATCTATGAAAGTGTAACGAAAATGAGAGATTGTAACATGATTGATACATATCTGAAACGTTTTGTGCTGTATGGGCTGTGGAAGCTTTTGGGGTAACGTGGAGCAGAACATCAAATTCATGGATTCTGGAGTGACGTCTCGGGCGGAGTTGTGGACAATGCTGCAAGAAGTATTGCTGGCATTACCTCAGGAAACCTTCCGGCATCTAGTGGAGTCGATGCCTCGGCGCAGGGCCGGCTGGATCATAGGGACGCCCGGGGCGGTTGCCCC
This sequence comes from Macrothele yani, assembly GCA_039090855.1. NCBI lineage: Eukaryota > Metazoa > Arthropoda > Arachnida > Araneae > Macrothelidae > Macrothele > Macrothele yani. The sequence goes on from CM077028.1 coordinate 55,726,800, forward strand.
GGGCGCCGCATCTTCAAGGGACCCCGCTTTTAAATTTAAAGCAAAAAATCACTTTCGGTAGAAATTTTTATTTTGTAAGTTTTGGGGTAACCCCCATTTTTGAATAGGTTATCGCCTTTCGCCGTACAAATACCGAGATTTGCATATTTCAAATGGTTATTGTAACTACCTTAATATTTTATGCATTCATAAAATAGCAAATTAAATTTCATCATTTTGTGGGCCTTACTTTTATATATTTAACATTTTGCGTGCAAACAAGATACTGAAATTTGAAGAAACTAAAAGAACAATATCAAAGTTATAGTTTCGGGCTACATATGGAGACCATTTATTCATGAACTTTAAAAACATTACTAGAAATTAAAAAAAAATCATATATGAGCGCGTTCAAAAATTTAAAAAGTCACTAATCTGTTAATTACTCCGCTTTTCTTTAAAAATCAATTACCAAACATGTATCAGGCGAAAAAAAACTGTTTATACGAATTTATTTTACAGGGAACCTTATTATTTCCTACAAAAAGACATACGCAATGCAAAAATATTCAGTACGCACGTATGTTTGTATCATTTTGTGAGGAAGTTTTTATAAGAATCACAATACAATCTCAATCCCCCTTTCCCTGGAAAGAAAATAGTAGATTTTAACACTTTTTACTCTCTCTCTCTCTCTCTCTGTCTTTCTTTGAATCCAATTATTGTCTTTTCCTTAAGTTTAAAGCAAATGCTTTTTTGAGATAATCATTTTGTCTTTTTGATAGTTTTCGTTATGACGTATTATAGAGGTGAAGAACATGTCAGGGCAGAAAAGTTACAGCAATAAATCCCTTCGGTGTAGCTTAATTGGGAAAGCTTTCGGCTCCGGAGTAGAGGGATAGGGACTCGTCGCCACACGGGCAAATATGTGGATTTCACATCATGTGCGTTTATTACAGACATTTTTCACACGACTTTACTCGTATTAAAATATGAGATTTATTTTCTAGTGCCAGCAATTAAATTTTGCTACGCGGCCCCACAATGACATTTTGCCCCGGGCCCCGCAAAAGCTCAATCCGGCCCTGCCTCGGCGTGTACATGCTGTTGTTCGAGCTAGAGGAGGACCAACACGCTCTATTAGTTAGTTATCTCTAATATTTTGTCCATTCAGTGCATATATGTGTGGGTGGATGCGTGAGTGAGAGAGAAAGAGGAGATAAAATCAAATATGTGTGTGGGGGCGCATAATATTCTTGTGATTTACCCTGGGAGAAGAAGTCCCTAGTTACGCCTCTGCTAAATACAGAGAGTGAGTAGAATGTTTTGCAATATTTGCATTTAAACTAATTCAAGTCGCGCACTGCAGTCGGTCGAAATGAATATAAAGTGGTAGTCGTTGCTGTTAACAGCATTGCATGTTGTCTGTGGTTGGGACTCCTAAAAGATGAACAGCCACAACCGGCTAATTAGGGAACTTTTGCTTTAGGAGTTTGATATCGGCCATAACGCTGCTCAAGCAACACGAAACATTTTTTTTTTTTTTTTTTGATTGGAGGTTTAACGACCACCGTGAGCAACTCAATGGGCTATTTAGGGTCACTGGCTCCAGGGAAGGGAGAGAGCCAGTGCCGTAAGACAAACACAACATCCATGCCTCACCGGGATTCAAACCCGGACCCCTTTCGGACGAATGATCAGCGGCTATCGCTTAGACCACTGCGCCACGGGGGCGGCGAAACATTTGTCATGAGAAAGGAAAAGGTTCCGGGGACCACAGTACCGCAACCAGATGGTTCAAGAAATTTCGCTCAGGTGACAGAAACCTCGACGATCAGCCAAGGTCAGATAGGCGGCGAACCATGAATTCGGAGACTGTGCGCCAGGCCGTAGAGGCAAATCCGACAACCAGCACTTGGAGATTATCAGGCGAGCTTGGTATATTACAGACCACAGTGGTTCGTCACCTTCAGGACCTCGGCAAAGGTCTACAGGAGCTGCCGCATTGTCCCGCACGAACTGACGCCAGCTGAAGCAAACCGCCGAGTGGAAGTGTGCACGAAACTCCTGGAATACCCGCGCGATGTACGTTTCATCAAGAGAATTGTTACGTGCGATGAAAAGTGGGACTATTTCCGTGATCCTAACACACAGCGGTAGTGGTTGAGTTCGGCCCAGCTTCCTGACCCTGTTGTCAAACGTAAGCGCTTCGAACACATGGTGATGCTCTGCGTCTGGTGGAATTTCGAGGGTATAATTCATTACGAATTTGTTCCAAACGGTCGGACCATCAACGCCAACCTCTACTCTGAACAGCTGGAGAGGATGTATCCCGTTTTGGAGGAGAAGTACCCGGCACTGGAGAAGAGAAAGCGCGCTCTCCTACAGTAGGACAACGCTCGGCCTCATACCGCGAGAACGACCCTGGCAAAACTCCAGGAACTTGAGGGCATCAAACTGATGCCACACTCAGCATATAGTCCAGACCTTGCCCCGTCAGATTATTACTTATTCCGGTCCATGGCCCACTTCCTTCGCGGGTGGCACTTCAACAACCAGGAGGAGGTGGCTGCTGGGGTGAAGGAGTTCTTCGCCTCGAAGGGAAAGAACTGGTAGCGCCGCGGAATCGAAGAACTGGCAGACAGATGGCTAAAGACGGTGCAACACGAGGGCCTATACTTTGAATGCTAGTCAGCTTCCGTCGCAAAAGTACGTATGAAGACATAAAGTGATCTAAGTATTGCAAAACTTTCGACTTACAAAACTTTCGGCATATAATACAGGATATTATATGCCGCCCCGGTGGCTCAGTGATCTAAGCGATGGCCTCTGATCATTCGTACGAGAGGGGGTCCGGGTTCGAATCCCGGCGAGGCATGGATGTTGTGTTTGTCTCTTCTGTCACCCTTCCCTGGAACCAGTGGCCCTAAATTAGGGATGGGCGACTGCTTATAACCCATTGAATTGTTCACAGTGGTCGTTAAACCCCCAGTAAAAAAAAAAATAAAGAAATATTATATTCAAGACAAAAGGCAATTATTAAAGAATCTGTTAACTTCGCGGAATTATTAATATTTCTTACAATATCTTAAGAGTTCTTCTTTAGGTCGAACAGAACGATGTATTTTTATATTTTTTACGCTTTCCAACCGTAGGTTGAAAAAGCGTACATGCTCCAGCTTTGTCCGTCTGCCAGTCCGCACAATAACTCGAATAAAAATTGTTCGATTTCGATGAAATTTTAGTATGTGGTAGGGGACTAACTGCGGACGAACCCTATCGAAAATGGACGAAATGGGGTCAAAGTTCACGACATAGGAGCTGGATCCATTCCATTGCCCTTATGCGTTATAACTTGCTAAAAAATGTTTCGATTTCGATGAAATTTTAGTATGTGGTAGAGGACCACCTGGGGGCAAACCCTAGTGAAAATGGACGAAATGGGATCAAAGATCAGGACTTAGGATCGGGATCCATTCCATTGCCCTTATGCGTCATAACTTATGTAAAAATGCTTCGATTGCGACATAACTGTCGTTGGACGTGCCCTCTTGAGCTCTTCACATTTTGCTCAGTTTGTTCGGTAAAAGTGCCTGTTGCTCCCGAATTTTGTGCTCCAATCATGCATAAGGGTATGTGCTATCTTTCTCACCACCTTTCTTAGCCGAACTGTGCATATTTACTTGATTTTCATAGTAATATTACCTGCTGACCACGCCCTTCTGCGTTCTATAGGGTGCGCCCTGTGTACACGTTCCAGTGCCTTCTGTTCCTTTCCTGTGAACCTCGCTCAAGTAATAAGCTGTCAGCAATCTTCCCAGCTATGTTTCCGCACCGGTAAGTGAATATTATAGCGATATTCCTTCATATTTCATCTCGGTGGGTTTGTTTACCACAGGCCATCGTGACTCGCCTTGACTGTCTTCTATTCTCCATCTGCGTTCCTATATGTTGCATTCTATGCTTGTGTTCCTGACCTTATCTACTCTTCTCCCGGTTATGTCATCTTCCATTAGTGGTCCTGTCATGGTCTCACAGTTATGACATCTCTCTTGCAGCTCTACTTGTGTCGTTATTGTTTGTCGCTCAGCCTTCGTTCACCTGTTCGTTGTGCCTTCCCCATTTATCTTCCTAGCAATTGTGCATTCTACCACCGCTCATGGCTTGTGCAATATCAACAGAATATCTTCCACCACTGACGCCTCCACCAGATGTTCTGCTTCAAGATAAACTTCAGCTCTTTAGTTCTGCCCCCGCTACCACACATTCAACGCTTTTGCCGTCATGCCTGGATTTCCTTGTTCCTCGTCAGGATTCAATTCTTACTCTTCATCTTCCTAAATCTTCACCCTGAGGTAAGTCTCTACTAGCCTCTTTAGCTTTAGGGGTGAAATATGTTGCCCTCCCCAATACAAAACTTACTCTGTACACATCAGCTCTGCATGAACTTGTTCCTCCAGATGCCATTACACATGTTACTCGTAAACCTCTCTCTGTGCTTATTTATTTTTCCTCTCCCGCTCATGTTGCACGAGTTATGTCTTCTCCCATCTTTGTTGGTGATCAAAGTCTGTTCGCCATTCCTCTCGCACAGTGCCCTATCCTTGTAAGCATGTCTCCTGTTCCACCGGAATTTTCTGATGATGTCCTCCTGGGTTTTCTTTCTCGTTGTGGACTTGTTATTGGTCCAATTCGTACCTTTCCTGCCGCATTGGACAAGCAAGGAGCTCGTCCTTATCTTAGTTTCCGACGACAGGCTCTCGTCGTGTTTCCGGACGAAGCTTCGATTATTTCCTGTTCTACCACATTCCAAGTAGTCTGTGGTAGACATTTTTTTTTTTTTTTGATTGGAGGTTTAACGACCACCGTGAGCTTCAACAATTTTTATTTGGAGCAAACATGGACAGGAAGATACAGATGGCCTGTGCTGAACAGTTACCAAAAGATAAACAATTAGATGACCTATTTACAATGACAATGAGATATTTACATTATGTGGATGCACTATATACAATGTAAGCAAATTCATAACACTGACAATACTGGACTGAAATGTTGACTTACTCTATGTACATCATATGTTCTCAATGTGCATCAGCATAGTGCCATCTCTAACAGGTGAACACCAGTACAAGGTATAACTATAAATTTTACAGTGCAAAAACAAACATGTATATTTTGAGCAATCTTGAGAAAAAAGAAGAAAAGAGCAGAAGGTTTATACTTTTCAGTATCTGAAAGATAAGCGAATAAATGATCTATCCACAATGATGGTGTGAACTCTATACAAATTGAATGCAATATCTCTCTTGTGAAACGCTGTCAAATTACAAAAAGAACTATTACTTAGGCTTAAACAAGTGCCTCAATCACAGTGCTATAGATTAACTTGTAATGAACAACAACATATGTACACAACATGCAACGGCATAGGGAAGACACTAATCAGGAGTTACAATTCCATGGTACAACTGTAAGTTTCACAGTGCAAAGAGTAAAGTATATTAGTACAAACAGAACTTGCGTTTTACAGAAAATTTATACTTCGGGTACAATACAAATAATGAAAATATGAAACTGACTCTTTGTACAGCAAATATGCAACACTGCGCAGAATATTATCTAATAGACTTATTATTTCCTGTTAGGCGCATGTGACATGAGAAAAACCACACTGTGTAATATTAACATATAATTGAAATACTATCAAAGCGTTTGCTCCGCACCATGAGCATAAAACTTAAGACATGTAATCGTGACCCAACACGCGAAATGTGCCAAACATAAATTTTACAGTGCAATTAGGAAAGTACATTAGTATATACAAAACTGAGCTTTTGGCATAGCAACTATACTTCAGGTACAGTACAAATAACCGAATGATGAACAATTACCCCCTGCACTACAAAAGTGCTAAACCTTGCAGAACATGGTGTAATCGACTGATCATATCCCTTTATGTACATGTAACATGATCAAAAACCACACTGTGCAAAATCAATAATACAATTTAAACACTATCAAACAGTTGCTTAGCACCGTGAGCAAAAACCATATATTATAAAGCCCGGCAGACATAAGGAAAGTGCCGAAAAAAACAAAAAACTTTAAACTTATTCTAAGTGCCTGTGGTATAACAAGAAACTCACCTACAGGACCTTGTTGGTGAGAAACATGCAAACGTGCAGTAACATTAAGAAGCAATGATGACAAGGGCACCTAAGAACACGATAATCACAAAACTATACTTCAATTAGTCCAAACAATTTCACAGAAGTCAGAACAAAAGTCTAAGGTCTTCTGATGGACCAGAAAACCATTGACGAAAAGGTGACCACACTGACATAAAGTGTGGGATTCGATTCGCTGCCTTAGCAACAGTGAAAGCAAGCCTCAAGCGTGAAATCATTCTGTTCCGGAACTGACTGCACATCGCAGCTCCCGCCTGAAAGATGGTAGGCTGTATAGGGGTAGAACGTAGCTGTTGATAGTAGCAAAAAATCACATGTTTTGCTAATATGAATACATAAGCACATGACTCTGATATAGGAATAGGCGGAGTACTTGAACTGAGTAGCGTACTATAGGCTGAGAAGGAGAGATCATTAGTACTAAGGCACTGTGCAGTAGTGAAGGTCAGATGTAGCAAGGGAAGAAGCACTGTGCAATGTTGATACACATGATCTACATCCGCAATCGCAGAGCAAAACATGCAGTTAGGCGAATCAACAAGCGTCATCCTGAATAATTTGGTAGGAACTGGTAACCGCCGATGAAGAAACAACCATTGGATGTTTCTTTCTGCTGGAATAGATAGTGGCGAATTAGACATGGACCACACTTGTGAAAGGGCGACATTCGGAACATCTGGAATCATCAATGGTGTAGCATACAGTGGATCAATGAGACAACGGTAAAGAGACGAGACAGAAAAACTGGAGAGAGGAAGTGATGAGCCCCGAGCGGAAAGGAAAAAGGGAAGAGGAAGAGAGGCAGAGGGAACAAGAGTTAACCCAGCTTGAGAGGCAAGGTTAGGGAAGAGGGTAATGATTGAAGAACGGAAGGAATCATACAGCAAAAGAGAGGAAGAGGTAGGGGGAGGAGGGGGAAAGATCAGAGAAGGGTTTCCAAGAAAGATCTGGAGAAATTAGATCCTGAACAGATACTATTCCGGCGGGGAGCCAGGAAAGGTCAGTAAAGTAGGGAGCATTAGGGGGATGAAGGATGGAAGAAAAGAACAGGGGCTCAGCTAATAGTTCAGTGGTGGAAGCCGGTGGAGCACGGAAGAGGGGTAGAGAACGGAGAAAGGAAAGGACCTCTTTGTAGAAAGGGGAAAGTTTAGAATGGAAAAAAGGAGATTGATCCATTAGAAGATACATGATGAAAGTGATTCGGGAATTCCTAGGCGATATCATGACATCTCTAACGAGCGTAACTGGCGACTCTGGTGCACTTAGTAGCCGCAGGAAAGAAACCACTTTATGTGCTTTATAGTAGGTACGAACATCCAGCAGTGAAATACCTCCATCAGTGACTCGACGACAGAGAGTGGAGACCTGGATCCAATGGTACCTGTTCCATATTATCGTTGAGATGATTCGAGTGATTTCATTGAGGTGATAAATGGGCATACGTTCAGCTGACCATGCATATAGGCATGGTGAAAGAATATAAGTCTGAGCTATTCTAGCTCTTGAGAAGTAAGAAGTACAAAACTGGGAACCTCGCCAGAAGGCAGCAGTTCGAGTAAGGCGTGTTCTGAGAGCATTCCATGTTTCATTTTGAGCAGAAAGACGGACTCCGAGATGGACCCCAAGGAATTTTTGGGATGAAGCAGTCCATGAGGCGCCCCACGGGGTGTCAGTCCTAGAGGCCCACGCTCCGCTCCATAGACCTGCACTCTTGGATGTATTAAGTGATGCCGCTGAACATGAAGAATATTGATTGTAAATCTGGAGCAAGATGTCGAATTGAGCGTCTGTCCGTACACAAAAGGTCGCGTCATCAGCATATGCAGAGTATGTCACAGAAAAGTGCCTAGTACTTGCAGTAGGCGGTGGCAGTGCATCTATAAAGACTCGATGGACAGACCGAAGAAACGGCTCAAAAGCAATGGCAAAGAGCTGCCCAGAAAGTGGGCAACCCTGCCGAATGCCTCGCCGAAAAGGAATAGGTGCAGTCAAGAAGGCGGCCGTCTTGACATGGAAAGCAGCGTCCTGATAAAGGGCAAGAATAGAGGTAACAAAAGCAAAAGGAAAGCCGAAAGCAATAAGAACAGCAGAAAGATACGAATGTGAGATATTGTCGAAAGCAGCTCTTTGGTCAAGATTAAAGAGGGCAAGTGGTTCAGAGTTAGTACGAGCCAGATGTAGGAGATCTCGAAGGAGATTGAGATTAGAAGTGATGGACCGACCAGGAACCGTGTAGGTCTGGTCGGGAGAAAGAAGAAATGGAAGAACTTGGTTGAGTCGATTGGAAAGGAGTTTAGTGAAGAGTTTATAGTCAATGTTTAGTAGCGAGATAGGGCGCCAGTTTCCCAAGTCAAGCAGATCGCCTTTCTTGGGGAATAACACCATATGAGCCTCTGTGAAACCCCTCGGAAGAGAAGAGGAAGAAAAAGCAGCATTGAAAGCGGCGAGAAGAAATGGAAGCAACGAAGGGAGAAAAGTACGGTAGAAAAGGAGCGGAAGGCCATCTGGACCTGGGACAGCACGGGAATTTAGAGAGACTAGAATGGTCCGAAGTTCAGTCTGCGAAATAGGTTGTAAAAGGGAATCAGAGAGATTGGAAGGAACTTGGGGAAGAGCAAAGAGTAAAGTAGCAGAAGCAGAAACAGAAGGCTGAGGAGTTTCACTGTATTTGATAGTAAAATATCGACGAACCTGAGAGTAAACTGCATCCGGATCAGAGATGATTTCACCATCAGGCCGCCGAAGTAGTCGAAGCTGATGCGACGAGCGGCGCTTTTCTTCTAACGCGGACAGAAACTCAAAGGAGCAGTCCTCTGGTGATATATGTTGTAGACGGAGACGAAGAATTACCTGACGTGCACGAGGCTCAAGAAGTGCTCTAAGATCCGCTTGGTAAGCTGTATACATGGGATGACTCGCACCAAGCTGTAACAGGATGTTTCGGAGATTTTGCTCTTCCATGGAGCGCTTCGTGCCTTCGGAGAAGGAATGACGTCTGAGAAGATAAAGTAGGTAAGATTTTACCTCGAGCCAGTAATTGATGGCACAAGGTGCAGTGGACAGGCCCTCTCGCATATGATCAAGAAGATCTCTGATCTCGGTGCACATATTCTCATCAGCTAGGAGAGAAGTGTCCAGTGTCCATGACCGAGGCCTAACATGCAGACGAGATGAAGAGCTACAGGAGATAGTGATGGCACATTGATCCGATGAAGCTGTAGGAGAGTGCATACAATCCGTTGTAATGGGCAATAACGGAGCAGAAGCGTAAAATCGATCCAGCCTGGCAGAAAGAGAGGAGGATGCAGATGAAGCTCTCCAGGTATGTGAAATGGATGTCGGATGCAATCGTCGGAACACGTCATGTAAATCAAAATCAGACACTAATGATCGCAATTGCTCCACAAGACGTGAACGATGTTCAGTCCTCGAAGGAGCGCGATCGAGCTCTGGTTGAAGTGTACAGTTAGTCTCCTCCAATGAGCACATGATCTGATGGTAATGCTGACTGAAGTGCAGTGCGGAGCGACGAAAATAACAAGGTTAGATGTGTAGATGAACATGGAATATATATGTTGAAAACTAAATATCGTTGTCCATCTAGGACGAAAGTGAGTCGCTGCAATAAGTCTCGGCACAGGTTATGAATTTTAACAGAGGAGAGTGGTTGACGAAATCTATTATGTACACCAATCGCTAAACCTCCACGAAGAGAGAGCCTATACGCGTGATGAAACTGATAGTCCCATCTCCTCCAGCGATGGAAGGGTGAAGTGGATAGACAATTTGTCTCTTGCAAAAGTAGGAGATCTGCTGTGAGGTGGTGGACGTCTTCATACACTAAAGCATTCGCCAAAGGGGTACACATACCCCTACTATTCAGCGACACTGTCTTGAACAGAATAGTCTGATGATGATTGGAGGATGTTGTCGGCCGCGTTTTGTAACTTGGCGAGGCGGCTACGGAACTTCTTTGCCCAGTAGGGACCACCCAGATCTCTGCCCGGAACGGTACGTAAATGAGAATGTATCGCCAACATTTGATTCATGGTGTCAGACAGACAGTGGGAGTATCCTTCCAAAAAATTGCGAGACAGCTTGTCTCTACGGGGACTTATTAGGAACGCATACATCTTCTCCCCAGACACAGGTGTCTGTGGAAGCGAGGATGCCTCTAGAATATGTAAAAAGTTTTCACAGGAGATCGGAATAATTGTTCCATCATCTGTATCAGATTCCATAGAGCCTTCAGACGTGAGCATCTGACTACTAGAACAATCACGTCCTGCCTTAAGGGTAGTTGTAATTCTAAACTTCTTATTCTGAGCGCGTGAAGTTCTACGTCGCTTCGCCCGTCCACGACTTTGTGCTGTAACCGTAATTGGAACTTCCGGCAATTTAAAAGGAACTGAAGAAACAACCTCAACGGTCGGTGTTGCAGTATGACGAGAATCGTCATCAACCATCTCTCTAGGAGACTTTGGATTAACAATTGATGCCTCATTTGACTGAAGAGATAAAGTGGGCGCCAATGCATCACCCGAGGTCGAGGGTTTACCCATAGACGTCGGTTGACCAACGGCTGTCTCACTACTTCTGGTAGACGTCGGTTGACCAACGGCTGCCTCACTACTTCTGGTAGACGTCGGTTGACCAACAGCTGTCTCACTACTTTTTGTAGACGTCGGCTGACCAACGGCTGTCTCACTATTTCTGGTAGACGTCGGTTGACCAACGGCTGTCTCACTACTTTTTGTAGACGTCGGTTGACCAACTACTGTATCATTACTTTTGGAGGAAGTCTGCTGTTGCTGGTCTTTAGCACCAGAAGAGGATGCCGATTGGCGTGACAAAGAGGAAGAAGGTCGTGCTGTTGACTTGGAAAGAGTGTTCGCATTATGAGGGCATAGAGCGCGGGGATGTCCCGTGCCTTTACAATTCAGACAGACGGAGCCTACTGTGATGAATATCTCTCTAATGTGCGTGCAACAGCGTACACGTAAAGTGGGTGGAATACGCAGCATGTGCTCCTCTGAAGGGAAGACCACACGAACATTGCGGCGAAACCCGAGTAGGTATCTATCTTCTGGCACCTCTGGAAACGAAGAGTAGGTAGTTACACCTCCAATGATCCGGCCATAAGGAAGAAGAGCGGCAATCAAGAGATCATCTGAAACTTCAGGTGGAACTGGTGAGAAACTTACAACAACGGAACTCTGTGAAACAGGTTCGGCATGGATGTGACGATCACCAATTGAGATGCCCTTGGTCAGTACATGTAGGGAATGGGCAGGAGTAGAGAAGTAAACAACTACTTTGTAAGGCTTCCTGCCCACATGAGTTATAGCTGATGCAGGAACAATCTCTCGAAGAGCAGCAGTATATGCAGTAAGTTTTGTATTTCTCAGGCTCGGAAATACAACACCATTCTCCATAGTTTGAAGGAATTTCAGCCCAGAAGGGGTATCTTCTTTAAGGACAACCTCAATGACTTCAGCATTATGCGTCATCTCATATTGTCCAGGAGAAAAAGAAGACTGGGAAGGTCCCGACTTAGATGCGGTTACGTCAGCATATGAGAGGGTAGTTGTACGTTGCTTTGGAGATGATTCCGGCATGGAGTGCGAAACATCCATGGCGTCATCATTAGCTTTCAGAGAAGACATCGTATCGCCGCTGGGAGACTTGGAAGAAGAGGCGATATCCGATGGTAAGGCAGCAACAGAAGGCTGCAAGGAGAAGTGGTTTATCGAGATTGACTCGTCATTGGTAGTAGTATTTAGAGAAGCTGTTATCGGGAGATCATCATTTCCGGTAGCAAGGGTTAGGACGTCATTCTCCCCGGAAGCCGCCATTTGCAATGGCGAGGAAAAGCTTAGTCCTTAGCCAGCTTGGCCAAGGCAGAAAAATAAGGTAAACTAATCAAAATAAGCACTTACCAGCTCGGCAGGCATATAAAAAGAAACACGGAACCTTCACACACAACACACACACACGAAATAGAACACTGACAACGAAGAAAAATAACACACCAACGAAAACTTGAGGAGCACAGATAAACACGACTAACCCACCGTGAGCAACTCAATGGGCTATAAGCAGTCGCCCGTCCCTAATTTAGGGTCACTGGTTCCTGGAAAGGGAGAGAGCCAGTGCCGTAAGACAAACACAACATCCATGCCTGACCGGGATTCGAACCCGGACCCCTTACGGACGAATGATCAGAGGCCAACGCCTTAGACCACTGCGCCACCGGGGCGGCGTGGTAGACATATTCGTGCTGCAAATGTTTATACTGCTCTTCATTGCTTCATATGTAAATCACCTACTCATCTCCGTGCTTCTTGCCCAGCTAAAAACGCTGCATTCTTACCTGCACCTCTTGGCTCTTCTGCTCTCACTACGTCATCTGCCAAGCCTTTTCAGTCTGCACCTTTATTGCCTTATTCCACTGCATGTACTTTACCCGCTGTACCAGGTGGGTTGTTTCATCCTCCTGGGTCAAATTCTCCACTTTCTGTGGCCTTGGACTTCAGCACTTTGACAAGTTCTTCCTTACTCTCATCATACACAGCTTCTTTCCCTCGACCGCTGCTTTCCAGTTCGGTTTCACCTATTTCATTTGTGAATACTGTTTCTCTGGCCTGCCCACCTTCCACCACTGTGTTTCCTCAAGAATTTCAGCTCTTTCTCCGTTCAACAGTTTGCCGTCTCTACCTGTTTCTTTCATTGCACCACTCCAGGACTATTCCAGTTTGTTGCCTCCGCCTGGTTCCTCCACCGTTTTGCACCAGGATTTTTCTACAATGCCTGCTTCATCTTCAGATGCTACGATCTCCACTGTGCCCCTTGTGGACTCCCCGGCGTTTCTTCTGCAATCACCCCTGGACTCGTCCCACTCTGGTGAGAGCACATCGGTGGTCTCTCCTCTGCCGAGTACGGAACGCATCACCGTCGGTCCGGATTTGGCTTCGGCCGTTGTTCCTTCTCACTGCTCTTCCGACCCGTCGTTACCAGCCTCTGGTTCTTCACCCATCATCTCCGCATCACTTGACGACACACTAGTACGTTCATCATTGCACGGCTTGTCTTCTTGCGCCGCCGGCTCTTCGAAACATTCTTCAATTGCTTCTTCCGCAGTTTCCTCGGACACTTCTTCATCTACGGACTCAGGTTCTGATCCTACAAAGTACTCGGATACTTCTCTGCCTCCAAACTACTCAGCACATCTTTCTGCTTCCGAGTATCAACTTCTTTGTGCTAAGCACCCCCATGAGACTGCTCCGGCTGATATCAAGAAAGCTGTCCATTATCTCACCTTAATTAAGATCCCTGTACCATTTCGTGAGAATTGTAGCTCTCGAATCACTTATAACAAAGCTCTAGACTCCTGGTGTTCTGCCAGATCGTACTTCAACCTCCCGTACACTGCAGATAGGGACTTGTCGATGGCTCGGCGATTTGATCATCTGCGTCCGTCCTCCAAGCCCTCTGTCACGCCTTCGTCGACTGCATCTGTAGCTCCGTCCGTGCCTATTACCGTTTCCATTCAACCGTCTCCGCGTCCCATTGTTGCACCACCTCCGTCCTCTGTTGTTCTACAATCTTCATCTCCGCTCGACCTGTCGTCTTCCGCTCAGCCCTCTATTTCAGCGCCCTTAACAGGAGCCATTCCAAAGAAACGTGCACGTCGCTCCTCTCAGCGCACGCGGAAACGTCGTGCCAAAATCAAAGCTTCTTCAGCGGTTCCTGTTGTGTCTGTACCATGTTCTCCACTTCCACCACAGCCATTTCCACAAGACTTTGCCAATGATGATGACTTCATTGACGCCTTCACTCTTCGGGAAGAACTACGTTCGTCCGTCCTTTACTATTAGTCTGACTTTGCTCCTGCCTAGGCGTTCTATGTACTATCGTTCTGGTTTTCGGATTTGTCCTACACCCATCATTTGAACTTTATGTGTTTTATTCATCGTGTTTATTCTCTTAATTTGTTGTATTGTGTTGCTCCTGTTCTACGAGTATCGCCTGCGTGCCCACGTTGTATTGTATCTTCCTTATCTTACGCATACTTCATGTTCTTCCTGTTATAGTGTTATAATCCCATGCTATCGCCTGTCGCTCACTATGTACTTGTTGTATTCTGCTGCCCCTGTTCTATGAGTGCGGCCTGCGTGCCCATGTTCTCATGTTTCTCCTTACTCTGTGTGTACTCCATGTCATATCTGTGTATCGCCCGGTTTTGTATGTGCTATATTGGTTTCTCGATTTTGCTCATACTTCTTCGTTTACTATAGTGACATCACCTGTAGTATGTATGTGCCCGAATTATGTATACTCTTGTTGTTTGCCCTGCATTCATATGTACCATTTAGTGTATAATTCCTCGTGCTTTCCTATTGTTTTCTTGTTCGCCCTCGTTTCTTGGGAGTGGCCTGCGAGCCCACGCGTTCATTATGTATGCTTCTTTTCCCATGAATGCTCACGCAATTGCCTGTGACTCCTCCGTGCTATTGCCTTGATATTAGCTCCTGTTCTCAGCCCTGGTGTTATTGTATACACTCAGTATTTTATAATACAAGTGCCCACGATTTCTATTTCGTTATCTTTAGTTCTTTCCATGTATGCCCTATGTTTATTGCCTGTGATTTTGTCAGAGTGTCATATGTCCTTTGCTCATGTTTTTATGCCCTATTTTATTGTATACTCCTAGTTGTACAATAAAGCAATTCTGAAAGACAAAACTTTATCATGTTGTTCCAGAGGTACACTGGGCAGGTTCTATTGAATATCATAGAAATGGGGCCGAAGGTCAGGACACAGGAGCGAGATTTATTCCACAGCCATTATCCTCATAACTTGACTAAAAATGCTTCGATTGCGACAAAACTTTATCATGTTGTTCCGGAGGTAAAATAGGTTCTGTATATTACACTGCTGGACAATTGCTAAGGACGGATCAAACGGCTATATAGCGCATAAAAAAGTAAGTGTGGTTGGATGCCAAGTGAAATAAAATAATGTGAGAATGCCAGGACATTAGAAGAAAGACAATTTATTGTGCTCTGAAATCCAGAAGGCTTTGGAACGTGTTCAAGGGACAAACAGGCCATTTTGTGCAGAATACGTAAACGTGAAAAAAATGCAATTACCGTCCGCAGGCGTTCCGTCGTAAGATGTCAATACGAGATATGGCCACCATGGAGGGCGATGCAAGATTCCACACGTCGTGTCATGCTTTGCACAACATTATCAAGCAGCTGTTGGGGTAATTTATTCCATTCCTCTGTCAGTGCACGGATGAGGGTGTCCTTGTTTATTGGAGGGCATTGGCGACCAGCAAGACTCCTCCCCAAAGCATCCCACACATTTTCAATGGGATTCAGATCTGGAGAACTGCTGGCCATACGAGGCGTTGAATATCCTCGCTCTCAAGACACTCCTGGACAGTGACTGTTCGATGACATGTTGCGTTGTCATCCATGAAAATGAATCTATCACCGACAGCACCACGGAACATGCGAACATGAGGTAGCAGAATATCATTAATGTATCGTTGGCCAGTCATAGTCCCTTGGAAGCACATAGAGGGACGTACGGCCATTGATCATGATGCCAGCCCATACCATCACACTACATATCGGATATCGGTCCCTTTCCTGTATGTTTGCTGGACAATATGCAGTACCACTATCACGCCAGATCAGTTGTCGTCGACAATCAGACGATAGACTTTATCTACTCTCATCTGAAAAGAGGACAGCAGACCAGTCGTTATCAGTCCAATTGCGATATTGATGGCACCATTGCAAACGGGCGGGTGACGTCTGGACAATGGGATGCACACAACAGGACGGCGGGCGTATAGTCCTCCTTCATGCAAACGTCTGGCGACAGTTTTTCGGGAGATCCGCTTGCCAGTAGCAGCCATAAACTGATTTGCTACCTCACTAGCTGTGCTGCGCCGGTGTCTTTTTGTTGATAGCACTATGTACCGATCTTCTGCAGGTGTCGTACTGCGAACACGACCTCCCCCGTGACGTTTGCTACACTCTCCATTTGTTTGAAATGATTTCCAAAGCCTTGAAACAACACTGTGGCTGACATCGAACTCCCTGGCAACATCTGTTATTATTCGCCCTTCTTCAATCTTGCCAATAATACGGCCACGCGTAAAATCATCTAGGTGATGTCGGGAAGACATACTGAAAATTGCAAGTTCGTCAATTGATTCTTTCCCTTTCAACTTTGCGTTTGAACAACAACGGTCAATACGCGTCAAATCCTTTATATCTCTTATCAGCGCTAAGACGTCACGAACAAGTTCGGCAATCCAAAATTTGCATACGCACAACACGTCTTACTGTATCCCGCACTTATACTAATTTCCACATTTTCCTGCCTTCCATTTTATGGTTGCTATCGTTGCTATTGTCATCCGTCCTTGGCAATTGTCCGGCAGTGTATCATCGAAATGGGATCAAAGGTCAGGGCACAGAAGCGATATTTATTTCACAGCCATTATCCTCATAACTTGAGTAATTTGTTGTATTGTGTTGGCATGCTGGAAAGCGTACCATAATCAATGCATTGCATGATTTTACTAACTTGTACAGTTCTGAAACAGAGTACTGTCAACTTATCCTAATATTTTATATTCTATTCTATGTGTGTTCTATTGATATCAGTCAGATCTACATTATATGGGGGGGGGGTTGACGACCACCGTAAGCAACTCAGTATGCTATAAGCAGTCGCCTGTCTCTAATTTAGGATCACTTGTTCTCGCAGGTAAGGGGGAGAGCCAGAACCGTAATAAAAAAACAACATCGATGCCTCACGGAAATTCGAACTCGGACCCATCTCGGACGAATTGTCAGAAGTCAGCTCTTAGACCACTGTGCCATCGTGGGGCGGCTGAAATGTTTTGTTTGGAGATAAAGTGCTGAAACATAAGCGCTATTTTTTCTGATTGCATCTTAAAAAACAGTAAAGGATTTTTTTTTTCCTGTACATTTTCTATGTGGTAGGTTTTTAAGCTGAAATTGAATTCACAAACTCTACTGCCTTTCTGACAATCCTTGAAGTGGAGTTATCCTCCTCTCCCCAACCCTCCCGCAAAAAAAGAAAAGAAAAAAAAGAAAAAGAGAAGGAGTACTTCGCTGAAATCCTTGAATCATTGTGTGAGGGTATTTCGATTATGCGGCATGTTACTGTGACAAATCAACTTCTGTTCAAGGTCATAATAACCAGGCGAGAGTCCTGTTCCATCGGGTGAAGCGAAGTCCAACATGTTGCAACACGTTGTGTCCTGACAACAGAACAAACGGCATCTGCACAACACAGCAAAGTAAGGCACTCTCAAGAAAAATATTCCTTACGATTACGTGCGGGAAGCGACCGTGCTCCAAGCGACCCTGTGGAAAATCGTGCGCAAAGCGAACCTGCTAATCGAACCATTTTACTTATATATATAATATTTAATAGAATGTGAATTCTGAATTTTCATAACTGCTGCGTTGCGCGTTTTGATCTTCAGGTTATTTTGCAACTTTCGTTTTAAATTCTAAAGTTTTTTTTATGTTTTTGGCTTTGCTCTTTAGTATATATATATATATATATATATATATATATATATATACAAATCGTAGTCAAATTGTTTACATCTAATTAATTAATTACTTACATCAAGTTTTTAATATAATTATATATCTTTATACAAATCGTAGTCAAATTATTGACATCTAATTAATTAAGTACTTACAGATGAAAGAGTAACTTCTTACAAATGTGTCAAATGAAATAAAAACTTCACCGTCTTGTTACGATATTGAATAAAAAATGCCTGAAAGCATTAAGCTTAAATAGGACTCATTGTCAGGACAAAAGCTACAAAATTCAGAAGATGTAAGTACTTAATTAATTAGATGTAAATAAGTTGACTACGATTTGTATATATATATATAAGATGATATTAAAAACTTGTATTTAAAATAAAAAACTTGATGTAGGTAATTAATTATTCAGATGTTAATAATTTGACTACGATTTGTATACATATATAAGTAAAATGATTCGATTAGCAGGGTCGCTTCGGTACAGTGTAAACTGACACACAGGAAAACTGCCGCACCGGAAGATTGCCACACAGGAACACTGCCACATGCTGTTCATCAAGGGGCCGGCCACAAATTGCTGTTCTTCCGAGGAACACTCTGAATGTGTGGCAGTTTTCCAGTGGGACAGTTTTCCAAGTTTCCAAATTAGGTGTGGCAGTTTTCCAAGGTGTCTAAAACGGGAAGGAGCTCATTTGTTTGTCTGGATTTTCGTGTCGGTTCATACGAGTTTACAGCGGTTGGCGGAAGACCGCCACACAGGAAAACTGACACACATCTTTCAGCAACTTAGAAAACTGCCACACATCGGAAAACCGCCACACAGGAAAACTGACACACATCTTTCAGCAACTTAGAAAACTGCCACACATCGGAAAACCGCCACACAGGAAAACTGACACAGGCTTTTCATTAAGGGGCCGGGCACAAATTGCTATTCCTCCGAGGAACACTTTGAATGTGTGGCACTTTTCTGGTGTGGCAGTTTAGCAAGTTTCCGAATTATGTGTGGCAGTTTCTCAAGGTGCCTAACGATGGAAAGGAGCTCTTTTGTTTGTCTGAATTTTCATGTCGGTTCATACTTAGGACAACTGGCCACAGAAGTTCGAGGTGGGAGGGGGGGTATAAACATTGCCGTTTCCTGGCCTATATTGAGAATTGAATTGGGAACTCCAAACAAATTTCGAGAAAACGTTCTATGTAAGCCAAGCGAAAATTGCTGTGTTCAGGAAAGGACAATAAGGTGGGTTTTTTTAAAAACGCTGCACTTTTACTTATGCACTAAATATTTACATAATATGTCAAATTTGTAATATTTTTCTTTTACTTAATTAATTCATAGGCCCTACACCTCGGGGTTTTTTTTAACAGCTTTTAATCCGCCGATTTCATGTTCATAACGCTTACGTATCAAATCAAGTCAATAGCATTGCGCTTTTACTTAGACATTAAATATTAAAGTCATAGGCCACAGGCATATGCCTTTTCAACAGTTTTTATTCTACCAGTGTCATATTCACAACATTTACACATCAAGTCAAGTTAATAATATTGCGCTTTTGTTTAGGCACGAAATATTTATTTACGGGCCCTAGGCCTAGGCTTAGGCCCTTTTACCAGTTTTTATTCTACCAATGCCATATTCACAACGTTTGCACAGAAAATCAAGTTAATAATATTGGGCGTTTTCTTTGGCACGAAATATTAATTCATAGGCCCTAGGCGTAGGCCATTTTAATAGTTTTTACTTTACCATTGCCATATTCACAACGTTTACACAACAAATAAATGTAATAATATTGCACTTTTACTTAAGCAGGAAATATTAATTCATAGGCCCTAGGCCTAGGCCTTTTTGACAGTTTTTATCCTACCAATGCCATTTTCACAACGTTTACACATCAAATTAAGTTAATAACACTGCGCTTTTATTTAGGCACGAAATTTTTATTCACAGGCCCTAGGCCTAGGCTTAGTTCCTTTTACCAGTTTTTACCCTATCAATGTCATGTATTCACAACGTTTACACAGCAAATCAAGTTAATAATATTACGCTTTTACTTGGGCACGAAATATTAATTCATAGGCCCAGACCTAGGGCATATGAACGAATATTTCGTGCCTAAGTAAAAAAGCAATATTATTACATTTTTTTTTTTTGTGTAAACGTTAATTGTGAAATGGCATTGATAAAGCAAAAACCACTAAAAAGGCCTAGGACCTATGAATTAATATTTCGTGCCCAAGAAAACGCCCAATATTATTAACTTGATTTTCTATGTAAACGTTGTGAATATGGCATTGGTAGAGTGAAAACTGCTAAAAGGGCCTAATCCTAGGCCTAGGACCTGTGAATAGATATTTCGTGCCTAAATAAAAGCGCAATATTATGAACTTGATTTGATGTGTAAGCGTTGTGAATATGACACTGGTAGAATAAGAACTGTTAAAAAGGCCTATGCCTGTGTCCTATGACTTTAATATTTAGTGCCTAAATAAAAGCGCAATGCTATTGACTTGACTTGACTTCATACGTAAGCGTTATGAATATGAAGTCGGCGGATTAAAAACTGTTAAAAAGGCCGAGGTGTAGGGCCTATGAATTAATTAAGTAAAAGAAAAATATTACAAATTCGACATGTTATGTAAATATTTAGTGCATAAGTAAAAGGGCAGCGTTATTTAAAAAATCCCACCTTATTGTCCTTTCCTGAACTATTTCAATTTTCGCTTGGCTTACATAGAACGTTTTCTCGAAATTTGTTTGGAGTTCCCAATTCAATTCTCAATATAGGCAAGGAAACTGCAATCTTTATACCCCCCCCCTCGAACTTCTGTGGACAGTTGCCCCAAGTATGAACCGACATGAAAATTTAGACAAACAAAAGAGCTCCTTCCCATCGTTAGGCAACTTGGGAAACTGCCACACATAATTCGGAAACTTTGAAAACTGCCACACATTCAAATCGTTCCTCGGAAGAATTAGCAATTTGTACCCTGCCCCTTAATGAAAAGCATGTGGCAGTTTTCCTGTGAGGCAATCTTCCGGTGTAGCAGTTTTCCTGTGAGGCAATCTTCCGGTGTAGCAGTTTTCCTGTGAGGCAATCTTCCGGTGTGGCAGTTTTTTTGTGAGGCAATCTTCCGGTGTGGCAGTTTTCCTGTGTGGCAATCTTCCTGTGTGACAATCATCCGGTGTGGCAGTCTTCTTGTGTGGCAGTTTTCCTGTGTGGTAGTTGTCCTGTGTGGAAGTTATCCTGTGTGGCGGTTTACAGTGAACCGTTCAGGGCAACTGGCCACAGAAGTTCATGGGTGTGTGCAGGGGGGGGGGATAAATAATACAGTTTCTTGGCCTATATTGAGAATTGAATTGGGAACTAAAAAAAAAAAAAAAAAAATTCGCGAAAACGTTCTATGTAAGCCAAGCTAGAATTACAGCATAATTCATGCTATGTTCAGAAAAGGACCCGAAGGTGGGATTTTTTAATATCGCTGCACTTTTACTTAGGCACTAAACATTTACATAACATGTCAAGTTTGTAATATTTTTCTTTTACTTAATTAAATCACAGGCCCTACACCTTCGCCTTTTTAACAACTTTTAATTCGCCGTCTTCATATTCAGAATGTTTACGTATCAAATCAAGTCAATAGCATTGCGCTTTTACTTAGGCACTAAATATTAAAATCATAGGCCCCAGGCCAAGGCCTTTTTAACAGTTTTTATTCTATCAATGCTATATTCACAACTTTTACACAACAAATCAAGTTAATAATATTGCTCTTTTACTTATGCACGAAATATTAATTTCTAGGCCCTAAGTAGAAACGCAATCTTATTGACAATACTTGTTATGTAAATTTTATGAATATGGGAATGACGGAATGAAAACTTTTAGAAGGGCCTAAAGGTTAGTCCTAATATTATTTTCTGCCTGAGTAATACTTCAATATTAATCATTGGATGTGTTACGTAAACGTTATGAATATGAAGCTAGTCGACGGATTAAAAACCGTCGAAAAAGCCTAGGCCTAGGGCTTATGAATTATTATTTCGTGCCTAAGTAAAAGCGTAATGCTATTAACTTGAGTTGATAAGTAAACGTTATGAATATGGAGTCGACAGATTAAAAACCGCCATAAAGGCCTAGGACCTATGAATTAATATTTTGTGCCTAAGTAAAAGCGCAATATTATTAACTTTATTTGATGTGTAAACGTTGTGAATATGACATCAGTGGAGTAAAAACTATTAAAAAGGGCCTGGACTTAGGGTCTAGAAATTAATATTTCATGCCTAAGTAAACGCCCAATATCATTAACTTGATTTGCTCTGTAAACATTATGAATGTGACATTGATAGTATAATGAATAAAGCTTTTAACTAAGCTAAGTATAATGCTTCTGCTACTGAATTATATGCTTGTACTAAGCTAATGCTTCTTCTAATGGTTGTTGTTTGTTAATTAAATCATGAATAAACTTTCCTGCTAGTAGTGTAGAAACAATAATGAACAAGCTTTTAACTGCTAGTAATGTTGTGGTAGTAATTAAGATGAATAAAGTCTTAATGCTGGTTGTTAATAATAATCAACTAATGACATAAACCTAACAGCCTGACAGAGATCTGACAAAAACTATGAACTGAGAAAGACGTACTTACGAAAAAGCTCTTTTATTAGATGAACTCTTGAATCATCCAACGCACACACACTACTCGTATCACAATAATGAAGAATCAACCTAATCACATAGAACGAAGCTCTGGCTATACAACAACAAACGCTCTGGCTTCACATAAACAAACGCTCTCTATACAACAACCAACGCTCTCTCTTCGCATAAACCAACGCTCTCCCTAGGTATCGTTGAACGCGCCTATTTATACTGGCTACCACCACCTCATGACTTACACTCATTGCCAGATCTCATTCAGCGGGTGAAATAACATCTCGTTGAGTAAGAAGATAATTTACATAGTAAAATAAAATAACCAGAGATAGTAAAAATCAAAAGGAAAGTGAATATAGAGTATACGTTACATCATCTCCCCCTTAATTTTTTTTTTTTTTTTTTTGTTCGAAAAACCTATCAATTTTGGAGTGTAAGTCTTACACTTCGTTGATGGACGTTGATCGACCTCTTTTTGTTTTGTTGTTTGGTGGCAGCTGTATTTACAATCTCAAACTTGGCTTGACAAAATCAAGAAATCTGTATTCGTCTGTGAAACACTTTGTATACTTGAACAAAACAAACCTGCATCGGCATACCTTCCTTTTATTCTGCCTAGCAGGAATCACTTTTTTAATTTCAAATTACGTTCTCATTATTCGTTGAATACACACCAACTGTATCAGCAGCGAAGATTGCCTGGAGCTGCCTAACAGTAACAATTTTATTATTTTACCCCTAAGCACATAGATATATATATATATAAAATTTGGATTAGTAGATGGACATAGAAGAAATATATAAAAAAAAACACATATATACACAAAAAAGAATGCATAGGCCCACACGAAAAAAAGAAATTCTGACACGCCAACTGGTCGTGCAGGAAAAACAACAAACGGAGAAAAGAACCTGTCCACGAGAACTTACTTATCTCGAGGACGCATAAAAAACTCTAGTACGATAACGTTTTCCAGGCCTAATCGGACTGGTAAATTCAGGTGGCGTAGTGCGTTTCAACGATTTGAATGGATCTGGAACATCTGTATTCTGTCGGTCAAGAAATCCCTGCGGCTGATAGGAACGGTCAGGAACGGCTGAAGTCCGTCGGTCAGGAACGGCTAAAGTCTGGCGGTCCGGAAATCCCTGCGGCTGACAGGAACGGTCAGGAACGGCTGAAGTCCGTCGATCAGGAACGGCTGAAGTCCGTCGATCAGGAACGGCTGAAGTCCGTCGATCAGGAACGGCCGAAGTCTGGCGGTCCGGAAATCCTTGCGGCTGATAGGAACGGGCTCCCCCAGGCTTTTGATATGGAGTCCCTTTGTGCTGGGGCCCGTGGTGTCCTTCCAGTATTCTTTTGGACGGACGTGGCTCCGGCCACATCGTTTGCTTTCGCTTTCGCCCTCATGGCATGAGAGTAGCAGCAGGCATCGGCCCTGTTTGCCCTGAGCGTAGGTTCCAGGGGCGAAACCCGAGCGGATGCAAGGATCTCTGCCTTCGTCGCTGTTGCGGCGAAGCAGATTGGGGAGACAAGTTACGTTTTTGACCAGCTTTTCGTGTTACTGGACGGTTTGTAATAGTCAAATTATTGTCCATAACTGATAAATCAGAAATATCCAAAGCCTCTGAGTCGCTGCTGTAATTTAGTGGTCGTGCAGGGCGATGTTTATTTCTTCCTATAGGAATACTTTCTGACGAGGTATTCAAGGAAGTAGGGGCCTGTGTTGGTGCAGAGTTATCAGTAAACGGTGCAGCAATAGTCTTGGCAATGGTTGGAGGGAAAGGAACGATACTAGTATTTGAAGAACTTGATTCGAGCCTTGGTCTCATGGGAGAATCAGGTTGCATGTTTGGAAACCCGTCTTGAGGAGGGGAGGGTGAAGAAAAAATCACTGGAGATTCTTCAAAAATGTTTGTTGGTTCGTCCAAAATTTCTGGAGGTTGATCGTGAGATATAGACTCTTGAGTCTGTAGAACAGAAGGTTGAGTAGGGTTGATTATAAAATCGATATTTCGTTCATGATACTTGCGACACTGAGAAACGTGTACTTATTGAAATTGATTGTCAGGTTTTTCAAGAACAATGTTATTTTCAAACACATTTGCCATCCGATATGGACCTTCGTAGCTGGGTGCAAATTTCTTCACTAAAGTATGAGAAACAGAAGACTGGAAGTGCGTTTCCACGAGAGTGAGATCTCCAACGACAAGATCTGGTTCCCTACGCCTAGTATTATAATATCTTGCTTGAGCCGCTTGTGCTCCTAGCATTGCAACACGAGCTTTTTCTGCCATGATTCGTACTGATTGCGGAGTTGGTCGCTGGTTTAGTTCGTCGATAATCCCCGTTAAATTTTCAAAAGGGGTTTTAATTTTGCGACCCAGAAAAAGTTCTGCAGGAGTAATTTTAGTAGATTCGTGGACAGACGAGCGGAGGGCGAACGAAAAAAGCTCCAAATGGTCATCCCATCGTTCATTATGACCCATTACAAATGTAGCAATCATTTTCACTAGCGTGCGGTTTACGCGTTCCGCAGGATTACTCTGGGGATGATATGGGGAAATGAATTTATGCTTAATGTGTAGTCTCGCACACATTCTTTCAAAAATGTCAGAAATAAATTGAGGACCATTATCCGAAACTACTTTATTAGGTGCACCATATTGTTATAGGGTGCAGCCTAACTTGTGGAAAATTTTTATATTTCATTTATGCGGTAAATTTGTGTTTCGATGTAACTGCAAGGCAGCACTCATAGTTATAATTAATTACGGTAATTGATCCTCTAATTTGTTCATCACTGCCATTGTTAAAATTTGTTCATTATTTGATAAGTGCATAATTCGTAGCCTTCTGGCAAACGAGAATTGTGAAAGGCCACATGGCGACAGACCATCTCTATTTCGGACTCATAGCAACAGTCTTGTGCATTTTCAACTCTAACGAAAGTCTGCAAAACTCACCCCCAAAATTCCCTCTGGAAGCCAAAAGACATTCTGTTGGTTGCATTTTTCTCCGAACTGAACGGGATAAGGGAGAACCGACTACCACCCACAGCTGAAAACAAGGTGATAAATCCCTTTTCAAGTGGCTAAGAGAAGCCCTGTGACAGGACAAAGAGAAGAGAAACGAGGAGAAGAGAAAAACAAGCGGCGTGGCATTCTCAGGACGGTGGCAAAGCCAGACACACGCACGAGAACAGCACCAGCGAGCTGCATGGAACCTAGGCCTGAGAGCTGACCGCTGGGAGAGCTCGGAAAAAGAAGAGAGAAGCATGTAAGGAGGGCTATGAATGATCCCCTCTTAAACGAGGACATCTCAGTCCTTTGGACTTCTCGACCGATACTAGGTCGACATTAGTGCACTTTTGCCTAGGCTGTCTATATACCAAAACAGGCAGGATATTTCTTGCCACTTCTCTGCGCTGAGGACCTCAGACAACGGTTGCCAAGGTATGTGGTCTTTATACGAACATTTGCTCACGACTTACAAGTGCCGTCGGACAGTGAACAGCATATAGAACTCTGTCCCCTGTGAAATGGAGTACGCACGACAGCGGAGGCCTCCAACACATTTTATTCGTGATTTTTATTTGTGTTATGGCCATAAGTTTTAAGAGCTCTTCCCTGCTAATTTGGCATCAAGCCTATGCAGGTGTGTGTAATGGTATAGTTATATATAGCTTATAATTAAACTGCGGCAGTCATGATAATTACTGTATCATTTTAATTGCTGGTACCCACGCTCGTACTCAATTATAGTTTTCTAAAGTGTGTATTTAAATGTTTTGGGTAATCTCTCACATATGTTTCCTTCGCTCTATTTGTTTATGGTGCATACTAGAATTTCATCAGTGAACAGTGTTTGAATCAGTGTTAATTGTTAAATCAGAGTTAGATAACTCAGTGGTATCGTTTAATCAGTGATAAAGTGTTTAAATCATTGTGCATAATTAAGCTGCCGATAGAGCAGCCCACCATACATTCATCTCAGCAGATTTTTGTGCCACATCATGGATAAAGGTGGCAGTGTATATAATATAACGTTGGATATTAAATGTCAAGCGTACGTGAAATGAGCGTTGGGTATCTTTTCGAGTGTGTGTGTGCGTTGCTGTGATTTTCGGTAGATTGGGACGTGCTGGAGTTAAATCCAGGCATCCACGCCCAATCGCGGTACGGGTTTTGCGGGAAGTTAATAATTAATTTGTTATAATTAATTATGGGAGGTCATTATTAATTATTGAAATCAGATAATTAATTTGTTGTTGCAGAATTTTCGGTTGTCAACGCAAGTAGGAAAACTCCTTGCTAGCCGCTAGCAGCAGAGGAGGAGAGCAAAATTTTTGACAAAATTTTCCTTAGTGTTTTTTTTTTATTTAGATGTTTATTTTTTTCGGTGGAGATATCGGGTGCTTCACTGCAGGCGATACTTCACCTGGTGCCGCGGCCACATCAGCCTGTAAAGGTAAGATCCAACAATTGGTTCCGATGACCAGGATTCTTACTTGTTTGTACCTCCAAAGCAGAGCAACACACACAAACGTTCGGAATATTGCGAATTGACTGCCATATCAAATTTATTTCAGTACGAGCATATTTTAGCATATCATAAGTATTGTAAGCCTTAAGCATTTTTGTGTAAAAGACTGCCTTAGGTTAAGTGTATTTAAATATGGCAAATAAAGGAGAGAAGCCGAACACCAAACCTACTGACTCAGATGATTCTGATCATCATGATGGGGAGGAACATAGCATTCCCACAGGAGAATCAACCGATCTGGTAACTAGTAATTCAGTAACAAGTATCGCAGGAGTGTCAGAGACTAGAATGACAGCTCCAGGTATGTTAATGTACGGCGGTGAACAGATAGCAGGATGCATTAATATGCTCAGATATTTTACAGGCACAGATCCTCTATATCGTGCCAAACATTTTTTTCAAGATGTAGAAAACGTAGCTACAGTAGGGAGATGGAGCGAACAAACAAAATTGGCAGTAGTAAAGTTGAAATTCAGGGAAAGGGCTGCAGAATTTTTGTCAGATAGTGATGAGCTGAGATTAGAAGGAAATTATGAAAATTTTAAACGTCTAGTGATCGATCGTTTCCAAGCGGAAGAACCTCTTATTACCCGTATGAAACAATTCATGAGTTGTGTTCAAATGCCGGGACAAGATGTAAGACAGTATGCAACGCGACTCAAAAGTGCAGCGGCAAAATATTTTGGTCATACAACTGATATGTCAGAAGACATCAGGCAGCATAGGGATCAGACAGTGATGTGTCAGTTTGTATCTGGTTTATCCGAATCTATCAGGCGCTGGGTTTTAACGAAGTGCCCAGAAACTCTAGACGCTGCTATTCTCACAGCAATTCAGGAAGAAGATAATTTGGCGCTCATGAGTAAGAAAGCATCAGTAAATGCAGTAGAGAGATCGGGAACAAACCCAGGATCTGATTTATTAGCGCGTACTTTGGAAGAGATGATGGCACGAATGGAAGCGACGGAAAGATCAGTGGGTCAGTTAGCCGTAAATTTTCAGGAAAGCGAAAATCGGAGACGAGAAAGAAACTCCAGAGAGGAAGAAAGTTTGCAGTTACCCAGGTTTCAGTCATCTGGACTCGAACTCGTTCGACAGTATGGGGCAAATAATAATGAACGCAGAGGATCGGGTACTCGAAATCGCCCGCGCGCTGAGAACCAGCAAGCGCAGTACAGGAGTAACAGGATTATGTGCTACGGATGCAGACAGGAAGGTCATGTGATCAGGCTATGCCCGAATAACGGTCGAAATAGGGATAGGGCAGAAACAACACCGAAACAGAGGTTTAGGAATAACAACGACAGAGATACTCATTATCAATCAACAGGAAAGTTTAGTGCTCAAGGACCCGAGCGTAAGAACAAACAGTTAAACTGAATCGGAGTCGAACTGTGAGAGGTAGTGCGGCTCAGAAATATTTAAAACCCTCTAAAGTGCGGTACGTGTCTATGAAAAATGGGAATGATTTACCAATCATTAATGCGGATCTGGATGGGGATAAAATTAAAGTGCTAATT
Organism: Macrothele yani; assembly: GCA_039090855.1. Lineage (NCBI taxonomy): Eukaryota > Metazoa > Arthropoda > Arachnida > Araneae > Macrothelidae > Macrothele > Macrothele yani. Next base: position 55,755,316 of record CM077028.1, read on the forward strand.
GACACAGGGTCATCAGTCACTTTATTAGCTAACGATGCTTATCGTAGATTAAAATTTCGCAGAAAGTTAAAATCTGTTGATTTAAATGTAAAAATCAAAAGCATCACAGGAGAAGTGATTCAAACGCTGGGTTGCTACGAGGTAAATCTGCGAATTAAGGGAAGAGACATATGGGTCAAGGCATTTGTGACAAAAAATCCCCTGAGTCAAAATTACTCAGCTTTGTTGGGAATAGATGCTTTACGAAACCACCGTCTTACGTTCGAAGCAGATACAAACCAGCTTCACTTCCCTGACCCCCATCTCAGCCACCCACCCCACAGGAGCGGAGAGGTAATGATGTTTCCAACAGACACCCCAGGATAGCAGCACTGACTCGTAAAACTTGCATTCCCCCCAACAGCGAAACTTTTCTCCAAGTGGCGCTTAGTAAACCCTCAGTGGGGAAAACAGAAGGAAGTATTATGTTCGAGCCATTACCGAGAGCACGCAGAAATAGGTTACTGTTAGCACGTTCAGTTAATAATGTTTCGGCAAGCGGACTGTATGATGTAAGAGCAGCTAACCACAGTGATTCACCAATTTGGCTAAATAAACATACGAAACTCTTTCAGGCAGAACCAGTGGAAGTTAAGCGTTGTTCGCAAGGAACATCCCGAAAATCTCAACCTATCTCTGTGGAAGATTTTAAATTAGACCACCTGGAATTTAGCGAACGAGAGAAAATGCTAAATTTATTGCAGAAATATTCTGATGTTTTTGCACGGAATTCTTTAGACTTAGAAGGTACGGATCTTACAGAGCATGAAATTCATCTCACGGATGATAAACCTATTAAGTTGCGTCAGTATACTGTACCACATGCCCTAAGACCCGAAGTAAAAGCTCAGGTAAACGAATTACTTGACGCAGGAATCATATCAAAATCAGATAGTCCCTACAGCTTTCCTATTGTTCTCGTGAGACGCGGAAACTCTTATCGTTTCTGTATTGATTTTCGAAAATTAAATGAAATTACCCGAAAGGATAGCTACCCTGTTCCCCGAATCCAGCAAACTTTATCCTTACTGCATGGATGCAAGTATTTTTCAAAAATTGACCTTTTGGCTGGTTATCACCAAATTAAAGTTAGAGAACAGGATAGGCATAAAACTGCTTTCTCATGCGAATTCGGACATTTCCAGTGGAATCGCTTGCCTTTTGGACTTTGCAACAGTCCGGCAACATTTGAAAGAGCACTTGATTCTCTATTTATGGACAAAAGAGATGATGGCATTTTGGTATATGTGGATGACATCTTGTGTGCCTCCAGGACATTATCTGAACACCTTGAGAAATTGGAATTAATTTTTCAGAGATTAAGGAAGCACCATCTAAAAATTAAGCCCAGTAAGTGTGAATTTTTGGCGGAAGAAGTGACATACCTAGGGCACCTTTTAGATCGTCAGGGCGTTAGACCTAACCCACAGAACGTGGAAGCTGTTCGGGAATTCCCTACTCCACGGAAAGTGAAACATGTTCGAGCATTCCTTGGAATGGCAGGATATTATAGGCGCCACATCAAAGATTTTTCGTCCATTGCCTTACCGCTAACAAACCTTACTAGGAGAAACGTGAAATTCATTTGGGACGAACACTGCGAGAAATCTTTTCAAGAGCTGAAACATGCACTAGTGAGTGAGCCACTATTAATATTTCCTGATTACAGCAAGAAATTTTTCGTCACCACAGACGCCTCCAAAGTAGCGATTGCCGGTATTCTCGAGCAGGAGGATGACGAAGGACACAGACATCCCATCGCTTACTTTAGCAGGAAACTTAATCCAGCTGAGAAAAATTACAGCACGACAGAACAGGAAGCACTGGCAATAGTATCATCCATCACCCATTGGCGCGAATATTTGGTAGGTCAGCAGTTTACGGTTATTACCGACCATAGACCTCTAAAGTGGCTTATGAATTTGAAAACTCCTAATTCTAGACTGGTCAGATGGAATCTTAGTCTGTCGGAGTATAACTTCGATGTGCAATATCGACCAGGAAAGAAAAACACGAACGCCGACGTGCTATCTAGGCACATTGCAGCAGTGGAAGCCAATGGTACAGTCGCAGTTGTACCACTTAATAACAAAACTCTGAAATCAGCACAAAGAGCAGATCCTAAATTAGCTGAAGTAATTGATTGTCTTGAAGGGCGTGATTATTCAGCAGTCGACAAAATTACTGACACCTATTTTATGAGAGACGACCTTTTATTTCATTTTGCCTTACCAGCAAAAAACAGCCCACGGAAATTGATCGCAGAACAGTTAGTGATACCTGATAAGTTAAAATCAGAAGTGATGAAATCAGAACATGACGGACTATGCGCCGGTCACTTCGGTTTTGAAAAGACCCTTGGGAGAATTAAACAGAAATACTTTTGGATTAACATGTTCTCAGATATCAAGAACTACACGGCGAGTTGCGAACAATGCCTGAAACGTCGTGGTTTCAAAAAGAAGCAAAAAGCGGGTCTAATTATCCCGGAAATTGTATCTGTCCCATGGTCCAAAATTTCGATGGATATCGCTGGACCTCTTCCACTGACAGAGGATGGAAATAAATATTTATTGGTTGTCACCGACTCATTCACTAAGTACATCGAGCTGATTCCATTAAAGACTATGCGATCTGCAGAAATTGCCGAAAAATTTGCTTCTAACGTGATAGCGCGTCACGGTGTCCCACATCTGTTACTCACGGACAGAGGAACAAATTTTTTGTCCGATTTAATGACCGAGTTGTACCGTAAGTTTGGCATCAAAAAACTGAATACATCTCCACACCATGCACAGACAGACGGACAAGCCGAAAGACAAATTCAGACAATAATGCACTCTTTAGCAATTTATTTTTCCCCTAAGGGAAAGGATTGGGACAAGTATACAGAATTTGTGGCCATGTCCTACAGAAGCGCGACACACAGTGCTACTAAAGAAACACCCAACTTTCTCATGTTCGGAAGAGATCTGAACATGCCAGGACAGTTGTTGAATGGGGAAATCCCTTTTAACTACGCTGAATCCCAGAGCTACGCCGAGAGCTTAGTCACGAGGATGCAAGAAGCGTATAAAATTGTCAAGGATAATCTGGAAGAGGCAGCCCAAACTTCCAGGGAATATCGAGCAAAGTCGGCTGTAGACAAACAGATCAAGATTGGGGACATAGTGTACCAGCACGACCCATCAGCATCCAAAACAAGGTCGCGAAAGTTGGCAAAACCTTCTATAGGACCTTTCAGAGTAATTGAGAAAACATCCCCAGTGAACTTTAAAATCGCCCCAGTAAATGATATGAGGCGAACTCGACTCACACACGTAGACAGGATTTTCAAACCACCACAGAGAAGGGTGTTTGACACAGGGCAATTTCAAGATGAAAAGGGGGATGAGGAAATTTCGTTGAGCATAGGTATGCCACCCGCAGACGAAAGACATCATGAAGAAGAGTTCTCAGAGCAGGATGATGACTGGGTGACGCCCGCTTGGCCGGTGATAACAAGGGATACGCGCTGTTTTCAGCCGCATGAATCGGAAACACGTCAGGGGTTGGAAGAGACCGGGACGGCGGCCCAGCCTGCTCCCATGTTGAAGGACGCAGCAGCTCACGAAGGAGACGCAGAGGGGAGCAAAGAAAAAAGTCCCCCCATCATAACGAGAGCGTCGTTGAGACCCCGAGACGAGCACGGGAGAGTGGGGAAACCTCTCAGCTTTGGACATCAGGCTGAAGAGGAAAAATCCAGCGAAGAAATGGTTGCAGACGAGGAGGATAGTGATAGCACAGAAATATACAGTTGTGAGGAGGAAGAAGATTTCGCGAGCCAAACTCAGGACCGCGCAGAAGTGCAGACCTAGATAAGAGGAAAGGCACGTTGAGTCCAAAAGGGTTTTGGTCAGACGCACATTGGCTCTCACCTGTGTAACTTATGTTTATATTCTTTTCTTGTTATGGGCAATGATGAATGGATCAGAGATGTTATCGAGACTTTCCCCATTACCCTTGATGTGTCTAAAATCCGGAATTAGACATGTCATGGAATATAGGAAAGAGGGAGATATCCATATTCAAAATTTTCCATTCTTCAATGAAAAAAAAAATACATTCATATTTTTTTTTCTTTGGAAGGTAGAAGGATTGTTATAGAGTGCAGCCTAACTTGTGGAAAATTTTTATATTTCATTTATGCGGTAAATTTGTGTTTCGATGTAACTGCAAGGCAGCACTCATAGTTATAATTAATTACGGTAATTGATCCTCTAATTTGTTCATCACTGCCATTGTTAAAATTTGTTCATTATTTGATAAGTGCATAATTCGTAGCCTTCTGGCAAACGAGAATTGTGAAAGGCCACATGGCGACAAACCATCTCTATTTCGGACTCATAGCAACAGTCTTGTGCATTTTCAACTCTAACGAAAGTCTGCAAAACTCACCCCCAAAATTCCCTCTGGAAGCCAAAAGACATTCTGTTGGTTGCATTTTTCTCCGAACTGAACGGGATAAGGGAGAACCGACTACCACCCACAGCTGAAAACAAGGTGATAAATCCCTTTTCAAGTGGCTAAGAGAAGCCCTGTGACAGGACAAAGAGGAGAGAAACGAGGAGAAGAGAAAAACAAGCGGCGTGGCATTCTCAGGACGGTGGCAAAGCCAGACACACGCACGAGAACAGCACCAGCGAGCTGCATGGAACCTAGGCCTGAGAGCTGACCGCTGGGAGAGCTCGGAAAAAGAAGAGAGAAGCATGTAAGGAGGGCTATGAATGATCCCCTCTTAAACGAGGACATCTCAGTCCTTTGGACTTCTCGACCGATACTAGGTCGACATTAGTGCACTTTTGCCTAGGCTGTCTATATACCAAAACAGGCAGGATATTTCTTGCCACTTCTCTGCGCTGAGGACCTCAGACAACGGTTGCCAAGGTATGTGGTCTTTATACGAACATTTGCTCACGACTTACAAGTGCCGTCGGACAGTGAACAGCATATAGAACTCTGTCCCCTGTGAAATGGAGTACGCACGACAGCGGAGGCCTCCAACACATTTTATTCGTGATTTTTATTTGTGTTATGGCCATAAGTTTTAAGAGCTCTTCCCTGCTAATTTGGCATCAAGCCTATGCAGGTGTGTGTAATGGTATAGAGATATATATAGCTTATAATTAAACTGCGGCAGTCATGATAATTACTGTATCATTTTAATTGCTGGTACCCACGCTCGTACTCAATTATAGTTTTCTAAAGTGTGTATTTAAATGTTTTGGGTAATCTCTCACATATGTTTCCTTCGCTCTATTTGTTTATGGTGCATACTAGAATTTCATCAGTGAACAGTGTTTGAATCAGTGTTAATTGTTAAATCAGAGTTAGATAACTCAGTGGTATCGTTTAATCAGTGATAAAGTGTTTAAATCATTGTGCATAATTAAGCTGCCGATAGAGCAGCCCACCATACATTCATCTCAGCAGATTTTTGTGCCACATCATGGATAAAGGTGGCAGTGTATATAATATAACGTTGGATATTAAATGTCAAGCGTACGTGAAATGAGCGTTGGGTATCTTTTCGAGTGTGTGTGTGCGTTGCTGTGATTTTCGGTAGATTGGGACGTGCTGGAGTTAAATCCAGGCATCCACGCCCAATCGCGGTACGGGTTTTGCGGGAAGTTAATAATTAATTTGTTATAATTAATTATGGGAGGTCATTATTAATTATTGAAATCAGATAATTAATTTGTTGTTGCAGAATTTTCGGTTGTCAACGCAAGTAGGAAAACTCCTTGCTAGCCCCTAGCAGCAGAGGAGGAGAGCAAAATTTTTGACAAAATTTTCCTTAGTGTTTTTTTTTTTTTTATTTAGATGTTTATTTTTTTCGGTGGAGATATCGGGTGCTTCACTGCAGGCGATACTTCACCTGGTGCCGCGGCCACATCAGCCTGTAAAGGTAAGATCCAACAATATCTAGAGAATACTTCATTAACTAATACATTACAAATAACTTCTGCCGTAGCGGCTTTAATGGGAAAAACTTCAACCCATTTAGAAAAATTATCAGTTAGTACTAAAACGTAACGAGCTTTGTTTTTAACAGATAAAGGATAAGGTCCCAATGAATCTATTGAAATAATGTCAAAAACATGAGAACTTGAACTAGATTTCAAGTGACCGGCCCGTCTTACATTACGGTAATTATTAATCTGACACAAGTGACATGATTGAACGTATGCGAGCACACTTTGGTACATGCCAGGCCAATAGGCAACATCCCGCAATTTACAACGGGTCTTGCGAATACCTAAATGGCCTGCAAGAGGTTTGTCATGAAATTCGTTTAAAAGGGCCATTCTAAGGGTTCGCGGAATACATGGGCGAAACTCTGCCCTAGTAGTCCTAGATTTTGTATAGTAAAGAAGACCCTCTATTACTTCAAAATGTTGTGACCTTCCTGCCAGAGAAGGATCACTTTGTAGGGGCGAACCCGCAAGCAAAAAATTATAGATATCTCCAAAATCTGGATAATTTATTAATTCTGCCATTATCTGCTCTCTGGATGTTATATCAGCTATTAGAAGTAAAGGCTGACATCCAGGAGTAGTTTCTGTGGGGACCCCACTAATCGGAACGCGAGACAATGCGTCCGGTAATTGATTCTTATGACCTGGCTGATACGAAATTTTGATATTGCTCTCTTGTAACTTCAGAGCCCACTTCATAAGTCTTTGAGATAGGTGCTTAGCAGAATTCAAATACTGAAGGGCAGAATGATCCGTAATTATGTTAACTGTCAATTCGTTAAGATAACATTGAAATTTATTAAGAGCATACACAACAGCTAGACATTCACGTTCCGTAGCTGAATAATTGCGTTCAGCTTTGGCTAAAGTACGAGACGCAAAAGCTATTGGATGCCCAGCTTGTGACAAAACGCAACCAAGACCAACTCCGGATGCGTCAGTATAAATATCAAATTCCTTAGTATGATCCGGGAAAGCCAACACAGGAGGCTGAGTCAACGCAGACTTCAGTGTTTCAAAAGCAGCGTTAGCCTCAGGTGTCCAAACAAACTTCTTGTATTTACATTTCAAAGCATACAATGGCTCACAGATTGTAGCATAAGCGGGGACGAACTGCTGATACCATCCGGTCATTCCCAGAAAGCGTGATAGTTCTTTTGCTGTTTTAGGCCGAGGAAAGTCAACAATAGGCCTAATTTTTTCATTATCCGTAAATAAGCCGTGGGGAGTGATTTTCAACCCCAGATATACAATCTCGTCCCTCGCTATCTGGCATTTACTAGGTTTTAACGTCAAGCCAGCATTGTATATGAGTTGGAACACCCGTTTGAGCAGAGAAAGGTGCTCGTCAAAAGTCTCGGATGTAATAATAATGTCATCCAAATATACATGCACATGGGGACCCAGGACAGGTCTGAGAACCGTATCCATAAGCTTTTGGAAAGTAGCTGGTGCAGAAGCCAGTCCAAAGGGCATACGCAGGTATTCATAAGCCCCAAAAGGAGTCACAAAGCCTGTTTTATCGACAGAGTCCGGATGTACTGCCACCTGCCAATATCCACTCGCCAAATCCAAGGTTGACACCCATTTGGTTGATGACAGGTCATGTAAAATATGCGACATGGCAGGTAGTGGATAATTGATCGTTTTAGTGACTTAGTTGAGCTTGCGGAAATCTGTCACGAAACGAAATTCATTGGGTTGTTTCTTTGGAACCAAAAAGGCAGGAGCAGCCCAGGCGCTTGTTGATTCCCTTATTATGCCCTGTTTAATCATTTCAGAAATTTGACGTTGCATTTCCTGTTTCTTATGGGGAGCACAAGGGTAAGGTTTCGTCGCTATCGGTTTCGAACCATCAGTGTCAATGACATGATAAACCACCTGTGTGAAACCAGGTTGATCAGAAAATAAACCAGGGCTTTCCTGTAAAAGTAGAGAAAGCTGGTTTCGTTGCCTCTCATTCAATTGGTTACTCAATAACAAACTCGTTATATCCATAGGGACCGTAGGAATCATTTCGACAGGTTCCGGAAAGGAAATCACATGTACGAAATTCAGATTTATTTGAAACGTATGAATGAAGTCCATGCCCATTAGACATTTAACAGGTAGTTCGTCTATAAGCAGGACAGAATGCGTAAAACGAGCTTTTCCCAGCCCTAGAGATAATGTGACAGTTCCTGTGATACTGAAGATTTCGTTATTTGCACCTCGCAAATACTGCGTCGCAGTCTGAACGAGGACTGCAGGAAAATTGTCAGTGCAAAACTTCGTATTTAGGGCTGATATTTCAGAACCAGTGTCGAACTTTGTCTCGACAATAATATCTTCAATTGTCAAGAATACATCGGGCAACTGAGGAGTTTGGACAGTCACTAATACTGTTTTAGGGTCAGAATGCTTGGTATCAGGAAGCAGGACCGACCCTTGGTCTACTCCCTTTGGAAGTTTAAAGGATTCCTGGTTGGATTATCATGCGGTCTGAAACCTCGACCTTGCCGGGTATCCGGAAAATTTTCACGATGAGGAAAACTGCGTGAAACCTGCGTCGGGAACTCCGCGTGTCTGTTGACATTTTTATATCTATTACTTCTTCCCTCAGCACGGGCAGAAAAATCATCATTGCCCTGAGCATGAAAACGTTCCGAATGCTGCGGATTGGAACGGGGTCGAGCATACTGTGCATTTGTACGATATCCCGAAGATTGTTCAGAAACTCGCTGTTGGCTTGCCACTCTTCTGTGTGGTGGAACGTATGAAGCTTGGGTGTGCACTTGTGTATGCTCGCGCTGAAAGTTATTATGCCTATTATGCCGCTGAGGGTTTTCGAAATAAGCCTCGCGAGGTGCCCGAGCATGGTGAGTTGACCCATGTTTGCCATGTCGCTCTTCATACGTTCGTATGAGGCGAAGGCATTCATGAATTGTGGCAGGGTGTCGAACCTCAAGAAAATCTTGTAAAAATGGGTCGAGCTGCTGCAATAGGGTATCCAACATGTCAACATGACTGGCATGTGGATCCCATAAGTTATATAAGCGTGTTGTTTCCAACGCAAATGCAACAGGGCTATCGTTGGGTCCTTGCTGACGAGAAAAAAGTTGTTGTGCAAGGCTAGCTCGACTGAGGCCGAAAGGAAAGACTTCCAAAATTCTGCACGGAAATTCTCATAATGAGAATCCGGGTTCGACACTCTCCACTACCGATACCAGGTCTTAGCGGTATCCTTCAAGCAAGGCCTGCTATTTGTACTTTGCAGTCTTTAGGAATATTGTATAGATCAAAATGATCTTCCAGATCTTCGAGGAACTTTAAGGATCCCTCCAACCCATTGAAAAGAATTGTTCCTGCATGCGGCACGAAATGGGCAAGCATTCTGCTTCGCTGAGAGGATTGAACTCATTCAGGTACGACCCGCGACTCAGAGTAATAGGAAGCTGGTGCATTACGAAATTGTGAAGAATGCCTGGGTACGTGTAGATCACTTATATCAAAGTGAGCCCCACAGGCTTCTTGCAGATGGTCGAAATTAATCCCATCACCACCGAAACTTGTCTTAGGGTAAAACATTGAAGTTGTCTCAGGTAGTAAAGACATGGGTAATAATTGTCAAGATCTCGTGTTCGAGAAAAGTTCGGGCGCCAATTATAACGAAGTAAACTTTTAACTAAGCTAAGTATAATGCTTCTGCTACTGAATTATATGCTTGTACTAAGCTAATGCTTCTTCTAATGGTTGTTGTTTGTTAATTAAATCATGAATAAACTTTCCTGCTAGTAGTATAGTAACAATAATGAACAAGCTTTTAACTGCTAGTAATGTTGTGGTAGTAATTAAGATGAATAAAGTCTTAACGCTGGTTGTTAATAATAATCAACTAATGACATAAACCTAACAGCCAGACAGAGATCTGACAAAAACTATGAACTGAGAAAGACGTACTTACGAAAAAGCTCTTTTATTAGATAACTCTTGAATCATCCAACGCACACACACACTACTCGTATCACAATAATGAAGAATCAACCTAATCACATATAACGAAGCTCTGGCTATACAACAACAAACGCTCTCCTTCACATAAACCAACGCTCTCCCTAGGTATCGTTGAACGCGCCTATTTATACTGGCTACCACCACGTCATGACTTACACTCATTGCCAGATCTCATTCAGCGGGTGAAATAACATCTCGTTGAGTAAGAAGATAATTTACATAGTAAAATAAAATAACCAGAGATAGTAAAAATCAAAAGGAAAGTAAATATAGAGTATACGTTACAATAGAATAAAAAATGGTAAAAGGGCCTAAGCCTAGGGCCTGTGAATTAATATTTCGTGTCTAAGTAAAAGCGCAATATTATTAACTTGATTTTATGTGTAAACGTTGTGAATATGACACTGGTAGAATAAAAACTGTTAAAAAGGCCTATGCCTGTGGCCTATGACTTTAATATTTAGTGCCTAAGCAAAAGCGCAATTCTATTGAATCGGTTTGATACGTAAACGTTATGAATATGAAGTCGGCGGATTAAAAGCTGTTAAAAAGGCAAAGGTGTAGAGCCTATGAATTAATTAAGTAAAAGAAAAATATTACAAACGTTTATGTAAACATTTAGTGCCTAAGTAAAAGTGCAGCGTTATTAAAAAATCCCACTATATCGTCTTTTCTGAACACAACAATTCTCGCTTGGCTTACATAGAACGTTTTCCCGAAATTTGTTGGGAGCTCCCAATTCAATTCTCAATATAGGCCAAGAAACAGCAATCTTTACCCCCCCCCCCTTGAACTTCTGTGGCCTGTTGCCCTAAGAATGAACCCGCAAAAAAATTCAGACAAACGAAAGAGCTCCTTCCCGTCGTTTAGGCACCTTGGGAAACAGCCACACATAATTCGAAAACTTGGAAAACCGCCACACCAGAAAACTGCCACACATTCAAAGTGTTCCTCGGAGGAACAGCAATTTATGCCCAGCCTCTTAATGAAAAACACGTGGCAGTTTTCCTGTGTGGCAGTTTTCCGATGAGTGGCGGTTTTCCGATGAGTGGCGGTTTTCCGATGAGTGGCGGTTTTCCAAGTTGCTGAAAGACGCGTGGCAGTTTTCCTGTGTGGCGATCTTCCACCAACCGGTCGCTTCGCGCACGACACCTTCCTTACGAATATATCAATATCTCTGCTGAAAAAAAAATTATCCATCCATCCGTCTTTTCTTGTCCCTCGGAATCCAATCTAAAATTTCGGTTGTCCATCGGTGATCCGTTCTTCTGGCAACATGTCCAGCCCATTGCTATTTCAATGATTTCACTGTGGTCATGATATCGTCCACTCCTGTCATTTCCCTTATCTACAAGTTCGTCTTCTTATCTTTCCTGGTTACACCAAGCATGCATCTCTCCATGCTTCTTTTAGTTGTCTGCAGCCATTGTATGTATTTTTTAGTTAAGGTCTACTATGTCTCTGCTCCATATGTAAGCATTGGCAGGATGCATTGATTAAACACTTTTCTTTTAAGACATAATAGCATACTGCTCTTAAAAATTGCACTGTTTCTTCCAGAAACTCTCCATCCAAGTTTTATACACCGATTAATTTCTTCATCAATGTGACCCTAACTTGATATCTGCTGCCCAAGATAAATGTAAGTATCGGTTGTCTCAAGCTTTTCTCCATCAATCGATAAATTTTCGTTTCTTGTAAAAGCATTGTACATCACTTTTGTCTTCCGAAAGCTCATTTTCAATCCCACTTCTTTACTCTTGTCAACAAGTTCTTGGATCATACTCTGCAGCTCTGAAGTGGTAGTTGCAAAGATTACTACGTCATCAGTAAAACGAAGGTGAGTTAAGTAACCTACATTAATCTTTATTCCCTTGTTTTCCCAGCTCAGCGACTGAAAGACACCATCCTTGTTTTCCCAGCTCAGCGACTGAAAGACACCATCCTTGTTTTCCCAGCTCAGCGACTGAAAGACAGAGCTTCGGAGATATGGTGTCACCTTGTCTCACTCCCTTTCCCATTTTTATGTCTGTTGTATTTTCAAACAGCCGAATCTTTGTACTTGCATTTTCATAGATGTTATTAATAATATTAATGTATGCATCTTCAATACCGCAGGATTTCAGAGCCATTGTAACTGCTGATTGTTTCAACCGAATCAAAGGCTTTTTCATAATCGATAAAAGCCATGCACAATGAAAGTTCATATTTCCTCGCACTTTCAATTAGTTCTCTCAGTACGTGGATATGATCTATTGTGCTGTAGCCACTCCTGAATCCAGCTGGTTCTCTCGGTTAAGCCATGTCCAGTGGCACCTTCAAGCGGCGTGAAAGAACTTTAGTGAAGATTTTATAAACCACTGATAGGAGGCTGATAGGTCTGTAGTTCTTGAGATCATCAATGTTACCTTTTTTATGTAGCAGGGTTATTGTAGCGTTGAAAACTTGGGCGAGTACTGTTTCGATTTCTCCACTTGCTTCTTGTATGATGTCTACAGTAATTCCATCTTCTGCTGGAGCTTTTCCCCGCTTCATGTTCTTGATTGCATGTGCAACTTCTGCTGGCAAGACTGGAAGAACTCTGGTACTGGTACCTATCGTAATGTCTGGTAAGGGACAAACTTGTGTTTTCACATTGGCGCCCAAACGTAAAAGTGGATGTACTGGCCGTTGGGTCCTTCGAAAAATATCTGATGTTTTTACTCCCACACATCGTCTAGAATTAATCAAAATTCGTTCTTCGCTTAAAAAAAAAAAGAAAAAAAAAGAGGGTGATGATGTGACGTAACTACAGAGGTAAGCACGTGTCAAGACGACAAATCTGCAGCGATATATTCTGTCTGTGTAGCCTAGTTGGGAGAGCAACTTACACCGGAGTGAGGGGGTGCGGAGTCCTCGTCACGGACAAATCTGTGTTTTCACAGAACCAGTAACAGTAAATTGTTGTGTCTTTGAAGGCTGTCTTGGAATGAGTGTAAGAGAAATTCTATCCTATATCTGCAATGTAAATTCTTTTGTACACATTTTCTCGAAGACTATTACTTTGTAGTGTTCGAAATTTTGAGTACAAATAAAACCGACCTATAGCTTATATGTGCCACAGTTAATAATCCGAAAAAATTGTTAGAACTTTTTTTAAATTCAATTAATCTGACTCGAAAGTATTCCAATTTAGGCGCTAGATGGCGCGATACGTTAGCTTAGTAGTATTTCTGTCAGGAAGAAACGAAGTCTCTCATTTCTGTTTGATTTTTTTAATTATCTAGGCCAAACAGAAATAATTAAATGGGCACAAAAGTGAGACTGGAAACTTGTCTCTCATAAATCATCTTAAATTCTACTGCACGTTCAATTTTTGAAGAAAAAATGTGTACATTAGCAGAGAACCTTTGAATTTGAGACAGAAACTACGGCTACCTACTAAGTTCCACCCTAAAATAACGTCATTGGTTAAAACGTAACAGCGCGTATTTTGTCTTTTCATTGTGGAGCCAACAACGAAAGACCGCTTCCATTCTGAATATGGTAAGGTCTGCAGTGATTTGCTCACGCCAACTTCTAGGACAGTCACTCAAGACGTAAAAGCCACGCCCAAGGAGTGATATTTTGCGCCATCTATCGCAGAAGATGAACCCTAACACTCATTCAAATACAGCCTTAAGTTAAATATGGGTAGGACACGGATTTCGGAACATCACTGCGGGGAATCACTTGGTGCTTTCCGTCTGCAACCGGATAAGAGTGTGGGGATGATGGACCATCGAAATTGTTACTATAATGTCTCCTTCAAGATTACAAAAGGAGATGGTAAGCTCCACTAATGTATTTTTGGCTGCAAGCACAACGACTTACACTTAACCGTAGTTAGGTTAATTTACTTATGACATCGTACTTTGTCTGGCGGCAAATTTTTCACTAAAGTAGAGAGAATTTTTCTTTGTCACTTTTGAGTAAACGCCCGAAATATATGCACAAGGGTTGTCCCAAGGCAACTGAGAATGTATGCAAACGGAAATTTGTCCCTGACGGAGATCGAAGCGCGGCCCCTCACTCCGGAGTAGGTTGCTCTCCCAACTAAGCTACACGGACGGAATGTATCACTGCAGATTTGTCTTCTTGACACGTTATTCACCTCTGTAGTAAGTCACATCATATCTCTCTTAACTTTTTTTTTTTTTTTTTTTTAAGCAAAGTAGGAACTTTTTATCAATTCCAGACGATGTATAGAACAAACATCACGCATTTTTCAGAGAATCCAACGGCCAGTAGATATATTTTTGGTTTCGGGCGCCAATGTGAAGACACAAATTTATCCGTGACGGGATCGAACCAGAGCACCCTTGACCCGGAGTAATTTGCTTTCCCAACTAAGCTACACGGACGGAAGGCACAGCAGCAGATTTGTCGTCTTGACACGTCATTCACCTCTGTAGTACGTCACAAATGTCTTTATATATATAAAAAAAGTACTTTTATTATCAAACAAAGTTATGTTCTTTTTCGAAATACTGTCCATCGCATCGGATACAGGTGTCCCAATAACGTTCCTCCCACTTTTTGAATGTCTTCTGGAATTCTTTTTCTGAAATGCTGTTAAAGCACCCCTGCGCAGCTGTAACAAGTTGTTGATCCGTCTCGAATTATCGTTCCCGTAATGTCTTTTTTTAAAATGAGAAACAACCAGAAGTCACATGGTGACAAATCTGGACTATATGGAGGTTGGAACATCAACTTAATATTCATTTTCTCCAAATAAGAAACGACATAACTGGCCATTGGACCACACATGAAAAGAAATGGAGAACCCAAGTTGAACAACCGCGTTTCATGCCCAAATGCTCGGTTAGAATTCAGTGAATTGATGATTTTGAAATGTGAACCATATCTGTGGTTGTTAGGTCTTTGTCTTACCGTATATAATAACACCTATTATATTGATATTTACCTCTGTAACATTCGTAGAAGGTCTTCCTTCATGTGCGATTAAAGCCACCGACTCACGGCCATTTATAACTTCTTTATGCCATCTGTAAATTGTTGATTTTCTTAGACATTCATCTTTATTAGCCTCTTGCGTAATACGGAAAGTTTCCCCGACAGACATCTTAAGTCGACAGCAAAATTTAATAACGCATCTTTGCTCTTCTTTCACATCCATTTTTTCAGAAAACCACATCGCGAAAACACTTGTTAGGGGTTCGTGAAACAACGCTTATTAAACTGCCCACTACCGACGACACATGCGTAATAAATAGAGGTCTGCATGGGCGGGGCCGGGCTTTTTCCCAGACACTTACGACCGGGCCAAGTCGACCCATTCTTTTTATCGCAATGGTAAAGAAATAATAAAGTCGTTGGTGTGTTTAACTGTTCCTATTAACTGCTTATCTAACTGTTCCTATTAACTGTTTATCTAACTGTTCCTAGTGGCACTCACAGTGTTTTTACCAATACGTAGGTATTAAGGTGGTAAAACCATTTTGGGGTTTGTTGACAACAAAAAAGATTCGACCCCGAGCGAGTGTGTGTGTGTGTGTGTGTGTGTGTGTGTGTGTGTGTGTGTGTGTGTGTGTATGTGTTTCTATGAGAGACTGGGACGACATGAATATTTTTTTCTGTCCCTAATCTGTATAGGGATTTATTTTTGTAGTGTTACTGCTTACTAGTTCAGGGAAAAGGAGATTCTGAACGCGCTTAGTCTTCCTTTTTCTTTCTTTTTAAAGGTTATATTTTTCGATAATTGTCAAAGTTTAGTTAATATTTTTAGGCTTACATTCAACTAAATGTTTTCAATAATATCTGATTTCATTATTTAATTTTCACATTTTAATAAAATACAACAGAAAGACAAAATAATACCAAATGGCACATCACGAGACGGGCCAGGCCTAAATAAGAGCTACAATTGACGGGCCCGGGCCTGGCCGAGTGCCTGATATTTGAAACGAGTCGGGCCTCAAACGCACTGGCTTGGGCCTGGCTCACCAAATTAGATCCGTGCAGACCTCTATAAATAGACGTCGCCGGTTGCTATGGTTACTAGGGCTCGATTTAGGCTAACCATGTGAATGTGGCGCTTGGTATATACAGAACAGACCCGTAGAGCCTTGCGTTTTCAATTGAAGGAGCACAAGACCTGTACTGTGGCCTAAATAAGTCATTGAAGGCTAAATACTGTTACGAAAGTGACCACAAATTCCTCTCTGAAAAAGGCGAAACTAATAGACAAGCCGGATTTAACCACCAAACTTGATATTTTGGAAACTTTCCAAATATATCAGAATTTTTCTCAACTTGTTAACGTCATGGCATCCACGTCATTTCTATCAAGCTCTTGGAAGCAACTAACTCAAACCAGTGGCTGTAATCATCGTTGATGATGTCATATGGGATTTGAATATTTAGGTCCTGATGAAGCTGAGCCAGAGCCCAGTGAAACCTTGGTCGACTTGAAAAAATATATATATTTGTGAGGAACGTTGTATATCCTTAATATGTATTAAGAATTAACTGAGCCATACACGTCAGTTACCCAAATTTCGTGCGTTTCCAATTCTTCTGCTGCAAATCTCGATTTTTCTGGTTTTTTCCTTAATTTATGGAAATCCTTGCACTTTCTGATTTTTCCGGAAAACTAGTTTCCGCTGAAGGACCTAACAACACATCATTCTTTTCCATTCTGCTTGTGAATTTGCAAAAAATTCCTTTTACATCCACAGCCGAACCCATGAGAATTTTCAAGATTTTTGAGGGGTTCGTGGACGGTGACGTCATTTCTATGCCTGTCATGTACTTTGCAGATCAATTGTTCATTAATTTCTACGATGAAACTTTCACTTTATTTGTTGCTCAAATTTCCACGCAATTATTAAAACAGCAAATGAGAGTTGTGCCATCAACAAATCTAAAGTTCTTTATCATATTTCCATCAAGTTCGACACCATTTCCAACATCGCCCAATGCCTGACGCATAGCACCTTCAGCATATAAATTGAAGAGATGTGAAGATAAAATGCAATGCTAATTTTAGAACCAATCAGTATTCTTCTCACTGTTTGTTACAGTTGCTTGTTGATCATGTTATAGGCGTTTGATTGATTCAATTAAATGCATTGGAAATTTCATATCTGCTATTGTTTTCATGACGCACGCAAACGAATGTCTTTGCATATTCTAAAAACGCCGATGATAAAATAAACACTGATGAAACAACGAGTGATGATAGCTATACATTAACAAACAATGGACAAAATCTTTGCTTTGTTCCACGTACAGTTCGTTCTGAGCAAAAAAAAAAAAAGGAAGGAAAAAAAATACATATAAAAACAAGTTAGTAGAATCATGCACTGCATTAATTATGATACGCTTTCCAACATACCAGAAATCATTATTCAAGTCATTACTCAAGCGATGAGGATAATGGCTGTGAAATAAATCTCGCTCCTGTGTCCTGACCTTTGACCCTATTTCGATGATATTCAACAGAACTGGTTCCGCATCTCCGGAACAACATACTAAAGTTTTGTCTCAATAGAAGCATTTTTAGTCAAGTTATGAGGATAAGAGCAATGGAATGGATCCCGCTCCTATGTCCTGACCGTTGACCCCATTTCGTCCATTTTCTATCGGGTTCATTGCGAGGTGGTCTCTACCAACATATTAAAATTTCATCAAAAGCGAACCATTTTTACCCAAGTTATGCGACATAAGGACAATGGAATGGATCCCGCTCCTATGTCTTGACCTTTGACCTCATTTCATCCATTTTCAATAGGGTGCATCCCCAGGTGAGCATATACGATTCTTCAACCTATGGTTGGAAAGCGTAAAAAAGGAGAGAGAGAGAGAGAGAGAGAGAGAGAGCAAGTAACGCAACCACAAATTTTTTGCCCTTAAGCAAAATCACAAAAAAGGCCCGTCCCGCTTTTTCTTTATTTGCAAAATTAGCGGAAAAAGTAAAATAAAAATGCATATACAGGGGTTGGACAGAATGATGTGAACACCACGCTCAGAGACGTGACTTTTAATGCATCTGTGTACGTCGCAATACGCAAAGGTATCCACCACTTTTTTGGTTGTAATAGCTTTGTTTACAACCTCAAGGTCCTGTTTAAGTGCACTTAAAGGTGTCTTGTTGCAAAATTTCTTTCAGGGTGACAACGAAAGGAGCTACCTAACGGACTTCAAAAAATGGCTGATTGTTGGTGGTTGTCTAGTTCAGTGTTCCGCAACCGGTGTGCCCCCGCAAGTTGAAAGGTGTTACGCGAACTTTTATCTATTATCCTATTGTAAGAAATTAATTGTCGAGTTTTACTTTTTAATTCTATCCCAATTACTGTGTTTCATATGTTTGTATTTCATTCTCTGCCGCTGCACTGATTAAATAAGATGATTCTTGTTTATTCTTTTATTACATGCTGCGAATTTTTATGTTCTGTTGTTATATCGTAGTTTTGCTTATTTATATATTTGTATTTCTCGCCTCTACCGCTGTGCTATGCGGCTTCTTTGTTACACTTGCCGCATGTTCTGTGTACGTTTTTCCTTAAAAGTGCTGGGATTAGCAAAACTTTCCCTGTCGGTCATTGCTTTATTATGTTGTTTTGGTATTTCTCCCTGTTTGTTAGTGCTTCTTCAACTTTATTACTTTTTTCCTGTACCGATGCACCCACCCATTGTTAAACTTTATTTTAAATAAGTCGGTATATGTGTCTCTTCTTACCTTTGAAGAGTATAGGTCCCACGTCTTACAATTATTTCAGTTCTATCACAGATTTGCTCTGAAGTAGTCCAAAAATTGTGATTGCTAGTCAGTCTTGCTATTTTCTATTACTATTAAACTAATTTATTTTTCAGTCTTGCTATTTTCTATTACTATTAAACTATTTTATTTTTTCAGTCTTGTTATTTTCTATTACTGTTAAACTATTTTATTTTTTCAGTCTTGCTATTTTCTATTACTGTTAAACTATTTTATTTTTCAGTCTTACTGTTTTCTATTACTGTTAAACTATTTTATTTTTTCAGTCTTGCTATTTTCTATTACGATTAAACTATTTTATTTTTTCAGTCTTGCTATTTTCTATTACTATTAAACTACTTTATTTATATATATAAATTGTTAAGGTGGACGTGAAGTAATTTTGTTTCCTATACTTCCAATGGAAAAAAACCTTTTGTACACATTTCTTTCACAATTACTGTGTTCCCAAGGATAAAAATTTGAACATCGATTAAAATAACTTCATATTATAACTTGGAATACTTAATATTTTCTAAAACATAACCATAATTATATTAAAAATCAATAACTTTTCCTTTGGTGGTGTTGAAACCAGAAAAAAGATGGCGCGACCTGTACTTTGATGACGTCAGTAGACAAACAAATGTTGGATTGCATCATTATGGTTATGTTTTAGAAAATATTAAGTATTCCAAGTTATAAAATGAAGCTATTTTAATCGATGTTCAAATTTTCATCCTTGGGAACGCATTAATTGTGAAGAAAACATGTACAGAAGTTTTTCCATTGGAAGTATAGGAAGCAAAATTACTTGACGTCCACCTTAATAAATGCACGAGTCGATTTTTGTTTAACAATAATATAACACAATAATAATAGAGTAACATAATAGATTAATAATAATAGGTTGATTACATTACGTATTTATATTAATGGTGTCATATTGCACGTTTCTGAGGGGATTAACATTTTGGTATGCCGTGTTGAGTCATGGACAATTTATCAATTTACGGTGTGCCGCTGGTAGAAAAAGTTTGCAAAACACTGGGCTAGTTGGTGCGTCCGTGACAAAAGTCGCCAAGGTAGTAGGGGTATCGAGAGCTACTGTGTCTATCGTCATGACAGCATACCACGTTCGTGGATAAGCCTCGTCTAAGAAACACAAGTGCGGCCGAAAACGACCTTGACTGATAGAGACACGAGTGCATTAAAGAGGATTGTTACCCGTAATAAGAAGACACCGGCGCCGAAAATTAGTGCGGGGCTCAATCTGCATCTCCAGACCCCAGTATGAACGAAAACAGTGCGCAGGGAACTGCATAAACAAGATATTCATAGCAGAGCTGCTATTGCAAAAGCTCTGATGACTCGGGTGAATGCACAACGTCGACGGCAGTGGTACCAGGGGTATACAACGTGGACTGCTATTGCAAAAGCTCTGATGACTCGGGTGAATGCACAACGTCGACGGCAGTGGTACCGCAGGGGTATACAACGTGGACTGCTATTGCAAAACCTCGGATGACTCGGGTGAATGCACAACGTCGACGGCAGTGGTACGAGGGGTATACAACGTAAACTGCTATTGCAAAACCTCGGATGACTTGGGTGACTGCACAACGTCGACGGCAGTGGTACCAGGGGTATACAACGTGGACTGCTATTGCAAAAGCTCTGATGACTCGGGTGAATGCACAACGTCGATGGCAGTGGTACCAGGGGTATACAACGTGGACTGCTATTGCAAAACCTCGGATGACTCGGGTGACTGCACAACGTCGACGGCAGTGGTACCAGGGGTATACAACGTGGGCTGCTATTGCAAAACCTCGGATGACTCGGGTGAATGCACAACGTCGACGGCAGTAGTACCAGGGGTATACAACGTGGACTGCTATTGCAAAAGCTCTGATGACTCGGGTGAATGCACAACGTCGACGGCAGTGGTACCAGGGGTATACAACGTGGACTGCTATTGCAAAAGCTCTGATGACTCGGGTGAATGCACAACGTCGACGGCAGTGGTACCAGGGGTATACAACGTGGACTGCTATTGCAAAACCTCGGATGACTCGGGTGAATGCACAACGTCGATGGCAGTGGTACCAGGGGTATACAACGTGGACTGCTATTGCAAAAGCTCTGATGACTCGGGTGAATGCACAACGTCGACGGCAGTGGTACCAGGGGTATACAACGTGGACTGCTATTGCAAAACCTCGGATGACTCGGGTGAATGCACAACGTCGACGGCAGTGGTACCAGGGGTATACAACGTGGACTGCTATTGCAAAACCTCGGATGACTCGGGTGAATGCACAACGTCGACGGCAGTGGTACCAGGGGTATACAACGTGGACTGCTATTGCAAAACCTCGGATGACTTGGGTGAATGCACAACATCGACGGCAGTGGTACCAGGGGTATACAACGCGGACTGCTATTGCAAAACCTCGGATGACTCGAGTAAATGCACAATGGTGACGCAGTGATGTTAAGAGCATACAACGTGGACTGCTGATGCATGGAAGCGTGTAATGTGGTAGGATGAATCCACATTCACATTATTACCCACCGCAGGACGTGTTTACGTGTGGAGAACGCCGTCAGAAGCATACAACCCAGACTGTCTATACTCCCAACAGTGCAGCATGGTGGTGGTTCTGTCATGCTCTGGGCGGTCATATCGTGGTCTGATCACCTTGAAAGGACGGATGACTGGCTGGGCGTATGAAACCATTTTGGGATACCATGTTCATCCAGTGGCTCAGGCATTGTTTCCTGCATGGGATGCCATCTGTCAAGATGATAACGCCCCAATTCACAGAGCTCGGAATGTCCAATTATGGTTTGAGGAACATGAGGACGAACTTTCACACCTTTCTTGGCCTCCGCAATCACCAGACTTGAATATCATCCACTGTGGTCTGTGTTGGAAAAACAGAGTAAGATCCCGTTATCCACTTCCTGCACCTCTCAAAGACCTGGAGCAGTTTCTGCATGAAGAATGGAGTGACATCCCACTAACCACCATCCAGGATTTGTATGCGCCCATTCTAAGAAGGATTCAGACAGTTTTGAATGCCAAAGGTGGTCGCACACCCAATTAGGTACCTAAAAACCTTCTTTTCCAAGGTGTTAACATTATTCTGTCTACTGTATTTTAATTTGAAAACACATTTACTTCATTAAAAGAAATTTTAATATATATAGTGAAACCTTAGAATAACGGTCGCTGCTCTGACCGGGAAAAAGTAACCGTTGTTGGGAGGTGACCGTTTTCGGAGGTTAGTTCTGAGTTAACATTGATAGTCCGTTACTTTTGTTCAATGGCAGAATACATGTACGAAGCTTATGCATAATTAAAACGCTTTCTCATAATGCTGAATAAATTCAGCATAATAACTTAAATGAATAAATCATGGCGTAGGGAATTTTAGGAAAACAGAGCTTCACGTCTGGTACTAAACTGCATTCAGAAAAAAAAGTAAGATAGGAGTTCTGAGGCAGAGTACGCTATAGAAGAGAAAAAATAATGTTAGATATAGACACTGAATTGTGACTGTAGAGTCAGTTGACCTCACCCCAGAAAAGAGGAGCACAACCCACATGGACCAAACAAAGATACACCACACCGCCAACGAGCAGCATTCCAGGAACCAGCAACCACTCCTGTAGTTGGAGGGCGACTGAAACATGCATGGGAACTGGAGAGCTAGCCTCACCCTGAAATTAAATCTTAACTCCTTTATTTTCACACACCATTGTACATGCCATAATCAAACCCATTATGAAGGAAGCACGGCTTCTTCAGCAATATTCCTTGTCCCCAATCTGTTACTTATCGCCGAAGAAACTACTTAATATCATAAGGGACAAGGTGTCTATTATGCTTTCTTCGGGCCTGACTGAGGTGTCCGTTGACCGCTGTTAAGAGGTTTCGTTGTTCGGCGGTTATTGTTAATGTTAAACGTACGGCAGCTGTTCTGTATCCATTATGGTGGTTTGTTTCACTGTATGGACCTCTGATACAGTTGTATTGTGACTGAGATACTTTGAACTTCATGTTACAGAGCTCCAGTTTGTTGTATTTGTTGAAGTACAGTGCTGCTAACAGCTTAAGGTAACCCGTGGGTTGCTGCTGCTGATTATAATTGACAAGTAAAGTGTGTGATATGACTTGAAGACCAAAGTAAAGACATTTCTTCCTAAGTTAACTGACTATTCTCTTCTGACCGTTACAAAGTCTAATATTGCTTTTATATTTCTACTCAAAACTATATGAAAGGGATGATACATGTACTCCAGACAATACCAAAGGTACCAGTACCAGAGTTCTTCCAATCCTTCCAGCAGAAGTTTCACATGCAATCAAGAACATGAAGCGGGGAAAAGCTCCAGGAAAAGATGGAATTACTGTAGACATCATACAAGAAGCAAGTGGAGAAATTGAAACAGTACTCGTAGAAGTTTTCACTCGATGCCTTAATGAAGGAAAGATTCCTGAGGATTGGAACACCGCTACAATGATCTTGCTACATAAAAAAGGTGACATTGAGGATCTCAGGAACTACTGACCTATCAGCCTCTAATCAATGGTTTATAAAATCTTCACTAAAGTTCTTTCACACCGCTTGAAGGTGACGATGGACATGTCTCAACCAACAGAACAAGCTGGTTTCAGGAGTGGCTACAGCACAATAGATCATATCCACATACTGAGAAAACTAATTTAAAGAGCGAGGCCGCCCCGGTGGCGCAGTGGTCTAAGCGATGGCCTCTGATCGTTCGTCCGTGATGGGTCCTGGTTCTGATCCCGGTGAAGCATGGACGTTGTGTCTGTCTTACGGCTCTGGCTCTCTCCCTTCCCTGGGACCAGTGACCCTAAATTAGGGACGGGCGACTGCTTATAGCCCATTGAGTTGCTCACGGGGGTCGTTAAACCTATAATAATAAAAAAAAAAAAGAGCGAGAGAATATGAACTTCCATTATGCATGGCTTTGATCGAATATGAAAAGGCCTTTGATTCGGTGAAACCATCAGCAGTTATGATGGCTTTGAAATCCTGAAGTATTGTAAATGCATACATTAATATTATTAATAACATCTATGAAAATGCAAGTGCAAAGATTCGGCTATTTGATAATACAGCATCCATAAAAATTGGAAAGGGAGTGAGACAAGGTGACACTATATCTCCCAAACTCCTTAATGCCATATTGGAAAATGTCTTTCAATCACTGAACTGGGGAAACAAAGGGATGAAGATTAATGGAGATTATCTAACTCATTTTCTTTTTGCTGATGACATAGTTATTTTTACAACTACCCCATCGAAGCTGCAGAGTATGATCTAGGAACTTGCTGACAAGAGTAAAGAAGTGGGATTAAAAATGAACTTTCAAGGGGCAAAAGTGATGTACAATGCTTTTACAAGAAATGAAGATTAATCGGTTGATGGGGAAAAGCTGGAGATAACCGATACCTACATTTATCTTGGACAGCAGATATCAAGTGAGGGTCACATTGAAGAAGAAATTAATCACCGTATAAAACTTGGATGGAGAGCTTTCGAAAGAAACAGTATAATTTTCAAGAGCAATATGCCATTATGTCTTAAAAGAAAAGTGTTTGATCAATGCATTATTCCAGTGCTTACGTATGGTGCAGAGACGTGGACCTTAACTAAAAGAGACATACAAAGACTGCAGACAACTCAAAGCGGCATGGAGAGGTGCATGATTGGTGTAACCAGGAGAGATAAGAAGAGGAACTCGTGGATCAGAAAAATGACAAGAGTGGAAGACATCGTGACCAGAAAAAATCCTTGAAATAGCAATGGGCGGGACATATTGCCTGAAGGATGGACAGCCGAAATTTTATACTGGATTCCAAGGGACATTAAAAGACCCAGAAGAAGACCACATGGAAGATGGGTGGATGAAATTCGAAAGTATGCGGGAGTAACATGGAGGAGACTGGCACAAAACAGACCGTTGTGGAAGAAACTTGGGGAGACTTTCGTCCAGCAGTGGATTGATAATGGTTGACAATGATGATGAGGATGATGATATAATTAAGGATTTTGTGCCAGTTATCCGGAGCATAAGGTTAAGAAGCTTAAGTGTTAAAAGAATCACACATAAGTGAAACATCAATTTAAAAAACATTACAGGTGGCGTGAATTTCGATTTATAATGGTACTCTTTTTTTTTTAAATACACCAGGTCGTGAATACGCAAGGAACGCAAATAGCGAAGTAAATCTGTTTATTTTCGTGGTGTAAATTTGTATTAAGGTTCGCCAAGCTTTCACACTCCACTCAGAGGCTTTCTCAAGGCAATGTAGACATGGAATACAGGGAATTAGAACACGTACGAAACAAAGATGATTTTGTTCTAATTCCGTGCATTTTATGTATACATTGCCTTGAGAAAACCTCCCAGTGGAGATGTGAAAGCTTGGCAAATCTGTATACAAATTTACACCGCGAAAATAAACGGATTTACTTCGCTATAATCGTTCCTTGCGTATAAATTTATATTGTTCATCGCATCTAGATGGATTTTCAAATTACGTTTTGGAGAAATTCCTGATTTTTATCAGGCAGAAATAGATCAGGTCAGATCATATGTAGAAGATTTTAGGAAGGGAGTGTCTGACCCCAGGTCTTAAACAACCCTCAGAAGTAGGAAGCTAGGAGATTTGGGCTAGAGTGCCCGACAAGAAAGTCACACGGAAGCGAGGTAGAAAGGGGAGGAAGATGTCCTTATTCATTTCGGGGGGGGGTACCTAAGATCTGACGACTTAATATGCCCATCCGACACACGGCGGATTTTCAGTGGTTCGAGCGTTCGTACCTGCTGGGATCGAACCTGAGATCTTTCCGTAGCAGTCACGAACGCTGATGACTAGTGTGACGTACCTGCCAGCAGGACGCACACGAGATAAAGGCAGATAGCAATCAGAATGAACGTCTGCGTAGCTCAGTTGGTAGAGCGACTTGTTCCGGAATAAGCGGACTCGGGTTCGATCCCCGGCGTAGACCAAAGATGACGAAGAAATTTACTTCGTTATAATGACGCCCGAACTATCCGGATGACCCGACCGTTCAAAATCTCGCAATGGTGTGATGTTATTTCCACACCGCGAGATAGGAAAAATCAGAGAATCTCTTCTCCAGCGCTTCGAAAAATAAATGTGTGTGACGTTGCATTCCACACCCCGGATTGACTGGAAGTTCTCAAGTGCACGTTCTACAGTGGATGGCTGCCTGCAACGATTCATGGTCACGGCTGACCCGTGGGCCATGCCCCCGGCCCTCTTTCGGGGGGAGGGGGATGTGACGTACCTGCCAGCAGGACGCACACGAGATAAAGGCAGACGTCTGCGTAGCTCAGTTGGTAGAGCGACTTGTTCCGGAATAAGCGGACTCGGGTTCGATTCCCGGTGTAGACCAAAGATGACGGAGAAATTTACTTCGTTATACTAGGCCATCTGCGGCCCTCAGGCAGAAATAAAAATGACTACCGTGTTTCATTGCTCCTCGTGTAGGAATTCAATCCTAAAAGGCAGAATAAAAAGATATAATTGAAAGGGAAAGAACCGCCCCGGTGGCGCAGGAGTCTAAGCGATTACTTCTGATCATTAGTCGGAGATGGGTTCGGGTTCGAATCCCGGTGAGGCATGGATATTGTGTTTCTTTCAAGGTATTGGCTTCTACGTTCCAGTGGCTCTAAGTTAAGGACGGCCCACTGAGTTGTTTACGGTGATCGTTAAACTTCCACTCAAAAAAAGAGAGAAAGAGCACACGATTGTGCTTGAACCATATCTCTCTTCTTTGTTGCCTTTTAGTTTCTAGAATGCTCTTCGTGATTTTGAATAATTGTGGAAAGTTCTAAATGTGAGTTTTCTTTGTCTTTATATCCCAGACCTTGGGGGCAATATCACTCTTGATTATTGATGTGTTTCAAAAGTGACTCAATTTTCTTAGGAAAGCAGCTGCAGGAATGACGATGTAAGAAATTGTGATGCCATGTGCATCGGCCGTAAAAGAGGTGATGTGTTACCCTCTTTGTAACTGCAAGTCAGTAAACAGCAGCAAGAGAAGAAATTTTGTGTTGCTGTGTCATGTCAATCCTGAGTGTTTACGCTAGTCATTAGCACTGAACGGTTAATGCTCCATTAAGTCAGCAAAGATACTTTTCACAGCAAAGCAACTGTTAGATCAAAAGCATTAACGTTGACTCACCCCGAATTGAGCAACCTCATCGCCATTCAACGTACTTATACATACACCACAAAATGAAATAAAGCTTTACAGGAACTTTAGCTCGTTGGTCGTGATAGTTTGCAAATTCACAAGCATATAACTAAACAATGCAGGAACAAATGGTGTGTATAAGATAAAGAAAAACAGCGTTATTTCACAATTATTTTATTTTTCGTGTCGACCAAGGTTCAGAACGAATGGCTAAAAATAAAATAAAAACAAATTGTTAATAATTTGAATAAAGCTCATGTTGAGAATTGGCTTCCTTGTTTCTTAATTCAATTACTAATCAAAAACTACTATTATGGGAATTTTTTTTATTTAAATTGCAAATTTTCGGAGAAAACTCTTCTCCTTCTTCAGTCTGTCTTTTTGTTGTCACTTATTCCCGTCACTATCGCGGTTACGATTAACCTTGATGTTACTGTTATTTTTCATCAAAAATGTTAGGCAGGGAAAATCCTCTGCAGTCATTGATGATGGAATTTTGATTTTTCTCAATCTCTATTCCTTCTTTTAGCTTTCTTTTTTGAAAATTGCTTTGGAAACTGATGACTTTAAGGGAATTTCGATCCATGCTGTGACTAATTTCTCTAACATGCCTACCTAAACCAGTCTCGTTGGAGCAATTTTTTATAGCAGTTTCATGCTCTGCTATACGAGTTTCTAGTCTGCGACCTGTTTCACCTATGTAAGATAGTCCACAACTACATTTCACTTCATAGACTACACCTTTCATTTTGAAAATATCCTCTTCTCTTTGAACTATTTCAGGGACATTTTTCTAACCTTGTTCTCTAAACTTGGAGCTAGCCTAGTATTGTACTTCTTACTAATTCTGTTTAAAGACTCAAATAAAGTTTTGTGATAAGAATTTTTTTAGTGAATTTTACTTGTTGCTTTTAGGGGTTCTTCGTACCAGTAAAATTTAGAAGCTTCTCAATTTCTCCTTTAGGATAGTCATTTTCTACAAGTATGACTTTAAGTTCTTCTTTATGGGCTTCTTTCTTATCTGCTGTAGAAACTATTTTATTACTTTTTTCTAAAAACTGAGTGGCCACATTCTTCTTAATAGAAACTGGATGATAGGAATTGACATCCAATAGTCTATTAGTATTCATTGGTTTTTTATACCAACTAGTGAGAAATTTTCCATCTTCATAATAGATAGTAATATCTAAGAAGTTAACTCTTCTTTCTTTTTGAAGTTCAATAGTGAACTTAAGGGAATCATCTAATTCATTGAATGAGTTTAGAATTCTTTCTGGAATAATTTCTGAGCTATCTATTATAAATAAGATGTCATCCATGTATCTGCTATATAGGCAGAAGTATGTGGGTTGCTAGTATCTTTTCTTCTAGTTTTCTCACATAGCAGTTAGCTAAGAGTGGGGAGAATGGGAAGCCCATAGCTAGACCAGATTTTTGAATTAAAATGTTTTTCTCAAAAAGCATTTTAAAAAATCCAACTAATATGTTTGTATCTTTGTTGTGAAAAACTATTAGGTCTGCCAAGTCTTCCGCTATAAAGTCTATAAGTTTATCTATATTAATGTGAGTTTAGACATAGTGTCTATGTTAGAGTAAATTTTAGGTTGCTCCACAAGGCATTAAATTTAATGCTAGGAACGGAGATGAGCGCAAAATAGTGCTTCGGGGGAGAAGGGGCTCATCCCCCGTGGAGCAGCTTTTGGTGATATCAATTAACTTTTATCAAAACCAGTCCCCGATGACAGGCATGAAGAATTTGAATAAAATAGACTCAAAGACACTAATCTGGAGGTCTCTGACAACTGCAGCTCATGGGCGTACTGGTAACCCCCGCACCGCGAGGGGGGGGGGGGTTGCTCGCGGCTAAGAGGGCTCCTCAGCAGAAGGGTTTTGCAAAATTATTGCACGAACTTCACATGAAACTGGTTAAAGAAATAGCTGGGAATTTTTGACAGTAGCTTTGAATGAAGTATTAAAAAGAAAAGGAATTTTTGGTATTATTTTTTTTTCCCAAGCAAATGAGTAAAATCTTTAAGAGATCATTCTCGCTCTAGTTTATAAAAACTGGGTGACGAGAAAGCAGCTATTCCAGAGGATATACACAGCCATAGCAATAGTTCCTATATAGGCATGTATAATAATAGCAAGAGAATGTGAATGAAATATCAGTTGAATATATGAAATTTTTATATCAGTGAAGATAAGGCGTTGTACACATATATTACACTTATTTGCCCGTAATAACGCATTCTTCAGAATATGAGCTAAAAGGTGTTCTTTGCGGGAACGAAAAAAACAGAGACCTGTGTCATTTTTTCTTACATGTAACAGGGCCAAAAGGAAAGACCTTTACTATGTGCAAAACATTGTGTCATTATGTCGTGTTTTTTTTTTCAATTCAAGAATAAATAATTTAAGTAATTTTACTCTTTTTGTGTCACGATTCCAAATATTATTTTATTTGCTTACTCATTGCTCTGTATTTTCGAATAAATCACGAAAGGTCTTTAGACACTGTTACACGGCTGCTACACATTTTGACTGTGTGATCGTGAGGCGTTTCAAAGAGTCTGGCCTTAGTACTCTAAAAGAATAAAATTTGCATGGCATGATTAACATTGGCATAAGTTTTTTTGTAATACTTTGTATCGGTATACAACTAGGGTAATCATTCTAATCACAACGTGCACATTTCAGTCATTAATTTACATTTCTGCAAAAAAGTGTAACAATTCTGGTTTTACGAAAAATACCTATAGGTTCCGAAGATTCTGAATTATCAAAACGCCCGTAAAACCTAGTTAATAATATGGAAATTAAAATTCAGTAGTAGAAAACAAAATAGATTTTTGCGGGTAGGATGGGGGGGGGTTCAGGTACGCCAGTGCTGCGGCTCCTCAGGTTTACCGCGTTCATTCAGAGTTGAAACCCTGCCCATCGTCCATTATTTGCCCGCCGAGGGGTGAAGTAGTAAGTGCTCCCTCGTGTGCCAACCCCCAGACCATGATCATATGTAGAGGATTTTAGGAAGGGAGTGTATGACCCCAGGTCTTAAACAACCCTTAGAAATCGGAAACTAGGAGATTTGGGCTAGAGCGCCCGATAGCAAAGTGACACGGAAGCGAAGTAGAAAGGGAGAGAAAGACGCCCTTATTTATTACCGGGGGCCAGTACCCGGGGTCCGACGGCTTAGCTTACCCATCCGACGCACGGCGGATATTTAGTGGATCGAGCGTTCGTACCTGTCTGGGATCGAACCTGAGGCCCTTTCCGTGGCAGTCACGAACCTTGCCCACTAGGTCACCTGCGACCCCAACCCCAAGACCAGATCAGATCATATATGTAGAGGATTTCAGGAAGGGAGTGTCTGACCCCAGGTCTTAAAGAACCCTTAGAAATAGGAAAGTGACACGGAAACGAGGTAGAAAGAGGGAGGAAGACGCCCTTATTTATTACCGGGGGCCAGTGCCCGGGGTCCGACTGCTTAACGTACCCATCCGACGCACGGCGGATATTTAGTGATTCGAGCGTTCGTACCTGCCTGGGATCGAACCCGAGGTCTTTTCCGTGGCAGTCATGAACGTTAACCACTAGGCCACCCGCGGCGCAAGGGCTTAAGAGAAAAGGGCTTGTCCTTGGCGCTTCACACCCCTGAGACACGCAGCCGAGCTCTTGATGACGTAGCTGCGATGGCTCTTCCGAAGCCAAGATCCACGGAGAACTGTTCTCTAAAGGAGCACCGTAGAAAAGGCACTTTCGATAAATGTTATTACCGTATTTAACATATTACAGCGCGTCATCTATTGCAAATGCGCACTCAAATATTAGAAATTGTCTTTTTCGAAAACAAAAGTTAATTTCTGTCGTGAATGCGTTTTCTTTAAAAAGTACATGTATTTTGCTTACTGTACTAACAATATTTTTCTGATGGCAAAAACTCAGCGTACCTTTCCTTTTTTTTTTTTTTTTTTTTTTTTTTTAATTTTTAGTGATTCCCCAGAAAAGCTTACTGGTTTAAAACCTTTTTCTCTCTGTCACAAATATTAGTTGTTTAAAACTTTTGAGACACGGAAGTTTTCTTTGATTTTTCATACCGAATGTTTTATAAGCTCATGTGGTAAAACGCTACATCTCACTATGAAAAAAAGTTCCAAAACATCGCTTAAGCCATAAGTTGTGTTTAAGGTGGACGTTTAGTGATTCTGCTTCCTATACTTCCAATGGGCAAACTTCTGTACACATTTTCTTCACAATTAATGCGTTCTCAATGATGAAAATTTAATATCGATTAAGATAACTTTATATTATAACTTGGAATACTTAATATTTTCTAAAACATAACCATAATTATATTAAAAATCAATTACTTTTCCTTTGGTGGTGTTGAGAACCAGAAAAAAGATGGCGCGACCTGTACGTTGATGACGTCAGTAGACAAACAAATGTTGGATCGCTTAATTATGGTTATGCTTTAGAAAATATTAAGTATTCCAAATTATAAAATATGAAGTTATTTTAATCGATGTTCAAATTTTCATCCTTGGGAACGCATTGATTGTGAAGAAAATATGTACAGAAGTTTGCCCATTGGAAGTATAGGAAGCAAAATCACTAGACGTCCACCTTAAAATGAATTTTGCATATATTCTAACTCCTGAAAAGGCCAAATGGTTTTTTACTATCCTTCTCAGTCAATGAACTGCTGCTCGGAATTAGAGGTACAAAATAGATCCTGATGTTTGATTTTTTTTTTTTTTAAAGAACTTTGCGAAAGAGGAAACATTTCGTGTACGTTAATTCCCCTTTATTCATTTTTACTTTTTTCTGAACATTTAACAGAACGACTACATCTGTCTTTAGGAAACCATGACAAGTCCTGGGGTGATAATCCCTACAAAACCTAACCAACTGGCAATAAAAACAGAAATGTGACTGATGGAGACAAGACAACCGATACCAATTACAAAAGCATCGCGCACTTTCGTACCAGTTACCCGCAGCAAAGCGGGAAAGGTAAGTTTGTTTCACGAGGGGTGGGACAACGAACGACAGAATAGCCCCGAGACGTGTGCTGGTTATAGGGTACGGACTCTGCTCCAAGCCAAAAAGTGGGAGGGGGCCAGTTGCAGCTACCTACCAACCTCAGTCAAACGTTACGCTTCAGTGATCAGTAACCACTGAACAGGAACCTTTCTTCCCGTTTATGAAGTTCTCTGCGCGTATTCCCCTACCACCCCTCCCTCCCCTTCACTTCATCTACCTTTTTCTGGTTGAATGAAGGTGTACTCGTCGAAGGCAGGGGAGCACCATTCAGATTTAATGTTAGCGCCGAATGTGGGCAATATTTGCACTTTGCCGAGCAGTAGGGGAGTTCTCGCCAGATAAAGCCGTGCCCCGGTTTTAAGCAGCTTTAAGTACAGGTGGATCCTTGGTTATGAGAATTCATATTCATTGTACACGCAAGCTACTAATATATAGATATAAGATCTTTTGTTAACCGATAGTTATCCCCCCCCCCCTTTCCTCAACAATATGTTTGATTGTGTGCTAGACGAGGCCGGATTAAAGAGGGGAGGAGAGAGGAGGGGGCTTGGAGGTTGTAACCCCAGGCCGCAACCTCGGTGGGAGTAGGGGGTCACCACTGTTATACTTAAAAATAAATTTTGTTTCTTGCCTTGTTTACGCTATTTGTCATTTTCTTGTAGGACTTCCGCCCACGGTGAGTAGAGTTTAGGTCCCAGCCACCTACAGCGAGATCGCCTTTTGGGGAGGACAAACGGAAGGAATGAGAGCAAGTCTAGCGACTTTGACAGAACAGTTTGTAGTTAGATTAGAGTACCGTAGATGGCGCCACCGTACAGGTACGATGTGGCACACAGAGGGGTGAGAGGATTTCAGGGAGGGCATATTAAAGGAAACCCATTTAACCAGTGGGTCCAACAGCCGCGGATGGCTTAGTGGTTAGTGTTTCAGACTGTCGATGCTGGGTCCCCAGGTTCAAGCCTGGGCTGATCTTTCAGAGATGGTGTGATTTGCTAACAATCGCTGAATATCCGCCGTTCATCGGACGAGCACGTAAAGTGACGGCCCCCAGGCTGGACCCACTGGTAAAATGGGTATCCTTTCCTATGTCCCCCCTGAAATTTTCTCACCCATCTATGTGCAATATCGTACTTGTACGGTGGCGCCATCTACTGTACTCTAATCTCACTACAAACTGTTCTGTCAAAGTCGCTAGACTTGCTCTCATTCCTTCCGTTTCTGTGTCCTGCCCAAAAGGCGATCTCGCTGTAGGTGGCTGGGACCTACACTCTACTCCCTGTGGACGGAAGTCCTACATAAAAATGACAAATCCTAACAACAGTGGGTCCAACCTGGGGACCGTCACTTAACGTGCTCGTCCGATGCACGGCGGATATTCAGCGATTGTCAGTGAATCACACCATCTCTGAAAGATCAGCGCAGGTTCGAACCTGAGGACCTTGCATCGATAGTCTGAATTGCTAACCACTAAGCCATCCGCAGCTCGCCTTGTTTACGCTTAAGTTTCACACCAATTTAAAATAACTTTTACAAATAGCAACCTAACTATTCGAAAATTCGGTTCAGACTTCTATGCAGAAGGATTATTTTTTCTCCATGGCGATTGCTTCTAATAAGCCATAAAACAACACTTGTGTTATTGCAGTTTCTCATGAATGAAAGCAAAGGCTCTGAAAGGAATGGTTTTCTGGGTCTACACCAATCCTATTGGAGCCTTTCTCCTTGCGCCCAATGCGCTATCTCCTGAGCTATCTCTGTGGTGTTGTTCTTAGGTTTGAAGAGTGTAACTATGCAGTATGTGAAAATATCAGTTTACCTAAAACATCAACATTACATGAAGCTTGGTTCTATGTAATTGAAACCCTGTACAGCTTAACAATTAATGTCCTTAACTAAACACAGTAATATCACTTCGAAAAATCTTCAGGAGAGAGCTGTTCACAGTTAACCTTTTACTTACGTCAGCACATCGGAAGTCATTCCAACTATTACTTAAGAATAAAAGACAACTCATAACACACAATAATAACCACGTCACGCTGACAACGAATAATGAAGCATTTTTCAATATACGCTTTATTCTAGCTCGAATAACACCAGACTTTGAACGGTTCGTACCCGTACTGCTTTTTCCCATTCTGCTTTATTTCCCCTCTCGTTTGCATTGGTGGCTGTAAAGCGGGAAAAGGAAATTTAAGTCAGAGCAGCATATCCCAATCCACCTTTATTCCCATACGGTTTTATATTGCGGCCATAAAACTAAGGGAACTATAACTGCTTTTAAAAGTATAGTTACCTGTTCCTGAAGGTAACTCACCTAGGGGAGAATTTTTGTCATTTTCATGTAGGACTTCCGTCCACAGGGAGGAGAGTTTAGGTCCCAGCCACCTACAGCGAAATCGCCTTTTGGGGAGGACACAGAAACAATGAGAGCAAGTCTAGCGACTTTTGACAGAACAGTTTGTAGTGAGATTAGAGTACAGTAGATGGCGCCACCGTACAAGTACGATATTGCACATAGATGGGTGAGAGAATTTCAGGGGGGGGGGCATAGGAAAGGATACCCATTTAACCAGTGGGTCCAGCCTGGGGGCCGTCACTTTACGTGCTCGTCCGATGCACGGCGGATATTCAGCGATTGTTAGTAAATCACACCATCTCTGAAAGATCAGCCCAGGCTAGAACCTGGGGACCCAGCAGCGATAGTCTGAAACACTAACCACTAAGCCATCCACGGTTAACTCACCTAGGGGGTAACTCATCTGACTTAAATTTGTTCTCCCAGTTTCCGGAGTCTCGATCTGGACCTGGGAGAAGTCAAACTCCCCTACCTCTAATGTGGTTTCGCCCCAGCCGTATAGCCGTTAGAGAAGCTTAAGTATTCTGAGAACCTCTGCAGCTCTTTTTTTTTTTTTTTTTTCTTTAAATAGTGTTGTTATTGTAACTGAAATTTGGAAAAAGGGTGTGTTTGTACAAGACTCTTGCAGCGAAAACAACGTGCGTTTGCTGAATATACATGAATAATGATGGGCTTCAGTTAGCGAATAATTTATTCTCCTCAGTTCTATGAATATTCTAGCTAACTTTGATATTGATGTCTAATACAGTGAAACCTCGATTTAACAAACTTTAAAGTGCCAACAGTCTTGTACGTAAAATCGCGTAATTCTCTAAATCGAGAAAGCCTTTCGATTGAAACATTCAAATTAAGCTAGTGTTCATAACAGAATGCGTAAGCAGCTAAGTTATCTTTCTTTCAGTGAAATTAAAATTATGTGTCGCACTTTTAATTACGAATTTATTATCAAAAATGTTATAATACGCACACATTTACTTTGCATATTAAATACATAATTCGTAGCTATTGAATT
Source organism: Macrothele yani (assembly GCA_039090855.1). Classification (NCBI taxonomy): domain Eukaryota; kingdom Metazoa; phylum Arthropoda; class Arachnida; order Araneae; family Macrothelidae; genus Macrothele; species Macrothele yani. The sequence continues at coordinate 55,790,786 of CM077028.1, forward strand.
CAATATGTAGCATCAAAATTTAAGCGTGCTTTAAAATTGCGAGAAAAATACGATAGTTGATTGTTTTCCCGAGCATTTAGCTTCTTAAATAATGATTTCAGTATCCTAAACTGCATGAAACAGAACATCAATTAGTACTAATTAAATTGTAAAAACAGAATATTTGTTGGTTACCTTTTGACATTGTAGAAAAGAAATGCTTTAGAAAAGATTGCTTATTTTTTTCTGAACGTTTAGCTTTATAAAATGCAGCTTCAATTTTATGAAGTTCATGAAAAAGATCATCATTAATATCAAAGGCCATGAAGTGCTTTTTAGCACATTTTTATACTGTTACCAGCATCACTAAAGCAGCTAACTTTCAGTTCTGCTTCATCTTCCTCATCAGAATCTGATATATTTAGTCAGATCTGTTCATCGAAAACATTATCAAGGGATTGCATATGGGCTAACTTTTAGAGTGAAAATGCTGGCTAACATAGTTTTGTGGTTTAAAAAATAAAAAAAGTGTGACGTACCTGCCAGCAAGACGCACACGACATAAAGGCAGATAGAATCAGAATAACCGTCTGCGTAGCTCAGTTGGTAGAGCGACTTGTTCCGGAATAAGCGGCCTCGGGTTCGAATCCCGGCGTAGACCAAAAATGACGGAGAAATTTACTTCGTTATAATGGCGCCCGAACTATCCGGATGACCCGGCCGTTCAAAATCTCGCAATGGTGTGATGTTATTTCCACACCGCGAGACAGGAAAAATCAGAGAATTCCTTCTCCAGCGCTTCGAAAAATACAAATGTGTGACGTTGCATTCCACACAGCAGATTGACTGGGAGTTCTCAAGTGCACGTTCTACAGTGGATGGCTGCCTGCAACGATTCATGGTCACGGCTGACCCGTGGGCCATGCCCCCGGCCCTCTTTCGGGGGGCGGGGAGATGTGACGTATCTGCCAGCAGGACGCACACGACATAAAGGCAGATAGGAATCAGAATAACCGTCTGCGTAGCTCAGTTGGTAGAGCGACTTGTTCCGGAAAAAGCGGCCTCGGGTTCGAATCCCGGCGTAGACCAAAAATGACGGAGAAATTTACTTCGTTATAAAAGGTTCTCTAAATTGAGGAAATGTGTTCGTTAAATCGGGAAACGCCAAGCATTAATTTCAATGTGGTTCCGTCGGGACCATAAAAGATGTACGTAAAATCGCGGAATTCGTTAAATCGCAGTCCATTAAATAGGGGTTTGACTGTATTGTGAATAAGCAAATTTTTTGCGGACTGTGGAGTTTAAGTTCATGGCGAGCCAGGTCCAACGGCACATTCGAGCAACCGGAATTGCCTTTTATAGCTATAAATGCCTATTTTGAATAATTTCCCTTTTCTGGCACCGTTTTCATGTCATTTCTTTAAGATGGACGTCAAGTAATTTTGCTTCCTTCCTATACTTCCAATCGAAAAACTTCCGTACACATTTTCTTCACAAATAATGCGTTCCCAAGGATGAAAATTTGAACATCGATTAAAATAGCTTCATTTTATAACTTGGAATACTTAATATTTTCTAAAACATAACCATAATTATGCAATCCAACATTTGTTTGTCTAATGATGTCATCAGAGTACAGGTCGCGCCATCTTTTTTCTGGTTTCAACACCACCAAAGGAAAAGTTATTGATTTTTAATATAATTATGGTTATGTTTTAGGAAATATTAAGCATTCCAAGTTATAATATGAAGTTATATTAATCGATGTTCAAATTTTCATCCTTGGGAACTCACTAATTCTGAAGGAAATGTGTACAAAAGTTTTTCCATTGGAAGTATAGGACGCAAAATTACTTGACGTCCACCTTAAAACTGCCGTAAAACTGCACAGCTGCAAACAAATACGCTTTCCAACATACCAGAAATCATTACTCAAGTTTTCACTCAAGTTATGAGAATAATGGCTGTGGAATAAATCTCACTCCTGTGCCGTGACCTTTGATCCCATTTCGATGATATTCAACAGAACTGGTTCAGTGTATACCTCCGAAATAACATGATAAAGTTTTGTCGCAATCGAAGCAATTTTACGTAAGTTATGATGCATAAGAGTTATGGAATAGATTCCGCTCCTGTGTTCTAACCTTTGACCCCATTTCGCCCATTTTCAATACAATTTGTCCTTAGGCAAGCCTCTACAACATACTAACATTTCATCCAAATTGAAGCAGTTTTACGTAAGTTATGACGCATAATGGCGATGGAAGTGATTCCGCTTCTATGTCCTGACCTTTGACCCCATTTCGCCCATTTTCAAAAGGCTTCGTCCCCAGGTGGTCCCCTACCACATACTAATATTTCATCGAAATTGAACCATTTTTACGCAAGTTATCGTGCGGACGGACGGACAAAGCTGCAGCACATACGCTTTCTTCAACCTACGGTTGGAAAGCGTAAAAAAAGGGGGAATAAACGACAACCACTGAAAATAATTCGGCCGTCCCGGTGGCGCAGTGGTCTAAGACAATGGCCTCTGATCATTCGTCCGAAAGGGGTCCGGGTTCGAATCCCGGTCAGTCATGGATGTTGTGTTTGTCTTACGGCACTGGCTCTCTCCCTTCCCTGGAACCAGTGACCCTAAATTAGGGACGGGCGACTGCTTATAGCCCATTGAGTTGCTCACGATGGTCGTTAAACCTCCAATTAAAAAAAAAAAAAAAAGGTTATAATTCGAATGCCACCGGGAATCCCTTCCCATTCTACTATTTCAACCAAAGTTAAAGCAGCCCGTGAGTTTTTGCTAAACCTCCTGGGTGTTAAATTTCCTGTCAAATAGGTCCCATAGATCCTGAGTTATATAAAGATAATCGGAAACTGCTATGTGGAACGCTCACTCGAGGTTCCCCGATTTCTGCAATAATCTGTTCATACCATCACTTTATGGTAAACCTCCTGGGTATTAAATTTCATAGCAAAAAGTGCATATAGCTCCTGGGGGATCTAACCCACAGGCAAATATCCAGTGGAAACCGCACATTTTATAAGAAATACTGTGAGCACTAACAGATTTGAATTTAATTACTTGCACATCATAATGAAGCTTGTAAAAATAGTTTCTTTCGTAAGCTCCCTTTGTTTTTACTAGTAAACTAAGCTCTTAGATTAGTTATGATAAACAGATGTTCTGTCTGAAAATCGGCAGGCAATTCCTGTAATTTTAATTTTCTTATAGCATTTAGAATTCTAAAAGATACTGTCACAAATAAATTGGTCGGCCCGGTGAGACCGTGGTCTAAACGATGGCCTCTGATCATTCGTTCGGAAGGGACCCGGGTTCGAATTCCGGTGAGGCATGGATGTTGTGTTTGATTTACGGCAGTGGATTTCTCCCTTCCCTGGAACCAGTGACCTTAAATTAGGGACGGGCGACTGCTTATAGCCCATTGAGTTGCTCACGGTGGTCGTTAAACCTCCAACCAACAGTAATAAATAAATTGATTTTGTCTACAACACTAAAAGCAAAATGGAAATGCGATATCGCTGATTAAGGGTTAGGTTTCTTCATAGCTTTTTTGCTCACGTGTTATGTATTTTTTCTTGCACCTACATAATTATTTCATATTTATTTATTTATTTTTGTTTAATGCATGAACTGTGGTTTTCACATGAAACCACGAATTGTGCCATGTACGAATATTTTTTAACAGCTGTTAGTTTTAAATCTGAATTTAATGACAAACAAACTGCTTTTCTTTCGAAATAATAAACAGCACCATAAGAAAATGTGTACCCTGCAAATGAATAAAGTGCTAGCTAGCATTTCTCCTTTGACTTTTTAATGAATACACCCACTCTTATGCTTTACATTCCCATTTCTATATGCATGAGTAATCATTTAGCCAGAAGGTGGTAAGAAGAAGGGAACCTGAATTTTTAAACGATATCAAAGATGCCCATTTGAAATTTGTTGAGTTTATAAACGCTTGAAATGGGATCCCGATTGAACTGGTGATTTATTATGTTTCATATTTTTCAGATTAAGCCCCCCCCCCCCCATCCCCAAGGGTCCCAGCGGTATGGCACGCACGGGGACAGCTGGTTCGCCAGTTGTTTAAGAAGTGGCACCGCCACGGACCGAGCTGACCTTGGGACAGACGGTCTGCGCTTGCTGCAACCTTCGCCAGTATGGAAAGAAGTGTCACCTGTGTTTGTAACAGAAAGGCGGCCACTTCCAGCATTTGCTGTAAGGACACTCATTCAGGTACCGTTTTAATCTCCCCGCAATAAATATTTGTGTAATAATTAATTTCCAGGGTCAACCTAGTTAATCTTCTTACAACAAATAGCATTTGTGTAATAATTCATTTACCAGGTAAACAGAGTAGTGAAACACCCTGTATAACGTCTTAAACATAAAGCATAACTTGACTGGGATTCATTAAACACTGATTTAAAAGTAATCCACAAAAATTACATTAAAGTAAAAACAAGTAACTTTACCTATTTCATTCAGAAGAGGAAATTGCTAACAGTAGAAAACAGCATCTATTAAAGACTGGTTATCAGTTATACATGGTCGAGTCACATTATTGTGCATGACCTCCAGCTAATATCCAGAGTAACCGCCGTGTGCAGCACTGACAGCAACTAGACGGGCTAGGAGTGACTCAGTAAGAAGCTGGAAGGTGTTCACAGGTATGTGGAGCCATGCTGACCGCAGTGCATCTGACAGCTGCTGAACGGTGCGTATTGGAAGCTGCATAGAGCGAACAACCGATCGTGGTGGTCCCACAGATGTTCAATTGGGTTTAAGTCTGGGGAATTAAGGAACCAGGGAAGCACTTTGAAGTCTTCATCGTGCTTTTCCAACCACTCTCGGACATTTCTAGCTGTTTGATACGTTGCATTCTCGTGCTGGAAGATCCGATCCGCCACAGGGAAGACAGTCAGCATGTATGGGTGTACGTGGTCTGCAAGGATGGGTTCATAACGCATTCGGTCCATAGTGCCTTCCACAGGTAGGTGAGCGGACCCAGGGAATGCCACGAAAACATCCCCCAGACCATAACGCTCCCACTACCAGCTTGTGTTTTTCCAGCAATGGTTGAAGAGTGCTTATTCTCCGATGTTTCTCGCCTTATACGCCAACGTCCATCCGTTCGATGAAGAAGAAGACGTGACTCATCAGAGAAGGCAATCCTTGGCCAATCAACGGAGGTCCAATTCCGATACTGCTGTGCAAATGTAAGTCTTTTCTGACGATGCACCTTCATTAGCATGGGCGTAGTGATCATCCGTCTGCATCGGAGCCCCCTACGCAGCAGGGTTCGCTGAACTGTCGTTTTATTGTAGACACACTTCCGGCAGCCCCTGGTTCATTCAGCCAGTGAGTTGCTCCACTGTAGCGTATCGATCGGATCCCACGCGCACCTTGGAAGCCGACGTGAACTGCCGATGCACGGAAAGCGTGTAATGTGGTCGGATGAATCCACATTCGCACTATTCTCCACCGCAGGGTGTGTTTACGTGTGGGAAACACCGTCAGAAGCGTAAAACCCACACTGTTTGCTCCGGGCAGTCATATCGTTGTTTTCAGTAGGTCCCCTGATCACCTTGAAAGGACGGAGGACAGGCAGGGCATATGAAACCATTTTGCCTGGCTAAGTCCATCCAATGGCTCATGCATTGTTTCCTGCAGGGAATGTCATCTGTTAAGATGATAACGCCCCAATTCACAGAGCTCGGAATGTCCAATCATGGTTTGAGGAACATGAGAACGAACTTTAACACCTTCATTGGCCTCTCCAATTACCAGACTTTAACATCATCGAGCCACTATGGTCTGTGTTGGAAAACAGAGTAAGGTTCCATTATCCACCTTCTGCATCTCTTAAGGACCTGGAGTAGTTTCTGCATGAAGAATGGTGTAACATCTCACTAACCACCATCCAGGACTTGTATGCGTCCATTCCAAGGAGGATTCAGGCGGTTTTGAATTCCAAAGATGGTCCCACACCCTAATAGGTACGTAAAACCTTCTTTTCCTAGATGTTCACATTATGCTCTCTAACCCCTGTATGTGTAGTAAAGCACGAAAGGAGAAAAAAATGAATAATGAAAAAACATGGCATCATCTTTGGTTGCGGAAATTCAGTGATGGACAAGATCACCCGAAGTTTTTTTCCAGAACTTTGCCCGGTAGGTATTTTTTTATTCTTGATAAACAGTGGTGCAGTCCTGAAAAAGAAATGGTCTGGAGCTCCGAAGCACTGTCTCCCACTTCCGTACGTGCCATTTCCGTACGAGGGTATGCTGATAAATTCTCGGCCTCACCAAGAAGGACCCATGAAACTTACAGACTATTCCACATATTCACCCCGAAGTTCAACACACTTGGCATAGCGTCTCAAAAGTTTTTTTGACCCTTCCAAAAACAAAAACAAAAATTCCGAAGTCTGATCACTCAAGTACTGCTCTGCTGCTGATATCACCTCCGAATCATTCGAAAAACGCTTCCCTTTCAAACATTTTTTAAGGTTTGAAAACAGAACATAGTCCAATGGGAGTAGGGTAGATGGTCTATGCACTTAAACCCCAGATCCCTCAAAACATCCATTGTCTTGCCAGCCTTGTGAGTGGGCGCAGTTTTCTTCGCTTTTTTTACTTCAACGCCTCCTTTAATCGGCCCAGAAAGTTGGAATAGCATTGAACATTTACTGTTCGGCCCATCTTGAGATAGTCAGTCAGTAAAACGCCTTTCGAATCCCAAAAATCTGTTGCCATGACCTTTCCTGCAGACCTTTGAGTCCTGAATTTCTTTGGCAGTAGAGAACCGGAGTGCCTCTAATGCAGGTACTGTTGTTTCGTCTCTGGATCATACTGATGCAACCACGTTTCATCAACAGTGACAAGTCGCTGCAAAAAATTATCATCAGATCGCTCAAAATGCTGCAAAACCCATTTAGAAGTGTCCACTCGTTTTCGTTTCTCATCGGCGTTCAAATATTTGGGCACCCACTTCTCTGGCACCTTCTGCATATCCAAGTGCTCATGAATTGTGAACCCAACACGTTCCCTGGATATCTCCAGTGAACTTAATGTTTGCGTCATACACTCATAGATCTCCTTTGCAGTTTTCTCCTGCAGGAACGAAAATTTCATGACAACCCAGAGTTCCACTTTCGAAGATTCAACACTTTGCATTGACATGACTCAGTTTAGGACGTGGGCACTTTACAATACAAAAGAACTTCAATGACTATAATGACAAAATAAAACAACAATTATAGGAAGTGGGTTAGGACGAGAACTTTTCAGCATCCCCTCGTACAAAAGGAATTTTGTCCCATTTCCGTACATAGCAGATCGGTTAGTGCCATTTCCATACAGATTCACCGTACCTGGGGTCAGACGTGGAAAATGCTAAGAGAGAAGGTAAATGCTGATCGCTGCCAAATTCCTCCGACGTCACCATTCATTGTTTTCGTCAACCAATAGGTGCTCGTGGTAGGCTAAACAGGAACAACAATAAAAACTGAAGGGCATACATGTTGTCCATTAATGCCATCTTTACGGTCTTCAGCATTCGTCGCAGATAATTAATTTCAAAACGCCGATAAAAAGAATTATTTTTGTTTTTAGCACGTCTTTTGTAAAAAAAGATCGTGCTTATGTTATCGGTTTGTCCGTTCGTCTGTACCCACGGTATCTCTGCAACTATTAGTCCGATTTGAAAAATTTTTCTCGCATTCGGAAGCTTGAAATATGAGAATGATGATCCTTCATTTCGTTTTTTACGATGTACAATTTCGCCGCTAGAGGGCGTAAATGCAGATGATGTCGAATTTAAAATTACGTTTTATTCCACATATTTGCTTCTAAACATCCGATTGAAAAAATTATTTTATCTTTCGATTTCATTTATGTCGAAGAGTATTTTAGATAAAGTTTCTTTTTCAAATTACGCATAGATTTTCCGCTAGGGGCGTAAAAGTAAATTACATTTTTCGCGATAACTTTTCTTCTAAAACTCCGATTTGAATGTTTTTTTTTTTCAGCGGATACATCTCCTAATAGAAAATCTTTTGTATATAATTTCGAATTTTTTGTAAAGAATACTTTGGCCACCAGGGGGCGTAAGTGTTTGTTTATTTTTGCTTCTGATGCATTTGCCATAAAATCTGAGCTTCTAAAATAGCGATTGAAAAAATTATTTCGTGGACTGATGCCACTCACATCGATAAACCTTTTTGGAATATTTTCTTCTTAAAACATTCCACAGTTTCTCCGCCAGGGGGCATAGATGTATATCTTATTTTCGTCAATATCTCTACTTCTAGGAGTCTGATTTGAAAAAATTCTTCTTTGTTGGATAGTGTTTTCCGTGTGACATGTTTTTCATATAATTTCAAAATTTTCAAGTAATTCATAGACTTTCCGCTAGGGGGCGTGAAGGTAAATTGCGTTTTCTGCTTCTAAATCTCCGATTTGAAAAATTCTTTCTGCACCGGATACAGCTCTTGATGGGAAATCGTTTACACATAATTTCTAATTTTTGTAAAAAAGTGGTTTGGCCACCAGGTGGCGTAAGTCTTAATTTCCGCTTCTGATGTATTTGCAGCAAAATATGGGCTTTTAAGATCTCGATTGAAAAAAAAGTCGTTTGTTGACCGATACTACTCATGCCAACAAACCTTTTACGAAAATTTTCTTCTTGAAATAATGCATGGTTTCTACGCCAGGGGCGTAGATGTATATCTTATTTTCGTCAATATCTCTACTTTTAAGAGTCCGATTTGAAAAATTCCTTCTTTCTTGGATAGTGTTTCCAGTGTGACATGTATTTCATGTCACATAATTTCAAAATTTTCAAGTAATTCATAGACTTTCCGCTAGGGGGCGTAAAGGTAAATTGCGTTTCCCTCTATATCTCTGCTTCTAAATCTCTGATTTGAAAAATTCTTTCTGCGCCGGATACAGCTCCTGATGGGAAATCGTTTGCACATAATTTCTAATTTTTGTAAAAAATGGTTTGGCCACCACGTGACGTAAGTCTTAATTTCCGCTTCTGATGTACTTGCAGCAAAATATGAGCTTTTAAAATCTCGATTGAAAAAAAGTCGTCTGTTGACCGATACTACTCATGTCGACAAACCTTTTAGGAACATTTTCTTCTTAAAATAATGCATGGTTTCTACGCCAGGGGCGTAGATATATATCTTATTTTTGTCAATAACTCTACTTTTAAAAGTCCGATTTGAAAAATTCCTTTTTTTGTTGAATAGTGTTTCCGATGCGAAATGTTTTTCCTATAAATTCAATATTTTCAAGTAAATCATAGACTTTCCGCTAGGGCGCACATAGGTAAATTTCCGTTTTCTGCTCCTAAAACTCCGATTTGAAAAATTCTTCCTGTTTCGCATACAAGACCAGGTGGAAAATATTTTTCACATATTTTCTAATGTTTGGTAAAGAATGGTTTGGCCACCAGGGGGCATAAGTGTTAATTTCTGCTTCTGATGTATTTGTAGCAAAATCTGGGCTCCTGAAAACTCGACTAATTTTTTTTTCTTGGACCGATACCGCTCATATGGATAAATCTTTTGAGAATACTTTCTTTCCTAAAATAATGCATGGTTTTTCCACCAGGGGACGTAAAGTCACATCGTATTTTTGTCAATAACTCCTTTTCTAAGAGTTCGTAAGCTCGCGATTCCGTTTACAGCAATATCTGATGGATTAAAGACCCGACTAAAAAACTTCTTTCTTCCGTCAGATACTATTGTTTTCCATACCGGTACCATAGACTTTAAATAGCTTTGATAAATTTAATTTGATTCAGAACGGGTTCAAAAGACGTGCTTATTTCACCCGAAAATTCGGTGTCATCTTTCTTGTTAATATTTCATTCGAAGCTGCCGTCAAACATTTCGGGCTAGTTCTTTAACCAGTTTCGTTTAAAGTTTCCACAAAAGGTTTTGTGAAATCCTTTCCTGTGTCTAGAAGCTCTTATAGCCGTGAACCCTCCCGCAGTAAGGAGGGGAGGGGGGGGTGCGAGGGCTATCAGTACGCTCCTCATCCTATGTCTTCCTTTACGAATATCTGACTGCTTACGGGTCATCACATGTGCGGACGGAAGTGGCACTACATGATCTGGATGTGTACGGATATGGGACAAAAATTCATTTGTACGGAAATGGCACGTACGGAAGCGGGCCGGCAAGCTCCTAAAACTGGCCCAAGCGTTATCGACTCCAGCAGGTATGCGGGGTGTGAGGTGGGGTAAGGCAACAAACCTTTGAAATCGAATATATATATATATATATACAGGATAATCGTAAACTCGCGCAATCCAAAGTTTGAATTTTCATAAATTGTTGCTAAATCGTTATAATTATTCTTTTTGCCACTAGATGTCACTACCATACTGTTAGGAAGTATCAGTGAAGCCGAGGTCACTGTGATGTGTACAGTTTGTTCGTAGAGTTGTTTCGTTCGTTGTGGAGATGAAATGTCTTTTTTCCCAGATGCAGCGAACTTTCATTCTGGACAGTTATTTCGCAATTCGTTCATAGGGATGTGTTGCCGAGGACTTTCGCAAGAAATTTCCGGGTACAGCAGTCCCCAATAAGTCCACGATATCGCGATTAGTGCAGCGTTTTCGGGACACTGCATCTGTTGCGGATAAAAAACGCCCAGGGAGACCCTCCATTTTGACTGACCATAAAGTGGATGAGATAAAGCGAGCACTGCAGCGGTCGCCACGAAAAAGCCTCCGGAAACTCGCAGTGTAATCATCAATCTCATACGGTAGTGCTCATAAAGCTGCGAGATCGTTACATCTTCGTCCATATCGTATTCGCGCAGTGCATGAACTCAAGGCCCCAGATGCAGGCAAACGAAAACACTTGTGCCGGTGGTTCCGCTCATTCCTTGAACAACGTGGAATACAGAGTCTGGATACAGTTTTCTTCAGTGACGAGGCCGGGTTTAACCTCGGAGGTTATGTCAATCGTCAGAACACTATATAGGATTTGGTCATGTGAAAATCTACATGCTTTTCTTGAAAAAAGTTTGCATTCGATAACACTTGGTGTTTGGTGCGCGATATCGCGCCGTCGCATAGTGGGACCGTCTACAAAGACATTATCATACAGTTTGTGGCACTCCTTCATGTCAGCGAACGACATTGTTGGCTCCAATAAGACAATGTCACATGCCACACGTCGGTTAAGTACCGTCAGTTTTTTTGTGAGATTTTTTCAGTGAACGCCTCATCTCCAAAAACCCGTGGCCTCCCAGATCCCCAGATTCATTGCCGCTTTTCCTTTTTCTTTGGGGGTATCTCAAAGGTGTTGTGTATCACAACAATCCTCACACCCTGGATGAACTTAAAATGAACATCACAACAGCGATTGAAAACATCAGTGTGGAGGTTCTTCACAAGGTGTCATCCAACTTGGTAAAAAAAGCGCGTGTTTGCATTCGCGAACACAGAGCCCACTTTGAGCATATGTTATAATGAGGTTCCCCTTCTTTTGTTGTTATAAAGCTAACATTGTAACCTATATTTGACGATGTTTATTTTTTTAACAATTGTAATTAACCACACAATTTTTTTTTCTGGGTTACGCGACTTTATGATCACCCTGTATATATATACACTGCTGGCCACCCAAAATGCAACACCAAGAAGGAAGCATCCGATTGGCCTGAAATTCGCAGCATGCGTCGCCCGCGAGAGGACATGCAAACGAATAGCATTGCAGGGCATATGCAAATCATGTGCGCCCGGCACGCCACCGAAAAGCACTATCAGAAGGGTGCACAGAAGGCGGAGTGTAAGTAGTGGAAGTGTGTTGTGCTGCCGGACCTGTGCGTAGGAAGCTTCCTGATACCTCGTCGCAGAATACGACAGTCATTCCAGCACGTTTCGGAGTTCGACAGAGGACGGATAGTGGCTTATCGCGACAGCGGGTTATCGTACCGAGACATCGGAGCCCGTGTGAGACGACATCCAGCCACAGTGAGGCGAGTATGGATTCGGTGGGTGCAGAAGGGACGGACGGACCGACGTGAACGATTGCCGCAGCCGCGGCACACCACCGAACGAGAGGACCGGCATGTTGTGCGGCGGGCATTGACGGCTCGCACCGCCACATCACGAACGTTAGCGCAGGAATTAGGGTGTGTTGCGCAACAACCTGTGTCAGCACGTACCGTTCGACGTCGTCTGTAGGAGCGGGGACTTGTCGCACGGCGCCCATTGCTCCGATTGCCATAGACGTCACACCACCGGCGAGTGCGGCGGCAGTGTGGCCGTTGAACGCCGCACAATAACGGCCGCCACAAGCCGCGTTACCGCGTGTGGCGGCAACGCGGCGAGAGACTGTATGACGCTTGCATTATGCATCGCCATACCGGTCCGTCGCCCGGAGTTATGGTTTGGGGCGCAATTGGATATTACACCCGCACCTCTTTGGTACGCATCGCCGGTACACTCAACAGCCACCGCTACATCTCCGACGTTTTGGAGCCTGCAGTCCTCCCTCACCTGCAGGACCTGCCAGCGGCCACGTTTCAACAGGACAATGCGCGCCCGCACGTGGCACGCATTTTTCAACGATTCTTCACGGCCCACCAGGTGTCACTGCTGCTGTGGCCCACCTGTTCTCCCGATATGTCGCCTATCGAACACGTCTGGTCGCTGATCGACAACCGAGTGGCCCGGCAAGCATCAGCCGCGGCTACGCGTGATGAACTGTGGCAACGTGTGGAAGCAGCCTGGACCGACATACCCAAGCCCACATCCAAAGCGTCTTTCGTTCGATGCAGCGGCGTGTAGCGGCCGTTATTGCCAGCCATTGGGGCCACACGAACCATTGATGTCTGCGTGTTCCGCAAGTCGCACGGGCCTGTAAGCTCAATAGTTTCTGTGACGTACCTGCCAGCAGGACGCACACGACATAAAGGCAGATAGTAGTCAGAACAAAACGTCCGCGTAGCTCAATTGGTAGAGTGACTTATTCCGGAATGAGGGGATCCGGGTTCGAATCCTGGCGAGGACAGAAATGACGGAAAAATTTACTTCGTTATAATGGCGCCCGAACTATCCGGATGACCCAACCGTTGAAAATCTCGCAATGGTGTGATGTTTTTTCCACACCGCGAGATAGGAAAAATCAGAGAATCCCTTCTCCAGCGCTTCGAAAAATAAATGTGTGTGACGTTGCATTCTACACACCAGATTGACTGGGAGTTCTCAAGTGCACGTTCTACAGTGGATGGCTGCCTGCAACGATTCATGGTGACGGCTGACCCGTGGGCCATGCCCCCGGCCCTCTTTCGGGGGGGGGGGAGATGTGACGTACCTGCCAGCAGGACGCACACGACATAAAAGCAGATAGTAGTCAGAATAAAACGTCCGCGTAGCTCAATTGGTAGAGTGACTTATTCCGGAATGAGGGGATCCGGGTTCGAATCCTGGCGTGGACAGAAATGACGGAGAAATTTACTTCGTTATATTTCATCTTTGTATCTGTTGTTATGTGTCCAGTAAATCTGGCTTTGCTATCTCGTGTCCTTTTTGGTGTTGCATTTTGGGTGGCCAGCAGTGTATATTAGCACGGGTACCCGGCATTTCCCAGGTAAATATTACTATTCGTGGAATCACCATGTTCAGCGGGTGAAAGTTAATGAATGAGAAAGATATTCTTGTAATTTTCCAGTACATTTATTTTAATTCATTTAGGTTATTGCTTTTTGGTAAACAATATTTTTGGTTTTTCCATTGGGAGCAAAAATGTAGAGATTTTTAGGATTGCCAACCCTTGAGCAGGCGACGTAGAGTTGTCCATGAGAAAAGCAGGGTTCCTCCAAATTAATGCCAGCCACCGCAAATGACTGGCCTTGCGCTTTGTTGATGGACATGGCAGAGGCCAGACGAATCGGGAATTGCAGACGCTTGAAGTCAAACGGCATATCAGTGGGAATCGGTGGGATCCTTGGAGTGAAGACGTCTTCCCCTTTTACACAGCCAGTCAGAATAGTTGCTTCGATTATGTGAGTGAACAAATTCTTGATGCAAAGTCTGGTTCCATTGCATAGTCTTGGCGGGTCTAAGTTCCTCAGCAGCACAATTGGCGTCCCATTTTTTAGGAACAATTTGTGGGGAGGTATACGTTGTGGTTCCAATGAAATGAGGAACTTTGTCGGGTAGAGAACTGCCTGTGCTGCTTCTATGACAGTGTCAATTGATTTGTAGGATGTGGTGGCTCCAGGAAGTAAATTTTGAATGGAAGCATTGATATTATTGACGCTGTCATTTTTGGGAGCTAGAATTGCTCTTTCACACAGCCACTCATGATTCAGGTAATTGAGTTTAATGTTTGGAAAAACATTTCCCACAAGTTCTTCGACCGTCTTTAAAACATTGTGAAATCCATTTGGAAATGCAATCAGTCCAGTTTCTGGCTCAGGTGGAATTTTACCATTACTAAGTTGAAGCAGCTGGTGTGAAAACTCTCCCAGTGAAACGTGCCTTTGCAGATGAACTCGTATGTTGGTGGTCAATGACATTTTTTTGACATGCCTCCAAAGATGAGATGCTTTTAGGCGTGTATTGAGTTCGTCAGCTGGAGTTGACCTCGGAATAACTGGCAGAGTCTGGCGAAAGTCTCCAGCCAACACAACAACTGTCTCTCCTATGAGCGACTGGCTTGCTCGCAGGTCTTGAAGTGTCCTGTTTAGAGATTCTAGGCCTCGTTTGTGAGACATCGTACACTCATCCCAAATTATGACACTGCAGTCTTGCAGGACTTTTGCCTGTCCAGATCCTTTGGTAATGTTGCAAACTGGATATTCATCATGGGCCAAGTTCAAAGGCAATTTGAAGGAAGAATGTGCTGTCCGACCACCTTTCAGCAGTGTTTAGGCGATGACGGAGGTTGCCACTACAACTCCCATCTTCTTTTGCTGGCGAAATGTTTCCAAGAGTAAGTTGATGACAAATATTTTGCCTGTCCCACCTGGTGCATCGAGGAAACAGATGTCTCCATTCGCATTTCTTATCATGTCCAGAACTTTATTGTAAGCCTGTCTTTGGTCTGTAATTAAGAGCGGTTCATTGGCAGCAACATATGCTTCGAGGTCATGGGCATTGTAATTCATCTCCCACAGAATTTCATTGCAAAGATTGTTGGTGTTGTTTCTTTGGTGAGATGGCAGTCTACACTGTCTGAGGCCTCGTCCAACCATTGACAAACACAGGTTCTCTAGAAGGGTGAGAGCCTTGTTGAAGATGTCTGGTGAAAAGTCAATTTCCAAAGTTGGATTTTCCTGTCAAATTATTAAAAGAACGTCTTCGCTCAGATCCTCTTTGTATTTTTCTCAGAATTGAAGTGGATTTGAGACAGCATAGGTGGTCAGCAAAATGCAAAAGAGATGTCTCAGGCACGTTGGTGATTGGGAGGCAGTTGCTTCAGTCATTGCTAAGTCCCAGTGGTCATGATTCTCCAACAATCATCTCTTTTGGCATGCCTCTCTGAAGGTTTCACAAACTTGATTGTTCACAAATTTCAAGTCACCGAAAGATGTTGGTTCCTTAATAATGTGGAGCAGCATTCTCAAAAAGAAGCAATCGGTAGTTGATGGATGAACTGTGTAAACTCGGCCAAGAGCATCCATGGATTTTACTCCAGGATGTCCTATAACATCAACTCCTTGTTTGCGTCGCTAGAAATTTTTTCTGGATGTTTTCCAAGTGTAGTAGCGCGGAACATCACAGTAAATAATGGTTTTAGCAAAAGGATCATGCTTGCAAAGTTCAAAGAAAGCTGTCAGTGTTGTGTTCGGTAGCCCTTGAAGTTGCTGCTGCTGTAAGTTGTTTGGATTGAAGGAGATTCTTTAAGCATTTTCAACATGGACACTGAGATGAACAACAGTTGGATAACAACATTCGTTAATTGGGAAACTGAGTATTCTCCAAACTGGCTCGTTTCTGCTGATGTATCTTCCCAATTGAAAACTCTCAACTTCATCAACAATTGCTGTTCGTTGTTCCAGCTTAAAAACTACTTGATCACTTCCTTTGTTTACGTACCTGCAGATGCACTTGATGGCTTTGACAGATTGGCAAGATTCAACATTTATGTGCGCCTGGGACATTTTGGACAACATTGGAGAGTATGGAACCATCCGTTTGTTGTCTATGTCCACGTTTTGGTATGTTTGGCCAATGCACATTTTGATTTTCGTTGAGAATCCACCATCTCCAGGCTTTCTTCTCCTGTACAAGGGATACCCATCTTGGCCTGTCTGAGTTTCCTGGTGCAGTTCCCGAGGATATTTCTTGGAGCATTTGCCATCCACCATGCAAGGAGCACCACATGGGCCGTGGAGCTTTCTTTTTGTAATGACTTCAAACAGCAAAGGGTCTTGTTGGGGATCTGGCAGTTCTGCTGATATTAACGTGTCAATTTCACTTGGTCGGATTTCTTCTTGCAGCCAGATGAGGATATGGGCATGCGGAAGGCATCTCTTTTGACATTCGATTGAGTACATCCAGCATCGTGTTTCACCAAAAATATGATCCTTCGTTATGACGTCCATCGAATTTTTAGTTTTCGGTTGAAAACTCTCGCATTCAGGTCGTGCCGATCAACTGCTGTCTGACCAGACAGAAGATTCTCTTGGATTTCTGGCCAAAAAGGATTGCATGTGAAGGTGATGAAGAGATCAGGGCGTCCATAGTTTATGACATAGGTCATTGCATCCTGTGTGTATACTCGTGCATGTGTCGGCTGTCAATGTAGGTTGCTGGTAGAATTACCATTCTCCCCAAGTCATTGGGTTTGGCATCATTGGCTACGGCATCCCTGAGATGAACATAGCCATCAACGCGCAGTTTCTTTTGGTTGATCCGGATGTAGAGCAAGTGTTCACTCTCAATCTCGGCGTACACGTCCACAACGAACTGATGGAATAGCTGACGACATTTTAACATGATTTTTCTCTCCAACTCGGCTCATGATTCGGTTGGCATAGAAGTCCATGGCAGAGACCTTCTTTCTAGGAAGCGGGTTGCCTGTGGTTGGATCAATCTGAGGAATCCTAAAGAAATATCCATCATTGCCTTGCCAAAAGATAATCGGGTATTGGAGGGCATCGTAGGATCTATGAGTTTCTACTACTCTCTGGAGTCTGTTATTTCTCTTTTGGAGGAAATAACAGGCTCCAGAGACGTGGCGGTAAAACTCGTTGCCCACAATGACAATGGCAACTTCATCAATTGTGGGAGCATTGAATCGTGTTTGAAGCTCACCTCCTGGAGTTTTGTCAGCTTTAATCACAATTTGGTAATCAACTGTTGGCATTCGTTTCAATGCTGTCTTGAACAGATTCACGTAGGAATTGCAGTGGTGAAGGAATTGTTGCAAATCGAGAACAATATTTTGTAGTGTATCGGGAATGTTGGAGCATCTCTGTTGGACCTGTGCGGTTTCATCTCCCATGAAGAAAATCTGCAGGAACTTCGGCTCTTCATTGGATGGTGGAAGCAATGAGCCTGAGCAGTGGTAAACTTGGCCCTGCACTTTGAAAGTGGGCAAACATGCTGGTGTTATGATTTCCCGAGATGCGCCAAAAGAAGTCATTTGGAAGCAAGAGTTGTACTTTCTTATGTTAGCCAGAAAGTGTTTTGAAATTGGCGTGGTTCCAGTCATTAATGCTCCTAGAGGCTCAGGTGGTGGAGTAATCAATGGCAGTTTGACCTTGCCGTTTGAACAAAACATTCCTGGTGTCTCCTCTTTCCACTTGTATGCTTGACAATGGGCACAAACAGTCTCCATTTTGCCAATCACCACTTTCGGATGTTCGTGGTAATTCTGATTGGAATTATAGGCAAACGCTGTGCGTTTTAAATCTCACTGCCAAATAAAACCTCTGGAGTTGGAGGCCCTTGTTCGAACACCCGCACGTCTTTCTTGGGTTTGCTCAGGCGTCTCATTAACCCTGGAGGTGGAAGCCCTTGTTCGAGCACTGGCAAGCCTTTCTTGGCTTTGCTCAGTCGTCTTATTAGCCCTTGAGGTAGTGGGTCTTGTTCTAACACCGGCGAGTCTTTCTTGGGTTTGCCCAGGCGTCTCATTACCCCTGGGGAGGCCCTTGTTCCGAGTCCGGCAAGTCTTGACTGCGTTTGTTCAGGTGTCTCATTTTCCCTCACGATTCTTTTCCGTTTCGCATCAGTGGAAATTTTCCCAATCGAACTTCTTTTTTGGGAGGCATAATCTGAAAAATTAAAAAAAAAACACGTTTATAAATCAGTTAATTTGATTTTTGCTCTAAAAAGAAATAAAATAAAATGGAAATGAAAAACGATTACCGTCACCGCCGACGCAGAATGTTGTGATGCAGTAATATTTCTTCAAAAAAAAAAAAAAAAAAAAAAAAGAAGCCGGGATGGCTGCAAATGTTGTTAATATTTTTTTTTCATTTATTTAATGTACTTTTACGAAACAAAAAAGAAAGGAAGAGGAATGGAAATACTTATCTTCGAGGAGACATCTATGAAACTGCCGTACATCATCTGGCGTGCGCTTCTGAGAATCCCGCGACACTGAAATGCACTGTACCTATGTCATGTTGCGTGCATGCGATTTGACTTTGGCATTGATCATCCTTTCGTTTACCATTTTGAATTTTGAATATCTGGAGCTCTCTGTTTACATTACATTGTATTTCTGACTCATGAAGCCGCCCGTTGTTGGTGAAAGCTGGCGTTTATTCGTTTGTGTTTTTAATACACCATTAAACGGATATTTTTGCACTTTATTGTTATCTACGGTCTCTAACTTAGACAGTAGATCCGGTTTTGGGTGGTGAATTATGTTGCAGCTCTTAAAAGTAAAAAATGGAACTTTATACGAAAATTTTGTATGGGGGCCTCTTGACCCCGGGCTCCGATCCCATCCGAAAACTGTCTACGGTCTTAGTTAGAGAACCATGAGATAGTATACCAAATTTGGTGGTTCTAAAGTGAAAACTGTAGATTTTACAAAAAAATTGTATGGGGGACCCTTGACCCCCTTCCCCAAACTAGAAACAGGTTGCCTTTTTCAAGGATAACCGTGACCAAAACCTTCTCGTTTTAGTATATGTTTGTATGTCTGTTGCTGGGATCTTGTGTTCCTCCTTACACTCCATGGTGTTCATGGATGGTAAGTCATTTGTTTTATTCTCTTTATCTTAATTTCTGAAGTTTGACAATTAGGTTCTGTTTCTTCGGAAGCATAGCCAACCGACATTTGGTTTTTCCTGTCGTATGCTGGTGCCAGAAAAGCCACTCCCACAGGTTTTGATGCTCCCTTGAAAAAGGCAACCTGTTTCTAGTTTTTTCTTGCTACAATTTTGAAGTTTATTTGTCATTTTCTTTTGAGTACGATTTTCACTCTCACACACACACACACACACACACACACACACACACATCCATGAACTCTGCACGCGCCAGAGAAACAACAGAGGAGTATTCAGCTTTCATTTTTGTGGCAAGTACACACTAGCTCATAAAAAACAAAAGTTAGGGGATAATTTTACTATGAAAGAAAATTTACAAATCCATGGGCCAATTTGGCGCCCCTTCCCTTTGATGGCGCCCTAGGCAGCTGCTACCTGGCCTACCCCTCGGACCGGTCCTGCTCCCTCCTTCAAACTAAGCTGTCGACGCCAATGTCTGCGCAGACTGTGATTTCTTCCTTATTCCTAGCACGTTTTTTGAAAAATAATAATAAAAAAAAAGAGCTTCTTTCTGATCCCGTTAAATTTCTCTCCTTTTTTGCTCAGTTCTCCATAAGAAAAAAAAAAAAGAGATTCACATTTAAGCTACATATTTTATGGAAAACCGAAGAATTCTGTGTTCAGCTGAACATTTTAATGGAATGATGTCGGTTGTCTTCCTTCTAACATTTAAATTCACCCATGAATGCTCGGGATGTTATCAGTTCTTTTCTGTGTACATTTTATTTATTTTATAGTGTTCGTTATTTTTAATGCTTCTCCCATATCTGGGTAACCTTAGCATACGATTTCACAGAACGACCGTGTGTTTTCCAATAAAATTCTCCTTATCTGGCCTACATTTTCCAAAACATAAACTGATCGCCGTTTAGCATATAAAGCAGGGCACTTTTGTTTTTCAGATGTCTGCGTAGATGAATGTTCTGTGAAGACATCGGCAATAAATACCCCCCCCCACCACCACCACCACCACACACACACACGGCCTTTCTTGAAAATAATTTTTAATTTTTCTGTGGGACGAAGAACCTGTTTTTTTTTTATTTACTGTCATGAAAAGCACGTTCTACAGTTTTCAGAGTTGATTTGTTACAGTAGGATTTTGTTGTTCGCCGGAAGTTACACTGAACATTAGCTTCCATAGCCATATATGTACGGGATAACTATTTGATTAGCTATATCTTCATATCATGCCTACTATGGTAATCACAGGGTATGCAGATTTTGAAACATCTTTTGCCTCCCCCCGCCACCCCCACACCCCATACAAGAACTGCTCCCGAAAAAGTTGAACCAAAGAAAATCAGTCCGAAACATTCCTGTGAGAATTCAAAAACATCAAATTATTTCTTTGTCTAAATTTCACCAACATCCGGAAAGCACAAAGAAATTATTACAGTGGCCAACTTTCCAGAAATTCAATAAGATCATCGAGTTTTTCATGAAATCAGAACAGGAGCGTCTTTTCGCTGGGTAATTGTGGGAGATACAAAACTTGTGTACACTCAATGGACAATACCTGGTTTGTCTATTTTTGAGGAAGATAGACAGAAATTGCTAGTTTCTGTTTATCTTTCTTGAAAAAGCCATCTGGTTGATGTGCGGAAGCTTGGAAACGATTGTTTATATATTCCTAAGACAATAAATCGGATTACTAGCATAGTTTTACTATTTTCTGAAGAAGGGATATTCTTCTGTCCTTGGCAATCCGTAACAATATTCCAACTTCCGGTGATTAGCACGGAAATGAAACACGATATGCCACGACCGCCTCTTTTCTTGCAGTAGGAAATTCTGTTCCAAACTTTTATTTTTAAATTTAGTGGCCCGGACCGGGCAACTAGTTTTTTATTTACCCTCCCAGGTTAATAGTTTACATGCCCCGGGCATCTCAGAAATGGTATTTTTCAAGCCCTGATGAATTTTGTTCATTTTAGAATTTCTTTGTGGATGCCTCGCGGGCAAATTTAAAAAATGCTCCGAGGGCCACGGATTGAAGACCCCTGCACTAGGGGAAGCCTTGCATTATTTGCAATAAAAGGCAGAGAACAATTGATGAAAATCTGAAACCAGCCGGACCTTTTTTATTAGTGGGCCGTTTTCAGATTTTATTATTTTCAAAAAGTAGCACAGAACGCTTGATGAAAGTCTTAAACGGGCCGGTTTCAAATTTTATTATTTGCAATAAGTGGCAAGCAACGCTTGATGAAAGTCTGAAACGGGCCGGGCCGTTTTCAGATTTTATTCTTTGCGATAAGTGGCAGAGAACGCTTGATGAAAGTCTGAAATAGGCCGCGCCGTTTTTATTATTACGTCGTTTTCAGATTTTATTATTGCAATAAGTGGCAGGGAACGCTTGATGAAAGTCTGAAACGGGCCGGACCGTTTTTATTATTGTGCCGTTTTCAGATTTTATAATTTGCAATAAGAGGCAAGGAACGCTTGATGAAAATCTGAAACGGGCCTTGCCGTTTTCAGATATTATTATTGGCAATAAGTGGCAGAGAACACTTGATGAAAGTTTGAAACGGACCGGGCAGTGTTCAGGCTTTATTATTTGCAATGAGCGGCAAGGAACGCTTGGTGAATGAAAGCCTGAAATGGGCCGGGCCGTTTTTATTATTGGGCCGTTTGCAGATTTTATTATTTGCAATAAGTAGCAGGTAACGCTTGTGAATATCTGAAATGAGTCCGGTCAGGCTAGACAGTAAACTAAAAATTCTGAGCTGGAGAGGGCTTTCCAAATTAAGGCGCGTGTAGACCTCTGGTTTGAATAGGAAGTGCACGTGCTGGATAACATATTCAAGGCTGTAAATGGCCTAGTGGTTAGAGAAACTGAACGGATTCATCCGCTTTCAGAACGGATGGTCGTGCGATCGATATAGGATGTGTTTCTACGAACCACTGAATACCCGCTGTAAGTCGGTCGCCGGACTCAGGGTATGGGACACCCTAGTTACAAATAAAATCTGCTTCTTCTCCCGCCCTTTCTCTCTTTCCTTGTGTATTTCTCGAACCGTCATGGTCAGGCACTCGCCACTATGTCGATCCACACTAATCACCCATCGCTTCCACTTATCTGACCTGTCTACTCTCTGTTCTATCAGATCCTCTATAGCAGGGTTTCTCAACCGGTGGGGAATTTCGTAGTTTCAAAGGGGGAATGAGGCGCCAGCCTGGCACATCGTCTTTTCAGTTCCCTGACTTCACCGCTGCATCGCTGCTGCATCCCAAGTGAAGAAAGAAAAATATGAAGAACCGAGAGAGGAATCTAGCGTGCTGCCAAAGTCACCGCTCGCTCGAAACCGGTTGGAAGCGCTTTTGTTGCACAGAAGGAAAAGCAAGTTTTTACAAACTCCTACGTGTTCATATCCCCCTGTAACGTCGAAGCTTGTTATTGCCCGTTCATTCTTTGCAAGGAAGTTGCAGTTGAGGGAGGGGATTTTTGTCACTGAAGGGCTTGTGATACTATTTCCTCGTGAACTTTTTATTTATTACTTGTAGAACAGAATGAGTGTAAAAAAGAGCGTATGATAATTCATATATTCAATATGGATTAACATCAGTTAAAGTCAATGGAGAAGACAGACCTCAATGTGTTATTTGTTGCAAAGTTTTGTCAAATGATTCCCTGAAACCAAGCAAGTTGAATCAACATTTGCAGAATGTTCATCCTCAACACAAGAACAAGGACAAAAGCTTTTTGAGCGGCATGGGAATGCTCTCAAAAAAATGAAACTTAATTCAACAGGGGCATTTCAAGAAATGAACCACAAAGTTACCGAAGCTTCTTACGTCGTAGCATTGGAGATAGCAAAGCAGAAAAAACCACATACGATTGGGGAAACTTTGATCAAACCTTGCGTTCTCAAAATGGTGGAAATTGTGTTGGGAAATGAAATGGAGAAAAAACTTGCAGCAGTTTCACTATCAAACAGTACTTTTCAAAGGAGAATTAGTGACATGACCAATGATATCAAGGATCAAGTTATGCAGGAGATTAGGGGTGCAGCATTTGGCTTATTTTCAATTCAACTTGATGAATTGACTGATGTGGCATCGTGTTCCCAGTTACTGGTGTTCACAAGATAACTTCACTTAGGTTCATTTAAAGAAGAGTTTCTCTTTTGTTCTCCTCTAGAAACAACTACCACAGCCTCAGATATTTTGAAAAAGGTTTCATCTTTCTGTGAGTCAGAAAATCTTTCGTGGGATAATGTATGTGGGTGCTGTACAGATGGAGCACCAGCTATGTTGGGGACAAAAACTGGATTTCAAGTTAACGTGAAAAAGTTGTCTCCAAAAGTGAAAGGCATTCATTGCATGATCGATCGTCAAGCACTGGCCTCAAAAACACTTCCAGCTCCACTATTGATGGTTTTGGATCAAACAATTCAAATTGTGAATTTTGTCAAGGGAGGAGCTCTTAATTCACGACTTTTCAAGCAGTTATGTATTGACCTGGATGCAGGCTATCATTTGCTTCTTTTCCACACAAATGTTCGTTGGCTTTCAAGAGGAAATGTAAGTGAGCGAGTATTTGAGCTTAGAGATGAGCTTAAAATATTTTGTGAAATTAAGGGTAAGATGGAATATTTTGCCTGGTTAGACAATGAGGAATGGATCTTGCGCCTTGCTTATTTGGTTGATATTTTTGAGCAGCTGAATAAATTGAATTTTCAGATGCAAGGAAGAAATACCAACATCATAAAATTCATCGATTCTTTGAAATCTTTTATGAGTAAACTAGAAAATTGGAAGAGAAAAGTCAACATGAAAAATGTTGCGATGTTTGAGAAATTGTCATCAATTCTTGTTACTAGTGGTAATGATGAAGTACTTCCAGAATTTGCAAAAAATGAAATTTTGCAGCATTTGACAGCACTAGAAAAGGAATTCAGGCGATATTTTCCTGAACTTTGTGATGAGGAGTAGTGCGAAATCCATTCAAATTATCGGTTGAAAAAGTTCCTGATGTTTTTCAAGATAAATTTCTGGAACTGACGACTGATTCGCGAGCAAGAGACATGTTTGATGAGAAACTAGTTACAGAATTTTGGCCTCTGATGTGTGACTCTTAATCAAAAGTAGCTGAGAGCATTGCTTCCATTTGTGTCGACGTAACTTTGCGAGTCTGGCTTTTTAACTCTGTTGCAAATGAAAACGAAACAACGAAGCAGATTGGAGGTTGAAAGTGACCTGCGTTGTGCTCTTTCAAGCACTCCTCCGCATATCCAAGAATTGGCAAAGAAAAAGCAATCACAGGTTTATCATTGAATATAAAATGGATTACAATATCCAAGGCATGTTATTGAATTTTTTATTAATTGAGGTATGTCGTATGTGTCATTTTATTGAGCCAGATTTAAGTATTTAGTTTACGAATATAAAAAACTAATTTTATTCATGTTCTAAAATTCATCAACATTTTCTATTGCTGTTTACAAAACTTTGCTATAAAAATAATCTAAATAAATATATATGTACTAATATAGACAAAGATTTTCAGTGGTATATTCATTAAATTCATTAAATTTGGTAATCCATTTTTCGCAGTTTTGGAAGGGGGGATGACCTTTTTGACATTTGGTGAAAAGGGTGCATGGGGCAAAAAAGGTTGAGAACCCCTGCTCTATAGGTTCGGCCTGATGTAACTTCGTTTTCTGATCACGCGACACAAAAGTCTGCAATAGAAACTGCTGGCTACTTGCTAAACTTTCCGTTTGGGTGGAAACCCTGCAAGATACTGCAACGCCATACGGCGGGAAATTACAGGTATCGCCCTTAGCGTAAATTTTTGAAGCTGATTAAATACAATATCCTTCCTCGTTCTTGACTACTTCTTCGGCATGAGTCCCATTGAGAAACACTGATTTTTTTTTATTTTTTAGAAGCTATTTCTTCTTAAACCAGTTTTTCAGTGTAGGTCCTCTCACCCCTGTGCTTCTGGGGTTTTTTCGGCGTGTTCATATTTAACGTCCATGTACATCTATTTTACATTTATTTTCTAGTTATATTTATATTTGTAAATTTTATCTTACATTTGCCTGGCTAAAATTCATTAGCAGTGTGGGAATTCCTAACGGCTGTCTAGCATTTCTAACATTCTTTCCTCACAAAAGGTTTACTTTTAAGAGGCTCTACTTTCACTGCGGAAGAGTGAAAAATAGACAAATCTGGCTTCATGTCGTTAGCATGAGAGAAATGGGCGACAGCGTCTCCTCCAAATTCCTACCTCCATCTTGCAGCGTGACGGTGGTAAGAATTCTGGAAAATTACAGTCGTATTTAACCTAACGTTGAGCAACTAAATGAGTGAACGTAAGCGTAAGAACATATTCAAGGGAAAATGACAATGCCTGGAAGTATGGTATCACTTGGAGGTACGCTCGTCGACTATAGCTTGAATGATGTGCCGCGCGGCGTACTAAAAGAAGCATCTGTGTGTGCACCAACGCAAAGTCATCTGTCTGTCTTCTTGCTCCAGGGCCTACAGACGTACGTACGCACGCACACACACACGCGCGCGCTATGCTGCTTTCTGTTGTAGATGTTGAAAGCCAGATACTGCGCTTCTCATTCTTCAACGCATTGCTCCCGTGTCCGAATTTTGAATACCATTGTGACACACTCGTGACTTGAGGACCATAAACTTCTTGCAGCTGGTGATGAATATCCACTTCCGACGTTTTTCGTGCACAGAGAAATCTAATCACCGCGCGTACTTGCGATGTTTCCAAGCGGGTCGTCATTTTCACTTGAACCTTTTCGCTACGCTACGTTTGAAGAAGTTTTAGGAAGGGAGAGTCGACCCCAGGTCTAAAACTACCCTTAGAAATAGGAAGCTAGAAGATCTGATTAGGTGAACTCAATAGGAGAGATACACAGAAAAATAAGTGAAGGGAGAGGAGGGTATATCGTTTCAACTGTGAGCCGCGACACCAGTCCGGTGCGGGAAGGGAGAGAGGGCAAGGGTAGGGGCAACCATGCACCACAACACCCATCATAGAGAACCACAACCCCATCCAGCCGCCGCAGCCCCCGGGAAGGGGGCTGAAACTCACAGAAACCACATCCGGTTGCCGGAGCAGTAATCAGTACTCGCCGTCTCAACGCCAACCTGAAAGGAAAAGGGGCGGTGGTCGGTCTAACACTTACCAGTGCTCGTATAGCCTACTTACACTCCATCCGATCCAGTCCTCCATCTGATCCAAGGCCTCCAGCCCAGGAAACAGTGCGCAGCAGTGCTGTCCTTCCCCAAGTCCCTGTCAGGGGGAACAACGATAGCCGCTTTAGTTCTGGGATACCTATGGAATTCGTTGGGATCGTAGTCAACCGCACCCCTAACAAGTCCATTAGGGTGTGCTTCCGCTTTCTTGACGAACTTCTTGGCGAGTCTGGTGGAAAACTCATTTACCTTCTCAATTCCAAGTCTGTTCTTCAGGTTCCGAAGTGGCTCCCTGGGGGAGCCAGTGATCAAACGAAGTACTCGGCTCTGCACTGTCTCGATTCTCTCATGCTGATTCTTACTAATACCTATCTAGATGGGGGAGGCGTAGGTAAGCACTGGCCTAACGACCATCTTTAACCTTTTCTCTAGAACGCTGCCTTTTTTTATCCAAACTCCTGTGCCAAACAACGCCCTGTAGTTAGGAGGGTGTTGTAACGTTGGGAGACACCGCTTTACCAAGTGTGTCAAAAGTTCGTCCCGTTTTGAACTACACATAGTGTTGGGCCTCCTCTTCTGAGAGGTGCACGGTCAACGTCGAAAGGGTACCGCGACGACGTGGAACGCATGAGGCTGATGACCTGCATTTGGCACGTAGTCACATCGCGTTATCAGGTGAGCAGAGGATGGAGGTCGATAAACGTGCTGTTCGAGTGCTCCTACGCCATTATTGAAAAAGATAGTTCTAAGTGGCAGAAGCAGCGAAGGAAATTTTTGCAGTTAAAGGCGAGGAAACAGTGGACAGTAGCACTGCACGAAAATGTTTCAATGCAAATGTTTATATGCAAAGCTAATCACGAAAGCAAAGTACAATGATATATACAAATATAATCGTACTGTAGGCTGCATTCGGATAAGTTTAGAAGTTGCAAGCCTTAAGTTCATATAGCTTATTTAATAACTTATACGCCTTTTAGCATGTCTTTTGTGAAAAAAAAAAATTATCGTGTTTATGTTATAATTTTGTCGTCCGTCTGTCTGCGGACACCATATCTCTGAAAGTATTAGTCCTATTTGAAAAAATCTTTTTGCATTGGGAAGAGTGAATGTGAAAACGATGATCCTTGCATTCTGTTTTTTCCCCGATGCACAACTTTGCCGCTAGAGGCGGTAAATGCAGATGATATCGAATTCAAAAATTATTTTATTCCATATAATAGATTGAATTTTTTCCCCTTCGATGCCATTTACATGGTGTGATCAAAAAAGTATCCAGACTGGTTGCAAAAGTTCGGAATCACGCGACGCAGCAGAATAAGCGGTTTGGCACAGGTTGACCTTCGAACGTACTACGCATGAGCTGTGAGTCACGTTTCCCCTACTTGTCCGGTTTTTTTACAGTAGTGTTTTGTTCTTACGTATGTGAAGCTGTTCGTCGCATTCGTCATGTCGGGAAAAATTGATCAAGGAATTTGCATCAGATTTTGCCAAAAACTTGGCGAAACTTGCAAAGACACGTACTTAAATTTGTAGAAAGTCTATGGGGAGGATTGTATGAATCGTGAGCAAGTTTATGAGGGATATAAACGCTTTAAAGATGGTCGTGAAAGTGTTGAGAGTGATGAACGGTCTGGGAGGCCCGTAACCAGCAATAGTGAAAACAATGTCGAAGTTGTGCGCTCAGCTGTGTGGGAAAATCGCCGAATCAATAGTCGTGAATTATCTGAAGATTTCAACATTAGTTTCGGTTCAGTTCAATCGATTCTTACTGACGATTTGGGTATGAGACGCGTCTCAGTGAAATTTGTGCCGAACTTGCTCTCAGCTGAGCGAAAAACAGTCCCATGTTTCAGCTGCTAGTGGCCTGCTTGAGTGCGTCGAAGACGACGAACACTTTTTTACGCTTTCCAACCGTAGGTTGAAGAAGCGTATATATGCTCCAGCTTTGTCCGTCCGTCTGCCTGTCTGTCTGTCCGCACGATAATTCACGTAAAAATGGTTCGATTTCGATGAAATTTTAGTATGTAGTAGGGGAAAACCTGGGGACGAACCCTATTGAAAATGGACGAAATAGGGTGAAAGGCCAGGACATAGGAGCGGGATCCATTCCATCGCCCTTATGCGTAATAACTTACGTAAAAATGCTTCGATTGCGACAAAACTTTATCATGTTGTTCTGGAGGTATACCGAACCAATTCTGTTTAATATAATCGAAATGGAGTCAAAGGTCAGGGCACAGGAGCGAGATTTATTCCACAGCCATTATTATCCTCATAACTTGACTAAAAATGCTTCTATTGCAACAAAACTTTACTATGTTGTTCCGGAGGTATACTGAACCAATTCTGTTTAATATCATCGAAATGGGGTCAAAGGTCAGGGCACAGGAGCGAGATTTATTCCACAGCCATAATCCTCATAACTTGAGTAGTAATGATTTCTGTATGTTGGAAAGCGTATCATAATTAATGCATTCCATGATTCTACTAAGTTGTTAAAAACTGTCATAACTGGTGATGAATCGTGAGTTTGACCCCCAGAGCCCGACATAAGACTAGTCTGGGCACAAACAACCTGGGGGCCCCTAAAATGGTTTTACCATCTTAATACCTACAGGTTGGTAAAAACACTATGAGTGCCTCTTCTTGCTTTTCTGATTACGCCCTGGGTTATATCATGGAAGCAAGTAAAGCCAGCAAAACAGTTAAACACACCAGGAAATTGAGGAACAGGAGCTTTTTCTTTCTTTACCATCGGGATAAAAAGAATGGGTTGACTTGGCCCGACCCGATTCGGTTCTAAGTATCTGGGAAAAAGCCCGGTCCGGCCCGTTGCTTTGTTCTCTAAACTAAAAAAAGGCTCGACCCAGCCCGAGCTTGGCGGGCCAGCTCGGCCCGTGAAGACCTCTAATCAGATATCCTTCGACAGATTATTGAAATTTAACAGTTAATCAAACCTCAAGTACTCCCGCGAATCGCTCATATTATAGGAAATTTCTCGTCATAAGGACATGGAAAAAGTGAGAACGGAAGTTTCTGTTAATATACGAAAGGAATTGCTGAAAGTGTTTTTGAAAATTCAGAGTTTTCCGTTAACACATCTTAAAAACGACAATTTACCGTCAATATAAGAAAGGAATTACCGAAAGGTTTATGAAATTTTACTTGCGTACGAAAAATCCGTGAAATTCAAGTATCTTTCCGTCATTTCACGGAAAAGGTTGTAGCAGAAACATGGTTCCTTAATTCACGAAAGAAATTCCAGAAAGGGGCTCGTGAATTTCAGAATATTTTTTACAGTGTATACATGTGTTCGTGAAAATTCTGCTCTCCCGGTGAAAATTTTGCTAGCTATGTGCATCGCAGTGCAGAGAGACGCGGAAATACAATCTGACAACAAATATTTGTTATGTCATAAAACTACTGATGTGGTTACTTCAATCATCTAAATCTACCGAATTATCATAATTGTATCCTTTTTCTACATAATTCATGTTGGACTTAGAACACCGGGGCAAATTTTTTCCACTCTCGAACGAACTTTCTTTTGCCGAAAATATGCCATTCAAAGTCAAAGACGTCTATAGGCGCTGCCATTAAAAGAATACTTTCTGAATAAGACATAAACTGATTTGCTTTCCTTATCTTTATATGCTGAAGCAAGATTGACACAACATTGTACTTTCAAATTCACTGCAAAATCTTACTGCTGTAAAATTTTTTAACGAAATCTGTAAACAATGTACATAAATGCAAAATTCATTATTTACGGTCTTGGCTACTTTAATAGGAAAATCAGCGAGAGAGGAGGGGACCATGGCCTTGCTGGAGACCGTCTGAATTAGCTACTCAACCGACGCGGAGTTTGGGCACTTTACATAGCTTATGTTAAGTTCAACATGCTTTGCAGCCAAAGTGTTATCTAAATTGTTACGTTTTGGGTGCTCCTTTCCACAGACGTAGTGAGGGGTGTGCCACATAAAGTAACCGTTCAATGTAAATGAAATAAATGAGCAAAAGTAAACTACATTATTTGCGCACATAAACCGAATCATACGTGCTTCTCAGTATTATTTTCTAAACCCGTTATTCTATAATATGATAATTTGAACTTCGAATATATTTACATTTATATATTATTTATACAAATATATTTTATATATTTATTATTTAGATTTTGCACTCTTCGAGCAATGTGGAACGCCTTTAAACAATTCCGACAGCTTCGACTCAAATTGGAAAAGGAACGGTCCCACTTGGATTTTTTAACCGCTTGCAAGACGTTAGGATTAATCCCAAAGTTCCTTAATTTTAAGACATCGGTAAAAGGATGATGGTTCGAGAAGAAAAAGAGCAAATTTCTTCTCCAGACCCTATCAAGAATAGTGAACCTGAAAAGGAAGGAGGTCATGTCAATGGAATCCAAGTGCTATGCCCTACATATGAAGTTATATAGGCTTTTCGACCCGATCACTTTCAACAACCTAACGCTCCGGGTGGGCATGTTAGTCGAAAGATTCCAAACTTCCTTATCCTCCAGACACAAAAAGAAGCTGGATTACCTGAAATCATCCCAGAATCCAAAACCTAAAAAAATCACTATTCCCTTCGTCAATATTTCAAACCGGACACTCAATGGAAGAAAAGAAAGTTTTGGAACTTGGAACAAAATTCTGCTTCCGAACGAGACCGAATCCCAAAATCGTCATTTCAAAGTTGGAGAGCGTAATATCGCGAGTTCTGGAAAACACCAAAGACGAACTACGCCAACTAGTATAGTTGAGATCACAAATTCAGAAATATTTTGGGATCCCTATTGGGGAAAAAAATATTATTTGAGCCTCACCCTAAAAATAACTTTCACAACAACGATTACCAGGGCATCACTCTGTCGGTTATTATCATTATCACCATCATCATCAACAACAATAAGAACCGTTCTCAATCCACTGCTAGATAAAAGTTGTGACATATACACTGAGTGAACACTGAATTATGACTATCTACCTAATATTTCATGGATCCTCCTCTCGTCTTCAGAACAGCAGCTATCAGAAGTGGCATCGACTCAATAAGATGACGGAAGCAGTTGGGAGGTATAGCCAACCAAGCTGTGTGTAATGTGGCCTTCAATGCAGGTACGGAGATGATGGGTGTATTCAGACGCCTGATATATAGTTCCATAGTAATATATACTGTAGTTCCATGTGCTCTGTGGGATTGATCTTGGGGGAGTTCGGAAGCCAATCGATATGCTGGAAGTCTGAACTGTGTTCCTCAAACTATTCCTGCACAACATTGGGCCTGTGGCTCGGCGCATTGTCATCTTGGAAAACAGGGTCGCCATTCGAGAAAAAGTATAACATTGCTGGTAGTACAGAGTCAGCAAGCAATTCACGATGGTGGGCGCCAGTCACACGTTGTTCCACATGAGCCAGGGACCCAAATTCCTGCTAGGTCAACATGCTCCACACCATACAACCGTCTCCACCGGCTTACACTGTGGAGACCATGCAGAATGGAACCGCCTCCACCAGCTTGCACTGTGGAGACCATGCAGTATGAAACCGCCTCCACCGGCTGGCACTGTGGAGACCGTGCAGAATGGAACCGCCTCCATCGGCTTGCACTGTGGAGACCATGCAGAATGGAACCGCCTCCACCGGCTTGCACTGTGGACACCATGCAGGATGGAACCGCCTCCACCAGCTTGCACTGTAGAGGCCATGTAGAATGAAACCGCCTCCACCGGTTGGCACTGTGGAGACCATGCAGAATGGAACCGGCTCCACTGGCTTGAACTGTGGAGGCCATGCAGAATGAAACCGCCTCCACCGGCTGGCACTGTGGAGACCATGCAGAACGAAACCACCTCCACCGGCTGGCACTGTGGAGACCCTGCAGAATGGAACCGCCTCCACCGGCTTGCACTGTGGAGACCGTGCATAATGGAACCGCCTCCACCGGCTTGCACTGTGGACACCATGCAGAATGGAACCGCCTCCACCGGCTTGCACTGTGGAGGCCATGCAGAATGGAAACCGCCTCCATCAGCTTGCACTGTGGAGACCATGCAGTATGAAACCGCCTCCACCGGCTGGCACTCTGGAGACCGTGCAGAATGGAACCGCCTCCACCGGCTTGCACTGCGGAGGCCATGCAGAATGGAACCGGCTCCACTGGCTTGCACTGTGGAGGCCATGCAGAAGGAAACCGCCTCCACCGGCTGGCACTGTGGAGACCATGCAGAATGGAACCGGCTCCACCGGCTTGCACTGTGGACACCATGCAGAATGGAACCGCCTCCACCAGCTTGCACTGTGGAGGCCATGCAGAATGGAACCGCCTCCATCAGCTTGCACTGTGGAGAGCATGCAGTATGAAACCGCCTCCACCGGCTGGCACTGTGGAGATCATGCAGAATGGAACCGCCTCCACCTGCTTGCACTGTGGAGACCATGCAGAATAGAACCGCCTCCACCAGCTTGCACTGTGGAGGCCATGCAGAAGGAAACCGCCTCCACCGGCTGGCACTGTGGAGACCATGCAGAATGGAACCGGCTCCACTGGCTTGCACTGTGGAGGCCATGCAGAATGAAACCGCCTCCACCGGCTGGCACTGTGGAGACCATGCAGAATGGAACCGCCTCCACCGGCTTGCACTGTGGAGACCATGCAGAATGGAACCGCCTCCACCGGCTTGCACTGTGGACACCATGCAGAATGGAACCGCCTCCACCAGTTTGCACTGTGGAGGCCATGCAGAAGGAAACCGCCTCCACCGGCTGGCACTGTGGAGACCGTGCAGAATGGAACCGCCTCCACCGGCTTGCACTGTGGAGGCCATGCAGAATGAAACCGCCTCCACCGGCTGGCACTGTGGAGACCCTGCAGAATGGAACCGCCTCCACCGGCTTGCACTGTGGAGACCATGCAGTATGGAACCGCCTCCACCGGCTTGCACTGTGGAGACCATGCAGAATGGAACCGCCTCCACCGGTTTGCACTGTGGAGACCATGCAGGATGGATCAAAGTGCCTCATGTTGTTTGCGCCAAATACGTACACAACTATTCGCGGAGTGGAGTGAAAAATGCAACTCGTCTGACCAACACACTTTTTCCAGTCATCCGACGTCCAACTTGCATAATCTTTGCACCAGGCTAGTCTTTTGAGCCGATGAACTGTGGTAAGGAGAGGAAGTCGTCGTGGTCGTCTACTGTTACACCTCATACGTGCAAGAGAGTGACGCACGGTCATGACAGATACTGTTCGGGATTGACCTCTGTTGTATTGGGTAGTCACCTGTTGAACACTACTGCGTCCGTTGGCCAACAGGAATCGTCAGACCCGGCGCTCACCTCTAGCATCAACCTTTCTCTGCCCTGTGCACTTTTGCCTCCGTGTCGTTGTTTGACTATTTTCACGCCAGTCCTAACACACTTTATCTACGGTGGCTCGCGAACCACCCACCAGTTCAGCCGTTTTGGGAAATCGAGGCACCGGCTCTCCGAGCTCCCACAATCTGTCCTTTCTCAAAGTCCGATAAATCCTTCCGTTTACTCATCGCGTTCCGAATTTTACTACCTACTGCTCCACTCACACCTTATACGTATATGCTACGTTGGTCAACTAATTGCGCCCACTCGAAAATCACGTGGTCAACGGGCCGCATCCACTTTTGATAGGGCTGGTTATAATTCAGCGATCACTCGGTGTATATTACGTCACAGCGTCTCTCCAAGTCAGTTCTACAACTCTGTCTTGAGCATTTCTCTTCCATGTCATTCCGGCATGCTTGAGAACAGTGGCACACTTAGTGTCGATAACCCAGGGGCTAGAGGTATCACTCAGTCCTTAGTTCTTCGTTATTTGTGCTTTTATTATTGCGGAGATATTCTTTTATGCTTCCTAGTATTTGCGGGATGTTTTCTCCTGGGTATTTTTATTTGCAACTTCATTATTTTGGGCCACCTAAAGAAAACCTGGGTGCGCCACTGTTTTAGAATTTCATCCATTAATCTCTCACGTGGTCTTATTCTTGGTCTTTTCCTATCCTTTTGTATCCACTCCAGTATTTCAATTGTCCAATGGTGATTAGTTCTTCCAGTATTATGTCCAACCCATTACCACTTGAGAGTCTTTACTTTAATCATAATGTCATCTTCTAGCATTATGTCCAACCCATTACCACTTGTCGGTCTTTATTTTGATCACAATGTCATCTACTAATATTATGTAAACCCGTTACCACTTGGAAGTCTTTATTTTCATCATAATGTCATCTTCTAGTATTATGTCGAACCCATTACCACTTTGAGGGTCTTTATTTTTATCAAAATGTCATCTTCTATTATATGTCCAACCAATTACCACTTTGAGGGTCTTTATTTTAATCATAATATCATCTTCTAGCATTATATCCAATTCATTACCACCTGAGTGTCTTTGCTTTGATCATAATGTCATCTTCCAGTATTATGTCCAACACATACCACTTGAGGATCTTTACTTTAATCATAATGTCATCTTCCACTATTATGTCGAACCCATTACCACTTTGAGGGTCTTTACTTTGATCATAATGTCATCTTCTACTATATGTCCAACCAGTTACCACTTCGAGGGTCTTTACTGTAATCATCATGTCCTCTTCTAGTATTATGTCCAACCCATTACCACTTGAGGGTTTTTGCTTTCATCATACAGTCATCTTCCAGTATTATGTCAACCCATTACCACTTGAGTATCTTTGCTTTGATTATAATGCCATCTTCTAGTATTATGTTCAACCCATTACCGCTTGAGTGTCTTTGCTTTGATCATAATGTCCTCTTCTAGTATTATATCCAACCCATTACCACTTGTGGGTCTTTCCTTTGATCATAATGCCACCTAATATTATGTACAACCTGTTGCCACTTGAGGGTCTTTACTTTGATCACAATGCCATCTTCAAGTATTATGTCAACCATTACTACTTGCAGGTTCTAATTTTCATCATAATGTCATCTTCTGGTATTATGTCCAACCCATTTACACTTGAGAGTCTTTACTTTGATCATAATGTCATGCACTCTTGTCATTTTCCTGATCCATTTTCTGCTATCTTTCTTATACCAAGCATGCATCTTTCCACGCGTCTTTGAGTTGTCCGCGGAATCGGTATTTCTTTTTTTAGTTAAGGTCCATGTCCCTGATCCATTAGGAAAACTGGAAGGGTGCATTGATTCAACACTTGTTTTTAGTTCTCCGGTTAAGTTTTGTACGCCTATTTATTTCTTCTTGCAAGTGGTCCTCGCTTCATACGAGGATGGGCCCTCACATCTGCTGTCCTAAGTAGATGGAGGCTCTGTTTGCAGTGGTGCCAGGCCAGATCGACGTGGAACGCCACAGACTGGCGACGTGTAGTGTTTAGCGACGAGTGCAGCTTCGTTTTGAGGACAGATGATTATCGTGTCGTGTCCGGGTGTGGAGGTCCCTGGGTCAACAGCACAATCCCAACCTCGCTATCGAGCGCCACATCTCCCCCACTGCAGGCATTATGGTCTGGGGAGCCACAGCCAAAGATAGCCGATCAGCTCTGATAGCGGTACATAGATCATTGACGGACCAGCGGTATGTGGACGAGATCCTCCTGCCCCATGCGCTCCCATTCCTGGCCGGAATTCCAGGTGCGCTATACCAACAAGATAATGCCCTCCCGCACACGGCTCGGATTGCCCAGGAATGTCTACGTCGTGTCCAGGCACTTCCATGGCCTTGCCCACTCCCCGGACATGTTCCCTATCGAACATGTGTGGTACCAGTTGAAACGCCAACTGCCGCCGTGGCGCACTATCCGGGATTTGGAGCCCACCGTCCAACACGTGTGGGCCAGTCTGCCGCAGGATAACATCAGACGTCTGTTCGCCTCCATGCCAGACAGTATTGCAGCATGCATCGCCGCACGAGGCGGTGCGACGCGCTATTGAAGGTGACCGGACTGCGTACCACAGATCCCTCTGTAATTGTCCTGCAGCACTGTTTTTGCCATCATGTGTATCCTTCATCTGTAAATTACGTCCATAAAATTTCAGTGTAGTCCGATGCTTCTTTCTTGGTTCGCAAATTTCATTGTCCGTGAGTTTATTTCCGCTTCTAAAATTCTTATTTGGAAAATTCTCTTTGCATCCGGAAGACGCAATTGCGTTCAAAGTATTTGATCATTTCGGCAAAATTTCTGATGGAAATCGTTGCCCCTAGGTGACGTGAACT
The DNA here is from genome assembly GCA_039090855.1 of Macrothele yani. NCBI lineage: Eukaryota > Metazoa > Arthropoda > Arachnida > Araneae > Macrothelidae > Macrothele > Macrothele yani. The sequence goes on from CM077028.1 coordinate 55,827,478, forward strand.
AAATATTGAAATTATCCGTGGTCCAATGATATCTTCCTTTTCGTCCATGTGGCTGTCGGGTTGAAAAAAATTCTTACAGTTTCTACAACTTAACCTGCGGCCAATATAATGAACAAGTCTGATTTTCTAAATGCACTGAATTTCCAGCCAACTCAACGCTTTAAGTCATATTAGCAGTTGAAGCTTTTTATCTCTGTTACAAAGTTCCCATTTGGTTTTTTTTTTTTAAATCCGTTTTCTGTAACCGTGATCAAAATTTCTCTTGCGTTTTCTCTGTTTCCCAGATCCAAAATTTCCACCCTAGATTACGTAATTTTCATTCTTTTTCGTCAAAAAAAAATGCAGCTAAGCTTTTTATCTCTGTTACAAAGTTCCCATTTAGTTGGGTTTTTTAATCCGATTTCTGTAACCGTGACCAAAATTTTCCTTGCGTTTTCTCCGTTTCCCAGATCAAAATTTCCACCCTAGGTGACGTAAAATTTTATTCTTTCTCGTCAAAAAAAAAAAAAAAAAAAAAAATGCACGCAGCTCTGATTTAAGGGCGAATTGGGGTACTGGCCCATTTCCCGGTGGACCATAGAATGCTCCACACTCTCGTAATTTTTATCGAAATTTTTTGGAACGAGCGGATATTTATTTTAGTATTTATGAGTAATAATCATTAATTCTTCATTTGAGCTTGATATCTCTCTGAAACGGTATTTCCTTTTAAAAAAATGTTTCCTTCTCTCTATATGTTGGGGGTTTCTTCTGAAAAGCCATAACAAAATCCTCTGTACATACATGAGTAAAGTGACACCGGATCAATCACACCGCTAAAAATTAATTAAGCAAAACTTAACTACAGTTAAACGTAAGTCGTTTGACTTGAATCCCAGGGTAATTTTTAACCTTGAAGGACCCACTATGATGGCTCCATCATCTCAAAGCCATATCCACATACAGACATAGAGCACAAAGAGATTCACAGGAAGAGATATTTTAAATCCTGTGTTCCACCCAAATTTATCTTAAAAGAAACAATTTACCAATACTGGTTTATGGACCAAACAATGGGTAGACTTAAAAAAACCGTCTACTCAACGAAAGAGGTACCAATATTATTGCTCAGTATGTGCTCACTGACCAGATAGGACCGTGGGTAACCTAGTGGTGTCCACGGCTCTATCGTACCTATTTGATTCAATGATCACATACTACGATCCGATCCTGAGACTTAAATGTCTCATATACAATCCGATCCTGAGACTTAAATGTCTCACATCCGATCCGATCCTGAGACTTAAATGTCTCACATCCGATCCGATCCTGAGACTTAAATGTCTCATATACGATCCGATCCTGAGACTTAATGTCTCATATGCGATCCGATCCTGAGACTTAAATGTCTCATATACGAGTCTGAGGATCGTTTTCGGGCAGGTACGAATGCTCGAACCACTAAATGGGCTCCGGATGTGCACGTTAAGCCGTGGACCCCAGGAACTGGATGGTTATGAATAAGAGCGTCTTCCTCCCTCTTTCGATTGGGTTGTCAGATAAGTTCGTGTGGTTTTTCTCAATGTTATTTGAAGGAACACGAACAATATTTTGATCATAGTGATATATGTTTTTTTGTAGCTCTATTCTTTCTGTACAACTTTTGTTCATCGATATTATATTTGGTTTAACTCCTTTTAGCCATATGAAGATGGAGTGCCAAGTAGAAAGAAATGGGTATTTCCGACACCTGCTTCTCTTCTCTTTCAATCAAGATTCCAAAGCTGCGCGAGACATTTGAGACATTTGTGTTGTGTACGGAGAAGGCGCTGTTACTGACAGAACTGCACAGAAATGGTATACACGCTTCAAGAAAGAAAATTCGACCTCACAGACTTTCCGCGTTGCGGCAGACTTGTTCAGTTCAATGACGATGGATTGAATGAGCTCATCCACGTGGATCCGCGTCAATCCACTAGGGAATTGGCCCAGCAGATGGGATGCTCTCGTGATACCGTCGTCCGTCAACTTCACTCATTGGATAAGGTCTAAAAACTCGGTGCATGGGTGCCACATTCTCTGAACGCAAGAAACTAACTCCAGCGCTCGCCGCCAGTTTGCTTGCTCGATACCAAGCTACTCATGGGCACAGAGATTTCTTTACCGCATCGTCACCGGCAACGAAAAATGGTGTCTCTTTGTCAATATGAAACAGAGAAAAGAATGGCTGAGTCCTCACAAGCAAGCAATATCTCGAGCCAAGGTCGAGCTGCATCCACGCAAGACCATGATCTGCGTTTGGTGGGATTGGGAAGGTGTAATCCACTAAGAATTGCTTGAAAAGAACACCGCGATCAATACACCGCTTTACGTTCAGCAAATGCACCGGCTCAACGAGGCAATTCAGCTGAAACGACCCAACCAACGGCACGATGTGTTTCTTCAACACGACAACGCTCGCCCCCACGTTGATAATCTGACCAAAAGTGCTACTCAAGATCTCGGTTGGAAAGTTCTACCGCACCCACCGCATTCTCTTGATCTAGCGCCCTCAGGTCGCTCTCAAACAGTCTGCGAGGCGTATCGTTTAAAACAATGTAGAACTGAAATGATGGTTTGATGACTTCTTCGAGTCAAAACCCGGAGATTTCTACCGTCGAGGTATTGACAATCTAGTGGAACGTTTGCAAGAGGTCGTGAACAATGAAAGAGAATATGTTATTGATTGATTTGTGAAAATTTTTCATGAAAAATAAGGATTTAAAAAACTGGAATACAAAACCCGGAAGGAACTTATCTGGCTTCCGTGTGACTTTCCTGTCGGGCATTCTAGTCCAAATCTCCTAGCTCCCTACTTCTAGGAATTGTTTAAACCCTGGGATCAGACACTTGCTTTCTAAAATCCTCTGCATAAATCTCAAATCTCAGTAACCAAATAGATACAAAAAAATAATTTTGTAGGGATTTTGAAAAATTTAATTTCCCTAGGAAAAAATTTATTTTCGTAGGTACGAGCTCATTTCAACTTTCAGAATGGCCTTCTACGTCGTTATGTTGGAAGTAGGGAGTTCAAAAGATTCGTGATGTTGTCAAAACCAAAATTTTCAAAGTAAAAAGAATTTATGGTACAACAACGAGTTTGTGGTTTGATTCTATATTCAATCGTGAATGAATTTTTAAATTCTTTCGTGTTAAATTATTTGTAAAATTTGTTCGCGACTGAATTCGTTTTCAGATACTGTACATGTTTCAACAGTAGTTCTCCTTCATTCAGAATCTAACGTATTTTTTTCTTCATGAGGGAATTTACGAAATATTTCCCGGTAAGTATTAATACGTGTATCTTGGAATCGTTAATTGTCGAAGTCCAGCGACTTCACCTTACACAGCACAAAAAAGATGCACAAAGAAAAGTATACAATGCTGAATTATTAAAAATTTCAAGACAAAATCTAGGAATCTTAAGCTTTTAACTCATGTTCTTGTGAGAACAAGGGAAATACAGTAAACTTTAGGTAATGTATTAGCTTAAAGAATTCACTACGTATTAATTATTATTACAACACATTGCTACAGTTTCGCGTTTTAACAGTCTTCAATACTGATTCTCCGTCATAAGATCTTCATGGGCCAACTCAGATGTCTTAGCCTTGGTAGCCCACACAGATGTCTTAGCCTTGGTAGCCCACACAGATGTCTTAGCCTAGGGGCCCACTTAGATCACAATGCGGCCCTATTCTTTACATAAGTTCTTTGGGGGCTCCACTCAGATGTTTTAGTCTAGGGGCTCACCCCAGAGTAAGGCTTTACCGACGTCTCTGGTATTTTCATTTCATTTTTTATTTCCGCTGCTACAGATTCATTATTTATTATTACATTGTTATTCATTTATTTTGATATTAACAGCAAGGAAGCTCCGGAAAAAGGCCTCACAGAGACCTGACTTAGCCCCGAACTCTCTAAGTGAAGTCAACAATCCAAGACAGCACTGAAATTAGATTACTGTTAGTATAATATGAAATCTCCGGGGCGCTACAATTAGATGCCACTCTTGCCCTCCAACTTTCCGATGAAACTCTCCTTCCCATCTACTTTTTTTTTTTTGTACTTTTTCGTTGTTAGTTTAATATATGTGCTTTAAGTTATTTTTGTTTATATACGTTATAGTTATTAATTTTTGTTAGTTCTCTAAGTAATGAATTCCAAAGTCTTGGTCCACAGTAATGTAGACTTAGCTTTATGGTTATAGTTTTATAGGTAGAACTGGTATTAGTATATGCTGATTTCTTAGTATCATACTGATGTGTATAAGTTGTAATTTTTATTTGATCATGTTCTATGTTATTTTTTATTCTTTTATACATAAGCTTCCCTAAGTTAAAATCGTATAATTGCTTAACAGTCATTATACACCCTGATTTATAAAGAAGTATACAGTTTCCAGATGCTGTAAAACAGTAACAGTTGAAGACACGGACCACAACTGCGAACCGTTAGGTAGATGTACTTATAAAGTTTGTGTCCCGCTACTGAGGGGCGTGTCACGTGACTAGTTAGTCAAAATGGCAGCGTCTGCAGTGGAGAAGGCGTTTTGTGTTCTTGAATTGAGCCAAAACGGAATCTGTAACTGTTGTGCAACGGCATTTTCGATCACGATTCGGAAAAGAACCTCCAACCAGAAAATCTATCTACGATTGGCATAAAAAATTGGAAACTACGGGCTGTTTGTGCAAACCTAAAATTCTTGGACGACCGCGTGTATCGTAAGAAGTCGTCGATAGTGTTTGCACCGCCTTTCAACGAAGCCCGGGAAAATCAACGCGGAGGGTGAGTCGTGAAGTGCAGATTTCGAAGCCCACTCTCTGGAAAATTTTGAGAAAGAAGCTGAAAATCATTCCATACGAAGAGCAGATGTTGTAAAATCTCACAGCCACTATCACTGCACTTGATTCAGATATTTTTCCTCGCGTTTGGGCGGAAATGGATTACCGGCTCGATGTGTGTCGTGTGACTAAGGGTGCACACATAGAACATCTGTGACTGTCTCTAAAAAAACTTGAAACATTCCCCTATAATTCTGTTACAGGTAACATAAAATATATTACACCGTTCTTGTTTTATAGTGCGTTGAAACTGTATACTTCTTTATGAATCACCCTGTATTATATTTATTAGGGAAAACACTTGTAAATCCATGAATACCCAACCGCATATAATTATTACTGTTAAAGTTGTATTTTAAATCTATTAGTTTAAAACATTTATTTTGAAGTATTTGTAGTTTTTTAATATTGGATTGAGTTGTTTGATCCCATGTTAATATGCAATAAATAAGGTGTGAATGAATTAAGGTAAAATATAACAATTTTAATGTTTGAACCGTAAGATTTATTAAAACATGGCTTACGATTCCTGTATGTTTTGATATTTTATTCAGAAGATTTTCTATGTGTTTATTCCATTTTAAATCATTATAGAGTGTAATTCCAAGGTAAGTAAATAGGAGTGTAAGGAGTGTAATTCCAAGGTAAGTAAAGTGATAGTGGCTGTGAGATAAAATTGTTAATTGATTTGTTATCCAATAATAATGGTATATTTATATCTTGTTTTGTTTTCTATTTAGAAAAATTTACCGCTTTAGTCTTATCTGTATTTAATACTAGTTCATTAGCTCCCAACCACTCCGTACATTTCTGTAATTCCATATAGATTTGTAAAATTATTCCATTTCGGCCAGTTCCATTTTTTTATTATTTCATTTTGGGTCAGTTGTTCTACGCTGCTGAATCTCTGCTTTCCCTGAAAACTGAGAATTTTTTTTTGTCAGCATGGGCATACTGTTAGCCCTCGCAGTGAGGGCTAACAGTATGCCCATGCTGACAAATTTGCCCACGGAAAAAACGCCCACGGAAAAAACGCCCACTTCTCGAAAGTAGGAAAAAACGCCCACGGAAATATCGCCCACAGACAAAATGCTCACGGGAAAAATATGTGATCGACTGATAAGTTTATATGTCTGTTATAAACGGTGACAGGACAACTGGTCACAGACTGCTGGCCAAAAAATCGTTAGGGGTCATATAAAAATTGCGGTTTCTTGGCCACCTCACCTACATAACGAAAATGGGTGTAGGAGAATTGGCCACAAAAGTTCAAGGGTGTGTGTGCGGTGGAGGGGGGGGGGGTAAGTATTATCGATTTTTGGCCTACATTGAGAATTGAATTAGGAACTCCAAACAAATTTCGAGAAAACGTTCTATGTAAGCCAAGCGAGAATTACAGCATAATTCATGTATGTTCGGAAAAGGACCCTAAGGGGTGGGATTTTTTAATAACGCTGCACTTTTACGTAGGTACTAAATATTTACATAACATGTCAAGTTTGCAATATTTTTCTTTTACTTAATTAATTCTTTTTTTTTTTTTTTTTTTTTGATTGGAGGTTTAACGACCACCGTGAGCAACTCAATGGGCTATAAGCAGTCGCCCGTCCCTAATTTAGGGTCACTGGTTCCAGGGAAGGGAGAGAGCCAGTGCCGTAAGACAAACACAACATCCATGCCTCACCGGGATTCGAACCCTGACCCTTACGGACGAATGATCAGAGGCCAGCGCCACCGGGGCGGCACTTAATTAATTCACAGGCGAAGAAAAAAGTGTTGAATTGGCTTAGGCCTACGGCCTATTAATTAACGTATGGATTGAATGTATGGTGCATAAGTAGAAGCGCAATATTATTGACAATTAATACAGACATTTGACGTGGAATAGGAATAGCTGTGGTGCCGTGGAAGCATATCCGGCGCGTAACTGGAAGACCCTGAGTTCGATTCCTGGAGGCGGCCACTGAGAATTTTTCAGTGACTCACTTATAAACGTGGAAAGAGCGATGACTTGCCGCCCGGTGGCGCAGTGGTCTAAGGCGTTGGCCTCTGATCATTCGTCCGTAAGGGGTCCGGGTTCGAATCCCGGTCAGGCATGGATGTTGTGTTTGTCTTACGGCACTGGCTCTTTCCCTTCCCTGGAACCAGTGACACTAAATTAGGGACGGGCGACTGCTTATAGCCCATTGAGTTGCTCACGGTGGTCGTTAAACCTCCAATCAAAAAAAAAAGAGCGATGACTTTTGTTTGATTATTGACAATACTTGTATACTTGTTATGTAAATTTTACGAATATGGGAATGACGGAACGAAAACTTTTAGAAGGGCCTAAACGTTAGTCCTAATATTATTTTGTGCCTGAGTAATACCGCAATATTAATAATTTGATGTGTTACGTAAACGTTATGAATATAACATCGTTAGAATAAAAACTGTTAAATAGGCCAAGGCCTAGGACTTATGACTTAAGGGCCGCGGATGGCCTAGTGAAGAACCAAATAAGATTGTTAACTTTCAACTTCCTACTGTAGAGTAGCTACTTTCTTAAAAAATTCCAGTTCGGCTGTACTATAATAAATTTGTGACTATTCTTATTTTTTAAAGTAAGGTCTTAATTTTTATAAAACTATGCATGTTTATTATTTAACTATATCAATTAAAAAAGAAATCATTAAAAGTCAGATTATTTTATTTATAAATACTTTTAAAGTTTAATGCATTTAATTGTAAAAGCGATTTTCGTAAAAGCCGCAGTGTACTGATATAACTTTGTGTAATGTGCTTTCTTTCCACTGTTGTCTGTGGAGTACGGCGAGCGGAAGGGGGGGACATCTGTCTTTCGTCAAAGTGGTACTTTGCAGCTGCAGCTTGAACGTTTGCTAGCGACCGCACCTCAAATAACAAGCGATATATTTCATTTAAATTTATCGGTTGGCCACCGGTCGGGGTGTGTCTTCCCCGTGAGTAGTATAATCTCAAGTTACAGGCATACTTCTTTTCTTCCCAGTGTAAAGAAAAAAATACGCACTCATAGCTTCCTGGGAGTTTTCCAAAGGACAACTAAAACAGTTAATTTCTACATGACGGGTGTAGGAGAACTGGCCACAAAAATTTTAAGGGGCCGTATAAAAATAACGTTTTTGACCGCTTCGTGCCCACAATCCCCAGAGGTTGGTAATCAGAGTCATATATAGTTTCCGTAATTTCGTCTTTTCTTAATTGCGATAATTAATGTAATTCTTTATAAGAAATGTTTATGATCTACATCTGAGCAAAAGATTTAAGGGTTTTCAAACTACAAGTCTGCAAATTATCTGAGCGCATGTGCTGACTCAGGAAACCTGTCGGGGGGGGGGGGGGTAATATCAAAACTGTAAGATTTGAAAAATGTATCGTCCCATCGGGAGATTTTCAGCATTTACAAGCTACAGCTGGACAGATTATTTGAGGGCACGTGCCTACTCAGCAAACCTGGGGGTGGGGTGGGGTGGGGTGGTTATATGATAATTGTGAATTATATAGAATTTCTTGTCCGATCGGGCGATTTTCAGCATTTACAAACTACAACTGGAGACATTATCTCCGGGCATGAACCTACTGAGCAAACCTGTCGGGGGGGGGTAATACCAAAAGTGTAGAATATGAAGAATTTCTCTTCCGACCCGGAGATTTTCATCATTCACATGTCTTCAGATAATGTGTCGAGTTGTAGCTGCTAATTGCCGAGAATCTCCCGATCGGACGAGAAATTGTTCATATCTTACACTTTTGGTATTACCCCCCCCTTCCCCTCATCGCCGACAGGTTTCCAGAGAGTGACATGCGCTAAGAAAATTTGTCGAGTTGCAGTTTCTAAATGCTGAAGATCTCCAGATCGGAAGAGATATTCTTGATATTCACGATTTTGGTATTACCCCCCCCCCCCGACTAGTTTCCTGAGGCAGCAGATACCCTCAGATAATTCGACGTGTTGTAGCTTGTAAACGCTGGAAATCTCCCGATCTTACCAGAAATTCTTTATATTTCATATTTTAGATTTTAAGCACCCCTCCCCTCCCCAGACAAATTCCCTGGGTTTGCACATACTCGCAGAGAATTTTTTATTTGTAGTTTCTAGAAAAATATCGTATAGCAGTTGGCTTGAAGACAACGGTGAATCATTAGTGTGTTTTTAAATAAATGTTGCATAAGACTACCACGGCTTTCAGGCCAAGACCATACAACCTCTACAGTCAATCAGTGCAATCCGAACTTTCCTCTCATATTTGTAAGGTTTGCAGAAAATATTTTACACATCAAATTATTAATATTGCGGTATTACTTAGGCAGAAAATAATGTTAGTACTAACGTTTAGGCCCTTCTAAAAGTTTTCATTCCGTCATTCCCATATTCGCGTTATGTAGGTGAGGTGGCGAAGAAACCGCAATTTTTATATGACCCCTAACGATTTTTTGGCCAGCAGTCTGTGACCAGTTGTCCTGTCACCGTTTATAACAGACATAAAAACTTATCAGTCGATCACATATTTTTCCCGTGAGCATTTTGTCTGTGGGCGATTTTTCCGTGGGCGTTTTTTCCTACTTTCGAAAAGTGGGCGTTTTTTCCGTGGGCGTTTTTTCCGTGGGCGTTTTTTCCGTGCGCGATTTTTCCGTGGGCGTTTTTTCCGTGGGCATTCTTTCATACAATCCCTCGTGATTGTGGGTAAGAGGTCCTCTAGCATAAGAAGGATTTTTCAAAATTTGGGGAAAACTTCATATGAAACTGGTTAAAGAAATAGCCAGGAATTTTTGACGACAGCTGTGAATGAATCATTAAAAAGAAACTGAATTTTTTTTTTTTTCAGTAAATAAGCACAATCATCAAGGAATCATTTTCGCTTTGGTTTATAAATCTGGGTGACGGAGAAGCGGCTATTCCAGAAGATTTGAATCCCTTTTCACAGTCATAGTAATAATTCCTTTACACGTTTATCAATAAGAGAAAGTAAATGAAATATCAGTTAAATAAATGATTTTTTATATCAATGAGAATAAGGCGTTATACTTAGGTATATTGCACTTGTTTGCACAAGACTACGCATCCGTCAGAATATAATGAGTTAAAAGGTATTCTTCGCTGGAACGAAAAAACAAAGACCTGGGTTATTTTTTTTATAACCCAGTCAAAAACAAAGAGTTTTTTTGTGGGTGAAACATTTTGACATTATTTTAAATGGTTTTTCTTTTTTTATATTCAAGAGTAAATAATTTAAGCAATTTTACCCTTTCCGTGCCACAATTCTTCATTGCTATTTTTTTATTTGATGTTCTGTATTTTCATATCAAATCGGAAAAAGTCATTAGACACTATCACACAGTAGTTAGTGTTTTGTGTGTGCGTAATCATGAAGCATTTCTGAGTCTGGCTGTAGTTCTCTAAAAGAATAAAATTTGCATGCTATGATTAATTTGGCGTAAGTGTTTTGTAGTACTTTATATTGGTATAGAATTAGGATAATCATTTTAATTACAGAGTGTACATTTGTGTTTCACGCAATAAAGTGTAACAATTTTGGCTTTGCGAAAAATACGTATAGGTCAAAAATATGTTCGAAAGAATTTTAATTATTAAAACGCCTGTAAAACCTAATTAATAATATTAAAAATTTCAGTAATTGAATATAAATAGATTTTCGCGAAAGGGCCTCGAAGATATTTTTTTCAGGGGGGGGGGCGAGTTTTTCAGGTACGCCAAGTCAGTATATAAGAACTGAAAGCGTCTTATAAGTGCTCTCTGGTGTCGTTAAAAAAGAAAAAAAAGATGCGCTGTGACTTTTATATTATTTCGTCTTTCATTTATTTATTGTGTCGCAAAATTGAAAGTAGGCTACCCGATCCATACGTGCTTTCACGACCCGAGTTCTGCCGTATCAGTACTACTGAACCTTTAACCATTATTGTTGAGCTGCACTGTGAATCTATTGAGTGCAATAATTCATTAGAACTGTTGGCCCATATTCTGTTTTCGCCAATACTCCTCTTGTATTTACCTCGTGAAGCTTCGTTAATGAATAAAAATTTCCGTTCCAGCGCTTGGTCAGCAAGTGCCTCAGTTTTGTGAATGCAAACCAAACCTACCACTGACTGGCCCGAGCGAGGAAGGGGCCACAGAGAATGAAAGTGTCCATTATTGAGAGGCCAATGGTTCATCCATTGTGCAAGCAAACCTGCTGTGGCCAGTGTTTACACAGGGCGACATCTAGAGGCGAATCGGCGTGACGTTCCGGTTGGTCATTGTGCTGTCTGTTTGAGTGCAATGACCTCGCCTGCCGGCTGCGATTGCGGTTAAGGTGTCCCCCCTCCCCCTCCCCGCGCTCTCTGACTGACTACGGATGACGTTGTTGCGTTGTTGCTCGGTGCAGGTGGCCGTGAAGAAAAGAGGGATTTGTGGCCCAAAGAAGGCTTTTGAATGAAATGATATATGTCGTGAATGATGGGCGGGGGACTTCTGTGTTCATGCTTCAAAAGCACACATCTCTGACGGAGAAAGAGTGGGGAAAAAAAAGTAGCGAAAGGGAATCATGCAGGAAATTAATCGATTTTGTTGGCCACTTTCAATATGCCACGCATCATCACAAATACTCATAACAGAGCAAGCAATAAATAGGTAGATAAAATATTCCGGAACTAGTAGCGTAACAACTACCCCCGCACCTGCTGGGGGGGGTAACCAAAGGGCATACCGCAGCTTCCAGTTATAGTTTTTTGAAAAAAATCGAACATGCATAAAGACAAACAAGCAAATAATTAACCCAAAGGTTCATATTTTCTTTTAAGGTACATTTAGCTTTGCCTAAATAAATGTCAAGTTTCATTTTTAAAGCACAGGATGTCCTACAGATTGAAGCTATTCGGCACTTTGTCTCCGAGTTGTAATACGATCGGTCTCCAATCGCCCTCTCTCTGCGCTACTGAGGAAAGGCGCGAGGCCACATGGGGATTCCCCATGAAGGACATGGGAAACAGTCGGTAGCCGCCCCGGTGGCGCAGTGGTCTAAGGCGCTGGCCTCTGATCATTCGTCCGTAAGGGGTCCGGGATCGAATCCCGGCCAGGCATGGATGTTGTGTGTGTCTTACGGCACTGGTTCTCTCCCTTCCCTGGAACCAGTGACCCTAAATTAGGGACGGGCGACTGCTTATAGCCCATTGAGTTGCTCACGGTGGTCGTTAAACCTTCAAAAAAAAAAAAAAAAACAGTCAGTCAGTTACCGAGGATTACGTTGACGACAGGTGCCAACGTTTTTTCACAACAGCCGCAGATCTGCCGTGTACAAGACGGTGATTTTTTTTTTGTTGTTGTTGAACTCAATGGGCTATAAGCAGTCGCCCGTCCCTTGATTTAGGGCCACTGGTTCCAGAGGAAAAGAGAGAACCAGTACCGTAAGACAAACACAACATCCATGCCGCACCGGGATTCGAACACGGACACCTTCACGGACGAATGGTCATAAGCTAGCGCTGGTGATTTCTTCAGGCGATTTATTTTAGTTTTGTACAAAACAATTACAAGCATTTTTAAATCTGTTACTTAAAAAATTAAAACTACAGAGCTCTAGGTAAGACACTCTCTCTCGCCGCCCCGGTGGCGCAGTGGTCTAAGCGATGGCCTCTGATCATTCGTCCGAGAGGGGTCCGGGTTCGAATCCCGGTCAGGCATGGATGTTGTGTTTGTCTTACGGCACCGGCTCTCTCCTTCCCTGGAACCAGTGGCCCTAAATTAGGGACGGGCGACTGCTTATAGCCCATTGAGTTGCTCACGGTGGTCGTTAAACCTCCAACCAAAAAAAAAAAAAAAACAAAAAGACACTCTTACTGACCCCCTCTCCCGTCCACCACACTGACACACCGCGAAAAGCCTCAGGAGAGTCGTTACAGCTAATCGACGGAGTACTGCACAAGACCACAGTGTACAGGTGAATAAAAATGCTGGAACCACGGTATGTACACGTACCATTCGCAGAGAACTTCATTCCATGGGTTACCGTGGTCGTGCGGCTGCACATTAGCCTTTACCTCCACTCGGAATGCTACTCATCGTTTAGCATGGTGTAAAGAACATTTATCGTGGACAATGGAAACGGGTCCTATGGACTGATAGATCCAGATACACGATCCATCAGTCTGATGGCCGTGTGTGGGTATGGCGGCAGCTGAGGGAACGCTATTACCACAGTGTACTGTTCCTACGGTCAAGTTTGGAGTTGGTAGTGCAATCCTTTTGGGGTGTTTTTCGTGGTATGACCCGGCCCATTGGTTATCGTGGACAAACCTGTTAACCAGCACGTCTACCTCGATGTTCTGGACAATTATGCCCTATCAACTGTGTGACAATACTATGGAACCGAGCCTTGTTGGTACCAGCAGGATAATGCACCACAGCCATAAAGCAAGGACTGTTACGGCGTAGTTTGACGATAATTCCGTTTCGTGTGTGGACTGGCCAGCATAGAGCCCTGATCTTAACCCCATAGAGCACCTATGGGATGAATTAGAGTGCCGCATAAGAAGTTTGCAACCAAGGCCTACTACTAAGCAACAGTTAGAAGCAGCATTATGTACTGAATGGAAGCGCATACTATCGCTGTGTTCCAAAACCTTGTCGAAAGCATGTCTCGATGGGTCAGTTTTTCACACAGTATTTATTAGAAGAAAGATACAGGAGATGTGCTTGAATAAATCATCTCAAATGATGTATGACAAAAAAAATATTTACAGATGCTTGTAGCTTACGCTACTGCTTATTTACACGGTTCTGTACATTGATGATAGTAAAAAAACAGTTAATTACACTCGAGTGTCTGGTGAGGCAACAAAAGTCTCTGACAAAGCAAAGAATAGGAACAATTCAGCTTGAAGAGCGTTATACAATATTAATTTTGCACAGTATTGATGCAAGGAATAATACAGAATTCGAGCTTGCAGACATAGATTCAAAAGACAGGTGATGAGAAATTAACAGAATGTGCAGCTTGCGCTACGTTAATTACAGGATTCGGTGCAACGTTTGCATGACAACAGTTAAGTGCAGTAGAAATCTGGCGAGGCAATGTGAATCTCTGGTAATACAGAGAGTAAAATCAATCCAGGATGATGGGCACTATAGAGTATAAATTTTACACAATATTGATGAAAAAAAAAAAAGTTCTGACCGAAAGGTGATACATTGTGGGTGACCTGGAAAACCAGGAGGTTGCAGGTGATCAAGGGACAAACATGAAATCGAAAGTTCGAAAGACAGATGATGAAAAATTTACAGATGAATGTGGCTCGCGGTACTACATGTTACATACAACGGTGATATGAAAAATAGTTATATACAATAATTTTCCTGAGAATACAAAAGAAAAAATAATCTCTGAAAATACAGAGAGAAGACACAACTCATCACAGTGAGTATTGGAGAACACAAATTTACACAGTTGAAAAGTAAAATTACACTGTTGAATCAGGAATTGAAGATAAGAATATACTGTAAAAACGACAAAGTTTACAGATGTCTGTGGTTCGTGAAACGACCTATATACATGATTCTGTAGAGTGAGAAGTTACAATTTATATATATTGGTTTGTCAGAGGTGGTAAAAAATAGTCTCTGACATCGCAGAGAGAATACATAATTCAGCAAGATGAGTAATGAAAAATAAAAAAATTTACACATGAGTTATACACGAAATGATACATGTGAAGAGGATGAGAACAGAGGCTTAAAAAAAAAGCGTGAAAAGAAATTGACAATTATAAGTAGCTCATGCTTCGAACAATTCATAGGATTCTATACAATAATTGATCTACTAAAAGTGATGTACAATAGTGAGACAAACAAAAAAATTCTGATAAAATAGAGAGTACAAATAATATATAGTACAGTGAATGTTGAGGAACAAGATTGCACTCAGTTGCGAAGCAAGAAAAAAAAAAAAACAGGAAGTGTGTATAGAAAAATCGTCTCAAAATGACATATGAAAAGAAGATTTACAGGTGCTTGTAGCTGACGCAACGACCTATTCACAAAGCTCAATATAGTGGTGAGAGAATACAGTTTATGTATGATAATTTGTCGGAAAAGACAAAAAATAGTCTCTGATGAAGCAGAGATTGAAGACAAGTCAGCATGGCAAAAATTGTATCTATCAGGAGGTAGGTGAAACAAAAGTTCCGACTGTAAGGTGAAGCGTTGTGGGCGACCCTGCAAGCCAAGTGGTTGCTGGTGACCAAGTTGATAGGAACTGTGGTTCACTGCAGCGTGCAACTGCAGTGGTAAGTTCTAGTCGAAGGCGGGAGAGTAGGCGATTACGAAAATGACAAAGTAACGCAGTACTGACTTTATTTATGTCAGTAGAAGCTTCGGGGGACGCTGAAGATGATACACGTGAATTATATGTTTTACAAGCACGAAGATGTAGGAGCAGACTGCCGGAAGGTGAATAGGGCGAGAAGAGTTCAGAAGTAGTGTTCGGTAGGCGCTGAAGGTGAGGACGGTCTCACAGGATCGTTGTGCTAGCGTGAAAGCGAGATGGAGTATTGGCAATAATACTGTGCAATACATGAAGACATGCTGGACGTCAGCCTCCTCGCCAATACGGACAGGAGGGTGAAGATAAAATGGTCATGCGATGTAAAATCGACGGCACAGGGAGGCGGTTGTGTAAGAAAAGCCAATGTGAATTGACTTCAAGGGGTGCTGAAAGTGGGAAAGCGCAGCGGACCACACTGCGGAGGTAGAAGAAAGTGGAATTCCAGAAATGGGAAGAGGTGCGGAAGAGCGAGAGAGAAAACGGTAGAGATCAGCTGTTGAGAAAGAGACAAGAGGAAGAGGTGGACCAATGGACGACAGAAAAAATGGGAGAAGGAGAGAGGCAGAGTGAACAGAAATGAGACCTGAGGGAGTAGCAAGCTCAGGGAACAGGGAGATTATAGTAGAAATAAGAGAGTTGTGAACAAAGTGAGCGTTGGCATTGAAACGGGAGAGCAGAGGGTAGGAGAAGAGAAGGGGAGCCAGGAAAGATCGGTGTTAACAAGATCGCTGACAGTAACGACTCCAGCTCGGAGCCATGAAGGAAAAGCAAAACATGGGAGATGGGGAGGTGTAGCAGAGAAGAAAAAAAAAAGAGGTTCGGAAAGTAGGTCATTTGTGGAGGCAGGGAGAGAGCGAGAAAGAGGGAGGGAACGAAGAAAGGAGATAGCCTCTTTGTAGACAGGAGGGAAAAGTGTGAGAAGGGGACAGTGGTCCATGAGTAAGAACGAAAGGAGAGTAAAGCGTGGGTTATGCGGAGACTATGACATCACGAGCAGCAACTGCAGAGGGAGCAGGTGCCGCAAGTGATCGTAAAAACGTAGACACACGATAAGCCATGTAATAGGATCTGACGTCGGGTAGACTAATGCCTCCGTTGGAAGGAGACAGGCTGAGTTGAGGTGCTCCGACCCAGTGATGGCCGGGCCAGATAACCTGAGTTTGACAGCGGGTGAGTTCAAGAAGACGTAGTGCTGGTTGCTTCGAAGCTAAGCAGGAATACGTGCACATTGAAAGCAGGTAAGTGTGCGTTAGACGTGCTCTTTGAAAGACGGAGGTGCAGAATTGTGCGCGCCGCCAGATTGCGACCGAGCGATGTAGGCGTGGCCGGAGAGTCATCCAGGTGACGAGTGAAGCAGTTGCTGGTTTTCCAAGGTGGACTCCTAGGAATCGTTGAGAGGTGTTGGACCACTCTGCTCCCCAAGGAGAGTCAGTGCGGTTAGCCCACGAACCGGTCCATAGGCCTGTGCTTTTCGTTGTGTTTAGCGCTGCTCCGGAACATGAGGCGTAGGTATTGTAGAGATTGTGGAGATCGTGAAATTGTGAGTCTTGCCGAATGCAGAATGTAATATCGTCGGCGTAGGCAACATAGGTAGCAACATGATGACGTGTGCTGGCTACCACCGGTGGTAGTGAAGCAAAGAAGGATCGATGGGCTAGGCGTAAAAAAGGTTCTATTGCGAGGGCGAAGAGCTGCCCGGATAAGGGGCAACCCTGACGCACGCCGCGACGAAAGGGTATGGGAGCTGTGAGAAGGTTGAGCAACTTGACGTGGAAAACTGCGTCCCGGTAGAGGGAGATGAGAAGAGAAGCAAAGGAAGGAGGAAAGCCGAAATTTAGAAATGTAGCAAGAAGGTAATCATGAGAAATATTATCGAACGCTGAGCGTTGATCGAGGGAAAGAAGAGCAAGGGGTTCTGAGCGAGAGCGGGCGAGGTGAATTAGATCATTAAGAAGCTGAATATTATGGGAGATGGAGCGCCCGGGTACAGTATAGGTTTGATTAGTGCAGTGCATGCATTAAGGCCAAAGGTGGACCGACACCTTACTAATGTATGTCAATAAATGCTATATTGTGTTTCTCTTTCTAGGTGTCCGGTGACTTTTGTCAATATAGTGTATGTGCAAACAACTGTAATGCACAACACCTTATCTTCATTGTGTGGAAACACCAATTATTCGGTGACGAAACAACTCGCCTCCTCGCTCCGGAGCCATTTGTTCTAACCGATTACTACTACACCGCCGGAATATATCGCTGCAAATCTGTCGTCTTGACACGTGCTTCACCTCTGTAGTACGTCACATCATTTCCTTCTTTTCCTCTTTTTTTTTTTTTTTTTTTTTTAAGCGAAGAAGGAATTTGTATTAATACCAGACGATGTGTGGAACAAATCACACATTTCTCGAAGAACCCAAAGGCCAGTAAATCCATTTTTCCACAACCCTGGCGCTAATAAGAAAACACAAATGTCGGTGATGCGGTTCGAAACCGCGCTTCCTAGCTCTGAAGCCACTAACCGACTAAACGTCTCCGCCGGAATGTATCGCTGCATATTTGCCGTCTTGACATGTGCGTCACAATTGGTATAAATAT
Organism: Macrothele yani; assembly: GCA_039090855.1. Classification (NCBI taxonomy): domain Eukaryota; kingdom Metazoa; phylum Arthropoda; class Arachnida; order Araneae; family Macrothelidae; genus Macrothele; species Macrothele yani. Next base: position 55,845,269 of record CM077028.1, read on the forward strand.
TTTATCCACTGAACTGACGTTTCTTTCACATTCTCTTGTTAACATGCATGTGTATGGCTATAAAAAAGGGGCCTTAGGTTCTCTGCTTTTCCGTCTTCTAGTGTTTTTTTTTTTTTTTTTTTTTTATTGGAGGTTTAACGACCACCGTGAGCAACTCAATGGGCTATAAGCAGTCGTCCGTCCCTAATTTAGGGTCACTGGTTCCAGGGAAGGGAGAGAGCCAGTCAGTGCCGTAAGACAAACACAACATCCATGCCTGACCGGGATTCGAACCCGTACCCCTTACGGACGAATAATCAGAGGCCAGCGCCTTAGACCACTGCGCCACTTCTGGTGTTTATAAACTATTATAAAACGGCGAAAACGATTTCTAAATATTTTACCTATTTCTTGAAAAAATATTGCTATTCTTTTTAATACTTCATTAAAGCTGCCGTGAAAAATTCTAGTTTTTTTCTTTAACCGGCTTTATATGCAATTACCGCAAAAATTTGGAAAATCTCTATGATGACACTAGAGGCCCTTCCTCCGCGCAATGCGGGGTTGCGGGCCTATCAATACGATCCTACCCAAGACTCTAGAGACCCCTTCCTCTACGCAATGCAGGGGTTGCGGTGCTATTAGTACTCCAATGCCCAAGACGCTAGAGGCCCTTCTCCTACGCAATGACGAGGTTACGGGGTCATCAGCACGCCTCTGCCCAAGATGCTACAGGCCTCTTTCTCTACGTAATGCTGGGGTTGCGGGGCTATCAGTACTCCCCTGCCCAAGATGCTAGACGCCTCTTCTCCTACGGAAGGCAAAGGTTGCGGGGCTGTCTGTTCTCCCGTGCCCAAGACGCTGGAAGCCCCTTCCCCGTACGCACGCACAATCGGTACGCCTCAGCCCAAGATGCTACAGGCCCCTTCCCTACGCAATGATGGGGTTGCGGGGCTATCGGTACGCCCCTGCCCAAGACGCTAGAGGTCCCCCCCCCCCCACACACACACACAATGCGGGTGTTGCTGGGCTATCAGTACGGTGACAGGTCACTTTGTACACTGTTTGTCTCGTCCATCGTTTACTTTATCCACATTCATTTCGTCTTTAGAATGGATGGAATACCGTGGAATATTTCTGTTTTCATGGAATTTTTGTTCCTAGGCATAATAAAAGGTTAGCGGCAATGGCTTACATGCGTTTTTTTTTTTTTTTTTTCCTGTTGAAGTTTTTCGATTAAAATATAGCGATTTTAAATGTTATTTAAAGCAACACGAGGAACTGAACTTTGAAGAGTTTTTTAACTATTTCGTATAGTACGATGTCAATCACTATGACATAAATCAAAATATTGTAATATTGGAAATTGGGTATAAGCTTTTACTAATAACATATTGGAACGGGAATATATATTTTATGAAATGTAATATAATGTAAATATCTTTTAATTGGTGAATTTTAATGAATATGTAAATAATTAAGAATCCTTGCGGTTTTAGAATGTTTGAAAAGCAATCGTGGGAAACTTTAAAAATATATTTTTTGAGTTCGATTTGGTAGAGCCAGTAAAGTCGCCGGAAAGGATTAAACAGCACTGTGATAAAAATTACAAAAAATGTTTAACGTTTTGAAAGATAACTTGTAATTGTTTTCATATATTAGTTCTTAGCTTTTCAGCATATTTATTTATTTCGATTCTTAATTGTTTATAATTTCCATATTACTAATTTTCATACGAAAGAACTATAATTCTTTCTATATGTGTCATAGCCATTTAACGTGAGAAAAAAATACCTATAAAAGTATGATGGGGGGAAAAGTTTAGATTGATATTTACTGTGAATTTGCGGTGTGAGAGAAGGAAAATAGAGAGAGACTTTTACATAAAGGAGAGAGGGGAGGGGGGGGGGGGTCGGGAATTTTTCTCTTCAATCCAACACATTTATGGCCATTAGAATAAACTTTGATTTATGTCATAATGATTAAAATCGTACCACACAAAAGCGTAAAAAAGCTCCTCAAAGTTCACTTCCTCGTCTTACGTTTTTACTTTAAATAACATTTAAAATTATTATATTTTAATCGATTAATCGAAAAACTTAAGCAGGAAAAAAAGTCGCATGTAAGCAATATCCGCTGACTTTCTTTTTTTCTGCCTACTAACAAAAATTACATCAAAAGAGAAAATTTCCACGGCGTTCTGAGGACGAAATGAACGGTGGACTGAATGAACAGCTGACGCCGCCCTGGTGGCGCAGTGGTCGAAGCGCTGGCTTCTGACCATTCATCCGTGATAGATCCGGGTTCGAATCCCTGTGAGGCATGGATGTTGTGCTTGTCTTACGGCACTCTCTCCTCTACCTGGAACCAATGTCCCTAAAACAGGGACGAACGATTGCTTAGATCTCATTGCGTTGCTCATGGTGGTCGTTAAAGCTCCAGGTATACTGTATATAAAAAGATATATACACTGCTGGCCACCCAAAATGCAACACACAAGAAGGACACTAGATAGCAAAGCCAGATTTACTGGACACATAACAACAGATACAAAGATGAAACGATTGAGCTTACATGCCCGTGCGACTTGCGGAACACGCAGACATCAATAGTTCGTGTGGCCCCCATGGCTGCCAATAACGGCCGATACACGTCGCGGCATCGAACGAAAGAGGCTTTGGATGTGGGCTTGGGGTATGCCGGTCCAGGCTGCTTCCACACGTTGCCACAGTTCATCAGGCGTAGCCGCGGGTGGTGCTTGCCGGGCCACTCGGTTGCCGATCAGCGACCAGACGTGTTCGATGGGCGACATATCGGGAGAACAGGTGGGCCACGGCAGCAGTGACACCTGGTGGGCCGTGAAGAATTGTTGCACGATGCGTTGTTGCACGATGCGTGCCACGTGCGGGCGTGCATTGTCCTGTTTGAAACGTTGCCGCTGGCAAGTCCTGCAGGTAAGTGAGGACTACAGGCTCCAAAATGTCGGAGATGTAGCGGTGGCTGTTGAGTCTACTGGCGATGCGTACCAGAGGGGTGCGGGTGTCATATCCAATTGCGCCCCAAACCATAACGCCAGGCTACGGACCGGTATGGCGATGCATACAGTCTCTCGCCACGGTGCCGACCATCGTGGTGTTGCAGGCAGAAGCGGGATTCGTCGGAGAAGACAATGTCGTGCCTTTCCGTAGTCTAGGTGCGCCGTTCAACGGCCCACTGCCGCCGCACTCGCCGGTGGGTAATCGGAGCAATGGACGCCATGCGACAAGTCCCCGCTCCTGCAGACGACGTCGAACGGTACGTGCTGATACAGGTTGTTGCGCAACACACCTTAATTCCTGCGCTAACGTTCGTGATGTGGCAGTGCGAGCCGTCAATGCCCGCCGCACAACATGCCGGTCCTCATATTCGGTGGTGTGCCGCGACTGCGGCAATCGTTCACCTCGGTCCGTCTGTCCCTCCTGCGCCAGCCGAATCCATACTCGCCTCACTGTGGCTGGATGTCGTCCCACACGGGCGCCGATGTCTCGGTACGATAAACCGCTGGCGCGATAAGCCACTGTTCGTCCTCTGTCGAACTCCGAAACGTGCTGGAATGACTGCCGTATTCTGCGACGAGGCATCAGAAAGCTTCCCACGCACAGGTACGGCAGCACAACACACTTCCACTGCTTACACCCCGCCTTCTGTGCACCCTTCTTATAGTGCTTCTCGTTGATGTGCCGGGCGCATATGATTTGCATATGCCCTGCAATGCTAATCGTTTGCATGTCCTCTCGCGGGCGACGCATGCTGCAAATTTCAGGCCAATCGGATGCTTCCTTCTTGGTGTTGCCTTTTGGGCGGCCTGCAGTGTATATACATTTTTTTTATTTTTTTATTTTTTTGATGTAGGACTACATCTAACTTCGTGGATAGTATGGGGCAACTTACAGCCGACCGACTGTGACAAAAATAAGTCCCAATTGAAATCATTACAGCGTTAAAAATACGTGCCGCACACTTATCGTGGTAGCATATTCGTGAACAGCATGGAGTCCAATCCGCGTACTGCGCAATACATTGTGCGCGCGACGCTCCCTCGCTTCCTGTGAGCGGGGAGATGATGCAACATTTCTGGGTGTGCCGCCGAGTTTGACTCAGTCTATCTTGGCAACTCCTGAGCGCGACACCACTGTGCGTATCGTTTTAAACTTTCGACGAGATCTATTCAAATATACGAAGAACATTTCGCAGTGGTTTGAACTAAACATTTTAAAAATTGCTATCTGGTGAACCGATGAACACCTTTGACAATATCGCGATTTATCAGGACAACCGTCAGTGCAAAACGACTATGCGTGTATCGTTTTAAAGCTCTCGACGAGATCTATTCAAATATGTAAAGAACATGTCGCAGTGGCTTGGCTTAAACTAAATTTTTTTTTTAATGTTTTTGTGTGAACGGGTTAACATTTTCGACAATGCTGCGGAATTCGCAGAATGAACGCAAGCAAAAGTGGAGAAAATCAAAACGAGAGCAAGGACAAGCGATGAGGAATGAAGGAAGACCAAAAAGACAGAGCTACGTTGGGTAATTCCTGTATCGATCTGCTTTGTGTTCGCACTGTATCCAGCATTATTTGTAAAAATTTCGTAAGCTACTTTTCATATCATAGACCTGTGCTGGCTATAACAAATTAAATAAACGCTTCGAAACCCTACCCGACCAGCTCATTTCAACTCTCCGATCTGCAAGTCGTAGTCCTACGTTCCAAACTGACGGCTCAATCAGAACTGAGCCTACCTGCATCCTTTTTTCTTTTTAGGAAACCATCGGTACGCCCCTGCACAGGAACATTGAAATCTTGAATACAGAAGAGGCACATTCCTTCAGTGTGTTGCCTTTAAGTTTATCATAAAGTGTTTGTGGCGCAACCAGCAACTAACACAGGGGTTTGAGAAGTAAAACTCCTCCACAGCCCAGAGCGTTTCTCTCTCTTTCTTTTTTTTTTTTTTTTTTTTTGTGTGTGTGTGTGTCTTGTTTTTGATTTATATGTACTTATTTATAACAGCATTGCAATTTCGTTCCCTCCTACGTCTTCGTCTCAGTTTGATTCAATTTCCTTCAGCAATGAGCGCTCCTAAAACAAAATTTTTAAACGTTCAGCGTTTCCATATTTTCAACCTGAGCCTAGAGCACAGGCTACACAATAACTCGACTTTTTTTATGCATTTTTCCCGACAGTAGGGAAGTAAATCCGAAGTAAAAACTTCGATGTAAAGAAAATGGGTAACGGAAGTACTAAAACCATTATTGAGACCTGATTTTCCAAATACTGCCTCACGAAGTGACGCGACTATTGTTAATTTCATTGCTATCCAGCAGCATATTTTACTAACGTTTCTCCGAACATTAATTACCTCATCTAAAACGTTGCAATCTGCGTGAAATACGAGAACCTAATGCCAAATGTCATGGTTACCTGCTATTGACGAGACCTTTAAAATTATGCATAACAGGATGGGACCTGTAGATATTCTAGACCAAAAGTTACCAATTTCCCTCACTAACACACTTGCGATTCAGCTTTTCTTTCTATCTTGAGATCACATTTTAGCTTGCGCATGCGCAGATGGACTAACTTAGCTACATCACATTTCATCGGTGTCAAGGTCGTTTCTTACGTTCTTCTAAATCTGAATAACATATTATAATGCAAATAAATATTGTTTTTGAAAAACTAAGTCGAAATACTTACTATTGCCGCCACCAGAGTTTAGTACATACAGTCAACTCTGGATATAGTGAACTCTGTTATAGTGAACATTCGGCTATAGTGAACCTAAATCATAGGTCTCGACCCGCAACATCGTAAATGTACATTAACATTTTCGTTTATAGTGAACCCTCAACTTCGGTTATAGTGAACCTTAAAAAATAAAACTTCAATGAAAAGAATGTACTTGTAACATGAAATTGTAACTTATTTCAAAACAAACCTTGTAAAAACTCGAAAGAATGTGTTGAGAACAATATTGTAGGCCGACTACTCATTAAGTGCATTGAAGGACAAGGGTATAGGATTAAAAACTCCAAAAACATCAAGGTGGTGTCCCTGCCTCCCAACGCCACGTCCAGTGGCGTCTATATGAGTACTTTTAGGGGGCGGGCGGCTAAGAAAAATTCTTACCTCCTTCAAGGCTGTCAAAAATTTTAGTAAATGTACAAGATGCTAAAATGCAACAAAAATAAAGGAGTTTCAATCAATCATTAATATCATATTATTTTTAAAAATGCTTTAAAAAAAGGTTTCTTCTATTTTAGTGTTTTAAATTGATCAAAAATTTGACTATACCAACGGCTGGGGGGGGGGGGGGCGACGCCCTTGACCACGTTAGTCTTCCAACCCATGGATCGAGGTGTGATTCGCAGCTTTAAAACTTATTACAGAAGGGAAGTAACGCTTCATTTAATCCAGACCTTGGAATCAAAGCAGAACACATCAATAAATGTTCTGAATGCTGTATGTTTTGGAAACAAATCGTGGGGGAGTGTGTCAACTGTCACTATACAGTATTGTTTCCGGAGGTCTGGTTTCGCTACTGGACGTGTGCCATTCGAATAAGAGGAGGATGTGCCTCTCAAGGACCTGCTTCAGCATATCGGTGTGAATTCCACTGAAGCTGAAGATTTTATCGATCCTGACTGTGAAGTTATAGCGAATGAAATCCCGTCGGATGAAGCTATTGTCAAGGCTGTGAAAGGCGGCTCCAGCCAAAACCCTCTTTAGGGGTTTTTATTCCAGCACTGAAAAAAACGAGATGACGAGGACAATAATGAAGAACGTGTTCCAACAGTGAAAGAGGCATTGGAATGTGTCAGGACTGTGCTAAAGTTCCTAGAATGTACGGAAAATGTAGAATCGAATGTAGCAAAAACACAGACTCTAGAAAAGGACATAGAGAAAATATTTATTACAACTGTTTGCAGCTGCAGATAACAGACTATTTTCATGATAATTAAGGTAAGAGGTCGTCCATAAAGTACGTCCGTGATTTTTTACCATTTTTCGACTCCCACTCCCTCATGTCACATTTTGTCCGATTGTTGACATCTCCCCCCTAAAAAGTACGTCCTAATTCCCGCAACCCCCCTTTTTTTTGGACGACTACTTTTAGAAGTCCGTTGAGAGACAGAAAGAAAACATATAATTATTTAAAGGAATCTTCCACATATTTTTACTGTTTCTTCAGAAAATATTTATTATTTAGGCATTAATTTATTCCCAAATGCTACCCGAACTTTATCATTCTGGAATAAAGATCTACAAATGAACGCATGCATTCAAGGTTGCAACACTCCCGATCATACAATCTACAAAACACGATAGATTTGGTAGTACAAATACGAGAACTTAATACTGTGATTTAGCTAAATATCATCAGAAATCTGAAAATCTGAAGAAATATTTCATACATTTTTGTTAACTATCAAACAAAGAAACAAGAAAGATGACACCGAATTTTCGGGTGTAATGAGCATGTCCTTTAAATCCGTTTTGATGCGAATTAAATTTACCAAAGCTATTCAAAGTCAATGGAACCGGTATGAAAAACAGTAGTATCTGACCGAAGAAAATAGTTTTCCAGTTGGGTTTTTAAACCCGCAGATGTTGGCTGTAAACGGAAACGTCCGCTGACGCCTTCTGGTGGCAGACGTGTGCGTTAAGAAGAAACTGAAATTATATGCGAAACATTTCGCAGTGGAAACTCTCTCCATCAAAGAAGGAATTTTTCAAATCGGGCTCATAGAAGGACAAATATATGATACGCCTCTACGCCCCCTGGCGGAAAACCGTGCATTATTTTAAGAAGAAAGTACTTTCAAAAGGTTTTTATATGTGAGCGGTATCGGTGCACGAAATAATTTTTTCCATTGAGTTTTCAGGAGCTCCGATTTTACTGCAAATACATGAGACGCAGAAATTAAATCTTACGCCCCCTGGTGGCCAAACTGTTCTTTATCAATTATTACAAATTATATGCAAAACATTTCCTATCAGGAGCTGTATCCGGTGCAGAAAGAATTTTTCAAATCGGAGTTTTAGAAGCAGAGATATTGAGGAAAACGAAATTTCACTTTACTCCGCGTAGCGGAAAGTCTATTCATTACTTGAAAATTTTGAAAATATATGAGAAGCATTTTGCACATGAAACGCTGTCTAACAAAGAAGGAATTTTTCAAATCCGACTTTTAGAGACAGAGACATTGACAGAAAGAGGATAGACGTCTACGCCTTCTGGTGGAGAAACCACGCATTATTTCAAGAAAATATTCTCAAATGTTTATCGACATAAGCGGTATCGTTCCACGAAAGAATTTTTTAAACGGGGTTTTGGAATATGAGATTTTGCCGCAAATACCTACGAAGCAGAAATTTAACGCTTACGCCCCATGGTGGCCAAACCGTATTTTATTAAAAAATGCAAATTACAACAAAAACATTTTCCGTCAGCAGCTGTATCCGGTGCTGGAAGACTTTTGAAATCGGAGTTTTAGAAGCAGATATATCGGGGAAAGCGCATCTTACATTTACTCCCCCTAGCGGATAGTCAATGAATTACTTGAAAATTCGGAATTATTTTAGAAACATGTCGCACCGGAAACTCTGTCTAACAAAGAAGAGATTTTTCAAATCGGACCATTAGAAGCAGAGACATTGACAAAAACAGGATATATGTCTACGCACCCTGGCGGAAAAAAACATACCTTACATTAAGAAGAAAACATTTCGAAAAGGTTTGTCTACGTGAGTAGAATCGGTCCACGAAAGAATTTTTCAATCGAGATTTTAGAAGCTCAAATTTTGCTGCAAATACATCAGAAGCAGAAATCAAACTTTACGCCTCCCTCGTGGTCAAACCATTTTATACCAAAAATTTAAATTATATGCAAAATATTTCCCATCACGAGCTGTGTCCGCTGAAGGAAAAAAATTTCAAATCGGAGTTTTAGAATCATTACTTTTAAAACTACTTTTACGCCCCCTAGCGGAGAATCTGTACGTAACTTGCATAAGTGACTATGCTTAAAATAATGATCGACACGAATGGAATCGAAAAGTAAAATAATTTTTGGAATTGGATGTTCAGAAGCAAATATATGGAATAGAATGTGTTTTGAAATCGATATCACTGTCATTACGCCCCCTAGCGGCAACATTTTGCATTGTAAAAAAAAAAACGAAAAAAAGGATCATCATTCGCACATTTCAAGCTTCGTAATGCAATTTTTTTTTTTTCAAATTGAACTATTAGCTGAAGAGATATCGTGTCTATAGACGGACGGACCAACCAATAACGTAAGCACGATCTTTTTTTACAAAAGACGTGCTAAAAAAGACAAGAGAAAATGAAAAGATACCATCCACTAAATTTTTGCCACTGGACGTCGGAATTAGTAAACCTCTCCCCTCTCCCCATTTCACATTTGGTCCGATTGTCAGACCCCACCCCCTCCCCTGTAAACTCGGACGTAATTTATGGACAGCCCCTTATGTAAAATTAATTTTGTTTACTAAATTTAAAGAATATACACCACACACATAAAAATATTATTTTTTAGATACATATGTAGATAATTTATTTTCTTGCTCACCGTTCCACTCAATTCAGGTTTAGGGAAGACTGCGGTTTTAGTGAACCTCGGACATAGTGAACGAAATATGAGAGTCTGAAGAGGTTCACTACAAGCGGAGTCGACTGTATCTAATTTTATCGCTCACATACGTTTCTTCTTTTATTGGTTTGGCGACAATAACATTCATTAATCCACCTATCTAAGTACTGCTCAATGTCAGGAATTAGTAAACCTTATTGTTTGTTGTTATGAATTAATTCCACTTATTATCAGAGCCGTAGTTAGCAGGGGATAGCGGGGGTTTGCACCCCCTGCAAAACAAGCAAGTCCCCCTGAAAAATGGACAATGTAAACAAGCGCGACGCTACGGGTGGGCTAGGGTAGGCTTCAGCCCAGCCACCTTTCTTTGAGCCTACCCTTTAGCCCCTCAAAAATATTCAAGCGGTTAGAACATATGGCGTATGCAACCATCTAAGATTTTAGAGAAGTTGGATAAATGTGTGTGAATTTTTGGACATATATACATGCCAAGCTTTATACGCCGATGTATTTCTTCATCAATGTGACCCTCACTTGATATCTGCTGCCCTACATTTTTATCTTGGGCAGCAGATATATAAAGCTTGGACGGAGAGCTTTTGGAAGAAACAGTACAATTTTTAAGAGCAGTATGCCATTATGTCACAAAAAAAAAAAAGTGTTTAATCAATGCATCCTGCCAGTGCTTACGTATGGAGCAGAGGCATGGACCTTAACTAAAAAAGACATACAAAGACTGCAGACAACTCAAAGAAGCATTGAGAGACACATGCTTGGTGTAGCCAGGAAAGATAAGGAGAGGAACTTGTGGATAAGGAAAATGACAGGAGTATACGGCATCATGACCACAGTGAAATCACTGAAATGGCAATGGGCTGTACATGTTGCCAGAAGAACGGACCATCGATGGACAACCGAAATTTTAGACTATATTACGAGTGGCAGAAAAAGATCCAGAAGAAGACCCCATGGGAGATGGAAGGATGAAATTCGAAAGTATGCTGGAGTGACATGGAGGAGACAGGCCCAAGACAAACAATTGTGGAAGAAATTTGGGGAGATCTTCATCCGCCAGAGGATTGATAATGGTTGTTGTTGATGAAGATGATGATATACACTGACGGAAAAAAATCCCAACACCACGAAAAAATAGTTGTAGAGGAATGAAATGGCGGCAATACATTTGTATAGGTAACATATTTAATCGATTAAGGTTTCAAGATCACAGCTTATTGTAAGCGCGAGAAGAGCCATTTTAAATGTGAAATGTTGGTACATTAATAACCGGTGTAACCGCCAGAATGTTGAATGCAAGCACGCAAACGTTCATGCATTGTGTCGTACAGGTGCTGGATGTCAGTTTGTGGGATGGAGTTCCATGCCTGTTGCACTTGGTTGGTCAATACAGGGACGGTTAATGCTGGTTGGGGGTGACGCTGGAGTTGTCGTCCAATGATGTCCCATATGTGCTCGATTGGTGAAAGATCTGGTGATCTAGCAGGCCACGGCAACATGTCGACACTCTGTAGAGAATTTTGGGTTACAACAGCGGTATGCGGGAGAGCGTTATCCTGTTGGAAAACACCCCTGGAATGCTGTTCATGAATGGCAGCACAACAGGTTGAATCACCAGACCGACGTAAAACTGTGCCGTCAGGGTGCGTGGGATAACCACGAGAGTGCTCCTGCTGTCATAGGAAATTGCTCCCTAGACCATAACTCCAGGTGTAGGTCCAGTGTGTCTCGGCCGCAGACAGGTTGGTTGCAGGCGCTCACCTGGCCTCCTACTAACCAACACACGGCCATCACTGGCACCCAGACAGAACCGGCTTTCATCAGAAAACACAACAGATCTCCACTCCGTCCTCCAATGAGCTCTAGCTTGACACCACTGACGTCGCAAACGGCAGTGGTTTGGAGTAAGTGGAATGCACGCTACAGGGCGTCTGGCTTGGAGCTGTCCTTCAAGTAACCGATTTGTAACAGTTCGTTGTGTCACTGTGGTGGCAACTGCAGCTCGAATTGCTACCGCAGACGCGGTACGATGCGCCACGGCCATACGCCGTACACGGCGGTCTTCCCTCTCAGTAGTGCCACGTAGCCGGCCGGAACCCGGTCTTCTTGAGGCAGTACCTTCCCTTGACCACCGCTGCCAACAATCATGCACAGTGGCTACATTCCTGCCAAGTCGTTCTGCAATATTGCGGAAAGAAAATCCACCTTCTCGTAGCCCTATTACACGACCTCGTTCAAACTCCGTGAGCTGTTGATAATGGCTTCTTCGTCTTTTTAAAGGCATTCTTGACTAACATCAACACCCTACGTCGAATCTCAACGATAACTAACGCTCACAAACGTTACAGCGCGTATTTACAGCAAACCTGCTTTGCATGTTCCGAGGGGTGCTACTAGCGCCACACGTATGCGCCGAGCGCGAAATTTGCATAGACGTCATCTTACAGATGTACTCTCACCGCCTACCAACTGTCGTTTATCTAACACAACCCCTTCTTGGTGTTGGGATTTTTTTTTCGTCAGTGTATATACCATCAACCATTATCAATCCACTGCTGGATGAAGGTCTCCCCAAGTTTTTTCCACAACTGTCTGTCTTGAACCCGTTACCTCGGTTTCTAAAATTTCTGTTGTCTATCGGTGGTCCGTTCTTCTGGCAACATGTCCAGCCCATTGCCATTTCAGTGATTTCACTCTGGTCATGATATCGTCCACTCCTGTCATTTTCCTTATCTACAAGTTCCTCTTCTTATCTTTCCTGGCTACACCAAGCATGCATCTCTCTATGCTGCTTTGAGTTGTCTGCAGTCTTTGTATGTCTTTTTTAGTTAAGGTTCATGTCTCGACTCCATACGTAAGCACTGGCAGGATGCATTGATTAAACACTTTTCTTTTGGAACATACTGGCATACTGCTCTTAAAAATTGTACTGTTTCTTTCAAAAGCTCTCCATCCAAGTTTTATACGCCGATTAATTTCTTCATCAATGTGACCCTCACTCGATATCCCAAGATAAATGTAGGAATCGGTTGTCTCAAGCTTTTTTCCATCAATTGCAAAATCTTCGTTTCTTGTAAAAGCATTGTACATCACTTTTGTTTTCTGAAAGTTCATTTTTAATCCCATTCTGAACTCTTGTCAGCAAGTTCTTGGATCATATTCTGCAGCTCTGAAGGGGTAGTTGCAAAGATGGATACGTCATCAGCAAAACGAAGGTGAGGTAAGTAATCTCCAATAATCTTTATCTTTTTGTTTTCCCATTTCAATGATTGAACGACTGTGACGTATATTCTAAATTAAATTTCCTTTTTCGTTTCTTTCCTTATGTAAATCTTGAGTTTGTTTTCAGTTGTACTTCACACTTAACGTGATATCTTTTCTCTCAAAGGAATACTGTTGGCAACATAATTGAGGTTGAATGAACGTGACGTATGCCTGTTATTAGATAAGAACGTGAGATATAAACTACGAGTAAACTGTTGCTTGTGGAGCGTTGTGTTGGAGAGCGATTAATGGGAGGCGATTAATGTGGAGCTTTGTGGAACGTAGCGTTGTTGGTGTGTGGTGTGTTTAATGTGTACACCGATTTGTTATGTGAAGTGCTTCATCGAGAAATAAAGCATCTTTTCCGTAAGTTTGACTTCTGCTTTCTAAATAGTTCGTCTGGCCGTTAAGGTTTAATTTAGGAACTTTTTCATCGTATGGTGATGTTTTAAAATAACGTAGCAGTACGACAAGACATTTACGTTATAAGACATTTTGCAATGTGGCGTTAAACAGCTCGGGAGATATGATGTCACCTTGTCTCACTCCCTTTCCAATTCTTATTTGTGCTGTATCCTCAAATATCCGAACCTTTGCACTTGCATTTTCATAGGTTATTAATAATGCTAATATATGCATCTTCAATGCCGTAGGATTTCAAAGCCATTGTTACTACTGATGGTTTCAGGGAATCAAAGTCCTTTTCATAGTCAATAAAAGCCATGCATAATGGGAGTTCATATTCTCTTGTTCTTTCAATTAGTTCTCTCAGTACATGGATATGATCTATAGTGCTGTAGCCACTCCTGAATCCTGCTTGTTCTCTTGGTTGGGTGTTACCTTCAAGCGATGTGAAAGAACCTTAGTGAAGATTTCATAAACCACTGAAAGGAGGCTGATGGGCCTGTAGTTCTAGAGATCCTCAATGTCACCTTTTTTATGGAGCAAGATTGTAGCATTGTTCCAATCCTCAGGAATCTTCCCTTCATTAAGGCATCTGGTGAAAACTTGAGCCAGTGTAGTTTCAATTTCTCCACTTGCTTCTTGTATAATGTCCACGGTAATTCAATCTTATCCTGGAGCTCTTCCCCGTTTCATGTTCTTAATTGCATATGTAACTTCTGCAGGGAGGATTGGAGGGACTTTGGCACTGGTACCTGTCGTAATGTTTGGAATAGATGTATCATCCCTTTCATATAGTTTTGAATAGAAATCTTTCACCCTTGTTAAAACTTCGCTTCTATTTCTTGTTACAGTACCATCTTCGTTTTTTCAGAGCCATAATCTGTTTTCTTCCCTTACTGAGATGTCCTTTCGCTCACTTCAGGCTCTGGTTGTTTTCAATTGCTTTCCTCACTAGTTCATAATTGAATTTCCTTATGTCTTCAGTGATACCTTTTCGCACTGTCTTGTATATCCATATATATTCCGCGTTGGAAGCTTCGTCTTTATTTGTCCTCATTTCCCCTTTTGCATCAACATTTTGGTTTTTCCTGATAATTTGTTCACATGCAACTTGTTCTTACACCCAGCTAATTTTGTTGCTGTTTCCATAAGAGCTTTGGTTACTTTTCTGTTAACTTCAGAAATATCCACTTCTTACCATGTTAGGCCTTCTAAAGCAGAGAATCTATTCCTGAGTTCCAACTTGAAGGTATTCTGGTGCTTTTTAAAGTTGGTTATGTCAATACATTTTGTTTGTCTTATGAGCTTGCCACGTTTGAGTTTAGTGTTGAGGTGCATCTTACATCTCCCCAACCTATGGTCACTACCTGTGTTGAAATTGTTTAGCACACTGCAGTCTTCGATGACGAATTTTTTGTTACACATAATGAAATCAATTTCACTTGTCGTCCCATTCGGATGTCTCCATATATATATATACTTATATATATGTATAACAACGCTACAATGATCATGCTACATAAAAAAGGTGACATTGAGGATCTCAGGAACTACAGACCTATCAGCCTCCTATCAGTGGTTTATAAAATCTGCACTAAAGTTCTTTGACACCGCTTGAAGGTAACACTGGGCATGGCTCAACCGAGAGAACAAGCTGGATTCAGGAGTGGCTACAGCACTATAGATCATATCCACGTACTGAGAGAACTAATTGAAATAGCGAGGGAATATGAACTTCCATTGTGCATGGCTTTTATCGGTTATGAAAAGACCTTTGATTCAGTGAAACCATCACAGTTAAAATGGCTTTGAAATCGTGCGGTGTTGAAGATGCATACAGTAATATTATTAATAACATCTATGAAAATGAAAGTGCAATGGTTTGTATATTTTAGAATACAGCACTAATAAAAATTGGAAAGGGAGTGAGACAAGATGACGTGATATCTCCCAAACTCTTTAATGCCACATTGGAAAATGTCTTTCAATCACTGAACTGGGAAAACCAAGGGATAAAGATTAATGGAGATTATCTAACTCACTTTCGTTTTGCTGATGACGTAGCCATTTTTGCAACTACCCCATCAGAGCTGCAGAGCATGATCCAATAACTGGCTGACAAGAGTAAAGCAATGGGATTAAAAATGAGAAAAGTGATGTACAATACTTACAAGAAATGAAGATTTATCGATTGATGGAGAAAAGCTGGAGATAACAGACGCGTACGTTTATCTGGGACAGCAGATATCAAGTGAGGGTCACATTGATGAAGAAATTAATCGGCGTATAAAACTAGCCTGGAGAGCTTTTGGAAGAAACAGCATAATTTTCAAGAGCAATATGCCATTATGTCTTAAAAGGAAAGTGTTTGATCAATGCATCCTTCCAGTGCTTACATATGGTGCAGAGACGTGGATCTTAACTGAAAGGGACATACAAAAGCTGCAGACAACTCAAAGTAGCATGAAGAGGTGCATGCTAGGTGTAACCAGGAGAGATAAGAAGAGGAACTCGTGGATTAGTAAAAGGACAAGAGTGGAAGACATCATGATCAGAGTAAAATCCCTGAAATGGCAATGGGTTGGATATGCTGCCAGAAGGACAGACCATCGATGGACAGTCGAAATTTTAGATTGGATTCCAAGGGATAGGAAAAGACCCAGAAGAAGACCACATGGAAGATGGGAGGATGAAATTCGAAAGTATGCGGGAGTAACGTGGAGGATCCTGGTACAAGACAGACCGTTGTTAAAGAGGCTTGGAGAGACCTTCGTCCAGCAGTGGATTGATAATGGTTGACAATGATGATGATGACTTATATCGATATCAGTGGCGTCGCGTGCCCATTTAGGTTGGGTGTGCGCTGTTATGGGAAAAAGCTCGCAAAAATTTTATTATGTATCTCAAGCTGCAAAATTCATGCATTGATTTTGAATATACGAAAGCATTTTTTTTTTTTATTTAGCGATCGTATAATTTCTTATGGTAGGGATCTTTACATACACTCCATTGTAAGAAAAATTTGAATTTCCATTGCAAACACTAAAGTGATTAACGAATTTTCGGTATTTTTTTTATGATTTTTAAATACAAGACGAAGCTTACCTTCCTTAACTATATTTACACAATCTACAAAAGCTCTAGCAGAAAATGGGACACTTAGTACATCGTCAACATTGTTCCCCATCCTAAATGGATATCAAAACTGAAATTGTATATTTAAATCTGTGCTCAAAAACACATCAATTCACACATCGTCGAAAAGAGAGAAAAACAGAGTTACTCGTAACAGAACGTTGAATTGTGTTTATGACTCGATGCTATTCCAGACGCAAACAAGTATGACTCGTGGCGCTTTTTTTAAGGACGCACACCCTGGGAAATTTAGCCACTGCGTTGAAACTAAAAGGAAATGAAAACATCTGGAGAGCTTTGTACACTGTTGTGCAAAAATTAAGAACGAAGAGGAGAAATTAGCATAACAGAGGAACGAGCAGGCAGAACGGACCGAAAGGCCACTCAGGAGATAGACTAGGGTCCGGTACGGTAGGGCATACGCATATATGCAGCATGACGTAGGGGGAGGGGGTGTCGGAAGGGTATGAAACACACGGGAGGTGCACGCTCAGCAATTCGGTGAAAGCTATTGCACGGTGTACATCGGTTTGAACGACGTCGAGTTGCTGCCACCGTGTGATATGGCCAACAGACAATCCAGTAGACGACACCTGGATGACTTTACCAGAGGTCGCGTCATTGGGAAGTTGGAAGAAGGTCGAAGTGTGACTAGAGTGGCCGAGGAGTTCGGGATCGCTCACACCATCGTTTCACGAGCTTGGAGAGCATTTCAAACGACAGGAACAGCTGTTCGAGAGTTTAGCAGTGGTCGTCTACGAGCAACCACGGCGGCGGACGACCGGTTTATTGTCCTACAGGCGAGAAGAGACAGATGGCAGACAGCGGGAGAAATCGCAAGGCACATGCAACAGACAACTGGACTTCAGTTATCGCGTTTTACCGTGGCCAGGAGGCTGCACAAAGGTGGTCTATTTGTACGACGACCAGTATGGTGTGTGCCATTAACGCCTGCTCATCGGAGACGGCGGTTTCTGTGGTGCTAGGAACACAAGAACTGGACACATCAGCAATGGGGTCGAGTTCTCTTTACAGATGAGAGCCGATTTAGTCTGACGAGCGATTCTGGACGTATACACATCTGGAGAGAGCAGGGAACACGCAATCACACCTCCAACATGATAGAAAAGGACCGGTTTGGAGGTGGCGGAATTCTCGTTTCGGGCGGTATCATGCTTGGTAGCCGTACTGACCTCCACATCCTCCAAGGGGGTTCAGTCACTGGTGTCCACTGTTGTACCGAGGTTCTCCTGCCTCACGTGCTTCTGTTTAGAGGTGCTGTGGGTCCTGAGTTCCTCTTCATGGACGACAACGCTACACCTCATCGTACAGTGGCTGTCACAGAGCTGTTGGCGAGTGAAGATATTCAACGCATGGATTGGCCACCGGACCTAAATCCAATCGAACGCGGGTGGGACCTTCTCGGGAGACACTTGGCAGCACGTCACCAGCCGCCAGCAATGATTCCGTAGCTGCGATTGGCGCTACAAGAGGAATGGGCCGCGATGCCTCAGCAGCTCGTCGACAACCTCGTCCTCAGCATGGACAGACGTTGTAAATCTTGCAACGCAGTCAGGGATGATCGTATCTCCTACTAAAGACTGGATTTTTCTTGGCAGCCGCCTGTCACATCGACGTTTCTGTCTTCTGTCCAGTTGTGCTCGAAGTTACGTTTTAAATAAAGTGCCTTTGTATTCTTTGGATTCCTTGTTTGGACGGTTTTGCTGACTTGCTCCATATTTTTACATCTTGGGGATCTTATGGTATGATTTGAGTCGATGTGGAGGACTTCTGCACGACGTTACATTCGAAAAACCGTCTCGTCCTTAATTTTTGCAAGCCCGTGTATTAGAGTTGCTTTAACGACCTGGTGTGCCTGCTGGTAAAACAGCACTCCTCCAGCTGCAAATGTTGCTTACAATGTTTCGTTTACTGAATGAAGCCACGAACCTTCTCCTCTACAGGAAAATATTGCACAAGGGAATTACTTTTAGCGACACACGCAAAGTCTTAGGACAAACTTCGGCTAATTTTATTAGAAATAGATAAAAAACAAAGCAAACCCAAAACCAATATAATAGCAACTGGTATTACAACACTGAATTGCAGTGCTCCGTGGGACTACAAGCGGTGCTCATTTTGGCTAGCACACCCTGAGAGTTCCCCTGTTACGTTTGAAACCACAAGGAAATAAGAATGTGACCTGCAGCGCTATCTGGGAAGCGCTCACATCACAATTGCTTGAGCATCGTTGGATGTGAACCTTCTCTAAAAACATTATATGGAGAAATTAATTTTAAACACCACTCGAAGCCTTAGGACAAGCTCTTGCGAATTTTATTAGAAATAAATCCGAAAAAATGATATCGAAAATGTAGGTTAAATTGCGATTCGGTGTGGGTGTGCGCCGCAAACCAGCTTCTTTATGACAGCAAATATCAGAAAAAGATTTTAAAAAATAGTGACTAAAATTGCAGGTAGTAGCAGCCCACGGAGGTTTGTATCCATGGTTCCCAGTATACTACGTACACTGAATAAATACTACGTGTAATACGTACCTAAAACTTTTAATTTTACTGGGAATGAAATCATCAACGTCGGGTGAAATCTACACGAACTAAATTTTTTGGCCGAATTTCTGCCAAGTATAACGAAGTGAATTTCTCCGTCATTTTTGGTCTACGCCGGGATTCGAACCCGAGGCCGCTTATTCTGATTCCTATCTGCCTTTATGTCGTGTGCGTCCTTCGCGCAGGTACGTCACATCTCCTGGTACGTTACATCATCTCCCCCTTATTTTTTTTTTTCGATGTGCTGGAGAAAGGATTCTCTTATTTTTCCTATCTCGCGGTGTGGAAATAACATCACACCAATGCGAGATTTTGAACGGTTGGGTCATCCGGATAGTTCGGGCGCCATTATAACGAAGTGAATTTCTCCGTCATTTTTGGTCTACGCCGGGATTCGAACCCGAGTACGCTTATTCCGGAATAAGTTGCTCTACCAATTAAGCTACGCGGACGCTTATTCTGATTCCTATCTGCCTTTATGTCGTGTGCGTCCTTCGCGCAGGTACGTCACGTCTCCTGGTACGTTACACAAGCACTACAAAATGAGCTCCCCCTCGTACAATGCTTAGCCCCCTAATACCCCCCCGCACACACACACACACTCACCACCACCACCAACACCAACACCACCACACACACACACACACTAGTTCTGAGCTGCTGATGTCGCCACTGGATGTAAGTTCTCTGAACTTTTGTTTTCGGTGGTTTACGAACATTTCATTTCTTTTGTATTTCATTATACACATAAATACTTTATCTTATTTATTCGTGTATTGCATGTTTCTAAAAAAAGCAAATTGAAATGATATAGCACGAACGATGGATAACTCAAAAGCGAATATTTCTCGAAGGGGAATGAGTAGGAACAGCTGTGCCAATAATTCTCTGCCACACGGGCAACGGACTTGTTGCTGTTAAGGGACAGAGAAGAAAGAAATCCTGTTTTTTTTTCTTTCTTTCTTCCTTTTTTTATTTTTTTATTTTTTTCATGATGCGTGAAATGTAAAAGAACATTGTTGACGTGTGAATGTTTTAGCTTAATGCATCCCTCTAGGAGATGTAAAACAGTTCTGAAGACAGATCCTAGTGCGCGAGAGAGACAAGCTTTCAACTTCTTTCTAATCATTGTCAGTAAGAGTCGTTTTGGGACGCTTTGTAGGAGAAATGTTTATTTCTGGGAATCTCAGGATTTTTTACGCTTTCCAACCGTAGGTTGAAGAAGCGTATATGCTCCAGCTTTGTCTGTCTGTCTGTCCGTCATCACGATAACTCGCGTAAAAATGGTTCGATTTCGATGAAATTTTAGTATGTGGTAGGGGACCACCTGGGGACGAACCCTTTTGAAAATGGGCGAAATTGGGTTAAAGGTCAGGGCACAGGAGCGAGATTTATTCCACACACTTTATCTTCATAACTAAAAATGTTTCTATTGCGGCAAAACTTTAGTATGTTGTTCCGGAGGTATGCTGAACCAATTCTGTTTGATATCATCGAAATGGGGTCAAAGGTCAGGACGCAGGAGCGAGATTTATTCCACAGCCATTATCTTCATAACTTGACTAAAAAGGCTTTTATTGCGACAAAACTTTAGTATGTTGTTCCGGAGGTATACTGAACCAATTCTGTTTAATATCATCGAAATGGGGTCAAAGGTCAGGACGCAGGAGCAGGATTTATTCCACAGCCATTATCTTCATAACTTGACTAAAAATGCTTTTATTGCGACAAAACGTTTAGTATGTTGTTCCGGAGGTATACTGAACCAATTCTGTTTGATATCATCAAAATGGGGTCAAAGGTCAGGACACAGCAGCGAGATTTATTTCACAGCCATTATCGTCATAACTTGACTAAAAATGCTTCTGTTGCGACAAAACTTTAGTATGTTGTTCCGGAGATATACTGAACCAATTCTGTTTAATATCATCGAAATGGGGTCAAAGGTCAGGGCACAAGAGCGAGATTTATTGCACAGCCATCATCCCCATAACTTGGGTAATGATTTCTGGTATGTTGGAAAGCGTATCATAATCAATACATTGCATGATTTTACTAACTTGGTGGTTTTTGAAAGAGGAAGGGCGATTTTACTGTTCACCACGGTAAGAAAAAGTCATCTCCGAGCACCAGAAAAGGAGAGTGCGCTATTAAAGATCGAGGGAAAAGAGCTGAAATTCTACATTTAATAACTTCTCAATGCCACTACATCAATTGATACGCGAAAAAAAACCAGAAAAGTAAACTAACAAATTAATATTTTTTTTTTGTGCGAGTTGGAAGTTGTTTCTTTTTCTCCAGCGATAAGGACCCTGCAACTCAGCTTCTGTCAAACAAATTCTGAAAATGCGATTTATTTTCTGTATTTCACGAAAGTTCAGCTCCCCCCCCGTTTTTGATATTTGAATTTAATTTCTTTTTACCTTTCATCAACATAGAGACATTGTTCACTAGTGAAATAAATTAACGAAAGGAAGGATATTACAAGTAGAAAGCAAAACTTGCATCTGTATCCGTGGGTGAATATATTTTGTCTTTGAACACAGAGGAACCACCCCAAACGAGTCTGCACCCCCCCCCCCCCCCCCGGTCTGAGACCTAACTTCCACGGCCCTTCGTAGTATGTACCGGACTGTGGCTCGGTGTGGTTGTGAGTGACGCGAATAAATGCAATGTGCTGTACGTAGACAAATATATACTCTCGAAGCAGTCGTTTTGCAATATTTCACACCCTCAAAGATCTTGGCATGCGAAAGATGCGTAGCATATATTATCTACAAAGAGTACCTGGGTACTCTCTCGGTATTTCTTTTTTTTTTTTTTTTTCTCTCTTAGTGCGCTGTCTAGAAACAAGTGTATATTATATCAGACACTCGGCCCGGCCCGTCAATTGTTGCTCTTATTTAGGCCCAGCCCTGCCCGGCCCGTGATGTGCCATTTCGTATTATTTTGTCTTTCTGTTGTATTTTATTAAAATGTGAAAATTAAATAATGAAATGAGATATTATTGAAAATATTTAGTTGAATGCTAGCCTAAAAATACTAACTAAACTTTGAAAATTATCGAAAAATATAACCTTTAAAAAAAGAGAAAAAGGAAGACAAAGCGCGTTCAGAATCTCCTTTTCCCTGAACTAGTAAGCGGTAACACTACAAAAGTCAACTAAATCCTATATAGATTAGGGATAGAAGAAAAAATCCATGTCGTCCCACTCTCTCATAGAAAAACACACAAACCCTCACCCCACTGCGGACACCCTCCGTCCCCCACTCTACACAACACACATACACACTCGCTCGGGGTTGAATCTTTTTGCTGACAACAAGCCCCAAAATGGTTTTACCATCTTAATACCTACACATTGGTAAAAACACTGTGAGTGCCTCTCCTTGCTTTTCTGATTACACCCTGGGATATGTCATGGAAGTAAGTAAAGCTAACGAAACAGTTAAGCACATCAGGAAATCGGGGAATACGATTTTTTTCTTTCTATACCATTGCGATAAAAAAGAACGGGTCGACTTGTCCCGGCCCGTTGCTTTGTTCTCTAAGCTAAAAAAAAAAAACAAGTTAGTAAAATTATGCAAGCATTGATTATGATACGCTTTCCAACATACCAGAAATCATTACTCAAGTTATTATTCAAGTTATGAGGATAATGGCTGTAAAATAAATCTCGCTCCTATGACCTGACCTTTAACCCCATATCGATGATATTCAATAGAACCGGAACAACATGATAAAGTTTTGTCTCAATGGAAGCATTGTTACCTAAGTTATAACGCATAAGGATTGTGGAATAGATTCCGCACCTATGTCCTGACCTTTGACCCCATTTCGCCCATGTTTAATAGGCTTCGTCCCCAGTTGGTCCCTTACCACATACTAAAATTTCATCGAAATCGAACCATTTTTACGCAAGTTATGACGCATAATGTTGGTGGAATGAATCCCGCTCCTATATGTCGTGACCTTTGACCCCATTTCACCCATTTTCAATAGAGTTTGTCCCCAGGTGGTCCCCTACCACATACTAAAATTTCATCGAAATCGAACCGTTTTTACCCGAGTTATCGTGCGGACAGACGGACGGACGGACTGATGAAAAAAGCTGGAGCATATACGCTTCTTCAACCTACGGTTGGAAAGCGTAAAAAGGCCCGACCAGGCCACGGGCCAGCCCGGCTCATGCAGACCTCTAGTGTATGTATCGTAACAAGTAGAAATGGATATGTACAGCATTTAGCAATCAAACTCTTCTTCGTAAGGAAAAGAAGAAAAGTTTCCACCTATCTAATGACCTCCTTCTCCCACCCCCAATATTGCTCTCTAGTTAGATATTTTAAAGGGAATGATATCGAGTGCATAAACAGGCATACAGACAAAAAAAAAAAAAAAAAAAAACAGGTCAGCAAATCAGCTTTTGGAACGTACATGTATGTGAAAAATAGTGCTAAAAACAAAAAGCTGATCCTATACAGTACCATTAAAATGCCACTTTTTAATGCAGATCATAAAGCTCTTCATTGAGAGTCATAACAGTAGTGTAGTTTCCTTGAACGACTTCTTAATACATGTTAAGCTTGACAATAACCGCCAGAATATGGCATTTTTTTTCTTATATTTCACCCGTCTGAAAAATAACAAATTACATTACAGAAGATTATGCGTAAGATCATCATCTGAGATTCACATTATGTCCTCAAATATAGCTAAAGCAGGAAAGTAAGAGCAAGCATTTATCCTGGATGAATTCCATTTGATCTTCAAAGCATCGGCGTTATGCAGTTTTTTTTCTTTGTTTTTTTTAATTTAATCTGAAATCTGAACGAAATTCTTTCTCGGAAAAGTTACATCTGTATCGCTGAACGTCCCCCTCCTTGCTTTAGTATTATTTTTTAATTGTGCGTTTGGAGTAATGACTGATGCTAAAAATGGATGCCTTATAGACGAAGGCTCAGCTGTCTTATCGATGTGCAGTCAGCCTCCTAAAAAAAAAAAAAAAGAAGCAAGAAATCGTTTGCATAAAATGAATTATGCATCAGCAGTTTCTGTTACCTTAATTACGTACACCTTGCAGTTGGCATTCGAAACTAAGCGGCAGTTCGACGTTCAACCGATAACACTGCGTAAACTCCACCTCGTGCGTGTATTAGTTAAGCGCCTAAACGCGAGTATACATGCCACCATTTGAGGCGGATCCTAAAAATAGATGAATTTTATTGAAATATAGTCTGCTGCTCATTTAAAAAAAAAAGAAGAAAAAGAAAACAGATCAAATACAAGATAAAATATTCACGAGTAATAATATCTCCTTATCGCATGGAATATTAAAAATGTTATTTACATTGTTTACAGCCCGCCTTAAAAAAAAAAAAAAAATCCGTGTTTATAGTATTACCTCGTCGGTTTCTCCGCCTAAAAAATCCGTGTTTATAGTATTACCTCGTCGGTTTCTCCGTCTATCTGTAAATGGAACGTCTGCATATCTGCAAGTCGGATTCAAAAAATTCCAAATCCCTTAGCCGCTGATACAGCGGCTAAGGGATTTAGATGAGAATGATGATTAACGATGGTTAATGAGAAACCATCATGAGAATGATGGTTAACGCATTTTCAAACTTCTATGGTGTAAAGGTTCTCATCTAGATCAGGAATTCTTAGGATGGGGTTCGTGAAATTGGATGGGAAAGGAATTACATCCTTATTTTCACTAACCTCTACCTGAAACTTTGAAACTTTAACTTGTAAATTTAGCTTTCAACAAATATATATTTTCAGACGGATCCTAAATACATACAGTACATTAGTATTGCAGTATTAGTAACGTCTATGAAAATACAACTACAAAGGTTCAGTTATTTGAGGATACAGTACCAACAAATATTGGAAAGACAGTGAGACAAGGTGACACCATATCTCCCAAACTCTTTAATGACGACGCATTTCAAAATGTCTTTCAATCATTGAACTGGGAAAACAAAGGGATAAAGATTAATGGAGATTATTCAACTCACCTTCGTTTTGTTGATGACGTAATCATTTTTGCAACTGCCCCTTCAGAGCTGCGGAGTATGATTCAGAAACTTGCTGACAACTGTAAAGAAGTGAGATTAAAAATAAACTTTCAGAAGACAAAATTGATGTACAATGAATGCTTTTACAAGAAATGAAGATTTGTCGATTGACTGCAAAAAGCCGGAGATAACCAATACCTATATTTACCTTGGACAGCAGACATAAAGCAAAGTTCACATTGATGATAAAATTAATGGGCGTATAAAACTTGGTTATAGAGCTTTTGGAAGAAACTGTACAATTTTTAAAAGCAATATGCTATTACAGTATATCTTAAAAGAAAAGTGTTTAATCAGTGCATCCTTCCAGTGCTTACGTACGGAGCAGAGACGTGGACCTTAACTACAAGAGATGCATGCTTGGTGTAACCAGGAGAGATAAGAAGCTATATATATATAGCTTCAACGACAACTGAAATATTAGCCTGCATACCGAGGGACGGGAAAAGACCCAGAAGATGACCACGCGGGAGATGGATGGATGAAGTTCGAAAGCATGATGCCGGAGTTACATGGATGGAGGAGAGTGGCTCAAGACAGACAGTTGTGGAAGAAACTTGAGGAGACCTTCATCCAGCAGTGGATTTATAATTGTTAGCAACGATGTCAGCTACAAATGAAATCTCAAAGAGCAGAGACTGTTGCAAATAATCAATAGTATCAGGTCGGATGTACCCTCTGAAAATGATAAGCAAACAAGAGCAAACCAAAGAATAGTGCAAATTTAGACGGGAGCCAACTGGAAGAAATGCAGAAAATTTTGAGAGTAATAATTTGTGGCTTTTTAAAGGGCGTATGCAAATGACACCTCCCTCACTCATTTCCACATAGACTTAACGAACGTGGATTTCTGTTATATCGGTCTTGTATAGAGAGCCCCCCCCCCCTCTCCAAAAAATATAATGAATTTCAATATATCTTTTAAACCACTCCCTCCTCTAAAAGAAAAAAAAAAAAAAGGAAGAAAAGAAAATCCAAATTAAAAGTATGATAATGTAGGAATAAACCTAAAAAAACTGAAGCAAATTCTCCAAGCCCACCAAAAGTGTGTGTGTGGGAATTTTATGTATATGCTGCTGAAAGTGCCATGCCGTGAAGGAACATACTGTATATACTGTATGTATAAGTGTATCTCAATTAAAAAAGAGGTGTTTCACAGACCCTGTAGCTGAACACCTATAGGACGAAACGCAACCAAACTTGCTTGGAATACTCTCAAAACATGCGCTAGAGACTTACGTAAAAAAAAAAAAAAAAAAGTATTTCCATTTTGTACCAGCAGGGGATACGTGGCGCTGCAAGCGCCAGAAACCTGTAGAAGGGGCTCACAATACAAGCCGACGATTTTCGATTTCTTTTTCGTGATCATATCAAACGAACGTGGCAGGATCTGTGGGACCAACAGGTGGAAAATAAACTGCACCTATTCTTGAAATCTGGAACTCCTCATCTCGTCGGAACCGCAGGGGGAAGTGGTGCTTGCGCGTCTCCGCATTGGGCATTGTCGTTTCACTCACCGCTTTTTGCTGTGTGGCGACACTGCACCGATGTGTGAGACGTGAAATTGCCGACTCACTGTCATTCATCTTTTTTGTGTAGCTGTGTTCATTTTCGTGGTGTGCGTTTTCATTTCTTTCATTCTCATTTGTTGACCGAGGACGCCGCTACACTGCAGCGGCTCCTCAATGACCACTGCGATACTATTGCTGTCTTTTCATTTTTTAAAGGAATTGACTATTTTAAACGTATCTAGATTTTAGCCCTATCATCATCCTCATTTCTCACTTTTACTGAATCAGCTAGATTTTAATCATTGTATCATGTTTTTAATACTGTTTGTTTCATTATCTTTTTTAGCCCTTCCATCGTTCTCATTTTTCAGTTTTACATGATCAGTCAGATTTTAAGCTTTTTACCACGTTTTTCATACTGTTTATTTGTCTTGTGTCTGGCGCTCTTTGGCCAAACATGGCCCTTGCGCCATAAAAATAAACCAACCAACCATCCAACCAACCAATACAAGCCGAGACGGAAGTGTTCATAGTAGAGATCTCCACATGCCGGGCTGGCCCGCCAAGCCTAGACACGGGACTGGCAAAGTCGACCCATTCTTTTTATCGCAACGGTAAAGAAAGAAAAAGTCGTGTTCTCCGATTTCCTGGTGTGTTTACCTATTCCTCTTCACCCTCTTCATTTGGCTTTACTTTCTTCCATGACATAGCCCAGAGTGTAATCAGAAAGGCAAGGAGAGCCACTCACAGTGTTTATACCAATCTGTAGGTATTAAGATGGTGAAACCATATTGGGGCTTATTGACAGCAAAAAAGATTAGACCCCGAGCGAGTGTCTGTGTAGTGTACAGTGGATGTAGGAGGATGTATGCAGTGGGGTGAAGGTGTGTGTGTGTGTGTGTGTGTGTGTGTGTGTGTGTGTGTGTGTGTGTGTGTGTGTGTGTGTGCGCGCGCGTGTGTGTGTGTTTGTATGATAGAGAGGGACGACATGGATTTTTTCTCCTATCCCTAATCCGTATAGGGATTTACTTTTGTAGTGTTACCAGAATCTCTTTTCCCTGAACTAGTAAGTGTTACCGCTTACTAGTTCAGGGAAAAAGAGATTCTGAACGCTCTTATTTTTGTGCACTGATTTTACCCTCACAATGTATGGTCTCAATGCAGCATGACGCTGCCTTAGCCTTGGGGCCCACTAAGGCCTTAATTCGGCCCTGGGCCCCACCATTTCCAAGGTCCCAGGAGGCATGCTGCCACACCTCAAATAATACACAGATTATACTGTATATTGATATATAGAGAGAAGGTTTATAATCTACTATAAAATATTGGTAATTATCTTAAGCTTTTGTTAATCAAAGGAACATTCACAGTATACCGAAATGGAATCACGCAACTGAAAAAAATAATAAAAGGGATATACACTGCTGGCCACCCAAAATGCAATACCAAGAAGGAAGCATCCGATTGGCCTGAAATTCGCAGCATGCGTCGCCCGCGAGAGGACATGCAAACGATTAGCATTGCAGGGCATATGCAAATCATGAGCGCCCGGTACGCCACCGAGAAGCACTATAAGAAGGGTGCACAGAAGGCGGGGTGTAAGTAGTGGAAGTGTGTTGTGCTGTCGGGCCAGTGTGTGGGAAGCTTCCTGATGCCTCGTCGCAGAATACGGCAGTCAATCCAGCATGTTTCGGAGTTCGACAGAGGACGAATAGTAGCTTATCGCGACAGCGGTTTATCGTACCGAGAAATGGGCGCCCGTGTGGGACGACATCCAGCCACAGTGAGGCGAGTATGGATTCGGTGCATGCAGGAGGGAAAGACGGACCGACGTGAGCGATTGCCGCAGCCGCTGCACACCACCGAACGAGAGGACAAGCATGTTGTGCGGCGGGCATTGACGGCTCGCACCGCCACATCACGAACGTTAGTGCAGGAATTAGGGTGTGTTGCGCAACAACCTGTCTCAGCACGTACCGTTCGACGTCGTCTGCAGGAACGGGGACTTGTCGCACGGCGCCCATTGCTCCGATTACCATTGACGTTACACCACCGACGAGTGCAGCGGCAGTGGGCCGTTGGACGCCGCACTTGGACTACGGAAAGGCACGACATTGTCTTCTTCGACGAATCCCGCTTCGGCCTGCAACACCACGATGCTCGGATCCGCGTGTGGTGGCACCGCGGCGAGAGACTGTATGACGCCTGCATTATGCATCACCATACCAATCCGTCGCCTGGCGTTATGGTTTGGGGCGCAATTGGATATGACACCCGCACCCCTCATGTACGCATCGCCTGTGCACTCAACAGCAACCGCCCCATCTCCGTTGTTTTGGAGCCTGTAGTCCTCCTTTACCTGCAGGACCTGCCAGCGGCCACGTTTCAACAGGATAATGCCCGCCCGCACGTGGCACGCATCGTGCAACAATTCTTCACGGCCCACCAGGTGTCACTGCTACCGTTGCCCGCCTGTTCTCCCGATATGTCGCTCATCGAACACGTCTGGTCGCTGATCGACAACCGAGTGGTCCGGCAAGCACCACCAGCGGCTACGCTTGATGAACTGTGGAAACGTGTGGAAGCAGCCTGGATCGACATACCCCAAGGCCACATCCAAAGCCTCTTTCGTTCGATGCCGCGGCGTGTAGTGGCCGTTATTGCCAGCCATGGGGGCCACACGAACTATTGATGTCTGCGTGTTCCGCAAGTCGCACGAGCCTGTAAGTTCAATCGTTTCATCTTTGTATCTGTTCTTATATGTCCAGTATATCTGGTTTTGCTATCTCGTGTCTTTCTTGGTGTTGCATTTTGGGTGGCCAGCATTGTTGATGTCGAGGCTGTGAGTAACACAGGACGAATCACTCTGTTGTTGGCAACTGCTGTCGTAACAGCTGCCGAACCAACAACGTAAAAACCAACAGGTGTTCCAGCCTGCTTAAATATGGTTGATTATGGTTTTTGTTGAAGTTGTCATACCATGAAAGAATGCACGAAAGGAGACAAAACTTACCACACATGTAGACAAGCATGTGAAAGAGAAGGGATTTAATTTCTGAATGAACACGATGGGCGAGGAGACTGTATAATTTGGCTCCAGTCAGTAGATCGTATCATCGCCGTGATGGACTATACATTCTACAAAACGGTATGACATCCAGTGGAAAAAGCCTCCGATAGTGTCCTGAGTCATTTCTGCCCATGCTTCGTTGACTTGTGTCCACAATACATGTACTTTCCGATGGGGTCGTGCATTAAGTCTCCTGTCAATGATGTCCCACACGTTCTCTTTGGTGAGAAGACTTGGAATCGTGTTGGCCAGGGCAGCACGGGTAGGCACTGTCTGCTGATGTTGGCACTGTGCTCACGGGCGTTATCTTGTTGAAACTGGGCATGAAGAATATCTCAGAGATAAGGCAACAAAACGCGCTGCAGCACCTCATTGACGTATCGTCGTGCTGTCATTGTACCTACTGTCATGTATGTTCTGTGGGATTGGTAGATTTTATCGTATTGTGTTCATTACTCTTTCAGATTTGTGTGAGTAAACTGGAGTTTACCCCGGTTCGGTAATTTGCTGCCACCAGACCGGGTTTTTTACTTATCAGTACTGGTCAAACTTACTCAGCCTTGTTTGTTGCTCCTCAGAGGCACGCTGAAGGATAAATTGATTGCGATGAAATCAGAGCTAAGCATTGGTTACACAATTTACAGTTTTTTATTTACAGAGATACCCTTCATCAGGGAATTGATTTCAGCCTCGTGACAAGTATGAAGAAGATACAATTTAGCTGACATAAACGGTTCTGGATCTCGAGCAGGTCAGAGTTCAGCACAGTCTTGCACTATATGTGTGCATACATAGAGCATTGAGAATTTATCATACACTATCGCTGGAATTAGTTGTTTTCAAGTATGCAGGACCTCTCTCAGGTGGAGGATTTTCTTGGCAGACAGCAGTCTGCCATCAGATGTTTAGATATTACACATTTCCCCGCTGGTAATGCATTGTACACTATCTGCCAACAAGTAATTGGACACCTGTGATAGCAAAGGAAAACGAAGTTTATTCACCTTCAATAGTTGGTGGAGCCTCCACGAGCGGCGAAAACAGCTGTGACCCTCCGGGGCATACTCTCAACCAGACGTTGAACGACGGCTAGCGGTATTTTCTTCCACTCGGCTTGGAGAAGACAGGTCAGTTGCTTCACCGATTTCGGACGGTGGGGGCACTCCTTAAGTCGACGCTCCAACTCGTCCCAGAGTTGCTCGATAGGGTTAAGGTCCAGGCTCTGTGCAGGCCAGTCCATTCGATTAACCCCATTGTTACCATACCAAGCCCAGGGGGCATTGTCATCCTGAAAGTAACATGGGTCCACCCCGTAAAACTGCCACAACGTAGGAAGTGCATGGTCATTCAAAGTGGTGCAGTAGGTCGCGACGCTGAGTCTACCAGGAATTGCGACCAAGGGTCCCGTGCCATACCAGGAGAAACACTCCCATAGCATAATTCCACCGCCGCCGAACTTCAAAGTTGGCACAATACATTCCGGCAGGAGGCGTTCTCCAAGCAGACGCCAAACCCAAACCCTGCCATCTGAACGGTAGAGGATGAACCATGATTCGTTGCTCCAGAGAACCTGTTTCCACTGTTCAACGGTCCGCTGTCGACGTTCTTTGCACCACGTTAGCCGAGCAGCGCTATTGGACTTGGTGATCAAAGGCTTGTGAGCGGCAGCACGCCCATTATAACCGAGCAGATGGGCTTCCTTACGGATGATATTCATCGAAAGAACACTCCCGGATGCCTATTGAAACTCCTCGCGGATGTGGCCCATCGATTTGGTGCGGTTCTTCCGAATTTCTCTGGTCAGCACCCGTCTGTCTCTAACTCCCAGTTTTGTGGGTCTGCCGGGTCGGGGCACATTCCGACAGTCACCTCTCATCTTCCACTTGCCAATCACGTAGGCCACTGTCCATTTTTTTGGGTACTTCAACTTGCTGGATATGTCACGTATGGATCGGCATTTCTGTGATACTCGACGATTACACCTTACTCGAAATCAGAGAGCTCCGAACTGCGTGGCATCTTGCATGCGACTGGTTGCGTTGTTGTTTCGCACACGAAATTTTACGGCGGCGGTCGTGACGTGTATCAGGACCGCAGATATCGTCGATTGCAGGGGTGTCCAATTACTTGTTGGTAGACAGTGTATATTAGTAGCCTTAATCCGCAGCTGATATATAGCTAGTTAACCGCAGTCGATTAGCTTTCGTACATCTTGTGCGCTCTCATCCCTAGAGCAACGACGACAGTTCCACTCTCCTGTTTCCTATACCAGAGCGAGAAGTATCCCGCACAAGTTTGTTATAACTTTTCCAGCTCAAAACTGTGTATCCCGGACCTCGCACGACCAATCACATGCGCGTAAGCCTTTCGAACTTGGGCCATGTGGTCAACATCTCACTCCGCTGCTCCTGTCAAGTTAACAACAACTTTCTCGACTAAGCGAAGGTCCCCATTTTTTGTTAACTTCTGCCTCAATGCAGAATTCACCAAGGAAAGAATTTCCTTCCCCCTTCTTCTCTCAGTGGGACCCGGGCACACAATATAGCCGACTTGCTGTCGTTTTTTACGCTTTCCAACCGTAGGTTAAAGAAGCGTATATGCTCCAGCTTTGTCTGTCTGTCCTCACGATAACTCGAGTAAAAATGGTTCGATTTCGATGAAATTTTAGTATGTGGTAGGGGACCACTGGGTACGAACCCTACTGAAAATGGACGAAATGGGATCAAAGGTCACGACATAGGAGCAGGATCCATTCCATTGCCTTTATGCATCATAACTTGTGTAAACATGGTTCGATCTCAATGAAATTTTATTATGTGGTAGAAGACTACCTGGGAACAAACCCAATTGAAAATGGGTGAAGTGGGGTCAAAGGTCACGACATAGGAGCGGGATCCATTCCATTGCCCATATGCATCATAACTTGCGTAAAAATGGTTCGATTTCGATGAAATTTTAGTGTGTGGTAAGGGACCACTTGGGGATGAAACCTATTGAAAATGGACGAAATGAGGTCAAAGGTCTGGACATAGGATCGGGATCCATTCCACCGCCTTCATGCGTTATAACTTACGTAAAAATGCTTCGATTGATACAAAACTTTATCATTCTGTTCCGGAAGTATACTTTACCGGTTCTGTTGAATATAATCAAAATGGGGTCAAAGGTCAGGTCATAGGAGTGAGATTTATTCTACAGCCATTATCCTCATAACTTGTGTAATAACTTGAGTAATGATATCTGGTATGTTGGAAAGCGTATCATAATCAATGCATTGCATGATTTTACTAACTTGTTTCTCTTACAGGGTGAAAATGGCGTCCCGTCCCCCATTTCTGATGTTTTTCCCATTTTTCCTGTCCTAAATATTTTCACATCATCACACCTACTATGCGTACGAGTGGTGAACGGCTGTTGAAACTGGTAACTCCCCAAACCATGACGCCAGGCTAAAGAGCCTTATAACGCTCGCGGATGACAGCAAGATCAGGTCGGGGACCATGTGATCTCCATACTCTCAGTCGGCAATCATCGGCGCTGAGGCAGAAGCCGGACTCGCCGCTGAGTAGGAAATGGTTCGATTCGTCCTTCCACGCATGTCTGGTACGGTACCTTTGCAACCTTGCACGACGATGTGCTACGGTGAGTGGCTGTTGCCGCAATTGAAGGGGGGGGCGCAAACCTGCCTCAGCCAATCTGCGACTCATAATCTGTGTCGATACGGGGGTGTTCACAGCTGCTTGAACATTTCATCTGTTGTGGATTGTGGGGCTGCTACGACTTACCCGTCGAACACGATGTTCGGACGCCCGCCTACGAGCACTTGCCCTACTACGGCGACGTACGTACCTTCCTTCAACCACTGTTTTCGCATCCGGCTGATAGTTGTTACAACCCGATGCTTTTCCGTTGTGAAGCCACACAAGGACCAACTAGTCATACGTAGCCTCGGGTAAAGGTGTCTGCATGATGTTAGGATTTCCAATGACATCGACGATATCTGCGGTCCTGATGCACGTCATGGCCGCCGCCGTTAAATATGGTGTGGGAAACAACAACGCAACCAGTCGCATGCAAGATGCCACGCAGTTCGGAGCTCTCTGATTTCGAGAAAGGTGTAATCGTCGGGTATCACAGAAATGGCCGATCCATACGTGACATATCCAGCGAGTTGAAGTACCCAAAATCGACAGTGGCTTACGTGATTGGCAAGTGGAAGATGAGAGGTGACTGTCGGAATGTGCCCCGACCCGGCAGACCCACAAAACTGGGAGTTAGAGATCGACGGGTGCTGGCCACAGAAATTCGGAAGAACCGCACCAAATCGATGGGCCACAACCGCGAGGAGTTTCAACAGGCATCCGGGAGTGTTCTTTCAATGAATACCATCCGTAAGGAAGCCCATCTGCTCGGTTATCATGGACGTGCTGCCGCCCACAAGCCTTTGATCACCAAGTCCAATAGCGCTGCTCGGCTAATGTGGTGCAAAGAACGTCGACAGTGGACCGTTGAACAGTGGAAACAGGTTCTCTGGAGCGACGAATCAAGGTTCACCCTTTACCGTTCGGATGGCAGGGTCTGGGTTTGGTGTCTACCTGGTGAACGCCTCCTGCCGGAATGTATTGTGCCAACTTTGAAGTTCGGCGGCGGTGGAATTATGCTATGAGGGTGTTTCTCCTGGTATGGCACGGGACCCTTGGTCGCAATTCCTGGTAGACTCAGCGCCGTGACCTACTGCGCCACTTTGAATGACCATGCGCTTTCTACTTTGTGGCAGTTTTATGGGGTGGACCCATGTTACTTTCAGGATGACAATTCCACCTGGGCTTGGCATGGTAACAATGGGGTTAATCGAATGGACTGGCCTGTGCAGAGCCTGGATCTTAAACCCTATCGAGCACCTCTGGGACGAGTTGGAGCGTCGACTTAAGGGGTGCCCCCACCGTCCGAAATCGGTGAAGCAACTGACCTGTCTTCTCCAAGCCGAGTGGAAGAAAATACCGCTAGCCGTCGTACAACGCCTGGTTGAGAGTATGCCCCGGAGGGTCACAGCTGTTATCGCCGCTCGTTTAGGCTCCACCAACTACTGAAGGTGAATAAACTTCGTTTTCCTTTGCTATCACAGGTGTCCAATTACTTGTTGATAGATAGTGTACAAAACCCGACTATCGAGTTTTACCAACCAATTTGAATGGCCTTGCAACAAATACAGTAGAGCGTCGAAAATCCGAACAAGCTCTCCTCCTCCTCCTCCTTTTTATGTTTTTTTTTTTTTTTTTTTTTTGGTGGTGGAAAATTTAAGTACAGTCCGTTTATTTTAACTTGGCACTTGGTGATAATGGAATCGCCTAATTTTGGGAGTGCAAACATTTTGGGGGTGACGTGCCGAAGGTGGAGGTGACTTCTGATACTCAGATACAAAAGGCGAAAACTTCCCTGTCACTTGTTCCCTGCGGGGCTAAGATTTTACGACCCATTACTACAGCAGTACCACCCCTTGTTTCAAAGCTCAGCTCCATTGTTCAATGTGATTGGAGAGGAAAGCTATTCCCCCTGCATTCAGCATAATGCGTGGGTCCTACTCATGCTGAAGCATGAGCACGACCCGCCCATGCTGAAGCATTCAGCATGAGTAGGGTCAGTGGCGTATATTCAAGGCTAGCTACAAAGCCCAGAGAATGCACAAATAAAACTGAATTAAATATACACAAATAAAAGTCAATTATCAACGGCATTAAGATATGTCGATGTTTTCGGTACGGAAAAAAACCGAGTGGATAAGCTTCTTTCGATTAAGAGAATCAGTCTGGCGAGCGATACCTACGGCATAACGCAAGCAGGTTTTCCAGTCTTCGCTGTTCTGATTCAAAGAACTTCGATATGATCGCCTGCTAGCGTTTCCATGACAACATGAATGGGTGTATGGAAGGGAATGGACCATTGCTTTGTGCAACGGTTTGCTCAGAAAACAGAAGACTTCGGACTATCTCAGTCCATCCATGCTTCCGCCTTTAACAGCGCGTGTTTCGCGAGAGTTATTTCAGTTTTTGTGAAGTGTCAATGAATTAAAATCAGAAATATTATATCTTAAATTCGTGGCTTTGTTGGATTTGAACTGTTTTGATAAATTTTGTGAAAGCTTCCCCTGAACATCTACTGTCAGAACTTAAAAACTCTGTGCTTCAAATTTTGATACAGATCGATTAAAAAATGAACTGAAGGTGTTTTATTCCTTTGGTAAATACGAAACAAATCAGTAAGAGACATTACGTGTTACATAAAGTTGAATAAATGGGACATAGTGTTTATTGAGGTGTACAAATTAGCAGACCTAATATTAAAGTTTCCATCAACAACTGCAACTGCCGAAATAAGAAGTTTTTCCGTATT
Organism: Macrothele yani; assembly: GCA_039090855.1. Classification (NCBI taxonomy): domain Eukaryota; kingdom Metazoa; phylum Arthropoda; class Arachnida; order Araneae; family Macrothelidae; genus Macrothele; species Macrothele yani. The sequence goes on from CM077028.1 coordinate 55,881,344, forward strand.
AAAAAGAATCAAGATACATCTTAGAGCCACACAAGGACATGCACATTTGAGCAACTTGGCTGGTTTGTTAATAGAGAAAAACATTATTTTTAAATATGAGAAAGTACTCGGAAGAAACATTTTTGCGAAAACGTAACACTCAAGTTCACACAAAAGGAAAGAAGAATGGAGTTCATGTGCAAATCCTAATCCTCATAATTATTTGGCATCATGTTAGCAATAGCATGTACCTAAAATTTACAATAAAATGTTACTTCTATTATTTAACAATTAAAAATTAAACTTCGCAATTAAAAAAAACTACTGGGAGGGGCGGGGGCGTTGAAATAGCCCAAGTCTCGGACCCAAGATACGCCACTGAGTAGGATCCATGGTGGTCTACACTGCTTTGGAAACCTCCATGGCTTGCGGTTTGAACAACAACTGTTCTACTCAACTTCTCTTATTGAAAACAATGAGGGATTTAACGGCAAAAAAGCGATGTTTGAAAATGGTGAAACAAAAATTAATGATTAATTTTTCTAAAAAACCTCAGAATTGCATGATCTTTTTTCAGCACTTATTTTTTAATCCAGTGTAAATATGCTCTTCAATTGTGTTATGGTTGGTAAGTTTTGGAATTTTTTGCTTTATGTTTAAAAATTTCACAGCAGCAGTAAAAATGGCAAACTTGTTTCGTGTTGCATAATAACAAAAAAAGTCTTTGTCTTATGTAATTTTTGTGTTTGTATACAGCTGCTTATTTTTGGTACATGTATATTTGGATAATATAATGTAGAAACGATGCGTTCGGAATATCAAACATGTATTTCTTTACATGTTCGATAATCCGAACGCATCGAAAATCCGAACTACCAGTGGTCCCAATTAGTTCGGATTTTCGATGCTCTACTGTACTTCATTGTGTGCCATTTCCTGTGGCTGTCGAGCAGCATAATATTTTGCAGAGTCACTAGATAAAAAATGGGAGGAGGGCGTAGCTAAGTCTCAGAACCACGGGCTGAAGAATTTGCGCTACGTCACTATTTTGCGCTACCCCTCAATTTTGCGCTACGTCACTAGATTAAAAATGGGAGGAGGGCGTTGCTAAGTCTCAGAACCACGGGCTGAAGAATTTGCGCTACGTCACTATTTTGCGCTACCCTTCAATTTTGCGCTACGTCACTAGATTAAAAATGGGAGGAGGGCGTTGCTAAGTGTCAGAACCACGGGCTGAAGAATTTGCGCTACGTCACTATTTTGCACTGCCCCTCAATTTTGCGCTACGTCACTAGATTAAAAATGGGAGGAGGGCGTAGCTAAGTCTCAGAACCACGGGCTGAAGAATTTGCGCTACGTCAATATTTTGCGCTACCCCTCAATTTTGCGCTACGTCACTAGATTAAAAAGGGAGGAGGGCGTTGCTAAGTGTCAGAACCACGGGCTGAAGAATTTGCGCTACGTCACTATTTTGCGCTACCCCTCAATTTTGCGCTACGTCACTAGATTAAAAATGGGAGGAGGGCGTAGCTAAGTCTCAGAACCACGGCCTGAAGAGTCGTCTGGGGGAGAGGCTATGTGTTCAACTACAAACTGCATTTCCCCACGAATTCTGACGCAAGTTTAGCTTTGTTTTTAATCTCCTTTTGCTATTTTACTTCACTAGCGAATAATTTATACAAAAAGTAAAAACGATTAGATAAAATACAAAAAATGAAATAAAAAGGGATAGAGAAAAACAGAACTCTCTTGAAATGCATTAAAAGAATCACATTCTTTGAATTTGCATGACTGTTGTTAAGTTGCATGTTCCTTACCACTGGTGGCAAAATAACTCCCAACTAGAGTGTTTCTTACTTTGTATTTTTTTTTCTTTGGTCTCTTTTCCGTGGATCCATGCAATGACATCGAGGAGATAATGACGTCACATTTCAACTCTTTCTACTAAATTTCTTCGGTTCCACTTTTCCTTCCATCTTCAATCGCGTATTTTCCTTCGCTAGTGCTTGGTGGGAATCACTTCTTACTGTAGTCAAATCCCTTTCCCTCTTAAAAACCAAGAGCACCAGATTCCGCAAAAAAAAAAAAAAAAGGGGGAACACGATTACCTTAAAACCGTTCTTACTGGATGAAAAACAATAAACGAGATGTTGAAAGCTCTTTCTCTCACGCGAACGTTCATGGATTTTCCTTTTAGCATTATTTCCAAGGATACATTTAACTAAAATGTTCCCACGAGAGCACTTCTTCTTTGTTGGAAACTAACTACCTGGAAGTTTTTAAACAGCAGCTCACATCTCATAGTCGCTTATCAAATGACGAAAATTTGTATTTTTTTTAGTGTAATGCACGGTAAAATAAGGTAAAGTATTTGTACTTATAATGCAATACTAAAGTAATTTTCATAAACCGCCAAAAACACAATTCAAAGAATTTACAACAACGTGCATTTTCCAGGAGGGCTTGCGGGGGAAGAAGGGTTGAGACCCTTCAGTGCCCTGCTAGCTACAGCCCTGGGGGGGGGGAGGGAAGCGTTACTGTCACGGATCATCAAGAATCGAAGATTCAAAAATTCGAAACGCACACTTCAATAATTTTGAACATTTTCTGATTACTGGGTCCCTCAAATGATTTTGTCGCCACCATGCAAACTCCACCGAGCTGTGGAAGACGGGAAAAGACGTGACGCCATAGGTACAACCGTCTTGAAAGGAAGAATGAATAGTTATTCAAATAGGAAAGCTTTAACGTGAAAGCAGTGAAAAATTAGTGTTAGAGTACATGCTTTGCCTTCGGCTGAATGTTAAGTCTGTGAAAAGCTAAATTTCGTACTGTGCACTAAATAATTATTTTTATTCGTTTGCCTTGAATTGTCAACAGTGGCATAATTTTTTATTTAAGAGTGTTGAACAGCGTCTGGTGTATTTTAGTTTAATTAATTTCATTATTTACGAAGCGGGTACCACAAATTATTTTAATTTGATGCGACTTGCTCTTTTAAATAAATTATTTTAATTCGCACGTATTTCTTGATGTATCGAGATTTAAAAACATGTTTTTCATACGTTAGTTTTTCAGGTAGAACCATTTAATGGTGGTTTTAAATGTTGTAACTTTTTTACATGTTATATTTCCTTTGGGTGAAAAGCAATTTCTCAGTTGGAAGTTATTAATATTCACTGCGAATATATATCTCGGTAATCGAATGTGATTCAAGGAAAAATCTTTCACGTACCTCCCGAGATATATATTCACAGTGAATATAAATAACTTCCAACTGAGAAATTGCTTTTCACCCAAAGGAAATATAACATGTAAAAAGTTACAACATTTAAAACCACCATTAAATGGTTCTACCTGAAAAAATAACATAAATTATTTTGGATTTGGAGGCATAATTTTTATTTATTATATATATATATATATACTGAAGAGCAAAACTGAAGACTAAGGAAAACTTTAGAATTTAAAACGAAAGCTGCAAAAAAACCTGAAGATCAAAACGCGCAACGCAGCAGTTTTGAAAATTCAGAATTCACATTCTATTAAGAAGATACCTAAGCAAAAAAATACATATATAATTTTGACTCACACCAAGTACAACATAGAAAAAGTTATGTATCTACCTGTGTGAGTAAAAGGAGAAAAGATAAAAAAATAAAATAAAACAACTGAATGTAGAAGGTGTCGATAATACTGAGCCTTGGCTTTTACCAAGGACCAGCAAACTCTGCATTTTCTCACTTCCACAAAGAATCTAGTTGGAAATGGGTTTCTGCAAGGCCATAGATGCAAGTAACATTCCCACCTAAAATTGTTTTAAAAAATATATATATGTCATGTCCTCCGCAGAGTTGTATGACCTAGCACTAGTTAACAATTTCGCTTGCATCCATTAACCTTCCTACCCGACCCATGCTCTTCATCTGTTACTATTAAACAGAGAGAAGAAGATTAAAGAGAACTCAAGCTGTGAGAGTGACATAATAATTAGAAATAATTTTCAGCTATAACGAAATGCCAAGTTCGTTTGAGAGAGAATTTAAACCTGAAAAACAATGCAAAAGAAATCCAAATTTTTTCATTGCAATTAAAAAAGGAAATATTAATTTTTAAAAACAGATTTTTGAAAGAAAACTTGAGTCTAAAACCCCTACTCTACAACTTATGACAGCACGAAAACGAGAATAAGTTAAAGACAATAATTAACTAAAGAAAACTTTGTGGAAGTTATATGACTTAAACAGTTAGTTGCAATATGTACAAAGTATTTCAGCAGTGCTTTAAGTGCATAATTAATTAGTTATTAAGTACTTAACTACTTTGAAAATACAGCGCATAGAAAAGGAACAAGCTTAGCCATCTGCTGTTCCTAGGTACCCCAAAAGACGCGCAAAGTTACAAAGAAAAGAAAAGAGTTAAAACCCGCAAAAATGTTAACAGACAAGCCAGTGCCTAAAAGCTGAAAAGCAAAAAATCAACAGAGAAAAAGTACATAAAGTACAAACATTGAACTTATAAAACCTAAAACTCCAAATACAAGGAAGAGAGCTTACCTCTTGTGTGACGAAACTTTCTCCTCATAAGAGTAAAACATGGCTGACCTCTTCCGCCACTTCCCTAGTCGCTGGGGGGCAGTTTGGGTGGGGCTGAAGGCCTCCTCATACAGAAAGAAACCAACTCGCGGAGATTTTAACCGGAGAAAAATATATAAACTTAAGACTGTGGATCTGTATGATCAGAAAGAGCAGAATTAACTCTCCAGAATACATGAGAAATATTATACACGAGTAGTGTATTTAATAATCTTTGCATGTATTAAATCACCTTAGTGAGCTTCTATAGATTAATCAGAATCTTATTAATTTTAATGTTGGTTTTACTATTTTTAGTATAGCTATCCTAGTGATGAATAACTAGTTTTCTTTTTTATTTGTTTTTATTTTCTTTTATAAACGGATTTTTAAGCTTTTTTTTGTGATTTTGTTTATATTATTTAATTTAAAATATTATTTTATATTATTTTATTTTAAAACAAAAAATTAAATAATACAAACAAAATCACAAAAAAAAGCTTAAAAATCCGTTTATAAAAGAAAATAAAAACAAATAAAAAAGAAAACTAGTTATTCATCACTAGGATAGCTATACTAAAAATAGTAAAACCAACATTAAAATTAATAAGATTCTGATTAATCTATAGAAGCTCACTAAGGTGATTTAATACATGCAAAGATTATTAAATACACTACTCGTGTATTTTATAATATTTCTCATGTATTCTGGAGAGTTAATTCTGCTCTTTCTGATCATACAGATCCACAGTCTTAAGTTTATATATTTTTTTCTCCGGTTAAAATCTCCGCGAGTTGGTTTCTTTCTGTATGAGGAGGCCATCAGCCCCACCCAAACTGCCCCCCAGCGACTAGGGGAGTGGCGGAAGAGATCAGCCATGTTTTACTCTTATGAGGAGAAAGTTTCGTCGCACAAGAGGTAAGCTCTCTTCCTTGTTTTTGGGTTTTAGGTTTTATAAGTTCAATGTTTGTACTTCATGTACTTTTTCTCTGTTGATTTTTTGCTTTTCAGCTTTTAGGCACTGGCTTGTCTGTTAACATTTTTGCGGGTTTTAACTTTTCTTTTCTTTGTAACTTTGCGCGTCTTTGGGGAACCTAGGAACAGCAGATGGCTAAGCTTGTTCCTTTTCTTTGCGCTGTATTTTCAAAGTAGTTAAGTACTTAATAACTAATTAATTATGCACTTAAAGCACTGCTGAAATACTTTGTACATATTGCAACTAACTGTTTAAGTCATATAACTTCCACAAAGTTTTCTTTAGTTAATTATTGTCTTTAACTTATTCTCGTTTTCGTGCTGTCATAAGTTGTAGAGTAGGGGATTTTAGACTCAAGTTTTCTTCAAAAATCTGTTTTTTAAAAATTAATATTTCCTTTTTTAATTGCAATGAAAAAATTTGGATTTCTTTTGCATTGTTTTTCAGGTTTAAATTTTTCTCTCAAACGAACTTGGCATTTCGTTATAGCTGAAAAATTATTTCTAATTATTATGTCACTCTCACAGCTTGAGTTCTCTTTAATCTTCTTCTCTCTGTTTAATAGTAACAGATGAAGAGCATGGGTCGGGCCAGGAAGGTTCATGGATGCAAGCGAAATTGTTAACTAGTGCTAGGTCATACAACTCTGCGGAGGACATGACATATATATATTTTTTAAAACAATTTTAGGTGGGAATGTTACTTGCATCTATGGCCTTGCAGAAACCCATTTCCAACTAGGTCTTTGTGGAAGTGAGAAAATGCAGAGTTTTTGCTGGTCCTTGATAAAGCCAAGGCTCAGTATTATCGACACCTTCTACATTCAGTTGTTTTATTTTATTTTTATCTTTTCTCCTTTTACTCACACAGGTAGATACATAACTTTTTCTATGTTGTACTTGGTGTGAGTCAAAATTATATATGTATTTTTTTGCTTAGGTATCTTCTTAATAGAATATATATATATATATATATATAACCTTTTAAAGGCCAAGCAATAATTTACTCTAAAGATTAATCTAATTTTCTTCACATTATAGTTCCTTGGTATAACTTGTATTAGATGTAATGATATTTATGAGTTAGTGTAATCGAAAAAGTAGATGATTACATTCATTTAGGTCAAGTAATCAGTTTTAAAGAAAGAAAAGAAAGAGAAATCAATGGAAGAATTATCCAAGGTAATAGTCTTTTGAAGATTTAAAGACCATTTAACTGGCGATCTCTTATTGCGTCTAAAAAGAAAAATTTTTAATGCATGTATTAACCCTGTATTTAGTTATGGAAGTGAAACGTAGAGTATCACAGAACGACAATGTAAAACAAAATAGATGACACCAAATTTTTAGGTGTAATGAGCACGTCTTTTGAATCCGTTATGACGCAAATTAAATTTATCAAAGCTATTCAAAGTCAGTGGAACCGGTATGGAAAACAATAGTATCTGAGTCTGACGGAAGAAAGAAGTTTTTCATCGGGGTTTTAATCCAGCAGATATTGCCGTAGGTTGCAGACTTGTGCGTTAAGAAAAAATTGAATTTATATGAGAAATATTTCGCAGCGGAAACGCTCTCCAACAGAGAAATAATTTTTCAAATCGGACTCTTCGAAGCAGAGATATGGACAAATATAAGCCCACGCCCCTAGCGGGAAAACCATGCATTATTTTAAGAAGAAAGTAATTTCAAAAGGTTTTTCGATGTGAGCGGTATCAGTCCTAGAAAAAAAAATAAATAAATAAATAATCGAGTTTTCAGGAGTTCAGATTTTGCTGCAAATGCATCAGAAGCAGAAATTAACACTAATGCCCCCTAGTGGCTAAACCATTCTTTACCAAATATTAGAAATCATATGAAAAACATTTTCCATCAGAAGCTGTATGCGATACAAGGAGAAATTTTTCAAATCGGAGTTTTAGAAGCACAAATAACGCAAAAAACGCAATTTACGTTAACGCCCCCTAGCGGAGAGTCTATGATATAATTGAAAATTTTGAATTTATATATGAAAAACATTTCGCATCGGAGACACTATCCAACAAAGAAGGAATTTTTCAAATCGGACTCCTAGAAGTAGAGATATTGACAAAAATAACTGAAGAGCAAAACTGAAGACTAAGGAAAAACTTTAGAATTTAAAACGAAAGTTGCAAAAAAAAAAAAAAAAAAAAAAAAAGATATACATCTACGCCCCTTGGCGGAGAAACCATGTATTATTTTAAGAAGAAAATATTCCTAAAAGGTTTGTCGACGTGAGTAGTATCGGTTCACAGAAGAATTTTTTTCAATCGAGATTTTAGTAGCTCAGATTTTCCTGCAAATACATCAGAAGCGGAAATCAAGAATTACGCCCCGTGGTGGCCAAACTATTTTTTACCAAAATTAGAAATTATATGTCAAAAATTTCCCATCAGAAATTGTATCCGCTGAAGAAAATTTCTTTCAAATCGGAGTTTTAGAAGAAAAGATATTGGGAAAAACATAATTTACTTTTACGTCCCCGAGCGGAAAATCTATGCGTAACTTGAAAAAGTATCTATACCTAAAATACTCTTCGACATAAATGGAATCGAAGGATAAAAAAAAAAAAATTCAATCGGATGTTTAGAAGGAAAAATATGAAATAAAATGCATTTTGAATTTGACGTCATCTGCATTTACGCCCTCTAGGGGAGAAATTGTACATCGTAAGAAAAACTAAAATAAATGATCATCATTCGCATATTTCAAGCTTCCCTGCGCAAAAAATAATTTTTCAAATCGGGCTAATAGTTGCAGAGATATGGTGTCTACAGACCGATTGGCAAAGGATTGCCTTCTCCGATGAGTCATGTTTTCTGCTTCATCGAACGGATGGACGCTGGCGTATAAGGCGAGAAGCATGGGAGAACAAACATTCTTCAACCATTGCTGGAAGAACACAAGCTGATGGGGGCAGCGTTATGGTCTGGGCAATGTTTTCGTGGCATTCCTTGTGCCCACTCATACCTGTGGAAGGCACTACGAACCGAATTCGTTATGAATCCATACTTGCCGACCACGTACACCCATACATGCTGATTGACTTCCCTGGGGCGGATGGGATCTTCCAGCACGATAATGCGACGTATCACACAGCTAGAAATGTTTGAGAGTGGTTGGAAGAGCACGATGAAGACTTCAAAGTACTTCCCTGGCCTCCTAATTCCCCAGGCCTAAACCCAATTGAGCATCTGAGGGACCATCTCGATCGTGTTGTTCGCTCTATGGATCCTCCACCACGCACTCTCCAGCAGCTGCCAGATTTACTGCAGCCAGCATGGCTCCATATACCTGTGAGCACCTTCCAGCACCTTATTGAGTCATTCCCAGCCCGTCAAGCAGCTGCCCGTGCTACACACGGCAGTTACTCTGGATATTACCTGGTGGTCACAATAATGTGACTTGACCGTGTATATATTTAGTGTAATGTTATCGTTTACTGTAATGCTTACAATTACTTTCTTGATATCTTTGATGGACTGTAACTTTTACTTACTTACAGTAATTTTTACTGATATAGAACTTTGATTTAGGTCTGTTAGAGCTTTATGAGCTGCCCTTGCAAAGTAAGATGAAATCTCCATTGATGTGAAAAGGCTATTGCTTGGGTTTCTCAGAGCTTTCAAGAAGCTGCTCTTCGCAAAGCATTTATAGTTTTTATTTATTAAACTTTTAAGTCCCAAGCAGTAATTTGTTCTGCAGATTAATCTAATTTTCTTTACCCTAGAATTTCTTGCAACAAACTTGTGTTAGAGGTACTGATATTTATGAGCTAGTGTAATGTTATTGTTTAGTATAATGGTAAATATGTGCAAAGAATATCGAAGCGTTTATATTCTTTGATATGTGTTTAGTGTAATTTTATTGTTTACTGTAATGTTTACAGTTACTTGCTTGATATTTTTGATGTCCTGTAACTTTTACTTACTGTAATAAATAAATACATCGCTCTTTCCAGGTCTGTTACAGCAACGTGGAAAGAGCGATGTATTGATTTATTCAACTGACGCCACGTATTTAGAGGATTCTCACTTACTGTAATATTTATTGCGGTAGTACTTTGTTTTAGGTCTGTTAGAGCTTTAAGGTAAGAAGAAATTTTCACGGATGCGAAAATGTTATTGCTTCGGTCTGTTGGAGCTTTCAAAGAAGCTGCCCTTTGCAAAGCATGAAGAAATCCAAGGTAACGTAAAAATGCTTTTCCTTGGGTCTGTGAGAGCTTTCAAGAAGCTGTCCTTTGCAAGCCAAGAATTCCCAGTTGAGGTAGAAATGCTTTTGCTTGGGTCTGTTAGAGCCTTCAAGAAGATTTCTTTGTAAAGCAAGAAGTCCCAGTTGATGTACAAATGCTTGGATCTGTTAGACCTTTCAAGAAGCTGTCCTTTGCAAAGCAAAAGTCCCAGTTGACGCAGAAATGCTTTTGTTTGAGCCTGTTAGAGCTTTCAAGGAGATGCCCTTTGCAAAGTAAGAAGTCCCAGTTGATGTAGAAATGTTTTTGTTTGGGTCTCTTAGAGCTTTGAAGAACCTGCCCTTTGCAAAGCCACTTGAGTCCTGGTTCCTCCAATGCACTCACCTTGTTGCGTAGTTCCAATGAAGTATTGATGATTACGCTACGTTTGAAGAAGTTTTAGGAAGGGGGTGTCTGACTCCAGGTCTAAAACTGCCCTTAGAAATAGGAAGTTAGGAGATCTGAGTAAGTGAACTGTTGGCGTGGTTTAATTTCATGTATTGTGGGGGACGCCAACTCATCAGAAGAATAGGTTGCAAGTTCCTGTCATTGGAGCAGGGAAGCAAATAAATAAGTAGTTAAACAAATTGAATGTTATAACAGGCGATTTCTTTCGCACATATCTTTATTCATCAGATAGCGGAGGGGGGGGGGTGTAACATTGGAATATTAGTTGGTCTGATTGAATAGCAATACTTCGAGCGGATTGATAGATATCTCGGGCGACTTCCACTATTTAATTCTCGCTAAAAATCTCTTTCTACTCCATTCGGCGCGAAAGCGTTTTCCGTGCCTTGTCTCCGAGCAAAATTCTCCCTACATTTCTCCTCGAGATCTCCATGAAGACCCCTGGTTTATGACTGCTACGTACAAATAAATCCCCTTTACGATCTGTCCTCCAGAAAAATGCTTTTGATGTAAGAAGTTGTACTATTAATTGCTTGCTCCCATTGTCCCCGGCGGGGAGAGAGAGAGAGAGAGAGAGAAAGAGAGAGAGAGAGAGAGAGAGAGAGAGAGAGAGAGAGAGACCGACAGCGGCTGAGGGAAAGGGGGTGTCCTTTTGTTCGTGGGAGGTCCTGGCCTGTGAAAGAAGGCTTTCCCCGAAATGAATCTGTGCTAAGCGCCCTTATGACTGGAGAGTGAATTTTTCTAGCTGCCGTTCGTGCACAAAATAACAAAAATTACAATTTATAAAGTTTGAATATTTCCATATAACAGAACTCAATAGGAAATATAAACAGAAAAAATGAGTGAAAGGAGAAGAGGTGTTGTCTTTCGAATAAACCACGACACCAGTCCAGGGCGGGAAAGGAGAGAGGGGATGGGGGGGACCAAACATCACAGCATCCATTTCAGTGAACCACAACACCACCCAGCCGCCGATGCCCCCGGTGGGAGAATGATACTCGCAGAAAGCGCATCCGGATGCAGAAGCAGCAGTCAGTACTCATCATCTCAAGCCAACCTGAAAAAGAAGGGGGGGGAGGGGTCTGTGTAACACCCACCGATGTTCACACACTTACTCTCCATCCGATCCAGTCCTCCATCTGATCCAAGGCCTCCAGCCCAGGAAAAAGTGCGCAACAGTGCTGCCCTTCCCCAAGTCCCTGTCAGGGGGAGGGGGCAACGATCGTCGCCTTACTTCTAGGATACCTAAGGAATTCGTTGGGATCGGAGTCAACAGCACCCCTAACAAGTCCCTTAGGGTGGGCTTCCATTTTCTTGAAGAACTTCTTGGCGGGTCTTGTAGAAAACTCATGTACCTTCTCAATTTCAAGTCCGTTCTTCAGGCTCCGAAGTGGGGTCCATGAAGGAGCCCCAGTGATCATACGAAGTGCTCGGATCTTCACCCTCTCGATTCTCTTTCGCATATTCCTACTAACACCTATCCAGATGGGGGAGCCGCCCCGGTGGCGCAGTGGTCTAAGCGATGGCCTCTGATCATTCGTCCGAACGGGGTCCGGGTTCGAATCCCGGTGAGGCATGGGTGTTGTGTTTGTCTTATGGCACTGGCTCTCTCCCTTCCCTGGAACCAGTGACCCTAAATTAGGGACGGGCGACTGCTTATAGCCCATTGAGTTGCTCACGGTGGTCGTTAAACCTCCAAACAGGCAGACAGGCAGGCCAGATGGGGGAGGCTTAGGTGAGCGCTGGCCTGACGATTGTCTTGTACAGCAGTACTTTGTGGCGTGTTGTAAGGAAGTTCTGACGATTACTGACAAACAGCAGTCTTAAATAGTTGCCCAGATCACGTGGTGACCGTATGACCACGATTTCGCATATACGCTGCGTAAGTGACGTTTGCGCACATGTGAGTAATGATTTGTAATTCAGTATTTGGTGTTTAGACAAGCAGGTATCCGGATATTAATAGTAGGACAGTGTATATGCTTCGGAAAATTTGCTTTCGGTAAAGTAGTAGAACTTACTTAGGGAAGGCGTAACCGTTTGAGCCATCTTATATAGATAAATACTTCATTTTCGTTCTAAACAAAGGAAAACAAAAATGGCCGCTACCACCAATCTAAGTTTTTCTCCTGTTGTTTATTTTCTTTTCCTGATTTTCTTCGATGTGTACAAGCACCATGCTCAGGACCCGTTCAGTGTAATGGTTCCCACATCGCTGTGAGCCTCTTGCACCCCAGATGAAGCCATTAACAAATTCTGCCCTCCTAAACTTGGCATTAGTGAGAAAACCTGTGTTTGATCGATTGACTGACACAGAAGCAGAGAAAATGGTTCCGCCGAACAATCTGCTCTTATCAGCATTGTGCGGAATGACCTTGCCTAAGGGCAAAACTCATGTGGATTTGAAAAACAAGTCCCGTTATTCCAGATCCCACTGTGCAAGAAGACATGCAAACAAAGTTGTAGGAACCTGAAAAGTTCGAGTAAAGTCACGCATCGCTATGTTTACCAACTTCTTTTTATTTATTTTTTAACTTGTTTTTCTGGCGCTCACGAAAAGCGTCATTACAAGACAAAATCACTCAAATTATGTGCGGTCCGAAATCGTTTTTCAGAAAATGTGACCTGATTTGGTATCTATGTTGACTCGGAAATTCAGGAGTTGGTTTTAAAAAGGATTTGGTACTGGTGCGTGTCTTTGAAAATTCCATCTGAATATTACGTTATAGTAAATATCATTAAGGTCAAGGTACGTGTTGTCCTTCTTTCAAACTAATATGAATTGTGAGTTTATAAATTGCATTAATGATGGTGATGTGCAGGAAGCAATACCCTGTTTGAGAAGTAAATGCAATATCAGCCTTCAGACATTAAAATCACTGAAGGCATTTGTAGTTCTTTTACCAAATAATAAATTCTTCACAGGATTTTCAGAGAGGTGGTAATGGTTGGGTGCTTGATAGTGTCGAATTTCTTGAAATAAAAAGGAGTTTCTAAAATATCGAGTAAGCATGTATATCTCACGTGAATGGCAGCAGGGCAGTACTAAATATAGGATCTTGACATGCAAAAGAAAAGTATTCTCATGGAGAACCTCACTCTTCGGGGCCGAATGAACTAAAGGAAGAAGTTACTACTGATTCCTTTAGCTCATTCAATATGGTAGGGTAGCAGTTACTTCTACTTCACTTCGCTCCTTCAATATAAAAGGATTTTGTGAACTGTTGAGTATGTATATCGAATACAAATTGCAGCAGAACACTTCGATGAAATATAGGGCTTTTAGCATGCAAATGAAACTTTCTCAACGGAATTTCACATTTCACTCTTCTCATGGAGGAAGGATTTAATGTCTGTCATGATTTGTCTTTTTCTTTACATTTCTGCATTTCTTCTTGGGTATTTTATTTTCTTATGTACGCGTGTGTTTTGTGATCGTCGTTCTTTTTTTCTTTTCTTTCTGGGAAAATGGGCTTTGTAACATAAAAGAAACCTCTAACGAAAGTATGATTTTGCCACGAAAATAATACCATATTTTCGTCCCCTGTCCTTTACATCTTTTGAGCTTACTTCACTCGCATGCGCGATTGCAGCATTTTTAAGAATTAATGCGGCTTTTAAAATAATTTCCCAGTTTTGAGAACTGCATATTAATATGTGGCACGTGGTTATGTTATTTGCCCGTTTTCATTTTCTATGGAATTCCTTCATCAAACTGTCGACTTTCAATCCAGTACTGGTTTCCACCCTAACTTCCTACCAGTATACTTCATCGTCCGCCTGGTGGCTGCGACTCCATTTAATCTCAGCCGTACTGGGTCTTGATCAGAGTCAAGATCACTACCGAGACCAGATGGAAGTACTTCACAAACTGGATGACAGCAAAATCAAGGACATCGGCTACCACTTGGGACGAGATACAAGTTGGATGGACTGGACTTGCAATAGTAAGATACAGCTTGTCAATATATTGCGACAGAGCCAACCCAACGCTGTTAGTAGATCTACTGAGCCAGTCAGGGTGTTTAGCGTTCCAGCCTCCAGCAACTGCAGTGTGGATGGGATCCCCAAAGAGGATGTCAAGATCATTGTCAGAAGGTACCTTCCCTGGTATAAACGGATGCTAATTTAATCAAGCCTGTGTTTGTCTTTAACTTAACAGCCAGTTCCTCAATGTGCTTGAAGGGTATAATTTTTGCACTTAAACCATTTCTGACTAAATTTATATTACCTCCTGCTGCGTGCCTGTAGAGTGCCGGATCTCTGCCCTCTTGGAACACCTGGTAGTTCGCAACGCTGACTCGCTTGACCTCAGGTATGTAAGCTTGGACTCACAGATAAGAGCTTCGTCGATATCATGATCTTTCGGGAATCTTGCAAGTTCAGCAAGTGTGTTCCTGATGCCGTTCGCATTCCAAAACATTATTTTGAGACTATCCATGAGCTACCACGCACTGGAGCTCTGGCTTAAGCCGCCAGGCAGGCAACCAGAACCCGTTTGTGGATAGCGGGATCAATACGCTCTACAAGCTCCAAGAACAGCTTTTGATCCGTGACCTTTGAAGCTGCAGGAGGGGGTGCCACGTTGGTTACGGCCAGTGTGGCAGGTCTAGCCTTAGCTGGTTGGCCTGCTGTTTCGTTTGTGTCCTTTGTTGCCCTTCCTTCTCCTTCTCTTGGAGCTTGTAGCAGAGGAGGGGATCATGGAAGAAGCTGGGGGACTCTCTTTTGCCGATTTAGGTTCAACAGCAGCAGGTTTGGTAGGGTCCCTACCGGTTGCTGTGAAATTCTGCCTTGGCTCTGGTTTCTGCCTGGTATTTTTCTGCAACTTGTTGGCAAGCTGCTTGTAAATGGGGCAACCACACCAGTTAGCCCCATGTTCACCACTGCAGTTGACACAGTAACGCTATGTCTTTTTCTCAGCTGCTGCAATGTCCTTTGCTGCAGGGAATGCACGACTGTCTGCAGTTAGACCTGGCATGCCCAAAGCCTTGGCAGATGAAGCGCTGCTGTATCTTGCCCTTAGTACGGTAGGGTGAAACCCCAAAGAGAGATTCCAGCCGGAAGATCTTCCTGCTTGGAAGATACGAGCTGAACCATAACAGGTGGAAGGTCCTATTTGCGGCTATTTCGCAGTCGTTACACATTTGTAGTGGCAAAGGAACCCTGCAACTGTTCCCTGATGCTATCGTCTGGTACACCCAGACCCAGCCCTTTGATAACAATTCGGAGCGGCTTTTCCGTCGGTAGGGTGTCGGTGAAGAACTGTACCATGGATTTGTCAAGTAGAAATGTCAACCACCGATGCTCAGTGATAGTCTTCACCTTGATGGTGGTACGACCCCCACTATCTTTACCGACGCCGACTCCTCCATCTTTCTCTATTCTGTGATATATCAGAGGCCAGTTGGTAATTCCTTTACACACCACTGATGGTACCCTTTTGGGCATGTTTGTTGGCAAACTAGTCCAACGTACACGAGCGCTGTGTTCTAAAAAATATTGTGCCATTCGTACAGGGCCGTAGCTAGGTCTCAAAACCGGTGAGGGCGGTGGGGGATGGAGACTTATCTGGGTGGGAGTCTGTGATAAACGAGCAACTGTATTAATCTACGAGTACATATGTAAGTTTTGCTTCGTAATTTCGTTCCTTTTTTTAATTTACTTCACTAACGAACAGTTTTTCCATGCCGAAAAGTAAAGAAAAAGAAAATGAATTTTAAAAAATGAAGGGGGGGGGGTGGATAAAATTGAACTCTCTTGAAATTTAAGAGATAAAGCGCATTATGATAATTCGTTTCGAGGTGGCTGAGCTGCAGAGTCATTACCGCTGGACGAAAGAAAACACCAAACTGGTACTAAAAAAAATATTTTTTAGTTGATTATTCTGGTTCCTTTTCGCAGATACACGCAATGACATCAAGTAGATATTGATTCCGAATTCCGGCTCTTTCTTTTCCATCTTTAATCACGCATTGTCTTTCCTTCGTGTTCGGAGGTAATCTCTTCTTACTGTGATCAACCTCCCTTCACTACTCAAAAACTAAAAGCCCTGGGATTTCCGCCGATAAATACTTCTCCCACACATGCATCACAAAAACATTCCTACTAACCGCAAAGCAATGAACAGGAAGAAGTTGAAAGCTTGGTCTCTGTCTCGCACAAAGACCACTTTAACACTGTTTTCATCACCTAGAGTGATACATTTAGCTAAAACGTTCCCGTGAGAGCAGTCATTGTCGGCAATTAACCACCTGCAAATTTTTAACAGAAGCTTAGCATTTTACATTCACTTATCAAGTGACAATGTTTCATCGGTATGCGCCACTGTACTTCCACAAATGCCCCTCTTTGCCCTTTTTTTTTTTTTTTTTTTTTTTTGTAATGTTCTTTTACATTTTTTTTCACGTTTCTCCAATGAAAAAAAATCCGCCCCTTGTCCCTTAGCAACAACAAGTGGGGTGCCTATGTGGCAGAGAGAACCATTGGCGCAGCTGTTAGTACTGATTCACAGAGCCGGTGCTAGGGTGCTTGACGCCCTAGGAAGGGCATCATCCTTGCGCCCCCAAAATTTATGTTATTCTTTGTGTGGCTAAGCGTATTGCATTTATCCAATAGTAATTTCAAGACGCAAAAATATAGAAAATAGAAAGCACCTAATGGAATTTACATCCATTTACTTACTTCCAATATAAATTAAAATCAAATTAAAATTTCATTTTGTGTTCTTTATTGTTCGCAAAATTACCAACAAGTGTCTTCACAGGCAATATCTTGTTCGATCGATAACGTAACTAGCCCAACAAGCTGCCCCCCCCTCCCACCCTCACGGTGTCGCAGTGGTCTAAGCGATGGCTTCTGATCATTCGTCCGAAAGGGGTTCGGGTTCGAATCCCGTGAGGCATGGCTGTTGTGTTTGTCTTACGGCACTGGCTCTCTCTCTCTTCCCTGGAACCAGGGACCCCAAATTAGAAACGGGCGACTGCGTATTGCTCGCGGTGGTAGTTAAACCCACAACAACAAAAATTTTCAGCGTTCACCATTGCTACTATTTGTGATAAAAAGAAGTTGTCTTGATATTCCCATCGAAAGCCGGATTAATATGGAATCTCTCAGGTGTCAAATGACTTTCCTGCTGCATAGGAACGGACTTGGCTGATGGCAGTTTTTCGACAGAGACGCACTTTCTCATCGGCCTCTCATTTGCAGCACGCTGGCTTTCCTAGTCTGTAAGGTATAACCGTAGGTCTCAGTTTTTCACTTACTAGGAACATAAGAATTCGCAAGTTATATTGAATATCGAAAGGGAAACAGAAAATAAAGTTGCCTTTTTTTTTTTTTTTTCTCAATTATTAACTCATTTTATTTTATCAACTCTAAATCTTGGCGCCCCCTAAATTTCAGCGCCCTAGGCAGCTGCTTAGTTCGGCTAGTGGTTCAACCGGCCCTTCTGATTCACATCCAGAAGAAATTTCTTTTGAGTTATCCATCGTTCCTGTTGCACCATTTCATTTTCTTTTTCTAAAAAACGTGCAGAGCACAATGAATAAGGTTAAGTATTTATGCTTATACAAAATGAAATTTAATAAACCATAAAAAGTAACAGCTAAGAGAATTTACAACGTTCATTTTCCAGGGGAGGTTTTGCTTGTATCTCGAGGGTGGGGGGATGAAACCTCTCTAGCCCCTAGTTTCGGCTGGGGGTAAAAAATACATTCCACAGCAAAAATGTAATCTATCAATCAGGGCAATAACTAGACTTTTGTTTCGGAGTTTTAAAAAAAAAACTATTCCACAGCAAAAATCTATCTATTTATCAAATCACTTAAAAAAAATTAACTCTGTAGTTTTTAGTATATTAGTATTAGTTAGCGAGTAACGACACATGAACATACTCAATATTATTGTAACATTAAAACAAACTGGACAATATGAGACAGAGATCACATGAAAACAACAAGATTACACAGGAGACAGGATGGA
This sequence comes from Macrothele yani, assembly GCA_039090855.1. NCBI lineage: Eukaryota > Metazoa > Arthropoda > Arachnida > Araneae > Macrothelidae > Macrothele > Macrothele yani. Next base: position 55,899,507 of record CM077028.1, read on the forward strand.
AAGCAAGTACAGTCTGAAAAATGAAAATTATAAAAAATTTTGATATCTCCGTCAGGAAGTGGATTTTAAAACTTCCGATAACGACAGATGAAGCCACCATACCAAGGGACTTTGACGTTGAGTTGGCAGTCTAATAGTTGCTATCATGGCAACCATTAGACAGACAGCCAATTCAACGTCCGGGGAAAGAAAAAAGTTTGGAACGGCAGAACAGTAATGATAGGTTTATGGCTATCATAAACTTGTCATGAAGTGGCGGTTAATTCCATTCTATATAGCCGCCCCGGTGTCGCAGTGGTCTAAGGCGTTGGACTCTGATCATTCGTCCGTAAGGGGTCCGGGTTCGAATCCCTGTGAGGCATGGATGTTGTGTTTGTCTTACGGCACTGGCTCTCTCCCTTCCCTGGAACCAGTGTCCCTAAATTAGGGACGGGCGACTGCTTATAGCCCATTGAGTTGCTCACGGTGGTCGTTAAACCTCCAATCAAAAAAAAAAAAAAAAAAATCCATTCTCTCCCTCCTTCCATCCCCATGCACGTCGCAAGAAGCAAACTGACCTCCACCAAATACGAGTAAAAAAGGGAAAACGTTTTCAACCTAAACATGCACTTTATGCTTTCATTTCGCAATTCGCACCCCCCAATTTCCTTCTCAAATGACAACACGCTAATTGAAGTTCGCAAATCTCCCTCCTCACCCATGTCAACAAACAGGCAACAGGCTACCACATATTGGGATGTCGGATATAATTGTAATTCATCTTCTACCGACGCTACTCCCTCCCCTTTCCCCTCTCTGGCTATTTAGACCGAAAGCCAAACCAGAGAAGCATTTACCTAAGCACTCGATCTCCGGCAATTTAGACCGAAAGCCAAACCAGAGAAGCATTTACCTGAGCACTCGATCTCCGGCTCTCCTTGTTCCGCTTTGGACCCTGTAGTCTGTGGAGTTTCAAATTCGAGTTGCAATCATTCACTGCACTCTCACATTTCTAAACACAATCCATCCCAGTCTCGCATCTTGATGTTACAGAGTAACAATAAACTACGATTCCAACTGCCACTTTTTTTTTTTTTCGTCTCTCTTAACACGATAAACACATAAATAAATAAGCGATCTCAAAAATACCTGATAATAGAACAATTCCGATTAATAAAGTGCCTGACACAGAGTTTCCTGTACTGCTATAAATTTGTTACTCTGGCCAGTGGGTACAGTGAGGGAAAAAAATGTCCTTCTGAAGAAAGGTTTGTCAAAGGAAATAACAGAAACAATTTGTAAAGGAAAATGAAAATAAGATACATTGCGAGTCCTGTTAATCTAATAACTTACGATAAGCAAGCAAAAAAAAATTTTTTTAAAAAATGCCCAAAACATTTCGGGGGAGGGGGAAGGGGTTAGGGTTGGATCCTAAAAACCGCTCCCCTAGTTATGGCCATGCCCTGGCGGTGTAGTCGCATTTGCGACCGGGGTTGAAATGGTAGCATATGCGACCGGCAGGGGCAAAAAGGAGTGGGGATGAAAGGAGGGAGGCTGGGTGGGGAAATTAGGTGTTGACCACATGGGGTTTTCCAACGGTCAATGCGACCGGGGTTGAAAGGTCAGATGGCAAGTGGGTTCAGGGCCGAGCAGATCACGTTTGTAGGAATTAATTGAATAAACAATTTTCGCACTCTTTAATTTCTCTCGCTTTGGTATATGAATTACCATTGAAATTCTTGCAGTAACAGAAATTTTAAATTTTGTCATCGATGTTTTGATGTTTTCGTAATTACTTCGTTCTTCAGTCTTGAAAATAAAAAAATAAATACATTTGGGAACATTTGGATTTCCTTTCTTACTAAAAGCGAAGAAACTTGCCATTAATTCTGAATGCAGCTATCGCAAAAAAAAAAAAAAAAAATCTCGCATGCGAATAAAATAAAATCTCCGGCAGTTTGTCGTAGAGAAAGTACTATGGCTATTGCTTGGGAAAAGGAAGTGTTTTATTTTTTATATACAGATCAAGTTTTACTAGGGATATCTTCAGCTGCAATCCAGAAACATGAGTAGAACCTTATTTTGTAAATACAAACAATACAATAATTATCAGACATTTGCTAAAAAAGACTATTAAACAGGAAATGGTGATGTCAGCATACCGCTAATTTTAGGTTTTGGACACTTGGATAATTTTTGCAAACAGTGAGACGCAAAAAATCTGCTTCCAGAGCGGTTTATGGATCGCCAGTCCGATACTGAGCGTTCGTATGAAGATCTGAAATTTATAACAGCTATTTCTGCAGATTTTTTAGGAATAATAATTCCGAGTACGTATAAAATAATCTATGAGGAATTAAAAGAGCAATACATGAAGGAAAGAATGTTTTCTGGAGAATGATATTTTCTGCATTTTCTAACCAATTGTTATTATGTGGTTGTAATAAAGTCAGAGCATAAATAAGCTATTCTTAAAAATGACAAATGAATCAAAGCCATATTATTATTTAATATTTTCTGGAGATCTAAAATTCATGTGGGAGAAACTGCGAGTCCCCAGACGCGTTCAAAACACTGAAGTTCTGTCGCGTTCAAACTGAAGCACGTACTTTGCTACAAAGCAACTTCATTTACGGTGTAGAGAAAACGCATTTCCGCAGTTCACGTGATTGTCGCAAATACTACCAGTTTCGTCACACCACATCGCCAGCAGCTTCCCCCACCTCCCCCTCTCCCCCTCCATCTGACCTCCCTTCTTTCTTTCCCCATCCCACTGCGGCCAGTCGCATTTACTACCCCGGTCTCAAATACTACTGCTTCGCCCTGGCTACAGAGCCTGTAAACCAAACCCACAAGAGAACTTAGAATGCGTGGAAAATAGGATAGCGGGAAAATGGCGCTTTGAGGGAAACATATCTACGGAAAAGCGTAATCGAGCTCAGATTTAGATACAAGAATTCTTCCAAATCAACTCCTACAAGTGAAGATATCTTGTCAGCTGATGAATAAAACCACAGGATAAGTGTGCGACAATTATGGCATATGCTTGAGCAAAAAAGTAATAAATGCTAAAAGATAAATTGCTGACGTTTCTGTAACACTGCACACAAGAAGCATTTATGAGAGAAGCGCATTTCAGTTGGAGCCATAAAATCAGCAGGGTTACTTGGTCAAATAAGTAACTGTGATCTCATTTAAAACACGTGTCTCATTTGCATTTTTTACCCGCAGAGATTAGGATGGCGTGTGCGTTTCTCGTTTGGCTGACAGGCGAGCAATCTTGATAAGATCATCTTCAAAAGCCTTCAGTCGCGTAGACGACGCCGGAAACTGGTACAGCGTGAGGTTGGTGTTAGGCGTCTGCTTCCGCGAACATCAGTGTGTTTATGATTAAGCTTTGAAATCAACAAAAAAAAAAGAAGAAAGAAATTCAGACTATAGCACGAACGCTGAAGTCTCCATTCGCTTAATGATTACGCTTGTTTTTTCTCTGTTCTAAAATTTAAAGAGTCGGCTCCATAGACTTTAGTTAGGTCACTTGGTGATTGTCGACTTTGCATTCTAATTTATTCAGCTTCTGTTCCATATTTGAGTGGAGCGATAGTAAAGTTTTGAGTAATATGCTGTTCTTATTATCATCACGAAACCGGAAATAAAATGCTTTGGGTGTGACAAAATGAACTCGGTAACAATATTTTTATTGCCTCATGATAGTGCACTACCCTCACAAGAGTGCTGAAACACCTGATAGATGCAAAGCTCAAAATGCTCTTAAGGAACTGTAGGCAAACAGTTCTTAAAAAGATTTTGAACTTTGACCTGAACCATAACATCAAAATCTAGTTTATTAGATACATCCGCACTCCACATATACTGTATAAATGGACCACTCCAATACCTAGAACGCCACGTGAGCACTGTGTGCTGTATAAATTAGGCAGATCAGCTCAACGAAGATCCGTTTGCGTTCGATGGAGGGTGGGAATGGGCAGTATGAGTGATCTGAGCGACTTTAAACGTGGTATGATGATTGCTGGCGCCAGGCATGCTGCACATAAAAAAAAAAAAAAAAAAATTCTGAAATTCACGATCCACTTTCCGTGATTCCTTTCGTGAAACGAAGCACATTTCGGAAACAACCGTTTCCGTGAAACGACGGAGAGAAACTTGAATTTCACACATTTTTCGTACGCAAGTTTGGATTCTCAGAAAATTTTCCGCAATTCCTTTCTCACACTGACGGTAAATTGCCGTTTTTAATTTAAGGGAAAATTCTATATTTTCAAAAATCTTTCCGCATTTTTCTTCTTATATTGACGGTAGGCTGCCGTTTTTAAGATGCGTTAAGGGAAAATTCTGAATTTTCAGAAACCTTTCCGCAATTCCCTTCTTATATTGACGGCAAATTGCAATTTTTTAAGATGTCTTAACGGAAAATTCTGAATTTTCAGAAACCTTTCCGCAATTCCTTTCTTATATTGACGGTAAACTGCCGTTTTTAAGCTGTGTTAAGGAAAAATTACATGTTTTCAGAAACCTTTCCGTAATTCTTTTCTTACATTGACGGTAAATTGTCGATTTTACCACGTCTTTCGTAAAAAAAGATCGTGCTTATGTTACCGGTTTTTCCGTCCGTCCGTCTATCTGAACCCACGATATCTCTGCAACTATTAGTCCGATTTGAAAAATTCTTTTTGCATTGGGAAGCTTGAAATATGCGAATGATGATCCTTCATTTCGTTTTTTTTTACGATGTACAATTTCGCCGCTAGAGGGCGTAAATGCAGGTGATGTCGAATTCAAAAATACAGTTTATTCCACGTATTTGCTTCTAAACAACCCATTGAAAAAATTATTTTATCTTTCGATTCCATTTATGTCCAAGAGTATTTTAGATATAAATACTTTTTCAAATTACGCATAGATTTTCCGCTAGGGGGCGTAAAGTAAATTACATTTTTCCCGATAACTCTTCTTCTAAAACTCCGATTTGAAAAAAAAATTTTTCGGCGGATACACTTCTTTATGGAAAATATTTTGTATATAATTTCAAATTTTTGGTAAAGAATACTTTGGCCACCAGGGGGCGTAAGTGGTAATTTTTGCTCCTGATGTATTTGCCATAAAATCTGAGCTTCTAAAATATCGATTGAAACAATTCTTTCTTGGACTGATGCCACTCACATCGATAAACCTTTTCGGAATATTTTCTTCTTAAAATATTCCACATTTTCTCCGCGAGGGGGCGTAGATGTATATCTTATTTTTGTCAATATCTCTACTTCTAGGAGTCCGATTTGAAAAATTCCTTCTTTGTTGGATAGTGTTTTCAGTGTGACATACAATTTCAAAATTTTCAAGTAATTAATAGACTTTCCGCTAGGGGCGTAGAGGTAAATTGCGTTTCCCCCTATATCTCTGCTTTTAAATCTCCGATTTGAAAAATTCTTTCTGCACCGGATACAGCTCCTGATGGAAAATCGTTTGCACATGATTTCTATTTTTTGTAAAAAATGGTTTGGACATCAGAGGGCATAAGTGTTAATTTCTGCTTCTGATGTATTTGTAGCAAAATCTGGGCTCCTGAAAACTCGACTAAATTTTTTTTCTTGGACCGATACCGCTCATATGGAAAAACCTTTTGAGAATACTTTCTTTCTAAAATAATGCATGATTTTCCCACCAGGGGACGTAAAGTCACATCTTATTTTCGTCGATATCTCTGTTTCTAAGAGTCCGATTTGAAAAATTCTTTCGGTGTTGGAGAGCGTTTTCGGTGCGAAATGTTTCTCATATAAATTCATGTTTTTCTTAACGCACAAGTCTGCAAATAGAGGGCGTAAGCTCACGATTCCGTTTACAGCAATATCTGAGGGATTAAAAACCCGATTGAAAAACTTCTTTCTTCCGTCAGATACTATTGTTTTCCATACCGGTTCCATTGACTTTGAGAAATTTAATTTATGTCTGAACGGATTCAAAAGACGTGCTTATTTACACCCGAAAATTTGGTGTCAACTTTCTTGTTAAGATATGTTAACGGAAAATTATGAATTTTCATAAGCCTTTCCGCAAATCCTCTCTTATATTAACACAAAAACTCTGATCTCACTTTTTCCGTATCTATATGACGAAAAATTTCCGGTAACAGAAAAGATTGGTGGGAATACTTGAGGTTTAATTAACTATTAAATTTCAATCGTCTGTTAATCTGATTTGGAAGTTCTGTAGCGAGATCGGATATTGTGGATAGTATGAATTTTGGTTATTGTGACACAGAATATTTCTTCTCCTTTCTCCCATTTTGTACACCAGCTATTATACATTGTGTTACCGTAAGAAACCGGGTACTTAACTTATTGTACAGGTGATTGTACGATGTCTATGTATCAGCCTGTGGAGTCCTTTAGACAAAAGTTATATAGGTATCAACAGTAAATTTTATATTTAGTAGTTTTGTGAAATAATACTATAGAAAAATGTACGTTTCACCTTTTCTTAAAGATAACTTAAAGTCACTGTCAGTTTAAAAAAATCTCATGTTCCAAAACATTCTGCTGCCTCGAAAAATCACGATGTAAGCAATACTTAATTTGTGTCAGGGAAAATAAAAGTATCACAAATCTACTGAAAGAAAAATATTAAGCTCCAAAAGAATATAAAATGACTAAATCACTCGCATTAATGACAAAAAAAAAAAAAAAAAAAAACATCATCACGTAATTAGTTTCACCGTGAGCGTGATTCTGAATCTTGGTGGCTCAGTGGTTAAGACGCGCTTTATCAGTTGAATCACCCCAAACGACGTCGGTTCGATCCCCAGATTCCCACCGCTGCGAAAAGGTTATCTGGTGTAAACGCTGAAAAATTCAGTGTCATAGTTTTTGCGAAATTTCTGTATAAATACTGAAAAACGTGAAACGGACTTTCGGGAAATAAACGGAATTACTAGAATATTCAAAGCAAACAGAATACAAATTCTGAATTTGCTTGTAATACTTACTGGTCACCAAGGAACACCTCTCAGAAAACTTAGAAATTTCATCGTCCTGGAGCGGAAATTGAACCCGCATCTCCCGATTTCTGTTCGAGTATACTAACCCTTACACCACCCAGGACGGTGAAGTTCTAAGCAACTGAGACTAAGCAAACATAGCTAAGGATTCTGAACATCCTCAGATTTTCGCTAGTCGAAAGTATCTTTGTTTCCACATAGCGTAATTAATTAATTAATTAATTAATTAATAATTAATATTAAAGCGTGTTGACCCATCTCCCATCCAGAAACGGATGAAGGTCGTGAATCACCAGTACCACAGATGGATCAATAAAGGAAGAAATATTCCTCATAATACATGGGAAATCGATAGAATATTAATTGCAAACAGAATGTAAATTCTGAATTTCCGTAATACTTACTGGTTATCCATGTAACACCTCTCACAAAACTTGGAAATTTAATCGCCCTGGAGTGGAAATCGAACTCTCATCTCCCGATTTCCGTTTAAGTAAGTTTCCTGAGAGGTGTTACATGGATGGCCAGTAAGTGTTACAAGCAAATTCAGAATTGGCACTATATAGACAAAAGTCACCGGACACCCCTTCAAAGGCAAATGAACGGATCCGCTACGCTGTTAAGATGCGCAATACAGCTTCAAACGGTATAAAAACAAGCCTGCAGCTGACCGCGATCATATCGCACTGTGAGGTTGACTGAAAATGTCGCGGCGGGAGAGAACTAACTTTGAGAAAGGAAAGATTATTGGGTGTTATATTAGTGGGTTGTCCACGAGAAACCGTGAGACGTTTAAACATATCCAAGTCAACTGTTTTGGATGTACAGAATAAGTGGAAGACACATGGCGTTCCTGAAGCAGCAAAACGTACCAGCAGACCAAAGAAAATCAGAGATATAATGGACGTCGAAGCCTCAGGAGAGTCGTTACAGCTAATCGTCGGAGTACTGCACAATACCACAGTGTACAGGTGAGTGAAAATGCTGGAACATGTGCATGTACCATTCGCAGAGAACTTCATTCCATGGGTTACCGTGGTCGTGCGGCTGCTCATACGCCTTTCATCTCCACTCAGAATGCTACTCGTCGTTTAGCATGCTGTAAAGAATATTTATCGTGAACCGTAGATGAATGGAAACGGTTCCTATGGACTGATGAATTCAGATACACGATCCATCAGTCTGATGGCCGTGTGTGGGTATGGCGGCAGCCGGAGGAACGCTATTTACCACAGTGTCCTGTTCCTACGGTCAAGTTTGGAGCTGGCAGTGTACTCGTGTGGGGGTGTTTTTCGTGGTATGGTCCCGGCTCATTGGTTATCGTGGACAAACCTGTTAACCAGGACGTCTACCTCGATATTCTGGACAATTATGCTTTACCAACTCTGTGGCATTATTATGGAACCGAGCCTTGTTGGTACCAGCAGGATTATGCCCCGAGGCATAAAACAAGGACTGTTACTGCGTAGTTTGACAATAATTCCGTATCGTGTGTGGACTGGCCAGCACAGAGCTCTGACCTTAATCCCATAGAGCACCTATGGGATGAATTAGAGTACCGTATAAGAAGTTTGGAACTAAGGCCTACTACTAAGCAATAGTTATCTGCAGCATTATGTACTGAATGGAAGTGCATACCTATCGTTGTGTTCCAAAACCTTGTCGAAAGCATGTCTCGAAGGGTCAGTGAATGCATTAACGCCAAAGGTGGCTTCATAATTCACTTTAATTTAGCTCAGGGAATATGCATCGAGAACATCGGGAGAAAAACAAAGCATAATACAATAAGTACGGGGCGCTTTGTACCGGTACACACGCTGCAGCTCAAGTGTGAGGTGTGTCGGAAAGCAAATGACAATGAAATTTACAATGAGCACTGGAAACCTGGGCACACACTACAGCAAACAGCGAGGCGTGCCGGAAAGCTGCATGACAGACGATGAGAATATGCAAAATAATGTACAATCAGCACTAGTAATGTGAAAAAAATTGGGAATACTGCAGTAAAAAAATATATGAACAATAAAATGCATAGCAAAACACAAGAGCAAAATTATGAACACTGGAGTGTAAATGCGGAAGAAAATTACATAAAGTTGAAGTGCACTCTTTGAGACGGCGAGTGTAAAAATACACTCTGCAAGGAGAGAAAATGTCAATCAGGTGGTAATTATGCAAGTTCATCAGCGGAAAAAGAGTAGGAGCGCTGGACGTCAAATTTTAGGATAATCGGTTAATCGGAAGCAGCAGTTTTGGCTTTTGGAAACACTTTCACACTTTCAGATCAAGCATGTTCAACCGACGACTGACACACTCTAGCCAGAGTCGGAGAGAAGGACAAACTTTTCGTAGAGAATGCAGGGTTTCATAATACGGGCAGAGTTGTTTATACATGAGCTTCCAACGGGCGCGCTTATGGCGAGCTAGAAAATGTTTGGTGGTATGCTCACGCGGTGGTGTGAAAAAGAAGCGATGAACTTCTGACATAGTGAGCGGTGAAGGCGGGAGCTGAAAAAGCTGTAGGAACACAGATAGTTGTTCTGCGGTGAAAGGAGGAGCTGAATGGAACACCGCAGCAGATGTAACGGAGTCGGCTGTAGAAGCTGGCGCAGCAAGACTTGATCTTGGGCGAAGCGTACAGTCCTGGGGAGAAGAAGTACACATTTTCTTCACAGGAGGAGTAGATGATGGCGATGACGATGGTCTTGGATCAGGAGATGCAGAAGATGAAGCACTGTTGGGCAAGGTATAAGCAGAACCGACCAATGGACGGCCTGGAGGAGCAAGTACAGAGGTCAAAGCAGGCAGTTGCTGAGGAGCTGATGGCACATCCATGGACGTCTCAGGCAAGGGGTCACTGGATATAGATGAAGCAGGAGACGAGCGTTGACCATGGGCTGCGACTGACTGTTGGGGAGAGTCAGTCCAAGGAGAAGAGGACAGAGGAGCTGAAGCAGTAGACGAGCGTTGATCAGGAGCTGTAACTGACTTTTGAGGAGACGGGTGTTGATCAGAGGCTGTAACCGACTTTTGAGTAGAGTCGGTTTGAGAAGATGACAGAGCTGAAACGGGATACGAGCGTTGACCAGGGGCTATAGCTGACTTGTAAGAAGAGCTGGCTGGTATCAGGAGAAGATGGCAGAGAAGCTGAAGTAGAGAACTCTGCCGGAACACCATCGGAAGGTGGAGGGGGCAGCAGGAGAGGATGGCTCAATGGAGATCTCAATGCGACGATGGTGATGTCCACATCGAACAATGAGAACAGATGGGCAAGCACGTCGTAGAGCAACTGAGGAGAAAACAACTCGGGCCTAGCGGCGAAAACTTCCAATCGATCGATTCGGAGGATCTTTAGGTGCAGATGAGAGCGTCGTGATGGGGCTAATCAACTTTCCAAGTCGGCCTAGAGCAGCATGAAGTATCGCATCGGTGACCTGAGGAGGCACAGGATGAAATGTAACGAGAACAGGGCGAAGGACAATGGTCAGTGGAAGAAGATGACGATAACTTTTTTTTTTATTGGAAGTTTAACGACCACCGGGAGCAACTCAATGGGCTATAAGCAGTCGCCCGTCCTTAATTTCGGGTCACTGGTTCCAGGGAAGGGAGAGAGCCAGTGCCGTAAGACAAACACAACATCCATGCCTCACAGGGATTCGAACCCGGACCCCGTTCGAACGAATGATAAGAGGCCATCGCTTAGACCACTGCGCCACAGGGGCGGCAGACGGGAACTTAAGTGAATACCTTGGGCTGACACCTGTGCAAAAAATCAAGATGTGCAAAATACACGATAACGATCCGAGGCTTTCTAGTCAAATGATTAATGGCCCCAGAGGGCAGAAATGTCTGAAGGGCAGAACAGTAGGATTTCAGTGGAGTATTCGGCAATGCTTCAAGGAAGACTCCAAGCCCTAGGGTGGAGTTCATTTGCCGTCCAGTAAGAGGATCTTCGGGAACTTCAATGAGAACTTCATTACCTCGAAAGGTAACAGGATAATCAATAGCACTTACCGTAGAAGTAGAGGATGGCAGAGCTGTTGACGAGGCAATGGAAGCGTAAGTACTCACAGAGGCAGAGGCTGTTGAAGAACGCTGAGCCGCGTCCGTAGGCGAAGGCATAAGGGAAGGATGAGGAGCAGCGTCAGATGTAGCATCTAAGACAGCTTCCGATGACGTAGGCAGCACAAAGTCGTTGTCACAGGGTAGGCAGAGGCATCACCAGGAGAAGAAGTATCAGCAACCAGCAAGTGGATGATTGACGTCAGTGGGAAAACTCGAAGGGCGTCAGAAGGCAAGGAATTGGGAGGAGCCTTGGAGAGAGAGACAAAGGTCTCAGCCAATCCATGCGAAGACGCCCTTTGCAATGGCGAGGCAAGTTCTTTCAACGACCAACTTGGTCGAAAAGTAAAATAGAGATTATTAGTAGAAGCAAACACTCACCGACTTGGGAGATGTCTTAAAAGGAAGATGAGAATTTCACGGAAATCATACACTATACAAGGCAAAACCAGGAAATGTACTTAAGGGCCCAAAAATAAGAGAGCTTGAGCACACACGTGCAGGCCAAAGGTGGACCGACACTGTACTAATGTATGTCAATAAATACTATGTTGTGTTTCTCTTCTAGGTGTCCGGTGACTTTTGTCAGAATACCGTATATTCTGTTTGCTTTGAATGTTTTATCGATTTCCCGTATATTATGAGAAATATTTCTTCCTTCATTGATTTAACGGAATTACTGATTACTAAAAATCTGTAAATATACGGAAGAAAAAAGTAATATCGGCATAAGAGCCACAGCAACCACCATAAAAGTTCGAAAAGTTCACTAAAAATCAACGCAACGGTTGGTCAAAATGAAGTGTATCGCAATGTACACGAAGCAAGTCATATTTGAGTAGTCAATTTGATTCGTAATTTGCGATGCGATACCGCTTAGATCGATCAATGATCGTCAGTAGTGTTAATCACAATGGGAAAAACAAAAAAACTTCCGGAGTTTGATAAAGGGCTTGTGGATGCCGTCTGGTTGGAGCGACGATTTTGAAAGCAGCAGAGCTGACTGGTTTCTCAAAAGGTCAGATATCCCGGGTCTTTATCAGTGGGAAAATAACCCAAGTTGCTTGTCTAAGATGCGTAACTGCGGCTCGACGGCAGTCTAACAGGAGATCGCCGTCATCTGAGAAGGCTTGTACGGAGAAACAGGACTTCCTGTGTGCAGCAATTGACCGAAGCATTCAATGAAGGCTGTTCCCAACCCACATCTCAGCAAGCTATGAGCAAGAAATTGAAGAGGATCGGTATTGGCAGTCGCATGTCAATACAGAAACCACTGATTTCTGAGAAGAACCGGAAAGTTCGTCTACAGTGGAGTCAAGAACACCATGACTTCAGGCTGGAAGACTGGAGAAAAGTCATGTGGTCCGACAAGTTGCGGTTCACTTTGTTCTGTATCGACGATAGGCGGAGAGTTTGGCGGGGATCCCATGAAGCAATGGACCCAACACAACTCGAGGTTCTGGAGGTGGTGTCATGGTGTGATGCACGTTCTGTTGGTACGGAATGGGTCCTCTGACTCTACTGGAAGATCGGGTGTCCTCCAAAGTCACTTGAACATTGTTGCCGATCAAGTCCATCCTGCAATGTAGACTTTTTCTCCAGCAGGTGGCGGCTGTTTAGCGGACGACAATGCTACTGAACATCGTGCAAGATGTGTTTAGCAGTGGTTCAGCGAGCATAACAGCGACTTCCACCATATTCCCTGGCCACCACAAAGCCCGGATCTGTACCCCATTGAGAGTTTAGGGGACATATTAGAAAAACAGATCTGAGAGCAAAGTTCTCATCTGAACCAGTTAAGGATGTCTTTAAATGAGTGTTAGGGTTCCTCTTCTGCGATAGATGGCGTAAAAATCACTCCTTGGGCGTGGCTTTTACATCTTGAGGGTCTATCCCAGAAGTTGGCGTCATCGAATCACTGCAGACCTCGCCATATTCAGAATGGAAGCGGTCTCTCATTGGCTCCACAATGAAAAGACAAAATACGCTCTGTTACGTTTTAACCAATAACGTTGTTTGGGGTGGAGCTTAGTAGGTAGGCGGAGTTTCTATAACTCAGACTCAGGGTTCTCTGCTAATGAACACATTTTCTCTTCAAAACATTAGCGTACAGTAGGATTTAAGATGATTTATGGGAGATAAGATTCCAGTCTCACTTTTGGCTCCATTCAATTATTTCTGTTTGAGCTAGATAATTAAAAAAAATTCTGACAGAAATGAGAGATTTCGTTTCTTCCAGACAGAAACACTGCTAACCTAACTTATCGCTCCATCTAGCACCCAAATTGGAATACTTTCAATTCAGATAGATTGAATATATTAAAAAATTCTAACAATTTTTTCGGAATAATAATTGTGGCACATATTAGCTATATAGGTCGTTTTTATGCGTGCTCAGACTTTCAAACACTACAAAGTAATAGTCTTCCAGAAAATGTGTACAAAAGAATTTACATTACAGATATATGATAGAATTTCACTTACACTCATTCAAAGACAGCTTTAAGAGAACGCCTGGTATGCTGTAAACGTAGATCCACTTGTGGAATCGGATTTCTGCTTTTAAAAGTTCCCGTTTATTTTAACTTCCGTATTTTCACAGATTTTGCGTAGTTAGGACTTCCGTTTATTCTAGAAAAGTACGTTTCAGGTTTTTCCGTGTTTAAACTGAAATTCTGCAAAAATCAAAGAACCTGCACTTTTCAGCCCTTACACCAGATAATTCTTTCGCAGCAGTCAGGATCGAACCAAAGTCGTTTGGGTAGGTTCAACACATAACGCGCGCACCTTTAACCACTCGGCCAGAAACACTTATGGATTTTGCTCACGTTCATCGTAAAACAAATTGCGCGATGACGACAAAAAAATTTTCTATTAATGCGAGTGATTTAGTTATTTCATTTACTGTTGGAGCTTATTATTTTTTTGAATACGTTTGTAATAATTGTTTTTCTGTAGGAGGACTTTTCACAAATTAAGCATTTTTCATCGTGATTTTTCCAAGTAACAAAATGCTTAGTAACTTGATATTTTTAAACTGACAATAACTTTCAATTATCTTTAAAAAAAAGATAATTCTTTTTATAGTATTATGCCACAAAACTCCTAAGTATGAAATTTAGTCTTGATATCTAAATAGCTTTTGTTTTAAGGGGTCCACAGAATGATACATAGAAATCGTATAATCACATGCACAATAAGTTAAGTATCCGGTTTCTTACTGTTACACAATATTCACAATCGAGTCACATTATTGTGACCACCTTCTACTTTTGACGTCAACAGCGTTACAGTGAAGACACGTGTCTTGAGCTGGCTTGGAGGGTATATAAGGTGTGCTGTAGGCATTCTGAAAACATATGGGCCGCGGGTGACCTAGTGGGCAATGTTCGTGACTGCCACGGGAAGGGCCTCAGGTTCGATCCCAGGCAGGTACGAACGCTCGATCCCACTAAATACCCGCCGTGCGTCGGATGGGCACGTTCAGCCATCGTACCCCGGGTACTGCCCCCCCCCGGTAATAAATAAGGGCGTCTTCCTCCCCCTTTCTACTTCGCTTATACGCGTGACTTTCCTATCAGCCGCTCTGGCCCAAATCTCCTAGTTTCCTATTTCTAAGGGTTGTTTAAGACCTGGGGTCAGACACTCAATTCCTAAAATCCTCTACATATGATCTGATCTGATCTGAAAACATATTACTCGTCGCTGTCATGAATAAAAGGAGCGATTTATCAGATTTGCAAAAAGGGATTATTATCGGCTTTCCAGCCAAAGGTGGTAGTATTTTTGACACAGTGCAGTTTGTGAATTGTTCGCGTGCTGCTGTGGTTAAAGTGTATCGTAATTGGAGAAATAGCACCATTGCGAATAAGCGAATGGAAACTGCGGAGCACCATGTGCCACTGATGTGAGAGGTGAACGTCGGCTTCGAAGGTGCGTGAGTGTCGATCGACACGCTACAGTGGAGCAACTCACTGGCCGAATGAACCAAAGGGCTACCGGAAGTGTGTCTAAAACGACACTTCAGCGAACCCTGCTGCGTATGGGGCTCCGATGCACACGGATGGTAACTGCACCTATGCTAACCAAGGTGCAGCGGCAGAAAAGGCTTACATTTGCACGGCAGTATCGGAATTGGACCTCCGCTGATTAGCAAAGGATTGCCTTCTCCGATGAGTCACGTTTTCTGCTTCATCCAACGGATGGACGCTGGCATGTATAAGGAGAGAAACATCGGAGAACAAACACTCTTCAACCACTGGTGGCAGAACACAAGCTGGTGTGGGCAGCGTCATGGTCTGCAGAATGTTTTCGTGGCATTTCCTGTGCCTACTGATACCTGTGGAAGGCACACTGGACCGAATTCGTTATGAATCCATCGTTGCAGACCACGTACACCCATACATGCTGATTGTCTTCCCTGGGGCGGATGGGATCTTCCACACGACAATGCGATGTGTCACACAGCGAAAAATGTCCGAGAGTGGTTGGAAGAGCACAATGAAGACTTCAAAGTACTTCCTGGACCCCCTAATTCTCCAGACTTAAACCCAATTGAGTATCTGTGGAAACACCTCGATCGTGTTGTTCGCTCTAAGGATCCTCTACCACGCACCCTCCAGCAGTTGTCAGATGTACTGCAGAAAGCATGACTCCACATACCTGTGAACACCTTCCAGCACCTTACTGAGTCACTCCCAGTCCGTCTAGCTGCTGTCCGCGCTGCACACGGCGGTTATTGTGGATATTAGCTGGTAGTCACAATAATGTGACTCGACCGTGTATAATAAGTAGCTGGTGCACCAAACTGGGGTGAGGAGAAAAATATTCTGTGCCACAATAAGCAAAATTTATGCGATATGCTATTCACAATATCCGATCTCGCTTCAGAACTTCAAAATCAAATACTTCGACAGATTGTTGAAATTTAACAGTAAATCAAACTTCCAAATATTCCCGTGAAATTCTGCTAATACCGGAAATTTTTTGTCGTATGAATACGGAAAAAGTGAAAACGGAGTTTTCCCGTCATTAAACGAAAGGAATTGCTGAAAGGTTTCTGAAAATTCGGAATTCTCCCTTTTCGAAATGAGAAAGGTATTACGTATAAGAAAGGTATTACGGGAAAGTTTCTGAAAATTCAGAATTTTCCCGTGGTACGAAAACTCCGTGAAATTCAGGTTTCTTTCCGTCATTTCTCGGAAAAGGTTGTGACAGAAATGTTCGATGTTAGCGTCCTTCGCTCGTTTATTTTTATTTTTCATCGGACACCTGCTGCAAGTTTGTCTTCATTTTGTGAGTTTCAGTTTTGCCGAGCAGCCAGCCAGCGATGTCTTGCAAAGAATTATGGGATCACGAACCTGGACAATTGACAGAGTGAAGATGAGATGGCCTCGTCGCTTCGCTGTGTGTGAACACGCTGTGTTGTTGTTTTATACAAAAGTGCTCTAAAAGAGTACACGAATATGACGAACTAAAAGGACTATAGCTGGAATAAGCTGTGTGTTGTATGAACTCCTAAAAGGAATATTAAACATGGTAACTATTTAAAACAAGCTAAATAGAAAGCAAAGTTCGTTGTTAATAATAACTCATTCGTTCTATGTTTATTATATGTCCGTCAACTTTCGTTAGTGTCTTAGTTGTGATAAATAACGATAAACTTAAATCAGGAGTCGTCGATTATGAACATAGTTACCGTTGCAAAGCACTTCTTAGGTTTTTAACTTACACCATCAACAAATATGTTTCTTTAATTCACGAAAGGAATTACGGAAAGTGGCTCGTGAATTTAAGAATTTTTTTACAGTGAAGGAGGTCCAATCCGATGTTGAATAAAACTCTCTAATTTAGTGGTCATTGTGCTCACAGTTTTTTAAATATTTCCTTTCTTTTCATATTTTAACTTCGTATCGATATTCCGCTGTATTACAAACAGGGGCGGATTTCCAACTAGACGAATCGGGGGAGGGGGGAGGGCTAGGGCCCCAGATCGTGAGGGGGCCCAAATACGTATAATTGAACTGCTAGTTTTGTTTTGTTTTTTACTAACCAAAACAAATCAGTCATTAAAGCAACCACTTTATTTCTATTATCAATTGATATTTTGCTTTTTCATATTAGTAACATATTCTGTATTTTTAGCACGTCTTTTGTAAAAAAAGATCGTGCTTATGTTATCGGTTTGTCCGTCCGTCCGCCTGTACACACGGTATCTCTGCAACTATTGGTCCGACTTGAAAAATTCTTTCTGCACCGGATACAGCTCCTGATGGAAAATCGTTTGCACATGATTTCTATTTTTGTAAAAAAAATGGTTTGGACATCAGAGGGCATAAGTGTTAATTTCTGCTTCTGATGTATTTGTAGCAAAATCTGGGCTCCTGAAAACTCGACTAAATTTTTTTTCTTGGACCGATACCGCTCATATGGAAAAACCTTTTGAGAATACTTTCTTTCTAAAATAATGCATGATTTTCCCACCAGGGGACGTAAAGTCACATCTTATTTTCGTCGATATCTCTGTTTCTAAGAGTCCGATTTGAAAAATTCTTTCGGTGTTGGAGAGCGTTTTCGGTGCGAAATGTTTCTCATATAAATTCATGTTTTTCTTAACGCACAAGTCTGCAAATAGAGGGCGTAAGCTCACGATTCCGTTTACAGCAATATCTGAGGGATTAAAAACCCGATTGAAAAACTTCTTTCTTCCGTCAGATACTATTGTTTTCCATACCGGTTCCATTGACTTTGAGAAATTTAATTTATGTCTGAACGGATTCAAAAGACGTGCTTATTTACACCCGAAAATTTGGTGTCAACTTTCTTGTTAAGATATGTTAACGGAAAATTATGAATTTTCATAAGCCTTTCCGCAAATCCTCTCTTATATTAACACAAAAACTCTGATCTCACTTTTTCCGTATCTATATGACGAAAAATTTCCGGTAACAGAAAAGATTGGTGGGAATACTTGAGGTTTAATTAACTATTAAATTTCAATCGTCTGTTAATCTGATTTGGAAGTTCTGTAGCGAGATCGGATATTGTGGATAGTATGAATTTTGGTTATTGTGACACAGAATATTTCTTCTCCTTTCTCCCATTTTGTACACCAGCTATTATACATTGTGTTACCGTAAGAAACCGGGTACTTAACTTATTGTACAGGTGATTGTACGATGTCTATGTATCAGCCTGTGGAGTCCTTTAGACAAAAGTTATATAGGTATCAACAGTAAATTTTATATTTAGTAGTTTTGTGAAATAATACTATAGAAAAATGTACGTTTCACCTTTTCTTAAAGATAACTTAAAGTCACTGTCAGTTTAAAAAAAATCTCATGTTCCAAAACATTCTGCTGCCTCGAAAAATCACGATGTAAGCAATACTTAATTTGTGTCAGGGAAAATAAAAGTATCACAAATCTACTGAAAGAAAAATATTAAGCTCCAAAAGAATATAAAATGACTAAATCACTCGCATTAATGACAAAAAAAAAAAAAAAAACATCATCACGTAATTAGTTTCACCGTGAGCGTGATTCTGAATCTTGGTGGCTCAGTGGTTAAGACGCGCTTTATCAGTTGAATCACCCCAAACGACGTCGGTTCGATCCCCAGATTCCCACCGCTGCGAAAAGGTTATCTGGTGTAAACGCTGAAAAATTCAGTGTCATAGTTTTTGCGAAATTTCTGTATAAATACTGAAAAACGTGAAACGGACTTTCGGGAAATAAACGGAATTACTAGAATATTCAAAGCAAACAGAATACAAATTCTGAATTTGCTTGTAATACTTACTGGTCACCAAGGAACACCTCTCAGAAAACTTAGAAATTTCATCGTCCTGGAGCGGAAATTGAACCCGCATCTCCCGATTTCTGTTCGAGTATACTAACCCTTACACCACCCAGGACGGTGAAGTTCTAAGCAACTGAGACTAAGCAAACATAGCTAAGGATTCTGAACATCCTCAGATTTTCGCTAGTCGAAAGTATCTTTGTTTCCACATAGCGTAATTAATTAATTAATTAATTAATTAATAATTAATATTAAAGCGTGTTGACCCATCTCCCATCCAGAAACGGATGAAGGTCGTGAATCACCAGTACCACAGATGGATCAATAAAGGAAGAAATATTCCTCATAATACATGGGAAATCGATAGAATATTAATTGCAAACAGAATGTAAATTCTGAATTTCCGTAATACTTACTGGTTATCCATGTAACACCTCTCACAAAACTTGGAAATTTAATCGCCCTGGAGTGGAAATCGAACTCTCATCTCCCGATTTCCGTTTAAGTAAGTTTCCTGAGAGGTGTTACATGGATGGCCAGTAAGTGTTACAAGCAAATTCAGAATTGGCACTATATAGACAAAAGTCACCGGACACCCCTTCAAAGGCAAATGAACGGATCCGCTACGCTGTTAAGATGCGCAATACAGCTTCAAACGGTATAAAAACAAGCCTGCAGCTGACCGCGATCATATCGCACTGTGAGGTTGACTGAAAATGTCGCGGCGGGAGAGAACTAACTTTGAGAAAGGAAAGATTATTGGGTGTTATATTAGTGGGTTGTCCACGAGAAACCGTGAGACGTTTAAACATATCCAAGTCAACTGTTTTGGATGTACAGAATAAGTGGAAGACACATGGCGTTCCTGAAGCAGCAAAACGTACCAGCAGACCAAAGAAAATCAGAGATATAATGGACGTCGAAGCCTCAGGAGAGTCGTTACAGCTAATCGTCGGAGTACTGCACAATACCACAGTGTACAGGTGAGTGAAAATGCTGGAACATGTGCATGTACCATTCGCAGAGAACTTCATTCCATGGGTTACCGTGGTCGTGCGGCTGCTCATACGCCTTTCATCTCCACTCAGAATGCTACTCGTCGTTTAGCATGCTGTAAAGAATATTTATCGTGAACCGTAGATGAATGGAAACGGTTCCTATGGACTGATGAATTCAGATACACGATCCATCAGTCTGATGGCCGTGTGTGGGTATGGCGGCAGCCGGAGGAACGCTATTTACCACAGTGTCCTGTTCCTACGGTCAAGTTTGGAGCTGGCAGTGTACTCGTGTGGGGGTGTTTTTCGTGGTATGGTCCCGGCTCATTGGTTATCGTGGACAAACCTGTTAACCAGGACGTCTACCTCGATATTCTGGACAATTATGCTTTACCAACTCTGTGGCATTATTATGGAACCGAGCCTTGTTGGTACCAGCAGGATTATGCCCCGAGGCATAAAACAAGGACTGTTACTGCGTAGTTTGACAATAATTCCGTATCGTGTGTGGACTGGCCAGCACAGAGCTCTGACCTTAATCCCATAGAGCACCTATGGGATGAATTAGAGTACCGTATAAGAAGTTTGGAACTAAGGCCTACTACTAAGCAATAGTTATCTGCAGCATTATGTACTGAATGGAAGTGCATACCTATCGTTGTGTTCCAAAACCTTGTCGAAAGCATGTCTCGAAGGGTCAGTGAATGCATTAACGCCAAAGGTGGCTTCATAATTCACTTTAATTTAGCTCAGGGAATATGCATCGAGAACATCGGGAGAAAAACAAAGCATAATACAATAAGTACGGGGCGCTTTGTACCGGTACACACGCTGCAGCTCAAGTGTGAGGTGTGTCGGAAAGCAAATGACAATGAAATTTACAATGAGCACTGGAAACCTGGGCACACACTACAGCAAACAGCGAGGCGTGCCGGAAAGCTGCATGACAGACGATGAGAATATGCAAAATAATGTACAATCAGCACTAGTAATGTGAAAAAAATTGGGAATACTGCAGTAAAAAAATATATGAACAATAAAATGCATAGCAAAACACAAGAGCAAAATTATGAACACTGGAGTGTAAATGCGGAAGAAAATTACATAAAGTTGAAGTGCACTCTTTGAGACGGCGAGTGTAAAAATACACTCTGCAAGGAGAGAAAATGTCAATCAGGTGGTAATTATGCAAGTTCATCAGCGGAAAAAGAGTAGGAGCGCTGGACGTCAAATTTTAGGATAATCGGTTAATCGGAAGCAGCAGTTTTGGCTTTTGGAAACACTTTCACACTTTCAGATCAAGCATGTTCAACCGACGACTGACACACTCTAGCCAGAGTCGGAGAGAAGGACAAACTTTTCGTAGAGAATGCAGGGTTTCATAATACGGGCAGAGTTGTTTATACATGAGCTTCCAACGGGCGCGCTTATGGCGAGCTAGAAAATGTTTGGTGGTATGCTCACGCGGTGGTGTGAAAAAGAAGCGATGAACTTCTGACATAGTGAGCGGTGAAGGCGGGAGCTGAAAAAGCTGTAGGAACACAGATAGTTGTTCTGCGGTGAAAGGAGGAGCTGAATGGAACACCGCAGCAGATGTAACGGAGTCGGCTGTAGAAGCTGGCGCAGCAAGACTTGATCTTGGGCGAAGCGTACAGTCCTGGGGAGAAGAAGTACACATTTTCTTCACAGGAGGAGTAGATGATGGCGATGACGATGGTCTTGGATCAGGAGATGCAGAAGATGAAGCACTGTTGGGCAAGGTATAAGCAGAACCGACCAATGGACGGCCTGGAGGAGCAAGTACAGAGGTCAAAGCAGGCAGTTGCTGAGGAGCTGATGGCACATCCATGGACGTCTCAGGCAAGGGGTCACTGGATATAGATGAAGCAGGAGACGAGCGTTGACCATGGGCTGCGACTGACTGTTGGGGAGAGTCAGTCCAAGGAGAAGAGGACAGAGGAGCTGAAGCAGTAGACGAGCGTTGATCAGGAGCTGTAACTGACTTTTGAGGAGACGGGTGTTGATCAGAGGCTGTAACCGACTTTTGAGTAGAGTCGGTTTGAGAAGATGACAGAGCTGAAACGGGATACGAGCGTTGACCAGGGGCTATAGCTGACTTGTAAGAAGAGCTGGCTGGTATCAGGAGAAGATGGCAGAGAAGCTGAAGTAGAGAACTCTGCCGGAACACCATCGGAAGGTGGAGGGGGCAGCAGGAGAGGATGGCTCAATGGAGATCTCAATGCGACGATGGTGATGTCCACATCGAACAATGAGAACAGATGGGCAAGCACGTCGTAGAGCAACTGAGGAGAAAACAACTCGGGCCTAGCGGCGAAAACTTCCAATCGATCGATTCGGAGGATCTTTAGGTGCAGATGAGAGCGTCGTGATGGGGCTAATCAACTTTCCAAGTCGGCCTAGAGCAGCATGAAGTATCGCATCGGTGACCTGAGGAGGCACAGGATGAAATGTAACGAGAACAGGGCGAAGGACAATGGTCAGTGGAAGAAGATGACGATAACTTTTTTTTTTTTATTGGAAGTTTAACGACCACCGGGAGCAACTCAATGGGCTATAAGCAGTCGCCCGTCCTTAATTTCGGGTCACTGGTTCCAGGGAAGGGAGAGAGCCAGTGCCGTAAGACAAACACAACATCCATGCCTCACAGGGATTCGAACCCGGACCCCGTTCGAACGAATGATCAGAGGCCATCGCTTAGACCACTGCGCCACAGGGGCGGCAGACGGGAACTTAAGTGAATACCTTGGGCTGACACCTGTGCAAAAAATCAAGATGTGCAAAATACACGATAACGATCCGAGGCTTTCTAGTCAAATGATTAATGGCCCCAGAGGGCAGAAATGTCTGAAGGGCAGAACAGTAGGATTTCAGTGGAGTATTCGGCAATGCTTCAAGGAAGACTCCAAGCCCTAGGGTGGAGTTCATTTGCCGTCCAGTAAGAGGATCTTCGGGAACTTCAATGAGAACTTCATTACCTCGAAAGGTAACAGGATAATCAATAGCACTTACCGTAGAAGTAGAGGATGGCAGAGCTGTTGACGAGGCAATGGAAGCGTAAGTACTCACAGAGGCAGAGGCTGTTGAAGAACGCTGAGCCGCGTCCGTAGGCGAAGGCATAAGGGAAGGATGAGGAGCAGCGTCAGATGTAGCATCTAAGACAGCTTCCGATGACGTAGGCAGCACAAAGTCGTTGTCACAGGGTAGGCAGAGGCATCACCAGGAGAAGAAGTATCAGCAACCAGCAAGTGGATGATTGACGTCAGTGGGAAAACTCGAAGGGCGTCAGAAGGCAAGGAATTGGGAGGAGCCTTGGAGAGAGAGACAAAGGTCTCAGCCAATCCATGCGAAGACGCCCTTTGCAATGGCGAGGCAAGTTCTTTCAACGACCAACTTGGTCGAAAAGTAAAATAGAGATTATTAGTAGAAGCAAACACTCACCGACTTGGGAGATGTCTTAAAAGGAAGATGAGAATTTCACGGAAATCATACACTATACAAGGCAAAACCAGGAAATGTACTTAAGGGCCCAAAAATAAGAGAGCTTGAGCACACACGTGCAGGCCAAAGGTGGACCGACACTGTACTAATGTATGTCAATAAATACTATGTTGTGTTTCTCTTCTAGGTGTCCGGTGACTTTTGTCAGAATACCGTATATTCTGTTTGCTTTGAATGTTTTATCGATTTCCCGTATATTATGAGAAATATTTCTTCCTTCATTGATTTAACGGAATTACTGATTACTAAAAATCTGTAAATATACGGAAGAAAAAAGTAATATCGGCATAAGAGCCACAGCAACCACCATAAAAGTTCGAAAAGTTCACTAAAAATCAACGCAACGGTTGGTCAAAATGAAGTGTATCGCAATGTACACGAAGCAAGTCATATTTGAGTAGTCAATTTGATTCGTAATTTGCGATGCGATACCGCTTAGATCGATCAATGATCGTCAGTAGTGTTAATCACAATGGGAAAAACAAAAAAACTTCCGGAGTTTGATAAAGGGCTTGTGGATGCCGTCTGGTTGGAGCGACGATTTTGAAAGCAGCAGAGCTGACTGGTTTCTCAAAAGGTCAGATATCCCGGGTCTTTATCAGTGGGAAAATAACCCAAGTTGCTTGTCTAAGATGCGTAACTGCGGCTCGACGGCAGTCTAACAGGAGATCGCCGTCATCTGAGAAGGCTTGTACGGAGAAACAGGACTTCCTGTGTGCAGCAATTGACCGAAGCATTCAATGAAGGCTGTTCCCAACCCACATCTCAGCAAGCTATGAGCAAGAAATTGAAGAGGATCGGTATTGGCAGTCGCATGTCAATACAGAAACCACTGATTTCTGAGAAGAACCGGAAAGTTCGTCTACAGTGGAGTCAAGAACACCATGACTTCAGGCTGGAAGACTGGAGAAAAGTCATGTGGTCCGACAAGTTGCGGTTCACTTTGTTCTGTATCGACGATAGGCGGAGAGTTTGGCGGGGATCCCATGAAGCAATGGACCCAACACAACTCGAGGTTCTGGAGGTGGTGTCATGGTGTGATGCACGTTCTGTTGGTACGGAATGGGTCCTCTGACTCTACTGGAAGATCGGGTGTCCTCCAAAGTCACTTGAACATTGTTGCCGATCAAGTCCATCCTGCAATGTAGACTTTTTCTCCAGCAGGTGGCGGCTGTTTAGCGGACGACAATGCTACTGAACATCGTGCAAGATGTGTTTAGCAGTGGTTCAGCGAGCATAACAGCGACTTCCACCATATTCCCTGGCCACCACAAAGCCCGGATCTGTACCCCATTGAGAGTTTAGGGGACATATTAGAAAAACAGATCTGAGAGCAAAGTTCTCATCTGAACCAGTTAAGGATGTCTTTAAATGAGTGTTAGGGTTCCTCTTCTGCGATAGATGGCGTAAAAATCACTCCTTGGGCGTGGCTTTTACATCTTGAGGGTCTATCCCAGAAGTTGGCGTCATCGAATCACTGCAGACCTCGCCATATTCAGAATGGAAGCGGTCTCTCATTGGCTCCACAATGAAAAGACAAAATACGCTCTGTTACGTTTTAACCAATAACGTTGTTTGGGGTGGAGCTTAGTAGGTAGGCGGAGTTTCTATAACTCAGACTCAGGGTTCTCTGCTAATGAACACATTTTCTCTTCAAAACATTAGCGTACAGTAGGATTTAAGATGATTTATGGGAGATAAGATTCCAGTCTCACTTTTGGCTCCATTCAATTATTTCTGTTTGAGCTAGATAATTAAAAAAAATTCTGACAGAAATGAGAGATTTCGTTTCTTCCAGACAGAAACACTGCTAACCTAACTTATCGCTCCATCTAGCACCCAAATTGGAATACTTTCAATTCAGATAGATTGAATATATTAAAAAATTCTAACAATTTTTTCGGAATAATAATTGTGGCACATATTAGCTATATAGGTCGTTTTTATGCGTGCTCAGACTTTCAAACACTACAAAGTAATAGTCTTCCAGAAAATGTGTACAAAAGAATTTACATTACAGATATATGATAGAATTTCACTTACACTCATTCAAAGACAGCTTTAAGAGAACGCCTGGTATGCTGTAAACGTAGATCCACTTGTGGAATCGGATTTCTGCTTTTAAAAGTTCCCGTTTATTTTAACTTCCGTATTTTCACAGATTTTGCGTAGTTAGGACTTCCGTTTATTCTAGAAAAGTACGTTTCAGGTTTTTCCGTGTTTAAACTGAAATTCTGCAAAAATCAAAGAACCTGCACTTTTCAGCCCTTACACCAGATAATTCTTTCGCAGCAGTCAGGATCGAACCAAAGTCGTTTGGGTAGGTTCAACACATAACGCGCGCACCTTTAACCACTCGGCCAGAAACACTTATGGATTTTGCTCACGTTCATCGTAAAACAAATTGCGCGATGACGACAAAAAAATTTTCTATTAATGCGAGTGATTTAGTTATTTCATTTACTGTTGGAGCTTATTATTTTTTTGAATACGTTTGTAATAATTGTTTTTCTGTAGGAGGACTTTTCACAAATTAAGCATTTTTCATCGTGATTTTTCCAAGTAACAAAATGCTTAGTAACTTGATATTTTTAAACTGACAATAACTTTCAATTATCTTTAAAAAAAGATAATTCTTTTTATAGTATTATGCCACAAAACTCCTAAGTATGAAATTTAGTCTTGATATCTAAATAGCTTTTGTTTTAAGGGGTCCACAGAATGATACATAGAAATCGTATAATCACATGCACAATAAGTTAAGTATCCGGTTTCTTACTGTTACACAATATTCACAATCGAGTCACATTATTGTGACCACCTTCTACTTTTGACGTCAACAGCGTTACAGTGAAGACACGTGTCTTGAGCTGGCTTGGAGGGTATATAAGGTGTGCTGTAGGCATTCTGAAAACATATGGGCCGCGGGTGACCTAGTGGGCAATGTTCGTGACTGCCACGGGAAGGGCCTCAGGTTCGATCCCAGGCAGGTACGAACGCTCGATCCCACTAAATACCCGCCGTGCGTCGGATGGGCACGTTCAGCCATCGTACCCCGGGTACTGCCCCCCCCCCGGTAATAAATAAGGGCGTCTTCCTCCCCCTTTCTACTTCGCTTATACGCGTGACTTTCCTATCAGCCGCTCTGGCCCAAATCTCCTAGTTTCCTATTTCTAAGGGTTGTTTAAGACCTGGGGTCAGACACTCAATTCCTAAAATCCTCTACATATGATCTGATCTGATCTGAAAACATATTACTCGTCGCTGTCATGAATAAAAGGAGCGATTTATCAGATTTGCAAAAAGGGATTATTATCGGCTTTCCAGCCAAAGGTGGTAGTATTTTTGACACAGTGCAGTTTGTGAATTGTTCGCGTGCTGCTGTGGTTAAAGTGTATCGTAATTGGAGAAATAGCACCATTGCGAATAAGCGAATGGAAACTGCGGAGCACCATGTGCCACTGATGTGAGAGGTGAACGTCGGCTTCGAAGGTGCGTGAGTGTCGATCGACACGCTACAGTGGAGCAACTCACTGGCCGAATGAACCAAAGGGCTACCGGAAGTGTGTCTAAAACGACACTTCAGCGAACCCTGCTGCGTATGGGGCTCCGATGCACACGGATGGTAACTGCACCTATGCTAACCAAGGTGCAGCGGCAGAAAAGGCTTACATTTGCACGGCAGTATCGGAATTGGACCTCCGCTGATTAGCAAAGGATTGCCTTCTCCGATGAGTCACGTTTTCTGCTTCATCCAACGGATGGACGCTGGCATGTATAAGGAGAGAAACATCGGAGAACAAACACTCTTCAACCACTGGTGGCAGAACACAAGCTGGTGTGGGCAGCGTCATGGTCTGCAGAATGTTTTCGTGGCATTTCCTGTGCCTACTGATACCTGTGGAAGGCACACTGGACCGAATTCGTTATGAATCCATCGTTGCAGACCACGTACACCCATACATGCTGATTGTCTTCCCTGGGGCGGATGGGATCTTCCACACGACAATGCGATGTGTCACACAGCGAAAAATGTCCGAGAGTGGTTGGAAGAGCACAATGAAGACTTCAAAGTACTTCCTGGACCCCTAATTCTCCAGACTTAAACCCAATTGAGTATCTGTGGAAACACCTCGATCGTGTTGTTCGCTCTAAGGATCCTCTACCACGCACCCTCCAGCAGTTGTCAGATGTACTGCAGAAAGCATGACTCCACATACCTGTGAACACCTTCCAGCACCTTACTGAGTCACTCCCAGTCCGTCTAGCTGCTGTCCGCGCTGCACACGGCGGTTATTGTGGATATTAGCTGGTAGTCACAATAATGTGACTCGACCGTGTATAATAAGTAGCTGGTGCACCAAACTGGGGTGAGGAGAAAAATATTCTGTGCCACAATAAGCAAAATTTATGCGATATGCTATTCACAATATCCGATCTCGCTTCAGAACTTCAAAATCAAATACTTCGACAGATTGTTGAAATTTAACAGTAAATCAAACTTCCAAATATTCCCGTGAAATTCTGCTAATACCGGAAATTTTTTGTCGTATGAATACGGAAAAAGTGAAAACGGAGTTTTCCCGTCATTAAACGAAAGGAATTGCTGAAAGGTTTCTGAAAATTCGGAATTCTCCCTTTTCGAAATGAGAAAGGTATTACGTATAAGAAAGGTATTACGGGAAAGTTTCTGAAAATTCAGAATTTTCCCGTGGTACGAAAACTCCGTGAAATTCAGGTTTCTTTCCGTCATTTCTCGGAAAAGGTTGTGACAGAAATGTTCGATGTTAGCGTCCTTCGCTCGTTTATTTTTATTTTTCATCGGACACCTGCTGCAAGTTTGTCTTCATTTTGTGAGTTTCAGTTTTGCCGAGCAGCCAGCCAGCGATGTCTTGCAAAGAATTATGGGATCACGAACCTGGACAATTGACAGAGTGAAGATGAGATGGCCTCGTCGCTTCGCTGTGTGTGAACACGCTGTGTTGTTGTTTTATACAAAAGTGCTCTAAAAGAGTACACGAATATGACGAACTAAAAGGACTATAGCTGGAATAAGCTGTGTGTTGTATGAACTCCTAAAAGGAATATTAAACATGGTAACTATTTAAAACAAGCTAAATAGAAAGCAAAGTTCGTTGTTAATAATAACTCATTCGTTCTATGTTTATTATATGTCCGTCAACTTTCGTTAGTGTCTTAGTTGTGATAAATAACGATAAACTTAAATCAGGAGTCGTCGATTATGAACATAGTTACCGTTGCAAAGCACTTCTTAGGTTTTTAACTTACACCATCAACAAATATGTTTCTTTAATTCACGAAAGGAATTACGGAAAGTGGCTCGTGAATTTAAGAATTTTTTTTACAGTGAAGGAGGTCCAATCCGATGTTGAATAAAACTCTCTAATTTAGTGGTCATTGTGCTCACAGTTTTTTAAATATTTCCTTTCTTTTCATATTTTAACTTCGTATCGATATTCCGCTGTATTACAAACAGGGGCGGA
This sequence comes from Macrothele yani, assembly GCA_039090855.1. Classification (NCBI taxonomy): domain Eukaryota; kingdom Metazoa; phylum Arthropoda; class Arachnida; order Araneae; family Macrothelidae; genus Macrothele; species Macrothele yani. Next base: position 55,928,384 of record CM077028.1, read on the forward strand.
TTTCCAACTAGACGAATCGGGGGAGGGGGGGGAGGGCTAGGGCCCCAGATCGTGAGGGGGCCCAAATACGTATAATTGAACTGCTAGTTTTGTTTTGTTTTTTACTAACCAAAACAAATCAGTCATTAAAGCAACCACTTTATTTCTATTATCAATTGATATTTTGCTTTTTCATATTAGTAACATATTCTGTATTTTTAGCACGTCTTTTGTAAAAAAAGATCGTGCTTATGTTATCGGTTTGTCCGTCCGTCCGCCTGTACACACGGTATCTCTGCAACTATTGGTCCGACTTGAAAAATTCTTTTTGCATTCGAAAGCTTGAAATATGCGAATGATGATCCTTCATTTCGTTTTTTTTTTTTTTTACGATGTACAATTTCGCCGCTAGAGGGCGTAAATGCGGATGATGTCGAATTCAAAAATACGTTTTATTCCACATATTTGCTTCTAAACATCCGGTTGAAAAAAATATTTTATCTTTCGATTCCGTTTATGTCGAAGAGTATTTTGGACATAGTTTCTTTTTCGAATTACGCATAGATTTTCCGCTAGGGGCGTAAATATAAATTGCATTTTTCCCGATAACTCTTCTTCTAAAACTCCGATTTGAATTTTTTTTTCAGCGGATACATCTCCTGACGCACAATCTTTTGCATATAATTTCGAATTTTTGGTAAAGAATACTTTGCCCACCAGGGGGCGTAAGTGTTAATTTTCCCTTCTGATGTATTTGCCTTAAAATCTGAGCTTCTAAAATATCAATTGAAAAAATTCTTTCGTGGACTGATGCCACTCACATCGATAAACCTTTTCGGAATATTTTCTTCCTAAAATATTCCACAGTTTCTCTGCCAGGGGGCGTAGATGTATATCTTATTTTTGTCAATATCTCGACTTCTGGGAGTCCGATTTGAGAAATTCCTTCTTTGTTGGATAGTGTTTTCCATGTGACATGTTTTTCATATAATTTCAAAATTTTCAAGTAATTCATAGACTTTCCGCTAGGGGGCGTAGCGGCAAATTGCTTTTCCCCCTATATCTCTGCTTCTAAATCTCCGATCTGAAAAATTCTTTCTGCACTGGATACAGCTCCTGATGGGAAATCGTTTGCACATAATTTCTAATTTTTGTAAAAAAATGGTTTGGCCACCAGGGGGCGTAAACCTTAATTTCCGCTTCTGATGTATTTGCAGCAAAATATGAGCTTCTAAATTCTCGATTGAAAATAACATCGTTTGTAGACCGATACTACTCATGCCGACAAACTTTTTAGAAACATTTTCTTCTTATAATAGTGCACGGTTTCAACGCCAGGGGGCGTAGACGTATTTCTTATTTTTGTCAAGATATCGACTTCTAAGAATCCGATTTAAAAAATTCCTTCTTTGTTGGATAGTGTTTCTAGTGTGACATGTTTTTCTTATAAATTCAAAATTTTCAAGTAATTCATAGACTTTCCGCTAGGGAGCGTAAAGGTAAATTGCGTTTTCCCCTATATCTCTGCTTCTAAATCTCCGATCTGAAAAATTCTTTCTGCACCGGATACAGCTCCTGATGGGAAATCGTTTGCACATAATTTCTAATTTTTGTAAAAAAAAATGGTTTGGCCACCAGGGGGGGGGGGGGGGTAAACCTTAATTTCAGCTTCTGATGTATTTGCAGCAAAATGTGAGCTTCTAAATTCTCGATTGAAAATAACGTCATTTGTAGACCGATACTACTCATGCCGACAAACTTTTTAGAAACATTTTCTTCTTATAATAGTGCACGGTTTCAACACCAGGGGGCGTAGACGTATATCTTATTTTTGTCAAGATATCGACTTCTAAGAATCCGATTTAAAAAATTCCTTCTTTGTTGGATAATGTTTCTAGTGTGACATGTTTTTCTTATAAATTCAAAATTTTCAAGTAATTCATAGACTTTCCACTAAGGGGCGTAAAGGTAAATTGCGTTTTTTCCTATATCTCTGCTTCTAAATCTCCGATCTGAAAAATTCTTTCTGCACCGGATACAGCTCCTGATGGGAAATCGTTTGCACGTAATTTCAAATTTTTGTAAAAAAATTGTTTGGCGACGAGTCTTAATTTCCGCTTGTGATGTATTTGCAGCAAAATATGAGCTTCTAAAATCTCGATTGAAAAAAAGTCTTTTGTGGACCGATACTACTCATTTCAACATACATTTTAGGAACATTTTCTTCTTGAAATTATGCATGGTTTCTACGTCAGGGGCGTAGATGTATATCTTATTTTTGTCAATATCTCTACTTCTAAAAGTCCGATTTGAAAAATTCCTTCTTTGTTGGATTGTGTTTCCGATGCGAAATGTTTTTCCTGTAAATTCAAAATTTTCAAGTAAATCATAGACTTTCCACTAGGGCGCACAATGATAAATTGCGTTTTCTGCTCCTAAAACTCCGATTTGAAAAATTCTTCCTGTATCACATACAACACCTGACGGAAAATATTTTTCACGTAATTTCTAATGTTTGGTAAAGAATGGTTTGGCCACCAGGGGTCATAAGTGTTAATTTCTGCTTCTGATGTATTTGTAGCAAAATCTGGGCTCCTGAAAACTCGACTAAAAATTTTTTTCTTGGACCAATACCGCTCATATGGATAAACCTTTTGTGAATACTTTCTTCCTAAAATAACGCATGGTTTTCCCACCAAGGGACGTAAAGTCACATCTTATTTTTGTCGATAACTCTGTTTCCAAGAGTTCGTAAGCTCACGATTCCGTTTACATCAATATCTGAGGGATTAAAGACCCGATTGAAAAACTTCTTTCTTCCGTCAGATCTATTGTTTTCCATACCGGTTCCATTGACTTTGAATAGCTTTGATAAATTTAATTTGCGTCAGAACGGATTCAGAAGACGTGCTTATTACACCCGAAAATTCGGTGTCATCTTTCTTGTTTCTTGCTGTTGTTGATACTCCAAATTTTCGAGTTCTTATCACTGTACTTGTTTTGAAAGGAACAGTTAAAATCATTTAGCCGTTCTTTTAGTTGAATAGATTCTTCACAACAGAACTTCAATTCTTTGAATTTTCGACTTTGACAGCCCTTAGGGGTAAATTCATGAAGTACATGGGGTATTTAAAGTCCCAAACTTAATATCCTTCGGTTTCCCATTAGCCGCAAAAATATTTTTGAAATATCTCTAAAAACAAAGTTTGATGTCCGATGAGAGACAAAGTGATTATATTCGCACTGTTTCTTACAAAAAGTTCTAGTAATAGAAAGATACATGGAATGGCATTTTATAAAAGGTAAGCACTTTTTTTTTTTATTTTATCGTTTTTTTTATATGACGCATTACAATTTCTGAGGTGATAAGAAGGGGCCCGAAAGATCTAAAGTCGCCTCTGATTATAAATAACTTTTCCTTCACTTTTTATGAGTGCTACATCCAACAACAGTGTTGCATTCAAAGAGATATTTCCGGAAAGGGGGGGGGGGGCAGTTACAAATTTCGAGGGGGGCTAAAACTTGTTGACTGATTATATACATATCATCGCAGTTTTGTTAATTATTATTTTCTTATTCTCGTATATCGCAAATGCAAATATCAAGTAATCTAAACATACAAGTGATTAAAAATGTGAAAAATTCATACCATTGCTTTAATTCAGTAATGCATCACAGATTTCATCACGCGGTAGTGTAAAATATTGAAGATACTAGTAAGATAACACTGTGCCGGAGAAATCACCCCCCCCAAAAGAAATATTGGAAGTGGTAAAAATGTCCTCTCCTCACTACAAGCCTGTTTCTGATTATTAAGGAATCATGACAGTGTTACCTGAAAACGTATGGTGTAAGCTTTTAATCCCCAGCCGTTTTGATTCAACACTTCTGGATTATTTAGATTAGCACTTAGTAGTAAAAAAACCCAAACTGACTAACCGTTTGGATGCCAATTTGAGGTGCCTCGTTTTTTTATTTTTTTCACAGAGTGTATACCACCCACCGCCCGAAAGGAGGGGAGGGGGGCATTTTATATGTATTGCAGTGAAAACACCGCTACTCTGTGGAATTAGGTTTTGGAAATAGTCCGAGTTTCAGTGCTTGAAAAATTGCTCTTAAGCAAGGACAGTTTAATGTTTTATTGAAGGATGATAGAAATTTTAGATTGAAGTCCATGTGGGTGATTATTATATGATATTTTCCATCGCTAAGGGTTTTTTTTAAAATTAATTTCTCCAAATATTCAGCTACAAACGAAAACAATTAGATTGAATTAACAAAAAAAAAAAAAAAAAAAAAAAACCTACAGGGCTCGTTCATAAATTTTTGGGGAGGGGGCTAAAAACCCCGTGAAGATGCCTGAATACATCACTGTCGAATAGATTGCCCAAGAATCGTGATAGAAATACGATTTTACATCGGACAATGCAGTGAACAAGGAAAAAACGAAATACGGAACAAAAAAAAAAAAAAAGCTGAAAAGTCTACTAGTTACTCGAATCATTTATCATGTGATGTTTTACTATTGGAAGTACATTTCGCATTCATAAATTGTAATCAAGAGTTTTGAATATTAAGAGATCGTCCCACGTATTTAAAAAATGAAAAATGTGGATGCGCAGGAATTTTGGAATCATAGGCACTGAAGGAGGGGGGGGGGGGGTATTTTTCCAAGCGAGCAATCTTGGTGTATGCAAATAGACACAGCTGCAGGTTTTGCTTCTCTAATTCGCGTTATTTCACGTGGAGGAAGTAATGCTAACACGCCCGGTTGTTGAACCAGTGGAAGAGGAAAACGTTAGTAAAATGAATAATTGTTTGAAAGACAGTCCGCTTTCGGTCGTTTCTCATCGTTTGCTGCGGCCGCACTCAATGACTTTTTTTTTTTTTTTTTGCATTAATTCAGCTTAGATTTTTTCCATTTGGAAAATGGCAATGATAAATCTTCGAGAGATTCTCGAATAAATCTATGTAAGTTAAATAAGACACCATAGGTTAACCGAATGTAAAACAAGAAAAAGAAAGAAGAAATATCAGGTACCTGTCATCATTCATGGGCAACAACACAACTTTAAGTACCAGTACACTACAGTTGGTAAGTAAACGTTGCGTACGCATCAAGCAGTCCCCATCCATAGGTGGAGAAAAGGGGATTGATTCCCTATGTACGGGCTCCTAGGGGCCCCACTATCCAGTAAAGCAGGACAAATGACAATTTAAATTATAAATAGCTAAAAGGTGGTGGATAAAACTGAAAGAATGTGATAGCTTGCTGTAAACTTTATGTATGTGAAACACTGTATTCATTGAGGGACGTTTTTTCCTGGGAATATAAATGAAAAAGATACTCCCTCGAAAAAAAGAAGCCAAATAATTAAAAGTTCTTTATGAAAAAGAAAAGATCCCGTTGAAAAGATAATGTTTGTGAAGCAGTATTCTTATACTTTTACGTCATCTCTTAAATAGCATTTTGATTCAGTTTTACCTATGATAACTCATTTGAGTAATCCAGACTAGAGATATGCACAGGCTTTATTTGGTGAGTCAGGCCCGGCTGATGCCTGTGTGTTTAAGGCCCGGCCCTGCCTATCAGTTGCAGCTATTATTTAGGACTGGCCCGTCAATTACAGCTATTATTTAGACGCTGCCCAGCCCGCAATGCGCCATTTTGAATTATTTTGTCCTTCTACTGTATTTTATTAAATTGTGGAAATTAGATAACGAAATGAGTTATTATTGAAAGTGTTTAGTTGAATGTAAGCCTAAAAATATTAACTAAATTGTGGTATCATGAAAGAAATACGGGATTACGCCATATAATACAAATTTTGAAGATGATAATCCGATTTTTGGCGTAAATGTGACAAGGATGGTAAGTCAGATAATATCCGAAAACTTGAAAATTTTCATCGTCCTGGAGCGGGACGATGAAAATTTTCAAGTTTTCGGATATTATCTGACTTACCATCCTTGTCACATTTACGCCAAAAATCGGATTGTCATCTTCAAAATTTGTAGACTGTGGTAATTATTGAATAATATAACCCTTAAACAGAGAGAAAAGAAAAACAACAACAAAGCGCGTTCAAAATCTCTCTTTCTTTGAATTAACAAACGGTAACACTACAAATGTCAATCCCTATAAAGATTAGGGATAGGAGAAACAATTGATGTCGTCCCACTCTCACTCATTCAATCACACACACACACACACACGCACAGACACCCCTGTCCCCCACAACGCACATACTCGTTCAGGGTCGAATCTTTTTGTTGTCAACAAGCTCCAAAGTTGGTTTACCATCTTAATACTTACCGATGGTAGAAACACTGAGTGTCTAACCTCGCCTTTGTTATTACTCCTTGGGCTATGTCATGGAAGCAAGTAAAGCCAGCAAAACAGTTAAACAGACCAGGAAATCGGGAAATACGACTTTTTCCTTCTTTACAATTGCGATAAAAAGAATGTGTCGCCTTGGCCATGTCCGGCCCGGTCGTAAGTACCTGTGAAAAAGCCCAGCCCGTCCCGTTGCTTTGTTCTCTAAACTAAAATAAGCCCGACCCAGCCTGTGTAGACCTCTAATCCGGACTAGCAGAATGGCGTCCTCCTACAGAGGGCTCGCTAAATTATTTTTAAATGTCTAATATTTTGGTCTTAATATGGTTTTAATATTAATATTTAAATTGTTATTAAATGTTAATTAAATAAATAAATAAATATATATATATATAATTATTAAATATATAATATTACAATTATTAAATATAAATTAAATATTAAAATAATTATCCTTAAATAAAAAAATACAAATTATTATTAAATATTAGATGAATATATTAATTAAAATTATTATTAAATATTTTATATTTTGGTCTTAATATATGTGCATTTTAATTATTTTGGGTCTTAATATGGTGCATATATTTTCCACTATTCTCTAGTGTGTGGTAATTGCACACGTTAGGATTCTCTTGCACAAGTGATCGATTCCTTGATATGATTCACGCTTTTCTCAAAATACTCGTAGTGTCTTTTTCTTGGCTATATTTTATCAACGAATACAGTTATTGTCATGGCACGTCAAAGAAATTAATAGAAACTGTAGCATCCCTAAAATTACACCGCTATATTGCACCTAGTAAACCAGGACGAGAATCGAAGCTAAGCAATTTTATTTGTGTAGGAATGCTGTGGCAATTTTCGAGTTTTGGGGCATTTCTACCGCCGGCATTTATTTTTCTGTGGACTTTTTTTTTTTTTTTTTTTTACATAAGCTTTTTTCAGTGACACCCAAAAGGTTTGGCAAGAAACCGGTGACAAGGGAGGAGGGAGGCAAGGGTAATTGCAGTTTACTGCAAAGGTTCTAAATTCTTCCCACGGGAAATTGGCATTTATATTGCAAATTCTCTGATCGGTGGTTTCTAAGAACTACCTTTGTATTTCATTATAAGCATAAATACTTTATTTTCATTATAAGAATGATATTTTATGGTCTATGAGAACTACTTTTGTATTTCATTATAAGCATAAATACTTTATTTTCATTATAAGAATGATATTTTATGGTCTATGAGAACTACTTTTGTATTTCATTATAAGCATAAATACTTTATTTTCATTATAAGAATGATATTTTATGGTCTATGAGAACTACTTTTGTATTTCATTATAAGCATCAATACTTTCTTTTCATTATAAGAATGGTTTTTTATGGTTTATGAGAACTACCTTTGTATTTCATTATAAGCATAAATACTTTATTTTCAGTATAAGAATGTTTTTTATGGTTTATGAGAACTACCTTTGCATTTCATTAAAAGCATAAATATTTTATTTTTTCTCGTATTGCAATTTTGTTTCTAAAATAAAACTGAATTGCGATGCTACAGGAACAGTCATGGATAGCTGGAATGAAATAGCTTCTCCATGTGAATCAGTAAGAGCAGGTGTACCAATAATTTTCTAACACATGGACACAGGACTTGTCGATGTCAGGGGTCAGAGAAGGGGCTTTTTTTTTTTTTTTTTTTTTTAGGAGAACCGTAAAATTTGGAGGAACATTAAGAAAAAAAGCGAAAGTGGAGGTGTAATGGTGCTGAAGACTAAAACAGTGTTCGTCACTGGGTAAAGGGGCTGTGAAATGGTAAGATGTTGAAAAACTTCCTGGCAGTTAATTACCTACAAAGAATGTCGTGGGAAGGTTGTAGCTAATTGTATCCCTCTAGGCTTTGAAAAATAGTACTGGTATGGAGGGAAATCTTTGTGTTAGTGAGAGAGAGAGAGAGAGAGAGCGTTCAACTGTTTCCTCTTCGTGGCTTTGCTGTAAGTACTAGTGGTTTGATGTTCTCTTTTCGGGAGAAAAGGATTTTACTGGGGAAAATCTGAGATCCCTTGATTTTTCAGTGGGGTGAGGTTGTTGACCACGCTAAGAAGAGATTACGACTGACCACCAGCTAAAGACAACATGTAATTAAACATAGAGAAAAAATGGAAGCCTAAGAAAAGGAGTACAAAGAGTCGAAATGCAACATCAGTCACTCCTCGCAATGACATTGCGTGGATCTACTGAAAACGACCAAAATATTGAATTAAAACACTAAATAGTTTTTTTCATTTTAGTTGGGATTTATTTTGCTTCTAGCGGTAAGGAACTGGAACTAAACCGCCATCAGTTCAGAGAATGTGATTTATATTTTTATATTTCAAGAGAATTTGTTTCTTCTTTCTACCTCTGTTCAAATTTCACATTTTGCTTCATCGTTTTTACTTCTTTTTTTTAGCATGGAGAAATTATTCGCTGGTGAATAAATTAACAAAATGAGAGAAAAAACAAAGCAAAACTGGCATTTGCATTCGTGGAAAAACATAGTTTGCACTTGAATACAGAGCCCCTTTTCAGCTACCCCTAGTTCCCAGACCTAGTTACAGCCCTAGTAGGATATTGTCATTTCAAGAAGGACGGGGGGGGGGGGGGTGCACTCATGTGGTAGTACTGGGGCCCGTAAATTGATGGCTGGACACTGCTATCAGGTACAAAGGGCATACAGGAGTGATTAGAGGACACTCTCTGCTCAGCTGGTTACGTACTTTTTTGCGGACAAACCGAAATTGAATAGATTGTAAGGGTGCGGACGATTCCTTCTTCTGCTGGCGAATTCTTCTTTATTCTCCCCTGCAAATTTCTCCTCGCACTTTTCTCCCAGGTGGGACTGAGCAATATCAAGTTGACACTGGAGGTTTAAAAATTACTGGAGAATAATTCCTTACGTCCTTAGTATAGCAGCTGTCCGACGTGGCATTAATTCAATAAGATGCAGGAAGCTGTTGAGAGGTTTGGCTAACTACGCTAGAGTTCTGCACTGGCCGGGTCGGGCCTGTTTTAAATTTAGAGAACAAAGCAACGGGCCGGAGCGGGCACGGTTTTTCCCCAGACACTTACGACCAGGACGGGCTTTTTCCGAGACACTTACGAACGGGCCGGGCAAGGCTTTTCCCGAGAGACTTACGAACGGGCCGGGCAAAGCTCTTTCCGAGAGACTTACGACCGGGCCGGGCTTTTTCCCAGACACTTACGACCTGGCCGGGACAAGTCGACCCATTCTTTTTATCTCAATGGTAAAGAAAGAAAAAAAGTCGTGTTCCCCGATTTCCTGGTGTGTTTAACTGTTTTGTTAGTTTTACTTACTTCCATGACATAGCCCAGGTCGTAATCAGAAAAGCAAGGAGAAGCACTCACAGTGTTTTTACCAATCTGCAAGTACGAAGATAGTAAAACCATTTTGGGGCTTGTTGACAACAAGAAGATTCGACTTAGAGCTTGCGTGTGTGTGTGTGTGTGTGTGTGTGTGTGTGTGTGTGTGTGTGTGTGTTGTGTAGAGTGGGGGACGGAGGGTGCCTGTAGTGGGGTGGGGGTCTGTGTGTGTTTGTGTGAGAGAGTGGGACGACATTGATTGTTCCTCCTATCCCTAATCTGTATAGGGATTGACTCTTGTAGTGTTACCACTTACTCGTTCAGAGAAAGGGAGACTCTAAACGCGCTTAGTCTTCCTTTTTTTCTCTTTTTAAAGGTTATATTTTTCGGTAATTGTCAAAGTTTAGTTAATATTTTTAGGCTTACATTCAGCTGAATATTTTCAATAATATCTCATTTCATTGTTTAATTTTCCCATTTTAATAAAATACAACAGAAAGACAATATAATACCAAATGGCACATCACGGGCCGCGCCTAAATAAGAGCTACAATTGATGTGGCTAGGCTGGTCCGGGCCGAATGTCTGATATTTGAAACAAGCCAGGCCGGGCCGGGCTCACCGAATTAGGCCCGTGCAGACCTCTAAACCACGCTATGAATAATGAGGCCTCCAACGTAGGTACGGAGATGATTGGTGTATCCAGACGCCCGACATGCCGCTCCATAGTGTTCCACAAGTGTTCTATGGGGTTGATATCGGGAGAGTTCGGAGGCCAATCGATATTCTAAAAGTCTGAACTGTGTTCCTCAAACCATTCCTTCACAACTTAGGACCTGTGTTCCTCAAACCATTCCTTCACAACTTAGGCATTTTCATCTTGGAAGATACCGTCGCCATTCGGGAAAAAGTGCAACATTGCTGAGTTTACAGAGTCAGCAACCAATTGACGATAGTGGGCACCAGTCATACGTTGTTCCACATGCATCAGGGGTTCAAGTTCCTTCCAGGTCAACATGCCGTACACCATACAACCGCCTCCACCGGATTGCACTGTGGAGATCATTCAGAATGGAACAGCCTCCACCGGCTTGCACTGTGGAGACCATGCAGAATGGAACCTCCCCTCACCGGCTTGCACTGTGGAGACCATGCAGAATGGAACCGCCCCTCACCGGCTTGCACTGTGGAGAGCATGCAGAATGGAACCGCCTCCACCGGCTTGCACTGTGGAGAGCATGCAGAATGGAACCGCCTCCACCGGCTTGCACTGTGGAGACCATGTGGAATGGAACCGCCCCTCACCGGCTTGCACTGTGGAGATCACGCAGAATGGAACCGCCTCCACCGGCTTGCACTGTGGAGATCACGCAGAATGGAACCGCCTCCACCGGCTTGCACTGTGGAGAGCATGCAGAATGGAACCGCCTCCACCGGCTTGCACTGTGGAGACCATGCGGAATGGAACCGCCCCTCACCGGCTTGCACTGTGGAGACCATGCAGGATGAAACCGCCTCCACCGGCTTGCACTGTGGAGATCATGCAGAATGGAACCGCCTCCACCGGCTTGCACTGTGGAGATCATGCAGAATGGAACCGCCTCCACCGGCTTGCACTGTGGAGATCATGCAGAATGGAACCGCCTCCACCGGCTTACACTGTGGAGACCATGCAGAATGGTACCGCCTCCACCGGCTTGCACTGTGGAGACCATGCGGAATGGAACCGCCTCCACCGGCTTGCACTGTGGAGATCATGCAGAATGGAACCGCCTCCACCGGCTTGCACTGTGGAGATCATGCAGAATGGAACCGCCTCCACCGGCTTGCACTGTGGAGACCATGCAGAATGGAACCGCCTCCACCGGCTTACACTGTGGAGACCATGCAGAATGGAACCGCCTCCACCGGCTTGCACTGTGAAGTGAAGACCAAGCAGGATGGAACGAGTGCCTCATGTTGTTTGCGCCAAATACATAACCGACCATCCACGGAGTGGAGTAAAAACGCGACTCGCCAAACAAGCACCCTTTTTTCCAGCCAACTGACGCCCAAGTTGTATGATCGTTGCAGAAGGCGAGTCTTTTGCGCCGATGAACCGTAGTTACGTAAGGATGTTGTTGTTGGGGTCGTCTGCTGTTATAGTAAAAGATGCATAGAGAGGTGCATGTTTTGGTGTAACCAAGAAAGATAGGAAAAGAAACTCAAGGATCTGGAAAACGAAATGAGTGGACAGGACCGTTGCAACCGGGAAACCTGGAAATTCACCCCCCCCCCTAAGAGTGGCCATATCAAGGGCATAAATTCATGTTATGTGGGGCGTGAAACCCAAATGCACAACGTGTGAATAAATTTACTGAAAACTGTAAAAGAAAGTTCTACATCTAAGTATTTTCTTTAAAAAAAAAACGTGAGTTAGCTGCATACAGTATTTCACGCAACTGCCTAAGGTACAGAGTAACCTACACTGCGAGTTATGGACCCCTCACACAGGGCTTCAGAGAGAGAGAGAGAGAGAGTAAGGACTGGCTCATCGAGCTCCCGAACACGAACCCCTCGGGTTACGCCACTCCCTTCGTTTAATACACCATTGCAGCCTGGCAGTCAATTGCTGCGATGTCGAAGGTAGTCTGAAGAGGGACCGACAATACTGCAGCCCGAACTGTAATAACCGGCAACGTACTGCTACAACTGATATGGGAGAATGCGTCACAGTTCGCCACCGCTTGCGCCAACGCTGTTGATGACGTAGAACGGTCACTCAAAGACATCCCCATGAAATGACGGTTGTCTTTCGGCGTTGCCTGTGTACGACATCCCCATGAAATGACGGTTGTCATTTGGCGTTGCCTGTGTACGACATCCAGAACCTTTGTGACGTGCTAAAAAGGTCATGATGATATCAGCATGGACCCCAAATGCATTTCTACAACCCTTCAAGCTGGTGGAGGCAACGTTATGGTTTGGGGAATGTTTACCTGGCATGCTTTGGGCCCTTTAATTTGTGTCTGACTGGCACATCATATCTAAAATTGTTGCGGACCAAGTGCATCCTGTCATGTGGATGGTTTATCCCAATGGCGATGGCTACTTTCAACAAGATAATGCGTCCTGCCATAGCGCTCGTATTGTACAGGATTGGTTTCAGGAACATGCCGGTGAGTTTACTTTGCTTAGGTGGCCCCCTCAATCTCCAGATCTCAACCCCATTGAGAATTTGTGGGATGAAGTTGAAACAACCATGAGACAGTTGGATCCACAACCCTGCAATCTCACACTCCTGGAAAGTGCTATTCATCAAGCATGGTCTCAGATTCCACAAACCACCTATCAACATCTCGTTGGAGTCCATGCCACGAAGAATCGACGCAGTATTAAAAGCAAAAGGTGGCCCAACGAAGTACTGAGGGAGTGTCATAATAAAGTGGCCACTCAGTGTATATATCTAGGAACTCTCCACGCTCCAGAGAAACAACAAAGGAGTATTCAGCTTTCATTTTTGTGGCAAGTACAGACCAGCTCATAAAAAAATCAAAAACAAGAACAAGTTAGCGGATAATTTTATTGTGAAAGAAAATTTGCTATTCCATGGGCTAATTTGGAGCGCCTTTCCTTTTGTGGCTCCCTAGACAGCTGCCTACCTGGCCCTGAGCCGTGCACAAGTTTATGAGTGGTATAAACTAAATGATAATAAAGAATTGTACACCAATGGCACTTCAAATAGTATAACTATACTAGTAATCTGAATTTCTTGGCGTAGATTGCAAATCAAAGTTTTCAAGCTTTCACACATCATTCCGTCGGCGTACTTTAGTCGGTGTGAACAACTGGCCCCGGAGCGAGGAGGCGCGACTTCGACAAATTCGTGTTTTCACACCTTCTCTTCGTGTTTTACGCCATTCTTCGTACCATTCCCTGCACACTCTTACCACGACGGATACACTGCACCCCACAAGACGGCAATCTCACGGGAGGAAGCATTGCACTCTCTCATGCCGATAATGTGACCTGTGTCAAACTAGCTGATGTGATTATACGACTGTCTTACACGACGACGGGGCATCCTTACCCCATTGTTGATCAAGCACTGACATGTCGACCGAGTCACGTGGCGCTTATAACAGAAAAGCTACCGGTTTGCGGTCTGCGACGTTGCGCGATCTGATTTGCCTATACTCGGGGCAAATCTAACCTGGTTACACTGTTAATGCTGTGAAACCGATTTACCGACAAGCTCCTGTGTATTAGTGTTTCTCCGCGCACTGTTGGGGTGCCGTGTGTCGCGGACCCTTCTCCCTAAGGGTGACCTAAGACAGGACAAAATGAAACTTACCGCGTTCAATCACGATGTCCTCCTCAACCCCCACACCTTCTCAATCTTGCTGACCAGTGACCACCAGACAAACGATTTCTGAATAAGTATTATATTTTAAAACAGTAACCACGAAGAAAGGAGCAAGTTTAGTGACCGCCAAGCCATTATTTCTCCTCTTACCCTCAGGCTGACACAATTCTCCTCTGCCGTTCACAGTAAATATCCCCCGTCTATACCGTATAGACTCTCTGAAGCAAAACAGAAGTGACAATGACGTCATCAAAATGCGAATATTTGTATTTTTAGGAACGCAACCGAAACATGGACCTTTATTTTTAATGTACGTACGTACAACATTTAGTACATCTATATATCCATGTGCTTTCTTAGGTCTTAGTTCAAGCTCAAGACGAGCTTTTCAACTGGAACTATATTATGCAGTGGAAGTACACACTCCGTAGCTTAACTCCATTACCCTTGCCCCGAGTATTTACACTGAAGTGCCAGAAAAACTGGTACAGACGAGCTTATGCAAAATACATAGCAACGTCACCTATGCGCGTATACTCGGTTGCGTCCGCCAGTACGTGTATATAAAGCGATAGACATCCTTGCCAGCTGTCAGAAGCCGCGGATGGCTTAGTGGTTAGTGTTTCAGACTATCGATGCTGGGTCCCCAGGTTCTAGCCTGGGCTGATCTTTCAGAGATGGTGTGATTTACTAACAATCGCTGAATATCCGCCGTGCATCGAGCGAGCACGTAAAGTGACGGCCCCCAGGCTGGACCCACTGGTTAAATGGGTATCCTTTCCTATGTCCTCCCTGAAATTCTCTCACCCATCTATGTGCAATATCGTACCTGTACGGTGGCGCCATCTACTGTACTCTAATCTCACCACAAACTGTTCTGTCAAATGTCGCTAGACTTGCTCTCATTCCTTCCGTTTCTGTGTAGTGCCCAAAAGGCGATCTCGCTGTAGGTGGCTGGGACCTAAACTCTACTCCCTGTGGACGGAAGTCCTACATGAAAATGACAAAGAAAAAAAAATGCCAGCTGTCAGAGCTGTTTTCGGCATGAGAATGACAAGTAATAACGATTTAAACGATTCTCAACGCGGTGTCACAGTTGGCGCTTGTGAGATGGGCCATAGTATTTTGGAGGTAGAAACAAAGTTCGGATTTTCACGAACGACCATTGCAAGGACTACAGGAATTCCGGCAAATCCTAAAACCTACGATGCCAGTGTGGCCGTAAAAAGACATTGGGTGAACGTGACCATCGTAGGATCAGCAAGAATCGTTTCACGCGATAGGCGTGCAACACTCTCGCAGGTATCATCGGAATTAAATGCTGGAGCCTCAACAAGCATCAGCGTCCGGACTGTGCTATGTACCCTGCACGATATAGGCTTTGGCAGCCGACGCCCAACTCCAGTTCCCTTGATGGGTGCACGACACAGTGCTATGCGCCTCGCTTGGGCACGGCAACAACGCCACTGGCCACTTGATGACTGGAAACAAGTAGCCTGGTCTGACGAGTCGCATTTCCAACTGTATCGGGAAGATGGAAGAATTCGTGTGTGGCGCAAACCCCAGGAAGTCATGGATCCCGCCTGTCAACAGGGAACTGTACCGGATGGTAGATAGTCAGTAATGGTATGGGGTGTGTTTAGCTGGACTTCACCAGAACCCCTGGTCCGTCTACCGGCCAACGCTATGTGCGCATCCTTTCTGACGAGGTACACCCGTTGATGCCCTGCATTCATGCTGATGGGTTGTACCTGTTCCAACAGGACAATGCACCTCCAGTCAAGTGTCGGGACGCCACATTATGGTTAGGAGCATTCATCTGAGTTTGGGGTGTTGTCATTCTCACCGAAGTCCCCAGATCTGAACGTGATGGAACAAATTTGGGATGAAATGCAACGCGCTATAGAACACAGGAATCCGAGACCTCGGAATACACCCGAATTGTGGAACGCTGTTCAGGAAGTGTGGTGTGCATTGCCTACAGCATATTTCCTGAAGCTAGTGGAGTCCATGCCCCGTCGTACACTGGTGAGCAAAAATTAAGGACGAAGAGGAGAAATTAGCATAACAGCGGAACGAGCAGGCAGAACGGACCGAAAGACCACTCAGGAGATAGGCTAGGGTCCGGTACGGTAGGTTACACGCATGTAGGCAGCATGACGTAGGACGGGGGTGTCGGAAGGGTATAAAGCACACGGGTGGTAACGATCAGCAATGCGGTGAAAGCTATTGCACGGTGTACATCGGTTTGGAACGACGTCGAGTTGCTGCCACTATGTGATATGGCCAACAGGCAATCCAGTAGACGACATCTGGATGACGTTACCCGAGGTCGCGTCATTGGGAAGTTGGAAGAAGGTCGAAGTGTGACTAGTGTGGCCGAGGAGTTCGGTATCGCTCACAGCATCGTTTCACGAGCTTGGAGAGCATTTCAAACTACAGGAACAGCTGTCCGAGAGTTTAGCAGTGGTCGTCCACGAGCAACCACGGTGCCGGACGACCGGTATATTGTCCTACAGGCGAGAAGAGACAGACGGCAGACAGCGGGAGAAATCGCAAGACACATGCATCAGACAACTTACCGCATTTTACCGTGGCCAGGAGGCTGCACAAAGGTGGGGTATTTGCAGGACGACCAGTACGGCGTGTGCCATTAACGCCTGCTCATCGGAGACGGCGGTTTCTGTGCTGCCAGGAACACAAGAACTGGACACATCAGCAATGGGGTCGAGTTCTCTTTACGGATGAGAGCCGATTTAGTCTGACGAGCGATTCTGGACGTATACACATCTGGAGAGAGCAGGGAACACGCAGTAACACCTCCAACATCATCAAAAGGGACCGGTTTGGAGGTGGCGGAGTCCTCGTTTCGGGCGGTATCATGCTTGGTAGCCGTACTGACCTCCACATCCTCCAAGGAGGTTCAGTCACTGGTGTCCACTATTGTACCGAGGTTCTCCTGCCTTACGTGCGTCTGTTTAGAGGTGCTGTGGGCCCTGAGTTCCTCTTCATGGACGACAACGCTACACCTCATCGTACAGTGGCTGTCGCAGAGCTGTTGGAGAGTGAAGATATTCAACGCATGGATTGGACCGCAAAGTCCCCGGACCTAAATCCAATCGAACACGTGTGGGACCTTCTCGGGAGACACTTGGCAGCACGTCACCAGCCGCCAGCAACGATTCCGCAGCTGCGTTTGGCGCTACAAGAGGAATGGACCGCGATGCCTCAACAGCTCCTTGACAGCATCGCCCTCAGCATGGACAGACGTTGTAAATCCTGCAACGCAGTCAGGGGTGATCATATCCCCTTCTAAAGACTGGATTTTTCTTGGCAGCCGCCTGTCACATGGGCGTTTCTGTCTTCTGTCCAGTTGTGCTCGAAGCTACCTTTTCAATAAAGTGCCTTTGTATCTTTTGGATTCCTTGTTTAGACGGTTTTGCTCACTTGTCCCATATTCTTACCTCTTGGGAATCTTATGGTATGATTTGAGTCAATGTGGAGCACTTCTGCACGACGTTACATTCGAAAAACCGTCTCGTCCTTAATTTTTGTACGCCAGTGTATTTCTGCAGTCCTGCGCTCCCGTGGGGGCTTAGCAAGTATTAGACTGGTGTACCAATTTTTCTGGTTCTTCAGTGTATACTCTAAGGCCCCTGCATATGCACTAAAACTGCCACGGAAAGGACCTGAGGTTCGATCCCAAGCAAGTACAACGCTCGATCCACTAAATATCCGCCGTTTGTTGGATGGGCACGTTAAGTCGTCGGACCCCGGGTACTGGCCCCCGGTAATAAATAAGGGCGTCTTCCTCCCCCTTTCTACCTCGCTTCCGTATCACTTTCCTATCGGGCACTCTAGCCCAAATCTCCTAGCTTCCTATTTCTAAGGGTTTTTTAAGACCAGGGGGCAGACACTTCCTTCCCAAAATCCTCTACATCTGATCTGATCTGATATGCACTAAAGCCCAGTCTTCACAGCGCACTGTGAAGACTGGGCTTTAGTTTCTGGGTCATATCCATAAACCCACGATTCGTCACTCTTCCTGGGCCTTTCGTGCACAACCGTAAAGAGGGTTTACAAAGCACGATGTGGCACGCAAAACACTTCCAAATCGGCGATCCTGTGGACGAAAGCAGCTGGTAAATCAAAGGGTAGTTAGGATAGTTTTGAAAAAGTTTACATCGTTTTCGACGCACTCAAGCGGGTCATTAGCAGCTGAAACACGGGTCTGTTTTTGCTCAGCTGAGTGCAGTTTTGGCACAAATTTGGCTGAGACGCGTCTTATACGCAAATCATCCATAACTGTCGACTGAACTTAAACGAAACTATTGTTGAAGCACAGGCGCAACTAGGCAATTCTGTGACCGGAATAAACCGCAAAACATTTCGCCCCAATCTGCCTCCGCCCCCTCTCTTTTTCTCTTTCTCACCAGAAGAACAACATCAGTATTGAAAATCTAAGCGAGCATATAAGCTGCAGAGGAGAATTTAAGAAAAACAGCTTTAAATTAAAGACAGCAAAAGGCAGACACAATTTCAAAAATATAACAGTACTACAACGACTTTTTAACAAAACTAGGCGTACGAGTGGATGCTGATAAGTTCTCAGCATCACCAAGAAGGAAACGCCTTGAAACTTACAGACTATTCCACATATTCTCCCTGAAGTTCGACATACTTGGCTCTGGAGTTTCTTTAAACTTTCGAAAAAAAATCTGAAGTCTGTTCACTCAAGTACTACTCTGCTGCTGATATAACCTCCGAATCATTCGAAAAAATGTTTCACTTTCAAACTTTTTTAAGGCTTGGGAACAGGAAATAGTCCGATGGAGCAAAGTCTGGTGAGTAGGGTGGATGGGCTATGCTTTTAAACCCCAGATCCTTCAAAACATCCATTGTCTTACCAGCCTTGTGAGCCTGGGCATTGTGCTGCAAAAAGAGAACACCTTTCAGCAGTTTTCCTTGCCTTTTTTCTTCAACGCCTCCTTTAATTGGCACAGCCAGTTGGAATAGTATTCAGCATTTATTGTTTGGCCCTTCAGGAGATAGTCAGTCAGTAAACCGCCTTCCGAATGCCGAAAAACCGTTGCCATGATTTTTCCTGCAGACCTTTGAGTCTTGAATTTCTTTGGCCGTGGAGAACCCAAGTGTCGCCACTGCAGGGACTGTTGTTTCGTCTCTGTATCGTAGTGATGTAAATACGTTTCATCAACAGTGACAAGTCGCTGCAAAACATTATCACCAGATCGCTCAAAATGCTGCAAAACCGATTTGAAAAGTGTCCACTCGTTTTCGTTTCTCATAGGCATTCAAACATTTGGGCACCCAATTCATCGCCATCTTCTGCATATCCAAGTGCTCATTAATTATGAACCCAACACGTTTCCTGGATATCCCCAGTGTTTCAGCTATTGTTTTAGCCGAGATTCGCCGATCTGAGAAAATCAAGTCATGAACACGATCAACAATTTCGGGTGTTGTCAAGGCCTCCCAGATCTTGCGACATCTTCAGTCTCAAAGTCTCCACGCTGAAAGTTGGCACACCATTTCTTCACAGTGGAATATGTAAGGCACTTGTCACTTAATGTTTGCGTCATACATTCATAGATTTCCTTTGCAGTTTTATTGTGCTGGAACGGAAATTTCATGACATCCCGGAGTTCCACGTTCGAAAATTCAACACTTTGCATTGACATGATTCAGTTCAAGACGTCAAACGTCTGCAAACAAAAGTGCTATTAGTCTGAAAATTGGCACGATACAAAAGAAACACTCTTTCGAGCTACAGTGACAAAATAATGCTACAATTACAGAAAGTGGGTTAGGCAGAGAACTTTTCACCATCCCCTCGTAAAATTGCATTTCTAAGTTCCAACGAAACTAGGTGTAAAAAATACACAATCAAAATGTGACTGTTTTTACAGCTTTTCGCAACTACTTCGGAGTTTGGATCTTCGACACCACATCAAGCTGACCGAATGTAGCCGACAGTCGTGGCATACAGCCACAATGAAGACTGAATAGCCTCCAAAGAATCTTCAGAAATGCGAAAGACATCCATCTTTCAACGCTCGTATAGTTCATCCAACTGAAGAAATACTTTAAGTTGAATGGACTATAAGTACTTTAGTTGGTGCCCTATTGTTGTACAAGAAAGTCATGGTTCTTCTTCAATTGAGCAGACTGTACAACAGCGCCTTCATTACTGAATGTGACCAACTAACAACTCCTGCACATTTTGAGGAGGAAATTCTAATTTTAATGGTGCCAAACACTTGTGCAGAAGTTTCAGTTCCGATTGTAATTAGATTCCAAACAGTGATTTTTGCGGCCTCTCTTGAGCTACGCCCTGGGCAGACGTCTTCCCCGCCCTAGTTGAAGT
This sequence comes from Macrothele yani, assembly GCA_039090855.1. NCBI lineage: Eukaryota > Metazoa > Arthropoda > Arachnida > Araneae > Macrothelidae > Macrothele > Macrothele yani. The sequence goes on from CM077028.1 coordinate 55,948,785, forward strand.
CTTCAGGTAACTCAGGAATAGTGAGTGATTCGGCGATTTACACCCACAGCTGTGAGCCCAAGTTCGCCATTTCTTTCACTTTTGCTTGCTGCGGGCCTACCAAAATTTATCACTCTGAACACTTTCACGACCATCTCTAAACGTTTATACCACTTAAAATAGTATAACTATACTAGTAATTCGAATTTTTTAGCGTAGATTATAAATCAAAGTTTCCAAGTTTTCGCACATCAACCAGATGGCTTTTTCAAGGAAGGCAAACAGCAAACTGATAACAGAACGCTTCAACAATTTAAACGCGGCAACTTGACAATAAACGAACAGATGCGAATGTAATTATTCCAGTTGAAATGAGTAATGAATGAAACAATAATAATAGGAATAATATAATAATAATATAGTAATGAATAATTACATTTGCATCTGTTCGTTTATTGTCAAGTCACCGCGTTCAAATTGTTGAAGCGTTCTGTTACCAGTTTGCTGTCTGCCTTCCTTGAAAGAGCCATCTGGTTGATGATGTGCGAAAACTTGGAAACTTTTATATATAATCTACGCCAAGAAATTCGGATTACTGGTATAGGTATACTATTTTAAGTGCCATTAATGTACAATTCTTTATTATTATTTAGTTCATACCACTCATAAACTTGTGCACGGCTCAGGGCCAGGTAGGTAGCTGTCTAGGGAGCCACCAAAGAAAAGGGGTTCCAAATTAGCCCATGGAATTGTAAATTTTCTTTCATAATAAAATTATCCGCTAACTTGGTTTTTTTTTTTTTTTTTTTTTTATGAGCTAGTCTGTACTTGCCACAAAAGGAAAGCTGAATACTCCTTTGGGCAAATTCTAGTTGAAATGTTTTATTATTATTTTTTTTTTTTTTTTTTCTAATTTTTCTTTTTAGTATGTTTTGGATGCAGCTTATTGGAGTGTAGTTTATACTCGAGTTTGGTCTTTTCTTGGACTGCTTATTTCTAAAAAGTTTTTCCTAGTTGGTTTGCTCAGAAATTGTATGTTTTGGCCCAAGTGGTGTTCTAAGGACGATGAACGGATTGGAGGTCAGCTCAGATATTTTAAGTCCTCCCGCTCGGTTAGGCTAGCACCCTTTCCCATAGTGTATGAACTCGCTGGCAAAGGTAATCTAAAGTTATGAAATGACAAACGTTGTTTGACATGTAAATCTGCAGATCCTAACCTGTATTCTTCTGTTGAGGATAATTGCTCCAACAAGTTTTGCAAAGCCTACAATACCATCTATAAGCTCACCTGTACTGTCTGCAACCTTAGCTATATTGGCCAAAGTAAAAATCCTCTTCATCTTAGGATTAATGGTCACAGGTCTCTAGTAAACAAGTTCTCTAATTCAGGAGTGAACCCCTCCACAAACGCCAACCAGTACTCCACCTTTGAATTAGAGCATTTCCATACTCATGGTTTTGACAAAGTGAAAATAGAGGTACTACATATTATTCCTGACCTCTATGCTCGGCTAGAAACTGAATCCCTTGAAATTTTGCAGCATCAGTCTCTTTATCCCTATGGCCTTAATTCCACTCTATCTGACAATAAGCATAATCAGCATAAATTTTCAATTCGTGAACTCTTCTTTCTTGTTGATAATAAGAGCTGCTCTAGAGGTAATAGAGGACAGAGGTTATTTCGCACATCAAGCAAAGTTGATTTTGCTAACTTGCTAAAAACTCTGGAAAGCTTTAAAACTGGCACTAATTTTGTTAAAAATACTTACAAAATTCTCAAGTCCTTCAAGCACTCTGTCCTTAAATGTTTTTTCAAATTCTGGAATGAAACTGCTGACCATGTTGATAAGCATGTTTTTGCTTTGGTTCTGGACATTCTTAAACATATTCTTAAAGATAAAATTTCTCTTAAAGAATTTTCCAGTAATTTTGTTACCATCAGGTTCCTCAATAAAGCCTACGATAATCTCAATGTAAGGAAGCTGTTCTACAATAATGCAATTTTTTTTCCCATCCACAGGCACCAGTCTATTGTAAGTTTTAAATATGTTAAGACCTTAGGGTCAATAGTTAAAAACTACAAACTTAACTCTTCGAGCTACATTCCTGTAATTACTTCTTGTTCTTGTGATGAACATAAAGAAACAGTTCACTATGATAAGAATTACAACCATATTATCACCGGAAACTTGAGTTATGTTGAAAATGAAAAGCTTAGGAATTTATTAGAGTATGGATCTAAATTCAGACCTTCCTTCACAATTTCCAAAGAAAGGATTCTTGAGAGCTTCACTCAAGATGTAAATAAGTACATCGTAAAAACCAGTTTGGCGTACAATCAGCCTATTGAGGCCTTCGCAGAATGGAAATATAATATAATCAATAGCTTCACCGGTGAGTTGGCAGGTCTGGACTTTTGTTTCGACAGAAATCTCTTTTTCTCTGGAGAAGCTAAAAGGTCACTCTCCAAACTACAAGACCAATTTATTTTTACCACTACGGATAAAGCTAGCAATAATTTTGCAATTATCTGTAAGAAGTTCTATTTTGAATTGTTAACTATGGAACTCAATAATAGAGTAACATACGAGCCCGTAAGTTATTCTACCAAGCAGTTAGAAAATCGGTTTAAGGCATTCTTCAAGAAACTTAAAATTCCACAAACTAGAAGATATGGGCCTGAATTTCCATTTCTTTTTGCAACGGTTAAGTTTCATAAGGATCCTGTGAAGTTCAGGTTCATAGCTAGTGGAGTAAGGAGTCATAAAAAGAAAATAGATCTTGCTTTTGAAGATGTCTTAAAGAAGGTTTTGAAACACATTAGAAACTGTTCTAACTTGATGTACAGAGATTTTTGGATAATTAATAATAATGCAGAAGTAATTTCTACTATACTCAAAGTTTGTCCCCTAGATATTAATAGTTATGATTTTGAAAACCTATATACTAATCTGCCTCTATCAGATATAATCACTACATTTAAGGAGCTGTATGCAGAATTTAAACTTAACCAATTTGTTGATGTAGGAACTTGGAACTCTTATCTCAATTGCTGCATAAAAAATAACCATATCTTATATAATAATACTCTCTATAAGCAAGTGAACGGTATTCCAATGGGAACATCAATGTCCACAAATATCGCTAATCTATTCCTGTTCTTTAAGGAATATAAATTCATTAAAAATCACCCCACCTGCTCAGATAACTACCTTTACACTTTTAGATATATTGTTGATCTGCTGTGTATCAATAATTCAGAAGTTATAGAGAGTGATTTTGATAATATCTATCCTAGCTCTCTTAACTTATGTAAAACAAACCACAGTAATCAGGAACTTGAGTTCCTAGACTTAAGCATTAAGCTCAACAGAGGTAACCCATCTATTAGCCTCTTTGATAAAAGAGTTAATTTTCCTTTCAAAGTAATTAAATATCTACACTGGAATAATAACATTTCAACCAAAGTAATTGAGAATGTACTAATTTCTCAGGTCCTAAGAATTTCAAGAATTTGCAGCAACAATTTGGATTTCAATTACCACATTAATATACTATTAGAAAGTTTTCTAGAGAACGAAATTCCTTCTTCTTTCATCAAAAGAACTTTAAGAAAAATTATTCTGAATAATAGAGTAAGGTTGGCAGATCTGCTTTAATTTTCTACACAGTTAATAATATGATTCTGACCAATCAAAGCCGTAAGGAAGTTGGCTAGAGGATGCCTATTAACTACCTAAAGGAACCTTAGTGCTATGGATATGACGGTCCTATTAAAACAAAAAATTAAATAATATAAACAAAATCACAAAAAAAGCTTAAAAATCTGTTTATAAAAGAAAATAAAAACAAATAAAAAAGAAAACTAGTTATTCATCACTAGGATAGCTATACTAAAAATAGTAAAACCAACATTAAAATTAATAAGATTCTGATTAATCTATAGAAGCTCACTAAGGTGATTTAATACATGCAAAGATTATTAAATAAACTGCTCGTGTATTTCATAATATTTCTCATGTATTCTGGAGAGTTAATTCTGCTCATTCTGATCATACAGATCCACAGTCTTAAGTTTATATATTTTTTTCTCTGGTTAAAATCTCCGCGCGTTGTTTTCTTGCTGTATGAGGAGGCCATCAGCCCCACCCTCACTGCCCCCCAGCGTCTAGGGAGTGGCAGAAGGGGTCAGCCATGTTCTCCTCTTGTGTGGAGAAAAGTTTTTGTTACACAAGAGGTAAGCTCTCTTCCTTGTTTTTGGGTTCTAGGTTTTATAAGTTCAATGTTTGTACTTTATGTACCTTTTCTCTGTCGTTTTTTAGCTTTTCAGCTTTTAAGCATTGGTTTGTCTGTTAACATTTTTGCGGGTTTTAACTCTTACTTTTCTTTGTAACTTTGAGCGTCTTTTGAGGTACCTAGGAACAGAAGAAGGCTAAGCCTGTTCCTTTTCTATGCGCTGTCTATGCGCTGTTTTTTCAAAGTAGTTAAGTTCTTAATAACTAATTAATTATGCACTTAAAGCACTGCTGAAATACTTTGTACATATTGCAACTAACTGTTTAAGGTATATAACTTTCACAAAGTTTTCTTTAGTTAATATTTATCTTTAACTTATTCTCGTTTTCGTGCTGTCATAAGTTGTAGAGTAGGGGGTTTTAGACTCAAGTTTTCTTTCAAAAATCTGTTCGGTATAAATTAACATTTCCTTTTTTTTTTTTTTTAATTGCAATGTAAAATTTGGATTCCTTTGCATTATTTTTCAGGTTTAAATTCTCTCTCAAACGAACTTGGAATTTCGTTATAGCTGAAAATCATTTCCATTTATTATGTCACTCTCACAGCTTGAGTTCTCTTTAATCTTCTTCTCTCTGTTTAATAGTAACAGATGAAGAGCATGGGTCGGGCCATGAAGGTTAATGGATGCAAGCGAAATTGTTAACTAGTGCTAGGTCATGCTACTCTACGGAGGACATGACTTATATATATATATTTTTTAACTATTTTAGGTGGGAATGTTACTTGCATCTATGGCCTTGCAGAAACCCATTTCCAACTAGGTCTTTGTGGAAGTGAGAAAATGCAGAGTTTTTGCTGGTCCTTGATAAAGCCAAGGCTCAGTATTCTCGACACCTTCTACATTCAGTTGTTTTATTTTATTTTTTTATCTTTTCTCCTTTTACTCACACAGGTAGATACATAACCTTTTCTATGTTGTATTAGGTGTGAGTCAAAATTATATATGTATTTTTTTTGCTTAGGTATCTTCTTTATAGAATAGATAGATAGATAGATAGATAGTACATAAATAAAACAAAAAAATAACTTCATAAATAAATTATTTAACACAAAAAAAATAGACCAAAAAGGCTAATACCATGAGAAGCGCCGAAGGCAGCTAAACCTCATGTAGTAGCTTACATAGAATGAAAATATTACAGAACAAAAATACAAAATTTCAAAACAAGTAAAAAACTGGAACAGGTTGCCGTCATCAGGAGAGCATCAACCTGTGGGAGTGGCCTTTCTAGTACCAACAAAGCGAAAAGGCAAGCCAACATTGTCGGCTGGTCATGCTCCCTAGGCCACAAAACCAAATTCTAATAAGCACAAAAAAATTACAAAAATCAAGTTTAAAAAAGAAGAATTAATAGCTTACCGGCAGAACAGAAACCGCTATGACAAAGAGTCGAACAAGACTGAACAGAGCACCCACAAGAACACAAATATATACACTGATAAGAAAGGTGGTCACGGTTAAACAACTACCTGGTAAGCCAAAAATGTGTGAGTAGACAAGATGCAAAACTGTGTATGTAAATAAGATCTTCAGCTATTAGGGACCCACCAAATTGCACTTTATGTTACCTATATATTTAAAATTGTTAGGTCCTAGGTTAGTAAAACATGTCAATGTGTAATTTGAAACTTTTGGACACAGAATTAAAGTTCAAAATTAAATGGTTAAAATGATGCCTTAAGAAATTTTTAGGAAAGTTGTTAAATTGCAATTTAGAAAAAAGAGCTTTCAGATTTTTTGCAAGTAAGAGCTGTGTAGAGCAAATTTTAGCCATTCTATGAAACTGGGAGATGAGTAGATTACGATGTATAACTTTTTAAATATTGGATGACCAGTGAGTGTAGTGAATGATATCAAACTCAAAAGAGTTTCTTTTATCAAATAAATTCACCACACCTCTTCCCTCCTCGTCTACCTGAACCTCTAAATCGAGGTAACAAACACAAGTAGACGATCTGTTGGTTTTTTTCTAGGGTAAGGTCGTCATTATACAAGTCAGCGGCGCAACGTAAATATATATATATATATATATATATATATATATATAACAATATTGCTTGAGTGACAAGTGGAAATCTTAGATTTCCTCTCTTCGCTGCAACTTTTCCTTTCCCACCTGTGACAAATTTGTCCCAAGCCCCCAGCAAAAGGTTAACAAAGCACTGGGGGAATTTTAACAACTTCGTGGAAGGGAGTCTGGGTTTGTTTATACTGCAATCCCCATATGCAAAGCCAATTGCGAATATTACTTACAATTCCGGTCATGGTAGGAAGCAGGAAAGAAGTTTTAGTAAATTAAAGCTGATAAAGACTTATTTGAGATCTACAGTGACGCAAGAACGGCCCTCTGCTTTAACCACCATTCCTATTGAAAACGATATTGCACAAAAAATTGATCTTTCGGAAGCAATGAAGAGGTTTTCGCGAAGTAAAGCCGGACGTGAACGTTTCATGTAAATAACGCAGACAACTATGTGCGATTCCGTCATTTTTTGAGTAAAATTATTATTATTATTATTTATTATTAGTATTGGACTTTATTTGTAGCGTAGTATATAATAGTGAGCTAGTGACATATCTACTGAGCATACTAAGTCGAGATTAGAGCTATTTCTTACTGTGTTTGGGTGCTTGTTACTGAAAAAAAAAAAAAAAAAAAGCTCAAAGGAGGGGAGGGGGCGAAATTTAGCACATACCTATATTCGTAGTTACACTCAAACCGGCCCTGGCACGACTCATACAATCCTCGCATTTCTGTAGCTTTAAGTACATGTCTTTGCAAGTTTCACCAAGTTTTTGACAATATCTAACGCAAATTCGTTGATCAAATTTTTCCGACATGACAGATGCCACGAAAAGTTTCACACACGTAAGAACAAAGCACTACTGCAAAAAAAAAAAAAAAAAAAACCCGGACGAGCAGGGCAAACTGGCTCACACTATTAGGTGTGCAACTTAATTCTCGGCCACAGGCACGACACGTTGACAGCAAATTATAGCAAATCGAATACGTACCTAATCAGGAAAATGATCCCCGTCGTGTTGAATACATTTGAGCCATCGGTCAGGGAGCTGCCGAATGCCACTGAGGGAAAAAGAGGCCTGTTTCGGGTTGATAAAGTCATCAATACTTATGTGGACCTCCTCGACAGAAGTTAAGTGCGTATCACTCAGGTGATGTTGCAGGGAGCGAAAGAGGTGATAATCCGACGGGGTGAAGTCTGGAGAATACGCCGGGTGGGATAAAATCTCACATCCCAGGTCGGTGATCGTGTTTAAAGTCGTTATCGCGGTGTGAGGACGCGCGTTGTCCTGAAGCAACAGGACCGACCTTCTGCCCTTGCCGGTGCATGGCCTTTTAGCCTCCAGTGCGTCACTCACACGAATGAGTTACTGACAATAACGTTCAGCATTGACCGTTTCACCAGGTTTGATCAACTCATAGTGTACGACCGGTCCCGGACGATTCGTCCAATGACGATTGGTCCAAAGGAACGATTGGTCCACTGCCGATTGGTCCAATGTCCGATTCGTCCAATGCCGATTGGTCCAATGTCCGATTCGTCCAATGGTGCGATTGGTCCAATGCCGATTCGTCCAGTGGTATCATTGGTCCAACGCCGATTCGTCCAATGATATCATCTTACCAACTGTAATTTTTTTATTTTCCAGAAAGGAATAATAATTTAAATTATTCTCCTCTTTATATCCTTTTGAAAAATAATTTCTGTATATTTGGTAATTGTAAACATTTTACATAAACCTGGTAAAAGGCACTCAATGGAGCATTTCTCAGCTGTTTGCAAAGCACCTAAACCGCGGGCCTTTTTAGAAGATTTTGAGTTACAACCTAGATATTTGCTATTGGTAAACATTCTATAAAACCTTATAAAAGGCACTCATCGAATCATTTCCCAGGTCTTTACAAGGCACCTATGCCGCGGACCTTTCTAGAATATTTTAAGTCACAACCTAGATATTTGGTATTTGTAAACATTTTATAAAATCTAATAAAAGGCACTAATCGTATCATTTCTCAGCTATCTAACAGGCACCTAGGTCGCGGGCCTTTTTAGAAGATTTTAAGATACAACCTAGATATTTGGTATTTGTAAACACTTTATAAAACTTTATAAAAGGCACTCATCGTATCATTTCTGAGGTCTTTGCAAGCCACCTAGGCCGCAGGCCTATGAATTAATATTTCGTGCTTAAGTGAAAGCGCAATATTATTAACTTGATTTAATATGTAAACGTTATGAATATGGCATCGGTAGAATAAAAAGTCCTAAAAAGGCCTAGGCCTAGAGCCTATGAATTAATATTGTGTGCCTAAGTAAAAGCTCAATATTATTAACTTGATTTGATATGTAAACGTTATGAATATGACATCGCTGGAATAAAAACTGTTGAAAAGGCCTAGGCCTAGGGTCTATGAATTTATATTTCGTGCCTAAGTAAAAGCTCAGAATTATTAACTTGATTTGATATGTAAATGTTATGAATATGACATCGGTAGAATATAAACTGTTAAAAAGGCCTAGGCCTATGGCCCATGAATTAACATTTCGTGTTTAAGTAAAAGCGCAATATTATTATTGATTTGGTATGTAAACGTTATGAATATGACATCGCTGGAATAAAAACTGTTGAAAAGGCCTCTGTCCTAACCCCGACCAGTTGTTTCCATTGGGCAGTTAACGGAAAACCCCACTGCATTCTACAAACAAAAACGGAACACTAGTATTTTATATTATTTCATGCAAAAGAGAAACATTGAAGTTGATAGAACGGCTCGTACATCAGTAACTTCATACGGCAGCAAGGACAGTATAACAAGGAAACGTGATTCCAAAAAAAAAAAAAAAAAAAAAAAAGGAAAGAAGGTAACCACAATATTACGCATGAAATGTAACATTATTTTACATTGTTTGGACTACCGGTACTTTCGTATAACATCGGAGATAGAATCAGAACAGGTGAGACCTTTACAGCACGAGTAGCACATTGGACCAATCGTCCATTGGACGAATCGGCATTGGACCAATCGTCCCATTGGACGAATCGGCATTGGACCAATCGTACCATTGGACGAATCGTACCTTTGGACCAATTGTCCATTGGACAAATCGTCACTTTGGACAAATCGGCATTGGACGAATCGGCATTGGACCAATCGTACCAGACCCGTGTACGACACCGCGCTAATCCCACCATATGCACAGAAACAACTTACTGGCATGGGTATTCTTCGGTTTGGCGGTACTGGTGGTAGGCTGACCTCGATAAACTCACGATTTGCACCGCTTAGGATTATCGTAGAGGATCGACTTCTCATCACAGGCCAAAATCTTGTGGAGGAAATCCTTCTTCTTGAATCTGGAGAGCAAGGACACAGCAACATCGTAGCGCCTAGACTTGTTCGCAGCTGTGAGTTGGTGGGACACCCAACGGCCCTCCTTGTGAATCCGTCCAAGCAAACTTGTGCAGGCGCTTTGCAATGGCTTGTCGTGTTACTCCGAGTTTCTGGACGAGCTCTGACTGTGTGCGACAGGGACCCACGTCTAACAATGGTTCCAGTTCCTTATCGTCAACTTTCTGTGGCTGTCCGGGACGTTTTGCACCACGGAGATCGAAATTTCCCTGCTTAAACCGCTGGAACCACTTCTTACACGTACTGTAGGACACAGCAGCCTCACCCAAAGCAGCACAGATCATTTGCTGGGCTTCAGCGGCACTTTTTTCAGCTGAAACGCGAACAGATGGTAGTGCCTCAAATGTTGCTTCTCGAACGACATTGCTTTCCCCGTCAACTTTCGTCTCTTCTGTCACTACAGCTGTGAGCGGTTACGGTTGCCTGGAAAGCTGTTGGATGGCGCTGTAATCAGCCATTATCGCACAGCTATTTGCATTTGCCGATGTTCTATGATCGCTTGCGAGTTAGGGGCCGAGAATTAAGTTGCACACCTTATACATGCGCAGTAGATTCCAAGGTCAAATAGCTATCTGCAGTATGGCGCATTACCAAATTTACGCAACAATTCCTGCTACTTTTTTTTTTTTTGATCGGAGGTTTAACGACACCGTGAACAACTCAATGAGATATAAGCAGTCGCCCGTCCCTGATTTAGAGCCCCTGGTTCCAGGGAAAGGGTGAGAGGCCGTGCCGTAAGCCAAACACAATATCCATGCCTCACCGGGATTCGAAACCGGACCCCTTTCCGATGAATGATCAGAGGCCATCGCTTAGACCACTGCGCCACCGGGGCGGCCTGTTACTTTTGTATGGCACCTCGTCGTTCAGAATTTTTTCGGTAAAAGGCGAAAGATTATCTCGTATTTTGAAGGGAAACCTGAGCTCGTAAACGTAAATAAATGTATACTTCGAATCACTGGTTTTATTTTACGCCTACAAAGATCTTGGCATGCGAATAAAGCATAGCATAAATTATCTACGAAGAGTACCAAAGCACTCTCTTGATTTTTTTACCCTAGTCCAGGGGTTCCTAAACTTTTTGAAACCGCGCCGCCCTTCACGTGTCACATTTTCCGTACGATGTCCCTATACCCAAAATTTAAAAAAAAAAAGAAAAAAGGCCCAAATCCGAGCTTTTGGTATGTTTTAAAAAGAGAATAGTCATTTACACTGCTGGCCACGCAAAACGCAACACCAAGAAGGACACGAGATAGCAAAGCCAGATTTACTGGACACATAACAACAGATACAAAGATGAAACGATTGAGCTTACAGGCCCGTGCGACTTGCGGAACACGCAGACATCAATAGTTCGTGTGGCCCCCATGGCTGGCAATAACGGCCGCTACAGGCCGCGGCATCGAACGAAAAAGGCTTTGGATGTGGGCTTGGGGTATGTCGGTCCAGGCTGCTTCCACACGTTGCCACAGTTCATCAGGCGTAGCCGCGGGTGGTGCTTGCCGAGCCACTCGGTTGCCGATCAGCGACCAGACGTGTTCGATGGGTGACATATCGGGAGAACAGGCGGGCCACGGCAGCAGTGACACCTGGTGGGCCGTGAAGAATTGTTGCACGATGCGTGCCACGTGCGGGCGCACATTGTCCTGTTGAAACGTGGCCGCTGGCAGGTCCTGCAGGTAAGGGAGGACTACAGGCTCCAAAACGTTGGAGATGTGGCGGTGGCTGTTGAGTGTACCGGCGATACGTACCAGAGGAGTGCGGGTGTCATATCCAGTTGCGCCCTAAACCATAACGCCAGGCGACGGACCGGTATGGCGATGCATAATGCAAGCGTCATACAGTCTCTCGCCGCGTTCCCGCCACACGCGGATCCAACCATCGTAGTGTTGCAAGCAGAAGCGGGATTCGTCGGAGAAGACAATGTCGTGCCATTCTGTAGTCCAGGTGCGGCGTTCAACGGCCACACTGCCGCCGCACTCGCCGGTGGTGTAACGTCAATGGTAATCGGAGCAATGGGCGCCGTGCGACAAGTCTCTGCTTCTGCAGACGACGTCGAACGGTACGTGCTGACACAGGTTGTTGCGCAAAACACCGTAATTCCTGAGCTAACGTTCGTGATGTGGCAATGCGAGACGTCAATGCCCGCCGCACAACATGCCGGTCCTCTCGTTCGGTGGTGTGCCGCGGCTGCGGCAATCGTTCACCTCGGTCCGTCCGTCCCTCCTGCACCCACCGAATCCATACTCGCCTTCACTGTGGCTGGATGTCGTCCCACACGGGCGCCCATGTCTCGGTACGATAAACCGCTGTTGCGATAAGCCACTATTCGTCCTCTGTCGAACTCCGAAACGTGCTGGAATGACTGCCGTATTCTGCGACGAGGCAGCGGGAAGCTTCCCACGCACAGGTCCAGCAGCAGAACACACTTGCACTACTTACACCCCGCCTTCTGTGCACCCTTCTTATAGTGCTTCTCGGTGGCGTGCCAGGCGCACATGATTTGCATATGCCCTGCAATGCTAATCGTTTGCATGTCCTCTCGCGTGCGACGCATGCTGCGAATTTCAGGCCAATCGGATGCTTCTTTCTTGGTGTTGCATTTTGGGTGGCCAGCAGTGTACCTTGTGTTCGCAATGTATCCAGCATTATTTGTAAAAATTATGTAAGCTACTTTTCATATCATAGACTTGTGTTGGCTATAACAAATTGAATAAACCCTTTGAAACCATATTCGACTAGCTCATTTCAACCCTACGATCTCCAAGTCGTAGTCCTACGTTCCAAACTAACGGCTCAATCAGAACTGAGCCTAGCCTGTATTTTTTCTTTAACATTCTGTCTTACAATTCATTCTTTAAAATATGTACACGTCTTGAAAATTCGCATGTTGCGTTTCACTATAAATTATAAGTTTTGCCTTTTCCATATAGTCGCGACGCCCAGGACCAAGACCGGCGACGCACAGATTGGGAACCTCTGGGCTAGTCAGAGACTGAATGCCGACCCGTGTCTGAATGGGTGGGTGGAAAATGGGAAGAGCACATGTTTCAACGTCATCGCGCTGGCCTGCTCTCCGAGCTTCGTTTGTCAACATCAATACAAGACCCGATTTTTTTATGTTATGACTTTGCACGCCCGCGCCGTTTTCCTGCCCCCCCTTTTTGATTTATATATAACAGTATTTTTTCCACGTTGTGTTTTATTTAAGTTGTACACTCAGTGTTGATATTTATATATTTATTTCCGATTTTTTAACGAAATGCTGTCATGTGCCGATGAGACGTGCTGAAATACTCGTATAAACACGAAAGGACGGTTCGTTGTTACGCACGTCCTTTCGTGTTTATAAGAAGGATCTTTATCGTGTTCCGATAAGGATCCCTCCTTAGGAACTGTTTCTAAAGACTGCCTTGAAACTAATTCTGTTCAAGATCATTCGGTAAGACTGATATCTATTGGCTATTTGACAGTATCATTATGTTCTTAAGATAATATTGTGAAACAGTTTGAGCAGATTTTCTGCTCAGTAATAGGCAGTCTTCTGAATCCGTTCTGACGCAAATTAAATTTATCAAAGCTATTCAAAGTCAATGGAACCGGTATGGAAAAACAATAGTATCTGACGGAAAGAAAGAAGTTTTTCAATCGGGTCTTTAATCCCTCAGATATTGATGTAAACGGAATCGTGAGCTTACGAACTCTTAGAAACAGAGTTATCGACAAAAATAAGATGTGACTTTACGTCCCTTGGTGGGAAAACCATGCATTATTTTAGGAAGAAAGTATTCACAAAAGGTTTATTCATATGAGCGGTATCGGTCCAAGAAAAAGAATTTTAGTCGAGTTTTCAGGAGCCCAGATTTTGCTACAAATACATCAGAAGTAGAAATTAACACTTATGACCCCTGGTGGCCAAACCATTCTTTACCAAACATTAGAAATTACGTGAAAAATATTTTCCCGTCAGGTTTTGTATGCGATACAGGAAGAATTTTTCAAATCGGAGTTTTAGGAGCAGAAAACGCAATTTACCATTGTGCGCCCTAGCGGAAAGTCTATGATTTTCTTGAAAAATTTTGAATTTATAGGAAAAACATTTCGCATCGCAAACACTATCCAACAAAGAAGGAATTTTTCAAATCGGACTTTTAGAAGTAGAGATATTGACAAAAATAAGATTTACATCTACGCCCCTGGCGTAGAAACCATGCATTATTTCAAGAAGGAAATGTTCCTAAAATGTTTGTCGACATGAGTAGTATCGGTCTACAAACGACGTTATTTTCAATCGAGAATTTAGAAGCTCATATTTTGCTGCAAATACATCAGAAGCAAAAATTAAGACTTACGCCACCTGGTGGCCAAACCATTTTTTACAAAAATTGGAAATTACGTGCAAAAATTTCCCATCAGCAGCTGTATCCGGTGCAAAAAGAATTTTTCAAATCGGAGATTTAGAAGCAGAGATATAGGGGGAAACGCAATTTACCTTTACGCCCCCTAGCGGAAAGTCTATGAATTACTTGAAAATTTTGAAATTATATGAAAAAATGTCACACGGAAAACACTATCCAACAAAGAAGGAATTTTTCAAATCGGACTCCTAAAAGTCGAGATATTGACAAAAATAAGTTATACATCTACGCCCCCTGGCGGAGAAACTGTGCAATATTTTAGGAAGAAAATATATTTATCGATGTGAGTTGCATCAGTCCACGAAAGAATTTTTTCAATCGATATTTTAGAAGCTCAGATTTCATGGCAAATACATCAGAAGCGAAAATTAACACTTACGCCCCCTGGTGGCCAAAGTATTCTTTACCAAAAATTCGAAATTATATATCCAAAGATTGTGCATCAGAAGATGTATCCGCTGAAAAAAAAAATTTCAAATCGCAGTTTTAGAAGAGGAGTTATCGGAAAAAATGCAATGTACTTTTACGCCCCTAGCGGAAAATCTATGCGTAATTTGAAAAAGAAACTATATCCAAAATATTCTTCGACATAAATGGAATCGAAAGATAAAAGAATTTTTTCAATCGGATGTTTTGAAGCAAATATGTGGAATAAAACGTATTTTTGAATTCGACATCATCTGCATTTACGCCCTCTAGCGGCGAAATTGTACATCGTAAAAAAAACGAAATAAAGGATCATCATTCGCATATTTCAAGCTTTTGAATGCAAAAAGAATTTTTCAAATCGGACTAATAGATGCAGAGATACCGTGGGTACAGGCAGACGGACGGACGGATTGACGGACGGACGGGCCGACAAACCGATAACATAAGCACGATCTTTTTTTACAAAAGACGTGCTAAAAAAGGGAGAAGTGATTCGAGAACTCATGAATAAGCTAGAAAAAGTTTTTCTTCTGTCAACAACGATACTATTCGTCTGTTTTGCAGAATCTGAACATTCCTTCGAATTCGTTTTCTGAACTGAAATTCACTGTTAGTACCGCACAGGAAAGCTCTGCAGAAAATGATAAAATGGTTTGACTCAAACGCAGTGAGAAAAACATAAGTCTCCCCCCCCCCATTTGGGCTATGAAGAAAATAGATTAAAAAACTGGAAAATGTTTTCTTCATCGTACAAAACGTGCACAACGATGATAACATTAAATGGACGATGTCATCGCTCTTTCCACGTTATTTTTTTAAACAACGCATAGCGACTGAAAAATTGTGTTCCGGCACCGCTGGGATCGAACCCCAGAATCAATCCAGTTGGTAGAGCGCTCGCTTCCCACGCAGACAGTCCTTGGTTCGTTTCCAAGTAGATCCAAACGGGCATGTTTCCAGACGTGTTGAGAAAATTTCCCCAGCGCAGTGCTATAATTCAGAAGTTTCGTAAGAAAAAAAGTAGTTGTAGCTTTGGGAAACTGCCGTTATCTCGATAACTAGTCGAGTCCGTTCGAATTTACGCTACGGCGCCAACAATTCTCAGCGCCATGCGTGGTTTATCAGTCAGCATCTGACTACTCGAATACGTATTGATGGTCTCAGCAGCTGAGATGTCGTCATCTGGTGGCAATTAACGCAACAGCTATTTAATTGTAGCTGATAAATTCAAAGGGCGATAGAAATGGTTAATATATATCAAATACGTGGAGATAATGTAAATGGACGAATGTCATCGCTCTTTCCACGTTATTTTTTTAAACAACGCATAGCGACTGAAAAATTGTATTCCGGCACCGCTGGGATCGAACCCCAGAACTCTCGATAACTAGTCGAGTGCGTTCGAATTTACGCTACGGCGCCAACAATTCTCAGCGCCATGCGTGGTTTATCAGTCAGCATCTGACTACTCGAATACGTATTGATGGCGCCGTAGCGTAAATTTCGAACGCACTCGACTAGTTATCGAGAGTTCTGGGGTACGATCATAGCGGTGCCGGAATACAATTTTTCAGTCGCTATGCGTTGTTTAAAAAAAATAACCTGGAAAGAGCGATGACATCGTCCATTTACATTATCCCCACGTATTTGATATATATTAACGATGAAAACATTTTCCAGTTTGTGCAATAAGGAACATTTCTTCATTTCATGAAGTAAAATTTTGCTCATCGCTTTTTAAATGCAGTGAACTTCAGAAATCATGATGGATGTAAAATGTAAGTAAATAATTTTTACAAATTTTGAAGATGACAATCCGTTTTTTGGTGTAAATATGACAAGGATGGTAATTCAGATTAATATCCGAAAACTTGAAAATTTCGTCGTTCTGGAGCGGGAATCGAACTCGCGCTCGGGTATGTTTGGTCGTTCTGGGTGGTGTATTGGTTAACATACGCGGGCGCTATCTGGGAGACGCGGGTTCGATTCCCGCTCCAGCACGACGAAATTTTAAAGTTTTTTGGATATTAATCTGAATTACCATCCTTGTCATATTTACACCAAAAAATGGATTGTCATCTTCAAAATTTGTATTGTATGGTGTAATCCCGTATCCCATTCATGAAATAATTTTTATTTTATACGTTAACAAAGTGTTTGAACTACTTTTGTTCAGTTTGAAGAACTCATTAATTTTCCGTGTCTTAAAAGCTTTAAAGAACAAGACAGAGAGAAAAAGGTTTTAAACCAATAATCTTTTCTAGAGAATCACTGAAAAAGAAAAAAAAAAAAAAAAAAAAAAGGAAAGAAAGTTACACTGAGTTTTTGACATCAGAAAGATATAGTTAGTGTATTAAGCTAAATACTTTTTAAAGGAAAAGCATTCGTGACAGAAATTGTGTATTTACATTTATTGCATTTACACTATTACATCAATGTTTTCTGATTTTAGGACCCAAAATCCTTAACTTTTGCTTTCGAAAAAGACAATTTCTAATACTTAAGTGCGCATTGCAATAGATGACACACTGTAATCCGTTAAACACGGTAATAACATTGACTGAAAGTGCCTTATGGTGCTCCATTTGAGCGATGCGCCCCGTAGCTCTTGGCTACCGAAGGGCCAGCGCATTACGTCATCACGCAACTGATGACATAGGTGCATAGCGCACGATAGCGCACCTACATCACCGGCTGTGTGTCTCAGGAGGTGAAGCGCTAAGGACTAGCCTTTTCCTCCCAAGCCCTGCCCCCTTAATAAACGAACGAAGTCACGAAAACGTTCCCTGAAAACCTACGTTCTTAGGATAACACCTTTTAAAAACGGCCCGGAGAAAAATGAACAAGACTAGTTTTGTCAATTCATGTATGGAAAAATCCGTGGAATTCATTTGGGTTTTTTTTTTTTTTTTTTTTTTGCGTCATAACAGAAAAGATTAAACCAGGAACAAGCTTCATATTAATTCACGAACGGATATATAGAAAATGGCTGGTGAATTTCAGGAATTTTCGAAAAAGTTTAACCGCGCATTTAGGAAGGAAACCTGTAAAAAAAAGTACACAGCAAAAAATCATAAAGGTGTTGGGTTTATATGCGAAGTTTTACCTAAGAAGATGAGGCAAACAAACGAACAAAAAAGAATAATTGAACTTTACAGTTTTACTATAGAGGTTGTTGAATAACTGCACGTGCTTGTTGCAGTTGTTTCACAAATTTGAAGTTCCTGTGTTTTCTTTAAACTAAAATGTCAAAAGACGAAGCTGAAGCAAATGAGTATCTTGTTTTGTTTTATTTTTTGTCGCGCATGTGTGTCTTCAGTATATTCTGCTTCAATCTAAAGTATGAATTTCCCTTTCATTTTCAGCCGTGGAAAGGGGAAAAAGTAATTCACTTTTGCATACTGAAAATATGCATTTTCTATTCACTTCACTTGTTGTAGTAGCTAAATTCAGACTGCTGCCCACGGCTGTATGATCGGAAACCATCGAAGAACATCGCGACTATGCGTGCATAAAAAAAATATGTCATTATTTTTTTCATGTGACTGAGTATGATTGCTTCATACGGTGTGTCCACACACACACACACACACACACACACACACAGCTCTGTTGTTCAAGTAAAAGAAAAGGAAATAAATAAAACAAAACTACTCTTAGGGTGTTCCATCGTGGCCGTGACCATGAAAAGTCGAAACAAAAGAACAAAACCGCTGTCGGAAAAGAGTAATTCGCCATCTGCATCCTAAATCACGATAACATCTTTGTAATTGCAGAGTTCTTTTTTTCTGCTTTACTCCTTTGTTTGTTGTTTTTACCTTTAGAAACAAAAGACCCTTGAGAATTAGCGGTGACAAGGTCGTAACAAAGTCACCCGTGGCGTTGAGCTAATGTAAACTTGACTCCCAAAAGATTTAATGAAAGGATTGATGATTATTTGCGTGCGAGTAAGCCCTAGATCGAGAATGTCGTGTAGGGAAAGTCGATGACGATTTATTGCGTTCCCAAATGCTACGACGATTGTTCTTTTTTTGTCAAGATTTGATCCCTCTTCGTTGTGTAATACAATGCCCGACTGTTCACCCGAAAATAATGTCGCAATCACTGCGAAACAACTGGGCTAATTTTTTCTCGACGGACACAAGAGAGAGAGAGAGAGAGAACAATCTTTGAAGTGCACAACTTACAAGGATAATAATAGCAGGGAGATCTTGCAAAGCATTCGTCAGACCAAAAACATGGAACTTCGCTTGTTGTAACAATAGTCTGAGAGGAAAAGAAGCAGATGGTAATGCAATGCCTCTTCCTTGTGGGTAATGCAACTTCTGCTATTTCCCAGGATTACAAACTCGATGTCAGAAACCAGTGTTGAGTCTTTTGCAAGTCAGAAAATCATTCGAGAATCACCAAAGCAACAACACTCTCAAGCAAGTCTACAGCTACGGAAAGGAAGGGAAAGGGGGATAGGGGGGACTGATGGCCTCCCAGAATGGAAACACTACATTGTAAAATAATTCCTGAATTTTGCAAGCCATTTTACGAAACGTATTACTGATTTGACCTGTTCCGCAAAAAATGGCGGGGGGGGGGAGGGCACCTGAATTTCATGGAAAACTGCCATATTTTTAAGAGGTGTTATCGGAAAACCCTGAAGTTCTTACAGAGCCTTACGGTGATTCCGTTCGCGTATTAACTGGAAAATTCTGCGTGTCCTCACTTTTTTCCATCTCCATATGACCGTGGATTTAAGAAATTTAATTAAGTATTGAATTTTAATTACACAGTTCTGAATCAGTCATTCGCACCATAGGAATTTGTAACGGCGAAGATCCTACTTAAACGCTTTTGTTTGCAACACTCGTACCCTCGTCTGTTGGAGAACCGGATTTTGAGGTTCTTTCTCGAGATCGGATATTATGGGTAGTAGTATATTGTATGCTGGTATTTTAAGATATTTGTGACAGCATATGTTCCTCACCCCCAAATGGTGGATCTGTAATTAGTGTGCTGTACTACCGTAACTTGAAATTTACAGGTGACTGAGTGTATTCCTATGTATCATTTTCGTATCCTTATTCCAAAAGCTTTTATAGCTATAAAGACTAAATTTTATATTGTATTTAGAGTTTTGTAAAAATCTTTAATAAGGATAATTGGAAGTCACTGTCAGTTTAAAGAAAATTCGAGTTTCAAACCATCCTGTTGCTTTGAAAAATTATGAAAATAAAATAATTTCTAATAATAAGTTTTTCTACAGTAAAAATAGAATCATTATGAACTTGTACAGAAAAATAAGCTCCTACAGAAAATAAAATGACTGATTACCTCGCATTCACAGCGAAAAGCATTTAAGTATCCACACTTCCTTTGCATTTCTGCCTTAAATGTTATCTGATGGGAAGCGTCGTGCTGGTTCAGTCAGCAGCGTTCTGTACTCGCGTACAAACCATCGCGTGTTGGAACCTCCCCAGTGGTGAAAAGGATTTATTTCACTTCGTAATGAAAATCTCCTGAAAACGCGTAAAGGGCATACGCAACCGTCGTTATGACAACCACCCAAGCCATTTTCCTCCACCCAGAGGCCTAAATAAAGAGACTGAAATGAAAGTGGAACAGAAATTTCCTGAAGTCAAGCAAATTTCTGTAACGATACTGAGAAAGGTTGAAATCTAAAATTTTGGAAGCTCCGAAACATCTGTCAAAGAACAGAAATTTCTGTATAAAGAAAAACACAAAACTGACATTGAAACAGAAAATCTATCAAAATACAGAATGTTTCCGTTATTCGAAAAGGAAATTTTGTTAAAAATCGCGGGCTTACTTTAGGGCCAATTTAAGGAGATAGGGAGCCTGGGAGCTGGGCAGTATGGGGGCCCGGATATTAGTGGTACATCTAGGATTTCACTATGGGTGGCTGAATAAAAGGCCCAGGAGAAAACATTTCCAAAATATGACGAGGAAGCTATAAAAATATCCCCGCCATATTGAAGCGTTTATCCCATGATTCATGGACGAATCAGTCAGAGTTAGCCAGACAAGTTTGTAAAATCATGCAATGCATTGATTACATAATATGCTTTCCAACATACCAGAAATCATTACTCAAGTTATCACTCAAGTTATGAGAATAATGGCTGTGGAATAAATATCGGTCCTGTGCCCTGACCTTTAATCCCATTTCGATTATATTCAACAGAACCGGTTCAGTATATCT
This sequence comes from Macrothele yani, assembly GCA_039090855.1. Taxonomy (NCBI): domain Eukaryota; kingdom Metazoa; phylum Arthropoda; class Arachnida; order Araneae; family Macrothelidae; genus Macrothele; species Macrothele yani. The sequence continues at coordinate 55,969,556 of CM077028.1, forward strand.
CCGAAATAACATGATAAAGTTTTGTCGCAATCGAAGCATTTTTACGTAAGCTATGATGCATGAGGGCTATGGAATAGATCCTGCTCCTGTGTCCTAACCTTTGACCCCATTTCGCCCATTTTCAATAGCATTCGTCCCCAGGCAAGCCCCTACAACATACTAACATTTCATCCAAATCGAAGCATTTTATGTAAGTTATGGCGCATAGCGGCGATGGAAGTGATTCCGCTTCTATGTCCTGACCTTTGACCCCATTTCGCCCATTTTCAATAGGGTTTGTCGCCAGGCGGTCTCCTACCACATACTAAACTTTCATCGAAATCGAACCTTTTTTACGTTAGTTATGACGCATAATAGCTGTTGTGGGGGTGGGAGGATACTAAATTAAAATGAAGTTGGCATATGCAAATTTAAATTTAAATTTCCACCCTTTCCCTCAGAGTATGGATATTAAAGTAGACAAGCAAAACTTACGGGTATTTCTATATGAAGACCCAATTTATTCCCACAACTGATGACAATAATAGGAATTTAGTTGTTGCAGTACATGACAGTTATTCCATTTTTATGGCCGAAAAAACAACAACAAAAAAAAAAACAATTTGTGTTATTCAAGGACTTTTGCTGTCTGTGACGTGCAAAATAAATGGGCAGAGCCCCAAATCCGATCCACCCACTAGTCTAAGCTAATGTGGATACATGCTATTGACTAACATATATTAATCACACAACACATTACAAACTCAAGAAATCAATTTTGTAAAAGACCAGTCGGTCTGCATTTATTGGTAAACAATTTAATCAGTGATTTTAAATTCCCTTTCTATTTTGTAATTTGAATTTCTGCTTTGCTTTCCACAAACACACAGGAAGGTTACATAAATTTCACATTTTTGTTTATATTTTTACACAGCAATTTTTTTTTTTTTTTCGATTCTTTAAGGACAACTTTGAGAAAAAAATGTTGTATACTTTCTAGCGTTATTCAATATATATATTTTTTTTCAGGCAATTTTACTATTACATGGGAGATGTTGGCCAAGATTCTAAAATCTAATTTTTTTTTTTTTATTTTACGTCACCACATTTTCTAAACTGACAGAAATATTACCTTGGGGAGTAACTCCCAGAACAAAGTAGATTTTTTTTTTTTTATTTAGTTTAGTTGTTTGTTTGTTGTTTTTCAAATAGGCAGGTGAAAAAAAAAAGAAAGTCTCGTAGTGAGAAAAGAGTCAACTTCTGAAGGACCAACATGGCGGCTAGTAGGTTAGACGTTCGGTGTGACGAGGATGATTTAAAAATTTCTGCTTACCGCTTCCGGAATACAGCATACCTCTCCACGTTTTTTTTTTTTCTCTAGTCTCTGAAGAAATGGGTACCTCCAGTGTACAGGACTGGCACTTCAGGAACTTACTCATTCGGATGGCAATGTGAATTTTTTTTTTTTTCTGTTGATGTTCTAATTACATCTACCATGGGACTGGTAGTACAGCAGCAGTTCTCCTTCCGAGTAGCCCTTAGCACACATCCCAGGATGATAACCCTTTGTTTTTTTGTTTTTTTGAGTGATGAGTCGATGTGACGGGTTGATTAGCGAACTTGCCCGGTCGCTGAGGTAAGCAGGCTCTTCCAAGAACCGACGCTCCGGTCACAAACCCGCACATGGAGACAGGGAGCAAATCCCTTTTTTGTTAATCCTATGCTGCTCTTAGTTTTCGGTTTCCCTTTTGCCGTCGTTCATCTTTCATTTACCGGGCAGGATATAAAGGACTTCCCGAGGATTAGGGATATCTCGGGGACCACGAAATTTTCTTCATCTTCCGGAGAGGACTCGGTCTTAGCAGCCAAAACAAAAAAGTAATCGAAGAGTGTCAAAATAAAAAAAAATTTCAACTCACACGTCTTCTCCGAAGGATGCGAGAGTACGCCAGCGCCCTCTGCACCGACGCTACTTTCCTCCAATAAGATTGCCCCCATCCAGCTGTTGCGTGAAAAACGCGGTCGCCCCCCACACCGCTTACTAACGCTTGCGTCTTATGACATAACATGGAAAGGGCGATTCCAGATGCGAAATTTATCACCATACGCAAGAGAGGGAACGCATTCCAAAATGTGTAATCTGATACCACTCTGCCTTCAACGACTTTCTCTTCTCCTGGGAACGCAGGTGCACTGCTGGCCGGAAATGCTTGACCAACTTCTGGTCATCCCATAAATAAAGAGAGAGATGCTGCAAACCACCCCCTCTGCGTACCAGCAACACTTGGCAAACCCGAGTACGCGTAAAGCTTTTCCCTGTTACTGGGGCCGGAAGCAAGCTGAGCTTTTCTTTCACACCATCCCGTAAGAAAGAGGGGGGGGAGCAAGGAACCTTTCTGATTAACCATCTCTACGTGGTAGCTTCACTTCAAGACAGAAGACGGGGGAGGAATAAAAGAAAAAAAATAAATCTCAAAGTTATCATGTACATTTATATGGCACCTTTATACATATATATCCATAATTCTACGCGGGGCAGACTGTTCCATACAACAAATACTTATTTCCTAATTATATTTGTAATCGACACAGAATTTTCTTTATAATGGTGGTTACATAAATACAAGTAGATGGTCGATCAACACCATAATTACTATACACACACATATACCTATATATATATATATTTCTTTTTTTTCTCTTCTTCTCCCAGAAAAATAAAAGAGGAAAACAAATTTATGAAATGACGTTACAACGATTCACCTAAAATACAATATCCTCACTCCGACCTACTGACAGCATAAAAAAAAAGAACTACAGTTACCTAAAGTACACACACACACAAAGCACACTCACCAGAAAGATAGATTAATTTTGAAAGAGAAATTTCCGCGACAAGATTTCTGACTTTTTCTCAACTTTTTTTTTTTCTTAAGAGGACATATATATGGATATATATATCCACCACCTGCACAATGCCAAGAAAAGTGAGAGACCACCTAAAAAAATTATGATCACACATTTTCTCATTTTCTTTTATAGAAAATGCGTTGGACTGTTGTCAGTCCTGAATGAAAATTCACATAAATTGGCCAGATTTATGTGTTTCCAGGATTCAGCAACAGGACATAGCACTGGAATGGATCCCGCTCCTATTACTGACCTTTGACCCCATTTCGTTCACTTTCAATAGGATTCCTTCCCAGGTGATGCCCTACCAGGTACTAAAATTTCATCGAAATCGAACGATTGTTACGCGAGTTATCGTGCAGACGGACGCATACAACGCGTGACGTAATGAGGCAGATGAGAATCGCGACCATCTGCTCGCAAGAGTGTGACGTCATAAGATTTCTAAAGCATTGGTAACATTAATGGAACAACGCCATGACACTAAAAACGTTATAATTCGGGGTGGTTATTTAATCCACTAAACGAATTCTCCTAAAGTCGAGATCAAGCTAAATCGATTTTTAGTACCAAAAAACGGTTGGTTAACGACTTTCATCAAAATTCTTAGAGCCGTTTTCAAAATAAAATGTACATACATACAAGAATTGCTACTTTAAGGTGAACGTCAAGTAATTTTGCTTCCTATACTTCCAATGGAAAAACTTCTGTACACATTTTCTTCACAATTAATGCGTTCGCAAGGATGAAAATTTGAACATCGATTAAAATAGCTTCATTTCATAACTTGGAATACTTAATATTTTCTAAACCATAACCGTAATTATGTAATCCAACATTTATTTGTCCACTGACGTCATCAAAGTACAGGTCGCGCCATCTTTTCTCTGGTTTCAACACCACCAAAGGAAAAGTTATTGATTTTTAATATAATTATGGTTATGTTTTAGAAAATATTAAGTTTTCCAAGTTATAATATGAAGTTATTTTAATCGATGTTCGAATTTTCATCCTTGGGAACACATTAATTGTGAAGGAAATGTGCACAAAAGTTTTTCCATTGGAAGTATAGGAAGCAAAATTACTTGACGTCCACCTTAATGATATGGGATAAGGGCGATGGAATGGATCGCAATCCTATGTCCTGACCTTTGACCACATTTCGTCCATTTTCAATAGGGTTCGTCCCCAGGTGGTCCCCTACTACATACTGAAATTTCATCGAAATCGAACCATTTTTACGCACGTTATGACGCATAAGGTCTATGGAATGCATCCCGATCTTATGACCTGACCTTTTACCCCACTTCACCCATTTTAAATAGGGTCGTCCCCAGGCGGTCTCCTAACACGTAGTAAAATTTCATTGAAATCGAACCATATTTACGCAAGTTATTACGCATAAGGGCAATGGAATGATCCAGCTCCTACGTCGTGACCTCTGACCCCATTTGTCCCATTTTCAATAGGGTTCGTCCCTAGGTTGTCCCCTACCACATACTAAAATTTCATCAAAATCGAACCATTTTTACGCCAGTTATCGTGCGGACAGACGGACGGACGGACAAAGTTGGAGCATATACGCTTCTTCAACCTACTGTTGGAAAGCGTAAAAAATGTAAAAATGCGTGGTTGAAAAATGGACCAGTTCAGTTCTGCTTTAACCAACTATAACGAAGTGAATTTCTCCGTCATTCTTGTCCACACCGGGGTTCGAACGCGGGTCGTCTTCATTCCGGAATAAGTCGCTCTACCAATTGAGCTACGCGGACGTTCGTTATCGCTGCTATCTGCCTTTATGCCGTGTGCGTCCTGCTGGGCAGGCACGTCACACAACATTTCCATCCTCCCCCGTGTCCAGCGTGTTGAAATTATATCAAAGTAGTGGACAAAATACAAGGGTTGTACCGAAAGGAATGCAAAAGAGGGCATAATTACTTTTTTATTAACTGACAGAGGTCGTTCAAATTGCACATGTTGGTAGAGTAACTCTTCCTCTATAGTAACCCTTCTTCATTGCAGGTAAATAATGGATTCCGAGCAGAAGCAAGCAACGTTCTGTCATTGATTTCTTGACGAAGGAAGGGTGCAGGCTGTCCGACATCCACAGAAGGCTACAGAATGTTTACGAAGATGACATCATTGACACGAGCAATGTGCACTGATGGATGAAGAAGTTTAAAGAAGGGGAAACCAGCATTGAAGGCAAATCACGTAGTGGGAGACAATCATCTGAGACCACTGACACGAATCGTCAGCAAGTGGATGAACTGATTCGGGCGAGAGACCAGTCACAATCCGTGAGCTTGTTGCACAACTGGACTGTGGTCACAGTGCCGTATACAGAAGATGGTGGAAGACTTAGGGTATCAGAAAGTGTGTGCAAAGTGGGTACCTCGGCAGCTGACACCCGATTTGAAGGAGGGTGGAAGTCTGCTGTGATCCTCTGTAAGCGTTTGAAGCCAATGAAGACATGTTTTTGTTGTTGTGTTTTCGATCTGGTTTCAGGGGATGAAACGTGGGCGTATCTTTACGATCCGAAAATGAAGAATCAATCCATGAAATGGCGTTACGGCTCTTCACCAAGGCCTAAGAAGTTTAACAACCAGCGACCAGCACAGAAAGTCATGGTAACGTTTTTTTTTTTTTTTTTTTTTTGGAATGGTAGGGGTGTCATTCTTTTTGATTTCCTGCAGCGTAGCCGTACCGTGACCAGCGAGCGGTACATTGAGACACTCAAGAAGCTTAGAGAAGCCATAAGGAGGAAGAGACCGAACAAGAATCTGAAAAGGGTCTTGTTCATCCACCGTACAGCCAGGATCTGGCGCCTTCCGACTTCCACCTGTTCGGTCCAATGAAACAAAGACCCAGGGGACAAAGATTTGATGACACAGACGATGTGGAAGTGACTGTGAAGAAGTGGGTACAACGGTCCACACATGAATTTTTTCAAAGAGGATTCTCAGATGATTGCTGACGATTCGTGTCAGTGGTCTCAGATGATTGTCTCCCACTACGTGATTTGCCTTCAATGCTGGTTTCCCCTTCTTTAAACTTCTTCATCCATCAGTGCACATTGCTCGTGTCATTCACCATGACAATGCGAAACCATACACATCTTTGGCAACAAATCATGCAGGTCAGCAAATAAGGCTGGGCGTAGTCCTTCATCCACCGTACAGCCAGGATCTGGCGCCTTCCGACTTCCACCTGTTCGGTCCAATGAAACAAAGACCCAGGGGACAAAGATTTGATGACACAGACGATGTGGAAGTGACTGTGAAGAAGTGGGTACAACGGTCCACACATGAATTTTTTCAAAGAGGATTCGAATGTTGGGTTCAAAGATGGCACAAATGCATTGCTTGTGATGGAGACTATGTTGAGTAGTACCTTTTGTATAGAGAAAGAGTTACTCTACCAACATGTGCAATTTGAACGACCTCTGTCAGTTAAAAAAGTTATCCCACTTTTGCATAACTTTCGGTACAACCCTCGTAAAAACTATGTACTATTTCAGCGAGTGGAAAACTTCTGAACTCAGAGGGGTGTAATTTAAAGTCTCATTCCTCCCAAGAGAAGAAAAGCCTTCTCTGGTCCTGCTTTCAAGCTACTAACGATAAAATAAAAAGGTTCTTAAGAGTCAAGCACCTAGAAGCCAGAAAATCCGAAATATTATTGAACCTAGTGATCAGAGCGGAGACTGATAAACCACGTTTGTAATCAGAAAGTGTCATAGCGTAGGTGAGATTTGTTAATTAGGAAGCAGAATGATAAGCGATTTGCTGTCGAGTTTACAGCACAATGAGAATAACGTTATAGAGACTTTAGAAGTCATTCGTTTCCAAGAATAAAATAGGAAATTTCCGTAGCAGGTTTTCCTGCGTCATCATCTTAGCACTCAGCATAGGGAATCTCCTAGACTTTCAAGAGGATGCTATCAGAGAAATGGTCATTAGTAGAGATTTTCAAAACAGCATTTTCCTGCCTACCGAGCTTAATACGCTGGCTAAGTGATTTATTGCTTTATTATTTTATTGCGAGGTATATAGTCAGATGCATAATTAGCTTATTGCTCTTCTTGTCGACAAGGCATTTGCTTTAGGCAAAGGTATAACTAGGACGGTGGGCTCCCAGAAGAGAAAGTTGAGATAGGGCTATTTAGGAAAGAGTGCCTGCGAGCGTCCGAAAGGCGAAATAGTGAAAAGGTACGTAAAATTGGAGTCAGTACCAAAAGAGCGAATAATTGAAAAACAAATAAGCAGCAAGAGGAGTGAAAACTTTAAGAAATAAATCACTAAGATAATTATCGGACAACCAGCATAAATAAGATTTAGCTGATAATAAATCCATTGAAATTGTAATTTTTCTTATCTGTTCTTCCGTGGTATATTTTCCCCATACAACGAGCTGCAATTAGGCCAAAATATCGAACTCGGACGGGAAGGAAAAGGTCTGTTAACAATACAGACTTGGTTGTTGCTTGTTCAAAACTTCTGTTTTTCTCACTCTGATCTTTCTTTTGAGAGAATGATCAGAAACCTTCTCGCTTCTGTATCTTCAAGAGGTTATTTTTTGTTTTGTTTTTACACCAGAAGAACACCAGCGTTGGAACCGGGTCAGAAATTTTGGATCCGAATCCGACCCGGACCCGATCCAGATTTGTAACTGATCCGGACTCGACTTGAAAAAATCTGCTTTGAACTATAATATAGTGTATGCGAGTATATAGCATATATAGGGGGTTCAAAAACTGTATCTGCATTTGGTATCTTAAGTTATATGGAAATCAAACAAATGTGTTATGGGAACGTATATAATTTATTCACGTGCTTATATACGTATGTATGTATTGAAACTGTCGCCCTTAAGTATGTATTGAAACTGTCGCCCTTAAGTATGTATTGAAACTGTCGCCCTTAAATATGTATTGAAACTGTCGTCCTTAAGTATGTATTGAAATTGTCGTCCTTAAGTAGGTATTGAAACTGTCGTCCTTAAGTATGTATTGAAACTGTCGTCCTGAAATATGTATTGAAACAATCGTCCTTAAGTATGTATTGAAACTATCGTCCTTAAGTATGTACTGAAACTGTCGTTCTTAAGTATGTATTGAAACTATTGTCCTTAAGTATGTATTGAAACTATCGTCCTTAAGTATGTATTGAAACTGTCGTCCTTCATTTGCAAGACATAACCTAACTGTTTTACACAAGTTTTCAAACACACCTCCGCAGTAATGTTAAGGCTGTTGTACCTAATTTTGATAGCGCTACAGTCAAAATTTTTGAATTAAGCAATTTGTTGTACGTTTAGTTTTAGTTTTTGCTGTTTCCTTGATGACATAGAAAGGCTTCAGAATATGTTTCACAGCAAACACCAATTTTCACAAGTTTATGATGAGTTGAAAGTTTCCAAAATGTGGATGTTGTTTTCACCATTGCTCCTTAGAAGGAAGGGACACTTTTCCTTCTGAGAACACTCTTTCTTCGTATTGCATGACAAATCATTTTTTAGTTCGCGATTTCAAAATGTATCGAGCACAAAATTCCACAAAGCGTATTTTTTTTTAAACTTTTTTTTTTTTTTTTTGCTTTTTAAAAATAAACGAAAATAAAAAACGGGGTCGAAATCGGACCAGCAACACCTTGACCCGACCAGTGTGACCCACTAAAAATTGTCTACCGGTTCCCATTTTTGAAGGACGCCTCTCTTAGTAATGCAATAGAGCTTCAAGCTCTTTTCTTGAGCTTTACTCGTGATGAATGGAAATCTTACTGAGCATTTTTCTGGTGAAGTGCACATAACTTTTGCTGTTTTTTTTTTTAAGGGGGGGGCTAACTACCAACACACGAGCAACTCTGAGATACAATTTGGGGTCACTGCTTCCAAGAAAAGGAGAGAGCCAGTGCCGTGAGACAAACACACCACCCATGCTGCACTTGGAACTCTAACCAAGTCCCAGCTTGAACTAATAGTCACAAACCTACTCCTCCGATTACTCGGTCAAAGGGGCGGCCCCATAGCTTAGCAATAAATGATATCATGCCAGTAGCAATGCATGCATATGAAACACTAATCAATGTAAAAAGACTGAATGTTGAACTAAAATAGAAGTCATGGATCACCAGGTCAAAACTTCCTAACTCTGTTTTGATCTGTTTTTAACGTTTTAATTTCTCAGTGAATTCCAGCGAAGTACGGAGGAATAGCAAATCTCTATAATTTCGTGCAAAAGATTGCCTCCTGCTTCCTCTCTCTTTTTTCTTCCACGTTCCCTAGTGAAATGGTAGGAGAAAACACACACACACACACACAGTGGTGCATTCACAGAGTTTTTTCCGGGGGGAGGGGGCAATTACAGATTCTCAGGGGGCTGAAACTTGTTCACTGATTATACGTATATACGGGGTGCATAGGAAAGTCCTTTTAGCCTGCAATAACTTGCGAACGAAGAGAGGTAGAGTTATGCAAGTGAAATAACGGTATAGTAAAGCGACTACGCCCGATGAAATGCAACCAATAGCAGCGCCCCTAGTGGCGAAATGCGGAAGTTAGCCATTGCAAATCGAAAACGAAAAGAGATAGAGCAAAATTTCCAATTACAAAGTTGTAGAGCATCAATTTATTAGTACAAACCGACATTTGTCTTATACGGATAAGATAAATTGTAGCCTGAATATCCTACAATGTCCGAAATTGGTGCGCGACGATTCGAATCTACATATTCACATTTCGCAAATGTAGTCGTATGCAAATGCATATTGTGACATTGTACCGTACCTACAATATAAAAACAAGCAGCAGGATGTACCCTGATCAGAAGTTTAGGTTTACGTACGCTGTATGAGAATGGCGAGCTTGGATTTCTGGGGTTACGTAAAAAATCAGGTGTATGCAACAGCGCCTACAAGTCTGCTGGATCTACGTCGTCGTGTTACAGATGCTTGCAATAGTGTGACACCTTCCATGCTGAGGAATGTGCACGAAGAGTTACTTTTGCGAACATAAATGTCTATCGTGGGCAATGGCGAACTCTTCAAACATAATCGACATTTAACTTTTTATCACTGTGCGCCAGTTTGCCTTTTTTTTTTTTGTTGTCTGACGTCATCAAACTGTATTGACATGAGTACGCATTTATGCAATAAATTGCGTGTATTTGCTCATACCTATGCTTGTTCCCTTTAAACGTTCACACAAAAGGTCGCACATCGATTTCGGACATTTTAGGTTATTCAGGCGACAATTTATCTTATCCATGTGTAACAAATGTCGTTTTGTACTAATTAATTGATGCTCTACAATCTTTGTAGTTGGAAATTTTGCTCTATCCCTTTTCGTTTTCGATTTGCAATGGCTAACTTCCGCATTTCGCCACTAGGAGCGCTGCTATTGGTTGCATTCGATCAGGTGTAGCCGCTTTACTAAACCGTTATCTCACTTGTATAACTGTACCTCTCTCCGTTCGCAAGTTATTCCAGGCTAAAGGGACTTTCCTATGCACCCTGTATATAAATACATGACATATTATTATACATACATATAAAAATTTTAAATAGGGTATAAATTATTTCTTATGCTCGTGTATCGCACATGCAAATTTCAAGAAATCTACAAATACAAATTTCAAGAAATCCCCCTAGCCGTTGGTATAGCCAATTTTTTTATAAATTTAAAACACTAAAATAGGCAAAACCTTTTTAAAAGCATTTTTAAAAATAATAAGATAATGATTGATTGTATCAATTATTTTTGTTGTATCATCATCATCATCATTGTCAACCATTATCAATCCACTGCTGGACGAAGGTCTCCCCAAGTTTCCTCCACAACGGTCTGTCTTGTGCCAGTCTCCTCCATGTCACCCCTGCATACTTTCGAATTTCATCTACCCATCTCCCATGTGGTCTTCTTCTGGGTCTTTTCCTGTCCCTTGGAATCCAATCTAAAATTTCGGCTGTCCATCGATGATCTGTCCTTCTGGCAGCATGTCCAGCCCATTGCCATTTCAGGAATTTAACTCTGATCATGATGTCTTCCACTCTTGTCATTTTTCGGATCCACGAGTTCCTCTTCTTATCTCTCCTGGTTACACCAAGCATGCACCTCTCCATGCTGCTTTGAGTTGTCTGCAGCCTTTGTATGTCTCTTTTAGTTAAGGTCCACGTCTCCGCACCATACGTAAGCACTGGAAGGATGCATTGATCAAACACTTTTCTTTTAAGACATAATGGCATATTGCTCTTGAAAATTATGCTGTTTCTTCCAAAAGCTCTCCAGGCAAGTTTTGTACGCCGATTAATTTCTTCATCAATGTGACCCTCACTTGATATCTGCTGTCCAAGATAAACGTACGTGTCTGTTATCTCCAGCTTTTCTCCATCAATCGATAAATCTTCATTTCTTGTAAAAGCATTGAACATCACTTTTGTCTTCTGAAAGTTCATTTTTAATCCCACTTCTTTACTCTTGTCAGCAAGTTCCTGGATCATACTCTGCAGCTCTGATGGGGTAGTTGCAAAAATGACTACGTCATCAGCAAAACGAAGGTGGGTTAGATAATCTCCATTAATCTTTATCCCCTTGTTTTCCCAGCTCAGTGACTGAAAAACACCCTCCAATGTGGCATTAAAGAGCTTCGGAGATATGGTGTCACCTTGTCTCACTCCCTTCCCAATTTTTACGTGTGTTGTATTTTCAAACAGCCTAATCTGTGCACTTGCATTTTCATAGATGTTATTAATAATATTAATGTATGCATCTTCAATACCGCAGGTTTTCAGAGCCATTGTAACTGCTGATGGTTTCACCGAATCAAAGGCTTTTTCATAATCGATAAAAGCCATGCACAATGGAAGTTCATATTCCCTCGCTCTTTCAATTAGTTCTCTCAACACGTGGATATGATCTATTGTGCTGTAGACACTCCTGAATCCAGCTTGTTCTCTCGGTTGAGCCATGTCCAGTGTTACCTTCAAGCGGTGTGAAAGAACTTTAGTGAAGATTTTATAAACTACTGATAGGAGGCTGATAGGTCTGTAGTTTCCGAGATCCTCAATGTCACCTTTCTTATGTAGCAGGATCATTGTAGCGGTGTTCCAATCCTCAGGAATCTTTCCTTCATTAAGGCATCGAGTGAAAATTTGGGCGAGTACTGTTTCGATTTCTCCACTTGCTTCTTGTATGATGTCTACAGTAATTCCATCTTCTCCTGGAGCTTTTCCTCGCTTCATGTTCTTGATTGCATGTGCAACTTCTGCTGGAAGGACTGGAGGAACTCTGGTACTGGTATCTTTCATGATGTCTGGAGTGCATATATCATCCCTTTCATATAATTTGGAGTAGAAATCTTTCACTCTTGTCAAAATTTCGCCTCTATTTCTTGTTACAGAACCATCTTCTTTTCTCAGTGCCATAATCTGTTTTCTTCCCTTACTGAGATGTCCCTTTGCTATCTTTAGGCTTTGGTTGTTTTCAATTGCTTTCCTCACTAGTTCACAGTTGAATTTTCTTACGTCTTCAGTGATACTTTTTCTTACTGTCTTGCATAGCTCTATATATTCCACTTTGGAAGTCACATCTTCTTTAGTTGTCCTCATCTCTCTTCTTTTTTTGCATCAACATTTTGGTTTTTCCTGATAATTTGTTCACATGCAACTTGTTCTTAGACCCAGCTAATTTTGTTGCTGTTTCCATAAGAGCTTTGGTTACTTTTCTGTTAACTTCAGAGATGTCCACTTCTTCCGATGTTAGGCCTTCTAAAGCAGAGAACCTGTTCTTCAGTTCTAACTTGAAGGTATTATGGTGTTTTTTAAGGTTGGTTATGTCAATAGATTTTGTTTGTCCTATGAGCTTGCCACGTTCAAGTTTAGTGTTGAGGTGCATCTTACATCTCACCAATCTATGGTCACTACCTGTGTTGAACTTGTTTAGCACACTGCAGTCTTCTATGACGAATTTTTTGTTACACATAATAAAATCAATTTCACTTGTCGTCCCATTTGGATGTCTCCATGTCCATTTCCCGTGTGGCTTTTTCTTGAAAAAGGAGTTCAAGATGAAAAACCCTTCTGCCTCTGCAAACTCAACGAGAGTATTTCCACGCTGGTTTCTGTTGCCATGACCGAATTTACCTACTGAAGTTTCATTCTGTTGCCGTTGCCCTATTTTTGCATTGAAATCTCCCATAATTATCTTCAAATGCTGCTTACCTTTATTATTTAGATGACAAATTTCCTCATAAAATTCTTCAATTTCTTCTTCAGGATGACTTGTGGTGGGTGCATAAGTTTGAATAATCTGAGCCTGGTATCTTTTCGAGAGTTGGATAACAAGTCGTGCAGCTCTGTCAGAGGAACTTTCAACTTCTACAACTTTGTCCTTCAGTTTCTTGTTTATTATAAATCCAACACCACTAGTTCTGCCAGTAACTGTCCCACGATAGTAGAAGAGATGTCCACTTTTCAGTTCGATGAGATCTTCTCCTTTTCTCCTTACCTCACTTAGTCCCACGATGTCCCACTTGATCCTTTGTAGTTCCTCTTCCAATTCAAGAAGCCTTGAATCAGAAGATAGGGAGCGCCCATTGTAAGTAGCCAAGGTCAGCATCAGATGGCAGCCTAGTCCGGTCCTCCGGGGATTCTTAGCACCCTCTGCCTTTATGTCGCACTGGCCGCTGCCTTGGCCAGGTACATTCCAGCTGCCGGAGACTGAGGGCCAAGATTTAAGTTGTGGAATCATTTTGGAGGGGTTTGGCCATAACTCACCACGCTGGCCAAGCGGGTTGGTGAGTGTGGGATAGCATTTCCTCTGATCCCGATGGTATAGTTATACCGCTATGGGCGGTCGTCAGAGCCCCTTTAGTGGGAACAGGATGCACCACGAGAAGGCGGGGTTGACATTTGTCAAGGAGAGGCTGTGATGTTACGCATCACCTGACCTTACATCCCTTTTGTTGTATATATTTTAGTAAATATATCTTGTACATTTACTAAAACGCTTGACAGCCTTGAAGGAGGTAAGGATTTTTTTAGCCCCCGTAAAAGTACTCATATCGGCGTCACTGAGCCCTAACGTATTCTGCAGCATAGTTACTTTCGTCATGAAGTATATCATCTAATTCTGAAGTGATGGTATGCCCATAACTTTAATGGCCAATGTCCAGAAAAAAGAAATTAACTTAATTTTCATACGGAATTTGTATTGAATAGTACGTTTTTTTTCAATAAAAAGTATCTGAGCAAATGGGCAATGGAATCAATTGCAGCGTACAATCAATGTTGAAGGCAGGAACGGGCAGCTTAGGCAGGTGCTGAGGGCACCTGCCGATGAGGCTTTCAGGTTTGGACATTTTTTTTTTTTTTTTTTTTCCGGTTTAATACACTGGCCACAAAAAGTTAGGGGTTTTTCATAAAATGAAGGATGTTGACTAAAGTAACACGCATTGAAATAACCATGGGCGCCTGCAGGAAATTTTTCAAGGGGGGTCAAGTGTAATTAATTAAGGTTTGGCTAATATGTAGAAAACAGTAATTCGCGAAAATGAAAGATTAATACTATTACTACTACTTACTTACTGCACTAGAACACTACTACTACTGTTATTATTATTATTATTATTAATTGATGCTGCTCTTGAAGAAAGTGTATGTTAGTAATAGTGATGTATTATCATGTACATTGGTAACTGTTTTCAAAATAATGAACAGTGTCGAGCAGGGCCACGCCAAGCCTTTTAAGTTCAGCTTACACCACCCTGAGCGGAACTTGTTTGGGCGTACTATACCTTACGGTTTGCTAGGTTTTCCGCTTTCACGTTATCCAATTCCAAATTTCTAATAAAATTGGGATATTAAATTAAGCGTCCCAAACTCCATCTTTCCTTGTGGTCCTGTTCTGTGAGTGTAACAAAAAAAAAGTAATAAATAAAATAAAATAAAGAGAAAAATAATTCTACAGGTGGTGATGGTGGAGGGGGTCACGTGACCCCTGTGATTCCCCCTGTCGACGCCCATGGAAATAACATCAGTGAGACTACGGAACACGAACGATAAAGAGTGAGTTTACAAGAACAATTTCTTGTGCAGTTTCTTCACATAACAAAGCAGCACCAGCGACGAAGTAAGTGTCTCTGGCACAAGACATGATGCGCCCCCCCCTCCCCTCACCAATATTGTTCTTTTGCTATACAGTGCAGGCTCATGACGTGTATATGTCTGTAGTGTGTTTTATTGTGTTATGTTAAGTAATTTAGAAATGATATTTATTATTAGTGAAAAATATAGTATGTCTATTTCATAGTGTACCTGTGTATTACGTTTCAAATTATTGAATTTCAGGATTTGGTAAAAAAATAAATACATTATGATACTGTAATAGTGTTTATTATAAAACAAAATAACTAATTCACCAGAAAAGGCTCAATAATGTGGAAAAAAGAAGCAAATATTATAACAATCTTAATGAACACTTACGGAATTTCCCACTTTTCCACCCAGTGTCTGACTGCACCATTATTAAGGCATGATCATCGGTTTTTTACGGAGCTTTGCATGGGCAAAATTACGAATTACTGAAGAGTAGTTTATACCCAGAGTTATGCCTTTTTCTACACACATTATCACGACTGAGTTAAACTTTTTTTTCTCCCAATAACATTCTTTTTTAGCACGTCTTTTGTAAAAAAAGATCGTGCTTATGTTATCGCTTTGTCCGTCCGTCCGTCTGTACCCACGATATCTCTGGAACTATTAGTCCGATTTGAAAACTTATTTTGGCATTGGGAAGCTTGATATATGAGAATGATGATCCTTTATTTCGTTTTTTTTTTTTTACGGTGTGCAATTATGCAGATGATGTCGAATTCAAAAATACGTTTTATTCCACATATTTGCTGCTAAACATCCGATTCAAAAAATTCTTTTATCTTTCGATTCCATTTATGTGGAACAGTATTTTAGATATAGTTACTTTCCAAATTACGCATAGATTTCCCGCTAGGGGGCGTAAAAGTAAATGACTTTTTCCCAGATAACTCTTCTTCTAAAACTCCGATTTGAAAACAAATTTTCTTTAGCGGTTACACCTCCTGATGGAAAATTTTTTGCATATAATTCCTAATTTTTGGTAATAAATATTTTGACCACCAGGGGGCGTAAGTGTTAATTTTTTTTTTTTGCTTCTGATGTATTTGCCATAAAATCTCAACTTCTAAAATATCGATTGAAAAAATTCTTTCGTGGACTGATGCCACTCACATCGATAAACCTTTTCGGAATATTTTCTTCGTAAAATATTCCACAGTTTCTCCGCCGGGGGCGAAGATTTATATCTTATTTTTCTCAATATCTCTACTTCTAGGAATCCGATTTGAAAAATTCCTTTGTTATTAGTGTTTTCAGTATGACATGTTTTTCATATAATTTCAAAATTTTCAAGTAATTCGTAGACTTTCCGCTAGGGGCGTAGAGGTAAATTGTATTTCCCCCTATATCTCTGCTTCTAAATCTCCGATTTGAAAAATTCTTTCTGCACAGGAAACAGCACCTGACGGAAAATCGTTTGCACACAATTTGTATTTTTTGTAAAAAAAATGGTTTGGTCACCAGGGGGCGTAAATCTTAATTTCCGCTTCTGATGTGTTTGCAGCAAAATATGAGCTTCTAAATTCTCGATGGAAAAAAAAACGTCGTTCGTAGACCGATACTACTCATGTCGACATACCTTTTAGGTACATTTTCTTCTTAAAATAATGCATGGGTTTTACGCCAGGGGGCGTAGATGTATATATTATTTTTGTCAATATATCTACTTCTAGGAGTCCGATTTGAAAAATTATTTCTGTGTTGGAGAGTCTTTCCGGTGCGAAATGTTTCTCATATGAATTCATGTTTTTCTTAACGCACAAGTCTGCAACTAGAGGGCGTAAGTTCACGATTCCGTTTACAGCCGTATCTGAGGGATTAAAAACCCGATTGAAAAACTTCTTTCTTCCGTCAGATATTATTGTTTTCCATACCGGTTCCATTGAGTTTGAAAAGCTTTGATAAATTTAATTTGCGTCAGAACGGATTCAAAAGACGTGCTTATTACACCCGAAAATTCGGTGTCATCTTTCTTGTTCATTTTTATTCTTGATATTACTGAAAATGATCTCTCAGCAGAATAATTCGTGCCAGGTAAGGTTAAAAACATTCTCAAAGGTATTTCTAAGTTTGGCAATGTACTCTGAAGATTGTTATGAATGATGAAAGTGTACATATCCCGTACTCGTTGCTTCAATCGGCCCTGAGTAGCACTGCATCGACAAAATGGTAAATTCGAGGAATTCCATACCTCTGGATTTCAGTACCCGGTAACACCACCTCTGTGTCGAAGAAGGTCTTTACACCAAAGAGGCATACTTGCAGTGACGTTATTGATGAGTGTCTGGGACAGCTCGTCTCATATTACAGGCAACACGTTAGAAAGGTCTGTCAGTGTACTGGGTTATGGAACGTGGTTATCGAGACGTCCCTTATCAGCATCCCAAATGTTCTCAATAGGATTAAGATCAAGAGACCTTGAAGGCAGTTGTAACGATTCAATCCCATGATTTTTCAGGTGCTCAAGCAAGCTTCAGCCGCGGTGACTGGTTGTATTGTCATCGAGAAAACGGAATGCATGTCCAATAGCAGCGCGAAACAGTGTCACAATGGGCACAATGATCATGTTTCCGTACCCTGAGGCATTTATGTTGCCTTCGCAAACATATAAGGAATACGACCATTAAAACACACTCCTGCTCAGACCAGAACTGACCAAAAAAATATGTAACTGAGAAGAAGTTAAGGCTCGGCGAGACGTAACTAGCGCCGCCATATCTTAAGAGTTAAAATGCAATGTACAGATGATGTTCAAATGTAGAGGATTTTAGGAAGGGAATGTCTGACCCCAGGTCTCAAACAACCCTTAGAAATAAGAAGCTAGGAGATTTGGACTAAAGTGCCCGATAGGAAAGTGACACGGAAGCGAAGTATAGAAAGGGGGAGGAAGACGCTCTTATTTATTACCAGGGGAGCAGCACCCAGGGTCCGACGGCTTAACATGCCCATCCGACGCACGGCGGATATTTAGTGGATCGAGCGTTCGTACCTGCCTGGGATCGAACCTGATGTCCTTTCCGCGGCAGTCATGAACGTTGCCCACTAGGCCACCCGTGGCCTGCAGCGCACAGAAGCCGACGTACAAGCTGATGCCGGAGCAGACAGCGCATGCGTATTTCTGCTTACTTCAATTCTTTGGGTAAAGAACAGTCAGCCAAGCTACTCACAGCACGTGATTATTACCTTCTCGGTAGCATAATCACTTCGCAAATCGGATATGTTAGTTTGTTACGCCAATCGGGTTAGTTACGGCTTTTGTTTGTTCTTCAGTTTTTCAGAAACATTTTCGGTAATGCAAAATACTAGGGAATGTCGAATGTCTGCATTTCATACTGATCCTTAGGCCTAACTATAATATTTGCTAAAATTTAATTATATTATCTTCTGATAATGTTTATTATCTTCTCATATATCATTATTTTTTATTTTTCGCTTTTTTTTTTTTTTATTCTTCTGTCACTATGAAACTCTTGTTTGTAATTATAACCACTGACCTCAGTGTAAAACTTGCTTGGGGAGCATGGGACCCTGTCAGGCCTGGCTGGCCTTTTCCCCCTGCTTCCTTGTTGTG